>CM060128.1:25862162-26462162 GCA_030522415.1 Channallabes apus | reverse complement strand
TGCATTCTTACATTTTAGCTTTGTAAACAGATTGTTTATTATAGACCAAGGTGAAATAGATTAACTCATGTAATAGATTTTTAAATTACAATTTTATGTAATAATAGTGAAAGTTAGTAGCTGAGTGGATTATGTTGAATATCAGAAATTATTCCACACTAGACATCCTGTTCAACTATTAAGGAATGACTATTAAGTGGAGTGTATGGCCATTTCAGGTGCTGTGTGTAAATAGAGCATGCCTTAAAGTTGTATAGGGTACTAGTGTGATTAACCTTCATTGACAAGTAAAGAGTTTGTAGAAAAAGTTAAAAGGTTAAAGCTAAAAATAAGCTGATCAGTTTTAATGTAATCAGTGATATTATTATTTTAGGTTGGAGCCCAGGTCTATGTCTGACTGTCTTTAGGAAGGAGAGAGTTCACATACAGAGCTCTCTACCTGACTTATTAATACAAAGAAATTAAATTCAGCAAGGTTGAACCTTACAGAGGTGGCACGGTGGTGTAGTGGTTAGCACTGTTCTTGCACCTCCAGGGTCCGGGTTCGATTCCCATCTCTGTGTGCATTGAGTTTGCATGTTCTCCCCATGCTGGGGTGGGTTTCCTGTAACTCTGGTTTCCTCAGGTTAGGCTAATTGGCGTTCCCAAATTGCCCGCAGTGTGTGAATGAGTACGTATGTGTGCCCTGCAATGGATTGGGAAAAAAAAAGCAAGTAGCTTATTTTAAAGTTGTTGTTGGTCTTTCGGCTGCTCCCGACAAGGGGTCGCCACAGCGGACTATCCAGTCCGCACTACAACTTGGCACAGGTTTTACGCCGGATGCCCGTCCTGACGCAACCCTCCCATTTTATCCGGGCTTGGGACCGGCACTGTATCCAGTGGCTGGGGGGTTTGGGCACTGGCTGGGAATCGAACCCGGGCCTTTCGCATGGCAGACGAAACACCTACCACTGAGCCACCAGTGCCCAAGTAGCTTATTTTAAAGTAGTTTATTAAATCTGTTCATAACATCGCTTTTACTCAACATTTTGATTCCACTTATGGTGCTGGTTAAACTTCAGGCAGATATCGAAGTACTGCAAAAGTTTCGATAAATTCTGTCCAGCAAGTTTTTGCATGGTAAAATGATGTCATAATAGATAGTTTTATAGCGATTATGTAGGGAGCGATCTGTGCCAGGGTGGCATTTTACATAACACATAACACATGCTTTCATTTCTGTTTCTTGAGGATTTTGCCGTTGTTGCAGTTTCTTCTGCATACTCTGTGTATTTTACGGTAAAAAACGTGTTTATAGGCTCATGTTTATTGGCTCTGTTGAGTGATGCGTATTGCCACGCCCACCTTAAGGGCAAATTAGAAAAATGGATGCTGTGACAATCTGGCACATAACTATTTAGAACTTCACTTCTACTTAACATTTTGATTTCATGAATGGCACAATGGTACTGCCAAAATTTGATTAAATTCTGTCCAGACAGTTTTGCGCGATGCTGTGACAAATTCTGGCTGGACAGACATACTGTACATACAGACAGATTTTTTTTCTAGTCCTCCAAACTTAAAGATATCATTAAAAGAGTGAGTTCTTACCAATTTGCAATACATTATGAACTAACAGAATGTGACAGATGTGACTGCTACATGAATAACAAACAGTGGATCCCTTAAATTTAGGCGCATTGCACTGTACAGTAATTTTTTTGATCCATTCTCTTGGTACAGTATGCACACTAGACTGAAAGCACCGGTTTTAGTGCCATCCTGTAAATGTCTCAATAAAAAAAAAACAGTGGCCAGTGATTCTTTGTGCTTTGAGAGCTATTTAAATTCACCCAGCCTTTAGAGTATGATAGAAATGAATCAGAATTAGTATGAATCCATAGTAGTGCATAGAATTCATTTCGACGGCACAAAATATGGACACTGCATTGGCTAAATGAATGCTTTCTCACACTATATAATGATGTTTGCTGTGCTCAGAACCATTTAGAGGCTCCAAGAGCACAGCAGGCCATAACTGCTGGTTATGGCACGATGATGATCCTTTCCTGCTGCTGGAGTCCCTCCATGGTTATTTATCTTTTTTCCCCCACTCATCTCCAATCTGGTGCCAGAACAGAAGCTGCTCAAACCAAATCCAGAATTCCAGCTAGTGCTAATGTTTCATTTAGTACAACATCTTTTTCAGATCCAAAATGGGTTCATCCATCACTTTGCTGAAGATCACAATGCGTTCTGGATAAGTTCTGTTACTGAAGGCTATAGTTAGGTTGATTTGAACCTTTAAACAGGTCATCTAACAAACCTAATTTGAGAAATATATATATATATATATATATATATATATATATATATATATATATATATAATATATAATATATATGAAATTACAGTACTCTTAAGATTCAACAGAGAGGCGGTTAGTGGTGAGCTGGTTAGCACTGTCGCCTTGCACCTCCAGGGTCCGGGTTCGATTCCTGGCCAGGCTCGATTCCCATCTCTGTGTGCATGGAGTTTGCATGTTCTCCCCGTGCTTGGTGGGTTTCCTCTGGGTACTCCGGTTTTGTTCAAAGATATTCAGGTTAGGCTAATTGCCCTTCCCAAATTGTGTGTGTGTGTGTGTGCGCGCCCTGAGATGGATTGGCACCCTATCCAGGGTGCACCCTGCCTCGTGCCCTAAGCCTCCTGGGATAGGCTCCGGGTCCTGCGACCCTGAATACAGGATAAAGCCGTATAGAAGATGAGTGAGTGATGCAACAAAGAATACAGCAGAGAGCAATGGAGTGGGGAAGTGATTAAGTGTGAAAATGTAATGGAAGTGGTCTATCCATGCCTGTATGTATATACAGTACTGTATGTGCATGTACATATTAACGTTGTGTTTTTTGTGTAAAAACAATAATAAAAATCAGAATCGTGATACTAATAGAATCGCAATGCAAATCGAATCGGTATTACCTAGGTATTGTGTTTTTATATCATAACTGGCAACAAGGCTTTCACATCCCTGGGGAAGAATTGTGCCTGACTCTTCGTTGTAGAATCGTTTTAATTCAACCACATTAATGGATTTTCAAGCATGAACATTAATTAATAATTTTTTTTGTTGAGCCATTCAGAGGTGAACTTACTGGTGTGTTTTGGATCTTTGTCCTGCTGCATAACCCAAGTGTGTTTGAGCTTGAGCTCACAAACTGATGGCCGGACATTCCCATTCAGGATTTTCTGGTAGAGCACAAAATTCATGGTTTCATCAATTACTGCAAGTTGTCTAGGTCTTGAAGTCCCAGACCATCACACTACCACTACGATGTTTGACTGTTGTTATGATTTATTAAAAAATTTTTTTTATAATTGCTGTTAGTTTTACGGCAGATGTAATGAAATACACACATTCCAAAAGGTTCAAATTTTGTCTCATTAGTCTACAGCATATTTGCAAAAGTCTTGATGATAATCAAGATTTGTGTTATTTTTGGTCAGCAGTAGCTTTCTTCTTGGAACTACCCCATGGTTGCCATTTTTTCCCCATCTCCTTCTTATTGTGAATCATGAACACTCACCTTAACTGAAGCAAGTGAGGTCATTAGATGGTGTTTTGGGTTCTTTTATGAGTTTTTTGTAATTTTGGTAGGCAGGCCACTCCTGGGTAGGTTCACCACTGAAGAAAGGCTCTCACCATGGTTTGCTTGAGCCTCAAAGTCCTTGGAAATTGCTTCATAACCCTTCCCAGATAGATAGATATCAGTTTCTCACTTGTTCTTGATTTTTTTTAAATCAAATGATATGCTGTTTTTGACAGTTTTAGCATGCTTTAGCATGATGTCTTAGCATGCTTCACTTTGTTAAACAGATTATATTTAAGTGTTTTCTTGATTTAGGAGGTCCGGCAGTAATCAGACCTGGGTGAAAATGAAAACTTTCCAAAAAATGTGGTTAACCACAGTTCATTCATGATTTAGCAAGTGTTGCGCAATTACTTTTTCACATAGGGCAAGGGAAGTTTGGACAGCATTTTTCCCTCAATAAATAAAATCCTCATTTAAAAACTGCATTTTGCATTTACTCTGAATATTTTCATTTAATCATTTAATATTATAATTTATATGGTAATCTAAATAAGTGCAAATATGCAAAAAAAAAAGAAAAAGGAGGAGGCAAATACTTTTTTATTGCACTGTATATAAGAGAGAGAGAGAGAGAGAGAGAGAGAGAGATCATCTTGAGCATATGAGTATTTATGCTTTTGTGGTCTGAAATCCTTCCTATCGTCTTTTCTAGATAATTTTGTAATGCACTTCCTTAGTTGTGCCACTGTTTAAGTACCTAAACACCTCACTTTGTATAAGCATTATGTATTCCATCACTCACTTTAACCAATTAAACTGTTCTAGTAATAAACAACTTTCTCACCTTTCTCTGCTCAGTTAAATGCACTATACATGTAAAAGAGTTGCCATCCGTCTTGTGACATATACACACCTTTCAACAATCATTTCAGTCTTAACCAGTAGATGGCATAAAGAAATATTAATCGAGGAAATAACACTCAAGTTGCAAGATAATGGACCTGCTGGAATCTGACAGTTATTTCATGAGATTTCATTTTAAAAGAAGTGCATAGCAAGCTTTTAGACAAATTGTATTTTTGCTGGACTTTATTAAATCGTGCACAAAATGGTTTTAAAGCAAATGGAAAAACGAATATTTAAATGATTAATACTAAGTGTTACTCTCTCTCTTACACACACACACACACACACACACACACACACACACACACACACACACACACACACACACACACTAAAACGTGAATTGCTTAAATGTGTATTTAATTGCGTATTGATCACATTAAAATGGAGTGCAATCAGTTTCTACAACTGAAAATATTCCTTACATTTCCAAATGTTTTCATTCTTTCCATTCCTTCCCACTCTCATATTAACTATAGTCCACAAAAACTAGTGCTGCACAAAAATGAAATTATGTCTTGCAGTATAATGCACCCCTAATGTATTTTCAGTGTATTCCTATACAGTGACGCTAACTAACTGCTTCACCATATCTACAGCAGACATTTTGGCTGCTGTGGCTTTGTTTTTGCTTCTCAAGTGGTCAATTATATGGTCAGTGAACAGTATTATTGAGGCCTCATGATGACAGTAAATTGGTGAGAGACTGTGTGTGCTGTCTTAGCCCTCTCACGCCCTTTGTCAATACCCAATTATCTTCCCTGTTGCCTTTTCCCTCTGATGGTGAATTCTGAAAATAGCAAAGTGGAGCATTGTCTCCTAATTGCAGCTAACACTACTCACTTGCTATATTGATCATATATTAGAGGCTCCTCCTACGCAGGAGAGGCTGCCTGGAGCCATGGTGAGGATTAGGGGTTGTCTAGTCCATTCTCCAATCACCATCACAAAAGACTTCCATTAGTGTGCATTCACATGACGCTTTTGGGAATGTATCCTTAAGGAACACACTGAGGGCCTTACATGCTAGACAAATGGACTCCTTGGCTTTTTAGTCCAGGTCTTCTGAGAATCATATTTATCAGAAGCCTAAGCTAGGAGGTTGCCTGGTTATTGTTTTTTTTTATTTTTTATTTTTTAGCATGTGAATGAAGTTGTTGCATTCCAAAATTTGTCACTTTCCCATGTTCCTACCTTTCTGGAGGGTACCTGGATGAGAGTAGTCTCTTCCCTTCAGCACTTCAGTTTCATATGCATCTAATGTATCACGTAGCGTAAGAAAACTTTACGGCATTCTTTCGAACTATAATGTGTCCAACCAATCAAAAGTCCTAGAAATTAGATTGTGAAGCCATTCCAGTGATTACTAGTGCTCAGTACCATAATACCATGGTCTATAATAATACCTTCCTCTGAAGGACTCTTTGATTTAATCAGGGGGTTAACTTTTAATGAGCACTTCACTCCCTTGCACATTTTTGAAAGGCAGTACAGAGGTAAGTCTGTGCTGATGGGACTCAGGTTTCGATCCTGGAAGGGGCTCGTGCAGGAATATTGGTTGTAAGGTCTCTCAATATCCCTGTGCTACATAAAGGACCAACTTAGTATTCTACAACACAAAATAGCAATCCTGGCAACATGTGATGACAGGTTTCTACAAAAGAGAAAACATATACTACCTTTTTTTCTTCTGTGACGGATATATTACTGTAATATCGTCTTACTATAATACACAAAGGACTCACTCACACAACATTTTAGGCTTTGTGCAGTAAAAAATGTTGATAGGGACTATTTTCGGTACACTGTCATGCCGTTATCATGAATATCTTGTCATAAATATGTTGATATTATGCTGGGCATCATCAAGAAATGATGTTCCCAAATACAAAGTAAGTAAATACTCTGCAAAGTAAGTAAATATGCATCAAGCTAATATTCATTATGTGTCATTAATAGCCTGCCTTCATTTCTGCTTCTGAACTGGCACGCCTCATTGCTCTCAGCTACTGAATGCCGATAAGCCTAATTTCCAAGCTCACAGCAAGGAGTCTGAAAGACAAGAAAGGATGCAATGCTTCTTGGCAATGTATTCCTTTTACCTCATCACTCAGTTGCCAATATATATTCAAGGTGACTTGGATATTTTACAATCCATTTATGGAGTTGAATGTGTCATGGAGTAATTAGTTAGCTTGACATGACTGAAGGGTCTGACTCAAGGACACAGAATGTTGCCTGTGTAATAAGCTCAAAACTGCTTATTAGATCTATAAAGTCATAGAAGAACTAGGCCTAGGAGAGGATACCTTTAAAAAATATATCTGTAAGCAAGTCCCTTGCTAATGCACAAAGCTACAGTGTGGGAAAAGCACCACGTGAACAGGTGAGCAGCTCAGTGTCAACTTTCCCCAGTGACCAATTATCCAGAGCTGTTTGTCCACATGGTAGAATGGCCTGTGCTCATGAGGGGTCAGCAATTTGGGTGTTGTTTGGATCTCCCTTTCCCAGATGTACAGGGTTTTCTAAGGTGATGCGAAACACAGGCTGCACATTATATTGAAAATAAGGCTGCACCTTGGATTTAGAAATAACACATTTTTCTTTTAAAACTTTTTAGTTTGATACCTAGGCCGAGGGGGAACTCACACCCTCTGCATGCACAACAACAGACAAAACATCACTCTTTAGTAAAGCCATAGAATACCTGCCAGGGTCAGGTGTAAAATTTCACGTCAGTTGGAGCCCAGCAAATGCCCTGTACTGCATCCCATGGGTCCATGCAGCTCTCCACTGCACACTGAGCTGCATATCAATGTGTAAAATTTCAAACACAAAGAAACTGTAAACATATGCTCCCAGGATGGTAAATTAAAGACTGATGGAAAATTGACATTCGTTGTACTTAATAATTCAGAAGGCACTACCTTCAATATTTAACATTCTGCGATGTATTATATACTGGGTATGTGCAATCCATATCTAGGTATAAGTTGCTAATAGGAATTCATTAAATTTGGATAAGGGGTAGGTCTTTCATAATTATTATTATATAATTATTTGAGCTAACTGTAATTTTACATTAATATGGTTTTATATAAAGAAAAGATCTCTTTATTTAGTTTATATATATAATTAAATCACTGCATTGTAAACTGATTGTTAAAAAAAAAAATCTCATCCAAAAATAATGATTTATGTGTAACTATTTGTGGCTATATAAGAATGAATGAATGAATGAATGAGTAAATTAATATATATTGTTTAAAATTCCAGCTAAGAAGCATACTGTGTATTGTTTTCATGTTTAAGTCATTTACATGTTCATTGTATATTAACAGTTGTCCTTTGTTAAGGTGAACATGCATTATTATATTTATATTACATTGATTAAAAAAGACTGTCAGAAAGTCAACATAAGAAACAATTTAATCTTGAATTTAACAAACAGACAATATTTCAGAATTGTGACAGGTCTGTGAAGTAACACCTTTACTTAATCATTTGTTTTCAGGATGTGGGGATGTGGAGGGTTTTCAGGAACAAGGATTATATAATGCAGGAATGCATCCTGGTCTGGAGTTTATAACAGAGCATTAGGGACACATTTATTCACACATTTATTCATACTTATGGGAAATTGAAAGTAGACAGTTCACATACGAGTAGGTTTTTGAGAGGTGGGTGGAAAACCAGAGAACTCAGAGGAGACCCACATACATGAACATGGGAAATTACGCAGAGAAACACCACACAGATGGTAACCCGAGTTAAGGATTGACCCCACTAACCTGGAGGCAGCTATATAGTGCCACACAACTCCAGCTGAAACAGTATTAATGCCTAATGGTTATTAATGAGGACTGATGGAGATGGGGATGACATTATGGTATTTTGATCCGTCCACATGCCATCCAGCACATTGGCGACAGATACGTTCCAACCTGGAGTCCCTGTGTATATATACATTGTTTCTGTGGCAGTTACTTAAGTTGTTGGGTTACCAGCTCGATGCCCGATGCTCATTCACACACTACAGGCAATTTGGAAACACCAATTGGCCTAAACTGTATGTCTTTGGGACTGTGGGATGAAAAAGCTGTACCCAGAGGAAACGCACCAACGACAGAGAGAACATGCAAACTCCACGCACACAGATCCCGAGGTGGGAATCGAACTTTGATCCTGGAGGTGCAAGGCGACAGTGCTAACCGAAACGTCAATGTGTCGCTTAAAGGGAAATTAAGGAACAAAAAACAAGGAGGCGAATTAAAATGAGTCAGAGTTGAGGGTTAGGCAAAGTACCTATCAGCGCCTGTGTATGTGTGTGTTTGTATGAACGCGTTTTAAACTCGTGAAAGTTTCTCTGGACAAACTTATTTTGAGAAAGTCTGGCTAAGCTGGTGTTGCCTCAGCACAACTTCGGTCTCGTGCAGAGCCTACAGGCTGCGCTTCAGGGGTTCAGCCGGCAGGCGGCGCTGACGTCAGCGTGCGCGCGCAGCCCGAAACGGACAGTAAAAGAGGGGAGGAGCGGAGCCGGAGTTAAAGTAGCCGCGCACGGTGCGCGCGTGAGATACACGGGCCAAAGCTTTTTCGTTCGGGCATCTCCGGGTCTCCGAGCTGGGAGCGTCTCTCTCTCTCGGCACTGTCAACTTCTGCACGGCTCCGTGAAGGACAGACACGGGGCGCCAACGACGTAAAACACCGACGCCGGAGAAGATGCTGGCGTAGTTTGTGCCGCGCAGTTAAACAGCAGGAGGTGTAGTGAATGAAGAGCGCGCGCGCATCCGAGCGACGGAGCAACACAAGGACGCGCGCGGAGGCTCAGGGAGCACTTCAGGAGGTGAGGCGACGTCCCCGAGTCACTGCTGGTTCGCGCCGGGTTTTGGCTGAACGGTTGTCACTGGAGCACAAGGCGCGCGCGCGCGTGTGGTTAACGTAGAGACCCGGTTATTGTCCCGGGGTTTAATAACGAGCACCGGTGCGCGTGCCATCCTCCCCAGATGTCATCATAAGCGCGCGGGGTGTGCGGCGTTTGTGCGGTGCGCATGCGCATTACGCTCTCAGCCGGCAGGGAGGAAAACTTGGTGTTGTGATTTTTGAAAGACAAGACGGCGGTGTCTTTGTTTTGTGCATCTAGAAAAGGGGGGAAAAAAGCGTCTCGGTAGAAACGAGTAAATAGGAAATTATAAATGAATATGTCCAGAAATAAGTTTATGCACAGTGTTAAATACAGTAGGTAGATTTATTTATTCTTTGCGGAACTTGGTTGTAAATAAATAAGGCTTGTAAGGGTGTCTGCATTAAGTATGCACTGATTTATTATCATTTTTTTTCTATTTTCAGATAACCTATACTGATGATACTGATAACAGTTACGGACCTCATCTTAGTCGTCTAGCCAAATGTAACAGTCTTTATAAGCTTTATGAAATACCTGCTGCATGATGGTAGTCCACTTTATGATCTTATGATCTTCTGGAAATATGCCTGATCCAATACTCATCCCTAATCTGCTCTGTACATGTAAATTGCTGCTTAATCCTGTGATTGATGTCAGGCATTATGAGGATGTAAACTCATGGTCCACTTTTAAAGGAACACCTGTACACCTGCTCCATTTTGCAAATATTCAGACAGCCAATTATGTGGCAGCAGCTCAATGCAAAATAATAAAGCAGATACAGATTAAGAGCTAATGTTCACCTCAGACATCAGAATGGGGGAAATGTGTGATTTCTCTGATTTCAACCTTGGCATGGTTGTTGCTGCCAGATGGTCTGGTTGTAGTTTTTCAGAAAATGCTGATCTCAAGGGATTTTTCACACACAGCAGTCTCTAGAATTTATACGAAATAGTAAAAAAAAAAAAAAAAAAAATCCTGTGAGCAGAAGGTCTGCGGGCTAAAACATCTTATTCACGAGAGAGGACAGAGGAGAATGACTAGACTCGTCTGAGCAGGACGGAAGTCTATTGTAACTCATATAATCACTATTTACGATTGCGATGAACAGAAAAGCATCAGAATGCACAGCATATCAAACCTTGAGGTGGATGGGCCTACACGAGCATATGACCACATCAGGATCTACTCCTGTCAGCTCAGATCAAGAATCTGAAGATATCATGGGAGCAGACAAACTAAAACTACGCAGTTAGGGGCTGAAAAAAGTCCAGATGAGGCAGCACAAACCAATCTGGCCATTTTCCTCTGATCTCACTTATCAAAATTGCATTTCCACCCACAGAACTTTCGCTCACCTGGTATTTTTTGTGTCCACTTTAAAGACTTGGTGTGTGAAAATCTCATAAGATGAACAGTTTCTGAAATACCAGTCCATCTGGCACCAGCATCCATGCCACAGTTAAAGTCACAGAGATCACATTTTCCTCTTTTATATATTTAATATGAACATTAGTTGAAGCTTGTTACCTGTATCTGCATGTTTCTAGACATTGTCTTGCTATCACACTATCTGTAACAGGTAACTGCATAAATATGCCCATATATAGGCGTTCCGTCTAAAGTGGACTATAACTGCTATCATTTAAGCTTTATCCTTCTGGAAATAATAAACTGATAGTTATTCAATAAGATTGACTGTGCTAAATTGCAAAGCGAAAGTTGCAGAGGATCCAGATGGGCATTCAAACTCAAGATGGCTGATAATGTGTGTCTCTACTGTACCAGCTGAAGGACAGAGAATGTCTCGCACAAGACGGAGCGTTAGGGCTGAAATAATCTTTGTAATGTCATATTATATCATGTCGTACCATCTTGTTCTTTCACACGTAGAGGACCAGGTACAGATGAATAGCTGGTCTCTCAGTGGAATTGCAGTGCTGTCAGGTTGGTTGAGCTTCCGGCAGCAGGCAGAGGAATATTACACATGGACTAAAATATTGGTAAATCCATCAGGTAACATGGGCACGTGTAAGATTTAAGGCTTTTGGCACGGATAGCTCAGAACACGGCAGTGGACCTGAACTTGCTAAAGTAGCATCACCGAGCCTGTGTACCTCTAACACACTTAAATACACAGATCATTTACTACGCTGTTATTTGTAGAATTTATATGAATTATAGTGGTGACTCAGTCAGCACGGATGTAGACTTATGTCTGGGGTTTCTGTATTGTTAAGTACATCATGCAGGAACATTTCCTGTTTTCAGAGCTGAAACAGAATGCCTGCTTTGAGATTATATTTCAGTAATGAAAACACTGTGACTAAATATAAAACATATAAGAATGTTTATTGAAAACTAAAATAATGGTTGGCTTAGGACAGATTTGTTTTTTCTTAGTTTGTCGAGGTTCATCCCACACATCCCACACACTGTAAAACATTTTCTTCTGTTTATTTTTGTTTATTGAGTACATATGGAGTGCTCTGTTCAGTCCTCTTCATTCCCCTTAATTTATCTAACATGCCTCGGTCTTAAATGTGATTCCAGAAATGTTTAAGTGATTGTTTCAATATACTGTAATTTCATTTTGCTGTTAGTTTTTAAAGCATGGGTGAAACCAAGTAAGGGGTGTTCAAGTCAAACCGGGACTTTTGATTGTGCAGAATAACAGCGCACAGTTAGGAGAGTAAAAACTACCTTTATTTCTCTGTATAATCCCCTGCTGCACTAATGCACTCATCCCGGTGTTTCACTAGTGCTTGGATAACAGTAGAAAGTGTTTTCGGGTCGCCAGAGCCATGATTGGAGTGCCTGCTTCACATATAAAATGCTGGCATTTGCTGGGGGGCATTTCCTGTAACATCCTGAAGTGGTGTTCACAAATGGTTGTGTACAGTTCCCACAGACAGATGAAAGATGAAAGTTGGCAACAAGTTATCTGTCGATTTTTAACGATCAGATGTAGACATTATATTTGCATGTGGACTTTGTTGTCTTATGTTTATCTTGTGTCAAGTAATGTCTTTTGTATAGTACTGTAGATTTTTTTTTAAATATAAATTAATTTGTATATTTGGTTTGTCTTAGATAGTCAGCTAATTAGTTGTCCTAGTTAGCTAGTTAGGTTCACTGTGAACTCCACTGTATATGGTTGAAATGACAAAAGCCTACTTGACTTGACTAGAGAGATAAATGCTGCTTATGGATGCATGGGTTGTAAATGAAGATTGTTATTGACGTCATGTGGTTGTGGTTGCTTGGTTTCAGGGAAGCATTTTCAGAATACCTATACTATAAATATCACATGTGAAACACTTGGAGACTACTGTACTTATAGAATATAACGAATATGCCTATAAATGAATTTTCTTCTTTCTGCTAAGTGCTTATTTTTTTGGATTAGGTATTTGTGCATTAACACTAACATCAATGGTAATTTTAAGCTAAAATGGACCTTGTTTTTTTTTTTTTATAAAACAATGTTTTATAAGAAGCTTGGCTGCATTTGCAGATCAATACCATAGAAGTAAATATGTCCTTAACCTAAATGTCATGGCCAACTCTTTAATGCTCTCGTCAGGTTTTTTGATAAACTTTAAGCCATGGATTGATTTTTGTATACTCCTTCTGCTTCACCACATGCATTCAGGTATGCTCAAGGCTCTCTTTGATCTGCTTAATCTTAATTATTGAATTAATTTATATTTCTGTGGCCTGGAAATTACTTCCAAGGTGGAACAGCGCTGCATAGAGACTCCTAAAGCTTATGTGGTTTCAACAGATGGATTTGGGTTAGTTAATGATTTTTGCGATTTCAGTGATGTTCAATTTGCAGACGGAAGGGGGCTCTACATAATTTCAAACTGCTTCTTTAATGTTTCTACATTCCTTTTTTCACTTCTAGTATAATAGTTTAATGTAGCAAGATCGCCTCAGCCTTAGTCTTCCATTAGAATTAAGGCATAAAATTGAAAAAGTAATGAATAATTTTACTTGGTAATATGAGGTGGCTGGTTTTTCGTGCATGGTCAAAGGGAATTTGAGAGAGTATTTGAAATCCATACAGCAGGCTCGTCCATGCTTATTAGGATGCATTAGAAGTTCCGGAAGAACTCTTGCTGATAAAAAAAAAAAAAAGGAAACATGGGGTCTAGAAGGTAGTCAAACAGATCATTTAAAGAATAGACTCACTGAAATTCTCGAGCATAGATCGATGTGTACTCATGCCAGTTTCTCAAACTTGCTGAGTGCCAACATTTTGAGATTTAAAATGCAAAATATGCACACTGACCTGAACGAAAGGACTAATATACTTGCTAATGTAGAAGGGGCAAAAGGCCACGGGCAAACTACACCGTTTTGCAACTCTTAAGAGACCCTGTGAAGCATGAGAGGCAATCTGCACCTGATCCTTAACCCTAAAACTCCGACTACACAGTGCACATGGCCATAGCAGTGCATTCGTTTACATATAATTTTTAATAGGAGAGAAGTTTCACTTGATTTAAGTCCAGCTTCTGCTATTTTCTGTTCTTTTTTTTTTAATTCCTACCAGTTTATTTTAATACAGAGCACCGATTTTTAAACCGAATTGCAGCAGCTCAGTGCATGGTTTGGATGTTGTCTGATTTGTTTGCTGTTTTATGTTCAAAATGTTGGAGAAAGGATTGTGAGTCTCATGTCACAGGGAAAACAGAAAGCCATCTTCAGCTGCATCTGTAACTCCTCATGGTGCATTAGGCATGTACTGATATTAAATTTCTCATAAGGGAATATTGCAGGACCTTTCACAGTTTACAATTCGATCAACATATTTAGTCAAAAAATGGCCACATTGCTAAAAAAATTTCCCCAGTCAGCGGTTGGAGTGACAGTTCTGCCCGGCATATTTTTCAAACTCTTATGGAACTGTCATTCTCTGGACGGAAATATGAAATTGGCTTTGCCGAGAACGATGCAACCGATCCTGCAATGCTGACTTCTAATTTGTCCGAATTAAGGATTCTTTGCAAACAGCTGTTGCAAGATATCAAGAGCATAAATTCCGCCCCAAGATACCGTCTTCATGCAGCTGTTTCTGAATCCAAAACAAGGGGTTTAAATGCTATGAATGATGATGACATTCTCTAACATGGATATGTAATGAATAAAACAAAACAGGGGACGTACACTGTAATGGTAAAATAATCAAAGATATAATATACTGTATATATAATTATATTTAATGTATTAAAAAATCAATGTAGTGGAACGTCCACCAGAAATGTTAGTCCTTGTTACTACAGTCATTCCCAACGGTTATTAACTGACTGGTGTGTCTTCCTTTTCCGAAATTAATACGACAAAGAATTCGGCTTGTCACACTGCAATTCTGAAGACTATTCCGGACAGGATGTTACAGAATGCTGACACACAAGTGTTAATTAAATGCCTTCTGGCCGGTCACTCTGAATGAGTCGTTACTGTAGAAATGATAATGTACATTAAAATAAACTTTGATTTGAATTACAGTAGGCACTTACAGTATACGGTATACAGTGTTATAGTTTTCAGCAGCTCTATTAAACCACCAAATTGTCTAGTTTGTTCAATAGTTGATGCACATCAGTGGTAAAAATCAACATGGGTGCACTATAATTGTTGAAATTGTCAGGTATCTCTGCTTATCTCAGGAGTTTAGAAATACAGCCAGGTTCTCATTTAAACTCTTTAGATTTTCCATAATTTAAAAAATGTCCTTTTTTTTCTGCATGACACTCATTATAATCCCCTGGGGAACAGTTCAGATGGAAACAGGCTGTCAGATACAGTTGGAAAAAGAAGTGATGCTGAGGCCTGTTATGCACTGGGGCATTATGTAATAATTTATTTGGCAAGTAAATAATTGAATCAGGCCTCAAGGATAACAGCTCCATCTAGGGCAAAAGTGCGAGCTCAGGTGGAAGCTCGCGCAGATGATTTA
Source organism: Channallabes apus (assembly GCA_030522415.1). Lineage (NCBI taxonomy): Eukaryota > Metazoa > Chordata > Actinopteri > Siluriformes > Clariidae > Channallabes > Channallabes apus. The sequence continues at coordinate 26,446,813 of CM060128.1, read as the reverse complement.
TGATTTTCCGCTATGCGTTGGCCTCTAAGGACAAATACGGCATGGTTTGGAAGCCAGCCATAGTGCACAGTCTTTCTGGGGTCACTCTTACCATTTAAATATCCTTCTCAATGTGATTCATCTCATCTATGTTAATGGTTCTGTAAGCGATCAGGTCGAGGACAGCATGGGAAGCATGTTTGTTTGGCGGAGTAAAGCAAGCTTAAACTATACAGAATAAAATGGAAGGAAAGTACAATGAGTTTTATTATGTCTGATCATATTGATTTAGCAGCTCTAACAGAAAACAATTATTCATTTCATGTTGAATAGTGAGACCTTGGACAGTTCGTTAATTTGATATTCAGTCAATGTAATAGTTCAATTGTTTCTCGCTCTGCCAATGTGACCTAATCAGAATCAGCAAATTAAAACTGATTATCTCGTATAATTATGGGATGCATAATAATAGGGAATATGCATACAAAAATATCTGTATTGTTTTTTTTTTTTTGTCTTATGCAAAAATTTTAAACCATGCAATATTACTAATATTTTTTTATGTAAGTTAAATTACAGAATAAAATTGATCATTCATTATTAATATATGAATCTTTTAAGAATAATGTTATTTGATGCTTTAACTGTGTAATTATTTTGATCAAGGTCACGTAATTATAGAAAAGGAAATGAGTATGTAGATGAATTGTAAAAGCATTAGTTTAGTTTGGCTCAGCAGTGCCTAATGCCTTGGTTAGTGCTAAAAAAATAATAATACATGTCTGCATTCTTGTGAAGAAGCCATTACACAGCATTGTTTGAAACTGAAACCTTGTAATTCACTTTTATAAGCATTTTTTTTGTCTGTACAGTGCCACTGCGGAAATAGTAATTTTCACTAACATGGCTGTGGGATTTTAAACACCATGTTAGCAGGATAGTGTTCATTTTCCACATGGGTCGTCAAGTTACTGTAAGTACTGATGTAGCAGGTCTAACTCACAACGTAGAAACAGCACAAAGTAGTTGGACTTTCAATTCATCTGTACTCAGTTCATTTGTGTGTTTGTGTGTCAAAAAGGTTACAAACCAAATCATAAGCATTATGGTTTATTTAGGAATGTTCTCTTGGATTCATTATTGTTGAGAATTTAAATGTGTAAAAGTAGATTTGATTGGTTTAACATTTTTGCCTGTTTTAATGTGATGATGACGATGATGATGATGATGATGATGATTATTATCATTAAGGTTTTCTCATCGTAGCAGGTCTTAGTATCAGGCAAATACACCCTCAGACAAACGACAACATACAGTATAACTTTCCTCATCATGCTATTAATTTTTTTTTAAAACAAAAAAACGAAACCAAAAAAACAAACCATGCAGGCAATACTAGGTCCCCCATTACTGCTTCCACAGGATTTACAAGAGTAAGTTGTGGCTGCAAATCATCAGCCCTTGATTAATCCATCAGCAGATGTGCAGACCTTTATAAGAACAGATGTTTTGGCAGTTTGCTGGTCAGGAGAATTCAGGTGTGTGAATTAACGCAATGCCAAAAGCGAAAGACACAAGAGATGATCTTAGATAAGCAATTGTTGTTGCACATCAATCTGGAAAGGATTATAAAACTATAATTTGGAGTTCAGCGTTCTACAGTAAGAAAGATTATTCACAAGACAGTTGTTTACATACACCATAATCCCAAAAGTATTCACTCACTCATCCAAATGATTGAATTCAGGTGTTCCAATCACTTCCATGGTTACAGGTTTATAAAAATCAAGCACCTAGACATGCAGACCGCTTCAACAAACATTTGTGAAAGAATGGGTTGCTCTTCCAGCAGGGTACCGTGATAGGATGCCTGTCTGTGTAATAAGTCCGTTGTGAAATTTCCTCCCTATTATATATTCCACAGTCAACTGCTGGTATTAGTATAACAAACTGGAACTGATTGGGAACAACAGCAACTCGGCCAGGAAGTGGTAGGCCAATCACAGAGCGGGGTCAGCAGATGCTGAGACTCATAGTGCACAGAGGTTGCTAACTTTCTGCAGAGTCAATAGCTACAGATCTCCAATCTTCATGCGGCCTTCAGATTAGCTCATGAACAGTGTGTAGAGAGCTTCATAAAATGGGTTTCCATGGTCTAGCAGCTGCTTCTAAGCCTTACATCACCAAGTACAATACAAAGCATCCAGTGCAGTGGTGTAAAGCATGTTACCTCTGGACTCTAGAGCAGTGGAGACATGTTTTCTTTAGTGACGAATCACGCTTCTCTCTGATGGACAAGTCTGGGTTTGGTGGTTGCAAGGAGAATGGTACTGGACTGACTTTATTGTGCAAAGTTTGATGGAGGGATGACAAGGGTGTGGGGTTGTTTTTCAGGAGTTGGGCTCATCCAACTCTTAATGCTTCACCATACCAAAACGTTTTGGACCAATTTTGTGGGAACAGTTTGGGGATGGCCCCTTCTTGTTCCAACATGACCGTGCAGTAGTGCACATAGCAAGGTTTATAAAGATGAGCGAGTTTGTTGTGGAAGAACTTGACCGGCCTGACCTCAACCCAATAGAACACCTTTGGAATGAATTAAAGCGGAGAGTGCGAGCCAGGCCTTCTCGTCCAACATCATTGTCTGACCTCACAGATGCGCTTCTGGAAGAACGGTCAAAAATTCCCATAAACACACTGCTAAACTTTGTGGGAAGCGTTCCCAGAAGAGTTAAAGCTATTATAGCTGCAAAGGTTGGGCCAACATCATATTAAACCATATAGATTAAGAATTGGATGATATTCAAGTTCATATGTTCGCATGTGAAGGCAGGTGAGCAAATACTTTTGGCAATATGATGTGTACATGTGTGTTTATATGTCTATGTATGTATGTAATATTTATAGTGTAAATATGTGTGTAAGTATATAAATCACTGCCCACCATGAATTTCTTGTAATTTTATTCCTGCTGAAAATAGGCAAGACAGGAAGCACATCTGGTTCCTGGTGCCACTGCCACACTAGATTAAAATAGAATGGTACAGAAAATTGCACGTTGCCACCTTTATTTAGAAGACCCCTGGCAGCAGCACCATCACTGCACGTGGGAGACAAGAACCCATGTCCACTGCTACTGGAAGCAGGCCACTGCAATGAAAGTGGTGTGAAGTCGAGTGTGTGACGTCGAGTGTAAGCTCAGCTGAAATGGAACCTGGTTCTAACACCTCACTGTAACACGCTGGAGACGAGCTGAAAGCAGTGTAATTACTGTTGAAATCTGATGCCAAAAATAGAAAGCAATGGTGTAAAACCAGGAAAAACATTGCTTCTGAAATGAAGAAGTGCTGTTTAATAATTCTGCACCCACTAACAGCAGCCGAAGAGTTGTTAGGAAATTGGTCAAACTTTGAAGTTATTATTCTTTTCTTTCCTGTAAATAAATTGCACTCGCTGTTATGACCAAATGTCTGGATTTTGATTGCAGCATTAAATCCTATGACCTTAATCATGTAATTAAATTAAGCCTATGGTTTTTTTTTTTTTTTTTTTTTTTCTTAACCATGTTACTCAGAGGGTTTTTTTCCCTCCTAATTTTGTTTTTCATAAACCTAAATTAATTTTCCTACTTGTGTTGTAAGCACAGCAGGAAAAGGTAGACCTCTCAGCAGCATTTCAGGTTCTGTTCATTTCGCCAGTCAATTTATTTTTATCAGTGTTTTCAAAATCAAGGTCAATTTTAAGTCTGTTCACATGTTTTTCAAAAAAGGTCCGCTTAAGTAAATGAAGTGAACATGAAACAGGGTAACACATTATTAATGGTTCATCTTTATCTCATGGTCGGTAATTGGTCTCTGGTGGTTGCCAAGAATTACGATTAAGAAATGCCATTAAATCGTGCGTATTATGTCTGCAGTTCAGTTTATCCACCAGATACTGCTTCTAATTAATTGATAATTGCAAAATTGATTTATTGCCTGAGTTGTGTTGACGGAGTTGAATAATTGCTACGTGAAGATTCTGGTGCGGATTTTAGATAAAGAATTGTGCTCTTTATTAAAAGTGATGGGCCCTAATCAAATATGTTGGCTGCACAGCATCAAGTAAAAAACGAAAAGAAAAGGAATATTTAGTTTTGTTGCAAAAAACATAATTCTGGTTGAATCTAGAGCATATGTTTGAATAGGAAAAAACATTTTTATTATTTTTTTTTCCTGTTTTTTTTTAGTATTGCGCTTTTATGAATAAAACTCGACCATGCATTTATCATTACAAAGTTCATTTGTCATTAAAAAGTCTCATCCACTGATGTCCACACTAATGCGAGGAGCAAGATAGAAGGATGAGAATTGGACGCAGTGAGAGGGCAAATGATGTTGTGAGGAATAATAGGAAACCATTGCTGATTTCATGGCAAAGTAAACATGATTATTTGTTATAGAGGTGCGGTCTGGGACTCAGAAAAGCCTGTACTGCCAAGAACAAAAGAACTGATGTATAAGCAAACAAACAGAGCACCAGGGGAATCAATGGTGGCCGGAATCAACATAATGAGATTAACACTAGCTTTCTGTGGTCCAAAAGGAATTCGCAAAATGTGGGAATTTATTGTATTATTATTATTATTATTTTTATATTACATATATTTGCTCTATACCTGGTTGGCAATAATGTATTTTTTATGTTACCTACTGTTATGTAATTTTGTTTTCTATATTTTATGAATTTAAAATAATGACACGCATACCGTAATTACTTTTTTCACATATCTACAAATAGTTTTCTTCCTGTGGAGTAGTTTATTCTATAGTAGCGGGATATGGACTTGCTGTGACCTAACTGCCACCACCTCCTGATGCAGCTACACATTTATACACTCAGCTGGCATTTTATTAGGCACTAGAAAGATGCTGAATAAAATGGCAGCTCAGTGTGTTACTATCTGCAGGGTACCGAAACGATATAAAGGCATTGCTGCCTCTTAGCTTTGATTCAGTCATGAGCTCAGGTTACTCTCTGGGTCTCACCTCCAGAAAACGTTTCACCTCGTTCTCCTTGTGCATGTGGGTTTCCCTCAGGCTTCACCGGTTTCCTTTCACCTTCCAAAAACATGCCAGTATATGAATTGACTTCTCTAAATTCATCAAAGATATTAATACATTTGTAAATATGTGTGTTAATTGTGCCTGGTGTCCTTTATAGGGTGTCTTCCTGTCTCATGTCCAGTTCTTCCAGGCTGGACAATTATCAGTATAAAGCTGAATGAAAGAATTGATCATTTGTATAATAATATAAACGATATAGTTGTGTTTTATTTCAGCGTCTCAGCATTCAGCCTCAACCGTGACGGAAATACAGCATAGCTAATTTAAACTATTTTATTGTAAATCATTACACCTCATACATAATGGAGTTCTGGGATTACCTTATGATTAAAGAGATAATTCTTCAAACAAATAAGATCCACAATGTTTGTTTTATTTTGTTCGAATGTGGGTTATGAATCTTTTCGTAGCTAGGAGAACCTTTAATTAACTGCAAAATAAATTCCTTGACCTCCAACTAACGATTTATTACATGAAAATGATTTGCCTTACCATTATATATTAATATAGCAGTACTAGCAGTTTCTCTTTTCCCATTTGAAAGATAAGGCACCCACGCTTTCTGTTAGGGTAAATAGAGGCTGTTTTGAGTTCATTAACGTGAAATGAAATCTATCTGTGTATTTGACACCCAGCATTATAAAGGCAGGTTAGTAAACATTCGTAAGATATAGGCCTAAAATGAAATAAAAATCACTTGACAAATCATTTAAATAATAATGATACATAGAAAATGTGACTAAAATCATTTCCTGAGCTCCAGCGCCAGTCTCCTGTTCCGGCCGTATTTAAACAGCGCTATCGAGCTTGTAGAGGTAGAAACTGGAGTGTATGTGTGAATATGGGGTTTTATGGTAACCAACAGTGAAGCAGCAGCTTCTTGATCCCACAAGCACCAAGTGCTTACCGTAAAACCCTGTATATGTGAACTGTACGTCTAATGTAGACAACTACATCAAAATCCTTCAATATAATAACACACTTCATTACGCATGACACTTTTCTGATATCCACTGCTTTTACACTATGGACAGATCTTGCTTGTAACAGTAGAAAGCGATGTAATCAAATTAATTTCTTCAGTAAGCACCGTACTTTCCTTTCCATTACTTGCTCATATTGTTAATAATATGATATTACACAAACACTAAATGAAAGCAATAAACAGTTAGATAAAGAAGGTATGCTGTGTGTGTGTGTGTGTGTGTGTGTGTGTGTGTGTGTGTGTGTGTGTGTGTGTGTGTGTGTGTTTAAGGCCTCGGCTACACTGCTGTTGCGTCTTATTCTTGTTGAATGTTATCTCTACGAAATCTAACTCAGACATCATTGCGAATTCAACAGGAACGGTTTTACTGTGTGAGGTCACACCGAATAAATTTTTAACACATGTTTCTGAAGAGCACACAGTTTGCACACTTCCAAAACCTATTATTCAGGTCACACGGCATAAACCTTTAACAAGTAGCTCTAGGAAAGTGATTACATGATTCTCCTTGTCAATGACTTCCTTTATGTGTAGAATATCTATTGGAAGTCCTTGGAAGAAGTTTGGAAGTCTTTTTCATAGTGATGGGGAGAAAAAGCAAGACCCCTCGTTGTGGTGTATCCGGAGCACAGTGAGCACAGTGCTGTGGGTTTACACAAAGCCTGTGTTGTGACTGATTCACACACACTTTGTGGAATAACAGGAGAAGAGCTGTTTACTTTGGACAAGTGTGCTCTTTTATGTGGCACCCCTCTGGTCGGGACGTTATCCCAGCAGGAGTACCACCGAGAGGAATGCCTTCAAAAACAAAGTAGAATTCATTTCTTGAACAAATGACCTACCTGGAGTGTGTATGGGGTTGAAATCATCTAGTACCAGTGCAATCTGCACGAGGTGTACAGAATAATAGAATATTATCAAATGGAAGCAATGGCAGAGTTGCCGCTTATAGCTCTCTGTTCCTTTCCCCAGATCTGTCTAATAATTCTGTTATTTTTGGCTTTTCAGGAACACCTGGCTATACTCAAAAGATCTCATTAGACTGTGATGAGCGTCATCATCTTCCACAGACTCAAGGTACCTCACTATCTGAACAGATCTGTTTTTTTTTTTTTTTTCTTCTTCCATCAATATCCATCAAAAAAAAGCACAAAGGCAAAGAGATGGTATGTTATTTCATCTGTTGTTTTTATCTGAGCTTATTCATTTCTTGTCAGTTGTTATATCTATATTATTTGGTGCTATTTTGTGTTCTGGGTTTTTTATTTATTTTGTTGTGCATACTAACTTCATTTCTCTTTTTGCCTCTACCTGCTGCTTCAGCACTCGAAAATGAATTTTGATTTATAGCTTCCTATGGTTGCGTGAAAATCCAGTCTGTTTTCTTGTCCCATAGTAAAATTTGTGGGATATTCAGTGATGGTTTTTCATGTGCGTCCTGTGTATTTCATGCATAAATTTGTGAAAAGAAAAAAAAAAACTCATCGTTTTCATTTATTTGCGTCCTCTGCGACGCATTCCCACAAGAACTAAAGTACAGCTGGCAGCACCACAACATAATCAGCTCTCTTATCCTCCGAAGTCATTGTGTGGTTTTAGGCTGATGAAATGTAACGTTATTTTTGGTCAGTGAAATCGCTCCATACAAAGGATTAGTTTTTGTTTACTTCCTCCGTTAGCATCATCTTCATCGACTTCTTGCTAAATTTGAATTCTTAAGGTGAAAGGTAGGACATTTATATGGTGTTGTTTAATCTTCTGTAACATCAAAGCTCATTTATGTGTTGCTGGAGCCATTGTTTTAAGAAGAAAGAAATATATATTTTTACATTTTGAAAAATGATCACTGCATTTTTCAGCTGGAGCATTTACATAACTGAATTAATTATTAATATACCAGAGGTCAACCGAATTAATCCAGTTATGAATCACGATTCTTTTGTGTGGCAATTCCGTTATCGCTACACTGACTCCAAAATCGATTTTTAAAAAGTGTTTTTATATTTCTAATAGAGATGAACCGGTTAATTGGTCAGTGACCAGAATTAGCTGGTTTAAATTTGATCGGCCGTGACCACTGACCGGCTGATCAGCCTCAGATATAAATCCAGAACCTTTTAAGTGGCGCCACACAAAACCTGATTTTTTTTAATGGCATTACATTATCAAAAATTTGCCTTAAAGCCTCCGAACTGCCTTTTTTTTTTTTTTTTTTTTTTACTTTTCGTGCGCTCACTTCAGGTTGAAGTTAGACATTTTGGACACATTTGAGGTGGTAAAACATCACTGTTTCTTTATAATCCTACAGTCGGAACCCTCTGATCTATTTACACATTTTAATCCCATGTGGTCGGAGTGAATTATTTGGTTAGTTTAGAAATAATAATTATGGTGGATGATATAACAGACAGCTCTGTGCTGCTCAGGAAAATTGTAGCTTTTTTGTTCAATTTAAGTTTAAGTTTCATGTTAAATTTAAAAGAGTTTATTATGTATTGTTTTTATGCTTTGCTTGATTTTTTTTTTTAAGTCGAGAAAACTAATGTTACAAGGAATGGGCTACATTTAATTATTCATTAAACTTTTTTTAAAGCTTTAAATGTGGGAAAAATGTAATATTGAATAAGGAGATTAAGAAAACCATGATACTTATAGAATCGCAATTTTAATTAATCTTAAAAACTCTGGGTTTAAACCTTTTCGGAATGTCCTGATACTATATAACTCAGACATTTTGCAGCAGGGGATTCTTTCGCTGCAAAGAACATTCCTTTGTACAGATTTATTATAGGCACTATTCAAACATTTAAAGAGATTATTAAAGTGTGTACAGTAATATTTCCTCTATTTATTGTCCAACAAGCCTATGTTAACATTATTTATAGGGCTATTTAATTATGATTATTAAACACATTTAATTCACTAATCAGACAAAGTGGCTGGGTTGTAATTTCCACCACGGTAACAAAATAAAAATATCTCAGGCCCGAGGCTTCAACCCAACTGCGTACCTTTGGGATAAATTGAAATGCTGACTGCAACCCAGACCTCCTCACCCTACATTAGCACCCGACCTCTCTAATGCCTCTTTTCCACTGCATAGTACGGCACAGCACGGTTCAGTACAGTTCACTTTGGTTCGGCTCGGTTTGCGCTTCCACTGCAGTTTAGTAACGCTTTAGAGTGGGCGGGATTACTCACGTGTCGTTATAGTCGCGGCGCCGCTACTGCCGTGACATCATCGTAAACGCGCCACAAACAAACACACAACAATGGAGCATATCGACGGCATGGTGTTCTTCATTCTCGGCATGTGGATGTTTTTAACAGCGAGACGAAGGAGTTTGTTTCAAAAGAGGCCGACGGTTAATACAAAAAGGTGCGTCCGATCCTTCTCTGGCTGTTTCTAAATATAGCGGTTCTGTTGTGTCTCGTGTCGCAAGTTCGGTGACGCAGTAATGACGATTTTCTCCGGCCAATCAGTGACCAGCAGAGTTTACACGTCACGTTTTGGTAACGGTTCGGCGCGCTTGGAACCTCGGCTGAGGTGGCACTAAAAAAAGCACCAGGTACCAGGTACTGTTCCCAGTGGAAAACCCCCCAAAAGTGAGCTGAACTGAACCGTGTCGTGCCGTACTATGCAGCGGAAAAGCGCCATAATGCTCTTGTAGCTGAATAAACACAAAGTCCTAAAGACAAACTCCAAATTTTGGTGAAAAGCCTTCCTAGAGTTTGGAGCTGAATCAGGGAACTAATGTTCAAGAGGCACCTATAGCTGTGATGCTCAGGTGTCCATAAACTTTCGACCATATGATATGTTGCGCATCAAAACATTTAAGGAGGAACTATGTTGATGTCTGGATGTTGTTAATTAATAATAAATAGATAATAACTATGGGTTAAACGAATTCATTACAGTCAGGACATAGATTTGACAGGTTGGGTTTTTTATATTCTTGCTCTATGGGAATGAAACTGTAAAGCTATTTCTCTTGCTCTAGCTCATGTAAGCATGAGTGATGAATAGCATGTGCTTACAAAACACATTCATAGTAATTCACAGCTCACGCTGGCGTACACACTGCCAATGAGGCTTGTCTGGTCTTTTCCTAAGACCAATGAGGTGTTTACCAGCAATATACAACCAGAGCTAACAACACAACCACAACTACAGTGTTTATTTCACACAATCACATGCACACACACACGCACACACACACACACACACACACAAGATTCTGGCTTTGTTTAGCTTTCCATATTGATATGTCAATTTTACTAAAAGTCTTTAATGTACTTATGTTTATACTCATTGGATATAATTAACAAATTTCACCATTATTTATTATTATACATCCATAATTATATATTGAAATCTGCATTCATAAAAAAAAAATTACAGAAAAAAAAATTCTGCTCAAACTTCATAATTATAAATAATATAATTATATGTCCTGTGTTGAAAATCGCATGCATAATATGTATGAAAAGCAATCATCATTATTTCATCTTATTTCTTCATTCCTGCAAAACAAACCATGGTGGGGTTTAACACTGCCATCTCCCTAGACCACCATGCTTATAGGACACACACATACTGTACACACAGTGATTAAGACATGTCAAGCCCAGTTGGGTGTGGGTGGTGCAGTGTCATGCCGGCCCCCTGGGGCATTTCGTCACAGCAGGGGTCTCACCGTGCCATCTCGTCTGGCCCATTGAGCCTAAATACGTGTGAGTGAATGAGCTGTGTTCACAGGCCATCATGATCAAGCACAGACTATGAGCACTTTTAAAGGCCATTAGACTTAGTGTTGTGCAATGTAGTGCAATTTGAGGAAATATGAAGTGTGAAAATATCCTGGCAAGCACTCAGACACAGAGTTACAACCAAGAAATAGGTTCCGACACAGACGTAATCACACTCTTATTATTCTTAGGTTGCAGGAAGTGGTATGAAGAGCTAAGGTGAAAAACCCCAAAACAGCACATGTTTAAAAAAGTTTCTTATCCAATGATATGACCACAATTCTATAATTATTAATAATTAATTAAGACATATATTGTATGGATGGTCTTTGCATATTTTGTTTTAAAAATGTGTTAAATGTGAAGAAATGCCTGAAAGTGTTTAAATTAAAACACAGTTCTTAGGCAAAAAAACCCATTGGTGAATATTTATTTAGACTGTGGGGACTGTCAGTATTCATCATGGAGAAGAAGCATTAAGCATGATTAGGACATAATTCCGCTTGGCCATGGACGCAATTTCAACATTTAAACAGCAACTAACTTTAGTAAAGTAAACATATAGCAAAAACTTATATTAACTTAGATGAACTAATTATTTTTTTCAAGGTTGATTTTTTAAAATTTATTATTATCTTTAAACGATGTAAGGACATTTTCCATTTAGCATTTCCAAAGTAGCATGTCTTTTCCTCCCATGGGTCGATTGCAATAAAACAAAGCCTATAAGTTACCTCGAGCTCGGCCAAATGCACCTGTGAAAACCCCATTAAGATGAGTTCAGTAGTTTTTACATGATGCATGCACAAAACTTTACAGTTTTTTTAATATGTATAGATAAATTTGAATAATAAGTTAATTTAACTAAACTTTATAACTAAAATCAAGCTATATACTGTTAATGTTAGCTATATACATAGAGACAAGAACGTTATGTGTCATATAAAAGATGTTCCTTGGACCACTACACAGTGTTGCGTGTCTCTTGCACTGTATTGGAGCAATGAGTTCCCTTCTCCCAAAATATATTCCCTCAGACTGTGTTTTCATGGTGCTGGAGACCTCTGGTATATTATATAAAACCCCTAAAGTCATGTGCTGGTGACTAGAGGTCACAGCCTACAGTATGATTCACATTTTTTTTTTTTTTATTCTCATCACACATTTATAGTATTTGGCATAAGCTCTTATCCAGAACATTTTACAGAACTCAGAGTTAATTTTCTTTTACATTAATCTCACTTTAAAAAAAAAACGGGCCGTTGAAGACTTGGGGTCTTGTAATGACAGCTTGGCAGTGCTGGAATTTGAACTTAAGAACTTACTAACTGCAATGACGTAACTACTGAGCTGCCGCTTCCCAAACCATTTAGCAAACCTTTTTGTGTCCTGTAGATGGAACATTGGCACCTTCTCTATATGTTATTTTTTTCCTGATATAACTAAGATTTATTTTATTTTACACTAAGCGTTTATTTCCATTTTTTATAATATGGAAAAAAAATTATGTTGTAAATCATGTGTATAAAGTTAGTGTATTTATTAAGAGTGCTTTGAAGCAAGATGTTTATGGACAAGGATATAATCTGACTGGTGTAGTCCCACATCTGTTGATTGTAGACCTGTAGAAGCGTTCCCCAGCTGTCTGAAATGGAACATTTAACATTGAATCTACCAGCCTGTCCTCTGTATACAACAAAACACTTTGATCTGTATGCAATAAAACCTCCGCATGGGATCATTCCGCTGAGATCGGCTGAGGTGCGAGTCCGATGCTGCAGCGTTCCGATGACCAGGTATATATTTGCAAAAAAAAAAAAAATCAATCAATTCTGTCAAGTGACACGTTACCAATATTTACTACACAGTGTTCAAGAACTGAACTCATTTGCCCGAGTTTATTCTGGTGAAGGCCAGAATGCAGGCTGCAAGGATTTGGTGATGTTGTTGACTGAGGGATTGACTCAGACGAGTAGAGAGGGCAGTGTTACTGTTACCAAATGTCACAGCATTCAGAAACTTTAGAAACAGTGTCAGCTTCTGACACAGTCCATCTCCTGTTTAATAAATGACCAAATGAAGGATTACTAGATTAGTGGAACACAGGATCCCTCTGAGCTTCTGCTTTTAGCATGGACAGAGATACCTCCAGGAATTCAATACTGGTGTCTGTAGGCCTAATGGATAGTTTTCATCCAAAGGCTCGGGTTAATGATGTGTCTAGACCCAAGGTTTTCTTTCTTTCTTTCTTTTTTTTTTTTTGTGCATATTTGCACGAGCGCACTAATGAACCTTGGTTGAATCAATCAACAAGTGAAGTCATGCAAAAGTAGCCAACAGAGTTCCATGTGAGTAACAGATGTCTGTATGATATTTAGAAATCCGAATAAGGAGAGTTATGGAATTTAAAGCGAAAGAAAAGAATATATATATATATATAAGTTCTAGCAGGCCCAGGTTTATAGAACAACCCAGGCGAATAGGAAACCCCTGGCCTGTCATTGTCTCAGGAGACACCTCTTCTCACATTCCCTGCTGACAGTTAACATCTCAAACAGTCCTTACACTAACACATGCCTGCCAGTCAGGTGGACCTGGACCTGTCCTTCCTGTATCTGTTGCTTACCTCCTATTCAGTGTTTGCCCACTAAAGTCCAGCATTAAATGAGGAATTTAGAGAATGCACCAGAAACAGACCTGTCAGATGTGTTTATATGTGGTATTTGAAGATGCTCTATAAATAGTAATGAGACCTCACTGTCCGTCTGTGTTCTACACATTTCCCAGTAATTAGGAGACTAAACTGAAAACTGAGCTACTCTGAAGCACAATGGCTGTTTGGATTCATAATATACAAACACGTATAATACATTTACTCAAAACGCAGTATTTGCTACTTGAACCACTATTTAGACCTTAAGTTCCCGGGGAGCTAAAGTGAGTGATGTAATTATATCTGATATCTAATTACGAATCGATAAAATAAAATCTTACCTGAACAGACACATCCACACACATCCATTACTTGGCATGACTTAAAATCGGTCTGTATAAAGATACAGTGGCAGACGTGGGGAAAGGCGGAGGGGTCTTTGTGATGTAGTTCTCACTAGCGTTCCTCTTGCCCTGTCCCTCAACCAGCCTGACCCTGGAAAGACGTCACATCACTGGTCTTTTGCTCAGGCCCAGTCCACCTTAAACAGATTGTAAAACAAGCACCTGGAAGATTCTGATCAATCTCCTGTCTGGCCAGAGTGTGTGTGCGTGTGTGCCTGTGTGTAAATCTGAAAAATGCTTGAACTTCACTCATTGATTCATTCAACTTCTGTAAGCATTTTATCCACTGTGCTGCTCACACAATTTAATTTCAACACTGAAACACACCAGAGATGATTTCATTCATTTTGGTCTTCTGTCAGTGATTGATAAATTTTTTAGCATTTTATTTCTATAGATTTTTCCCGCTTGTTTGTTAAAGATGAACATTTTCATCAGGTATATTTATAAATAAAGCATTGAAAACTCTCACTACCATGAAATATGATCTTTTTAAGCTTTATAATGATTCAAACCTAGCTAGAAATTCACGTTACGTTTTGCAGATAATCATGGACAATGGTTCGTTTTTTTAAGCAGACTTTAGTAAAAAAAATTAAAATAAATAAATGTAGCTGTATCATAATCCCGTAACATGTATCTGGTCATGTGTTTGATTGTCTAATTTGTGAATGTGCAGATGTACATGTGTTCCTGAATAAAGTGGGCAATGATTTGTATGTTAGATGAATTGCAATTCTATTTACTCACTTTTATTCCCTTTCAAGATTTCATTTTGTGCTCTTCTTTTAAAAATGCTTTTGAAAAGGTAATTTTGTCATGCAGCAACCACAGACACGAGCACCTCTCTGTTTCACCAAAATCAATTTACTTTGGGCGACTTTAACCCAGTTAAAGTTGCTTCATCAGCAGCATTCAGACCACAGATTCAGCACACAGATCATATGACAGTTTCATGCATCAGTTGCAGATGATACACCGTTCTTGGTGCTCAAATCTGCACTTATTTCTGCTCCATTTTAACAACTGAGAGCTAATATGTCGTAAGGCCGTGTCTTAATGAGATTTACTCACAGTCCCAGAGAAACACTGCTAAAAACGTTACACAGAAGTTTAATGTTTCATATGTTTTAGTTGGAGCTTCTCGATATTTGATTTAGAATTGAGTGCAGTCGGAAGGTAGGGAGAATAATGGGTCAGGTTGGTCTTCCTCTGGTATATTATTGCCTTACCTGTCAGCTGCAGATGTGGTGTTTATGGATCGTATTGGCGGCTTTGGACCGTGTCTTTGTTTAGGTTTGCTCTGAGGCAGAAACGTCTGTAATTGAGCGGGTAGTCCATGTCCAAAAACCACACTGGAAAGATAGAGTCCAACCAAAACTTATGGAAACAGCGGCAAACTGGCTTGGATTTCTCTAGAAAACACACATGGTGGCTTTGAAGAGGAATGACCGTAATAATCAAACCCAGTTCAAATTTTTTATTTATTTATTTTTTTTTGGGTGAAACAGGATGACTATAAAATGACTGAATAGTCCATGTTGTGTTGACGTTACACTACAATATTTCATTGTAAAGTCATGTTGTGTTGAGCTGCTGTTCAAACGGTAATCCAGAGACATGATGCATCAGTGGTTCATTGGTGGAAACTCTGTGGAAGTTAAAGCGAGCGCATGGCACGTTCATAATAGCGTTCATATTTGCTTTAATAGCTCTTTCATTTTTTTTTTCTACAGCAGCAAGAGATCCATTAGTGGTGTTTGTAGTTCCACTAAAGGGATTCCAGAGAGATTTATAGACTGGCTTCATGTGCTGTACAGATGTCAGACACATAGTTTAGTGGTAAATTGAAGGTGGTTGACCTATAAGGATGCATTCCTGAGGTGTATGCAGTTTCATCGGATTTATCACTTGTAACTTTTGACCCAATCCGCCTTCGGTGTTTGGACGAATATTCAGTTAAATGTTTCAATCGTGCATTTTTTCATTGACTGTGAATTTAAATATAGCGAAAGAGCCTGCAGGTTTTTTTTTTTTTTTTTTTTTTTTTTAACTTTATGAAATAATTCCTGAACATTTAGCCTCTATTTCACTTCAGTGGGTAAAAAGTACAAGGCACAGAACAAACCCATTGCTATTTCAGGGCACCACTGGAAGCTATTCTAGTGAATGTAGCGCATGAGAAACCGTGAGCACATGTCGGATGTCGAAGCCTGACCCCTTTACATCTATCATCATTGTCTCTTCAGGGTTCTATTCAAGAGCTGACCTTATTTAATCTAGTTTTGTAGGTTAAAGATAGTAAACCCTACCCCAGTCGTCTTCCCGTATAAACTATTAGAGGAATCGCAGTGGCTTTGTAGATGGGGAATAGAGGACTGTTGTATGCTGGGAGATAATAAAGGCATCGTATCCTGCGCACTGCAGAAACGCCTACTCGGTCAGCCCAAATCATTCCTGACAAATCCTCCTTTATTTCATTTAGATATACGATGGCTGACCCTGAAAGCTGCCATAAAATATATATTTCCTCGAACCCCATTCAGTGCTTTCATTGCTTGAGTGCTGCTGTTGAGTCACTTCTTCTAATCTCTAATTCAGCGATAGTGACCATCATTAGATGAGACAAATGTCGAGCAATGCTGAGAATTTTTGTACGATACATTGATCGCACATGCTGGGGTCGTGTAGCAAGACAAATAGTCACTACATTAATGCAATTACTAAATCAGCCAATCATGTGGTAAGACTCTGTGCATAAAATTATACAGCTACAAGACAAGAGCTTTACAATAAGCATCAGTGTAAGGGGTAAGGGGGGGGGGGGGGGGGGGAGACAATAATCTTGGGAAAAACTCGTTGGTGCCAGACAGGCTGGTTTAAGTATTTCACAAGGTGCTAAGCTCCTGGGATTTTCACACACAACATTTTCTAGAGTTTCCACAGAGTTCATTGAAAAACGAGACAGTTAGAGATTGGAAAAATACCTGGGGATGTTTTATTTTATTTATTTTTTTTGTTTTGGTGAGCCTCTGACCTAAGATTCTTGTTCTTGGTTGACAGTCTAATTTGGTCTTCTGTTTTTGTAGCTCATCTGCTGCGAGGTTCGACGTGATGTTGATGCGCATTGCGAGATGCTTTTCTGCTCACCACAGTTGTAAAAGTGGGTAGCCGAGTTCTGGGAACCTTTCTGTCAACTCAAACCAGTCCATCCATTTTCATCTGACCTCACTTAAAAGGATTTCCAAATGTAGGACAGACATTTTTTGTTTGTTTTTCTCCCCATTTTTTGTTAACTCGACTGACTCATGTTCGGGAAAATGGAAGGACAGTAGCTTGTTTCAGGTCGGTACAGTATGAGTTACAGTAGGAGCACGCAGTACTTTTATAGAGCCTGAGAAAGTGCTTAGCTTTGCCTTAAACTTGGCAAAAAGAAATCTGCAGTAGTAAATTACACTGGTTGTTTTTTGTTATAATTACTTTGTAAATGACGTTTTGTAAATTACTTACGATGGTGCCTATAAGGAGGTACGATATCTACATAAACATTAATAAAAGCTTATTCTAATTGGTGTCCTCTTTAATGAAAAGTTAATGGCTAGTGGTGATGTCATGCTTTTGTTTTAATACAGATTTTCACTTGTTTTGGACTGAATTCAAATTTGATTTAAATTATATTATAACAAAAAAGTTATGTTTTTGCTTGTAATAGTTTTTTTCATTATTGTCACAACAGAATAGTGAAGTCCTTATGACATCTGATGCTTATTGATAGAAGCCTTTTAGAAGTGTTTTGTTTGTTACTTGTATGCAAAGGCCAACATTTTATATCAAAGAATCTCTTTACCTGGGCAGAGAAAAATGAAGTGGATATTACTAAAACAGACATCAGTCTAGGGATTCGTCGTTAATGCTTTCATCTTCCATGTGCTGTTAACAATCATGGATTTTTCAGCATGAAACGTCTTTCACTATTTCGAGAAGGGCATGTTTTGTTTTTGCTGTGAAAATCAATGTGTCCCGGGAGTATAAATGAGTTTAATATCTCTGTCAGCTGAAGACTTAGTGATGGTTGTCATTTCACTTAATTGCTCTTAGCTCAAAGTAGGTCAGATTGCTCTGTGTTCTGGCAAACTTACCCTGTTTTCTTCCTTCCTTTCAGTACAGTACAGTATTTATGTATGCCTTCTGAATTCTAACAGATATTAATTAGTGTATTCACAACTATAATGCTTGATCAACATTACGCAACTTTAATCGTTTGATCTTCATGTCAAATGAATTTCCTGTCCTCTGGACAAGTGCTTCCAAGATTCCACTTCCTGTTTCTGTGCTGCTGCTTATTTATGGCTTTTCTCAGCCGTTGTCCACGATAATGTAAGGGGCAAGTGGGCCGAGGAGGTTTTTGAGGTTTGTGTGTGGTTGTTTGAAGCGAGAGGCCCCTTGCCTCGGGAGCCTGTGTTTTTCCCTTTTTCAG
Organism: Channallabes apus; assembly: GCA_030522415.1. Lineage (NCBI taxonomy): Eukaryota > Metazoa > Chordata > Actinopteri > Siluriformes > Clariidae > Channallabes > Channallabes apus. Next base: position 26,428,461 of record CM060128.1, on the reverse strand, counting down.
GTTAATGGAGCATGAGCTGTAGTGGTGGGTGTGTGAAATGCCCTGAAGGGGCATTGTGCAGTGCCTTGACTGGAGCCAGGCAGCTGTGGAAGGCATTAGATAAAGTCTTCCTGCAGGTCCGCATTCCTCTTCCACACCACGTTCAGGTACTGAAAAGCCAATCCATTCCTCCAGCCCTTTCCCACTGGACCACTCACCACTCCGATGCATATTACAGCTGAGGACACTCAGGCATATGCAGATTTATCACTTAAGTTCTGTCTTAAACACAGGACGGATGTAACTTTCACAGCCTTAGGGCCCATGCCCCGAGGACAACAAATCCTGTAAGTTAACTGGGGGTTAGAGCAGATCTTTCTCTTTTACTCCTCTCCTCTTCTTGTGTTGTTTGGCCTCAATGCCTCAGGATTCCAAAGATAGTACAGTCTGACTTTTGTGTGTTGATTGCAAGTGCAAGCTTTCGTTGGCAGCCTCACCAGCATTTTATACGAGGTAAGAGAGGCTTCTGGGACACAGAGGGAGAAAGGAGGAATCTGACCTTAGTTGAGCATATCTCTCTCTCTCTCTCTCTCTCCGTTTACTGATGGTGCTGTTAAATGAAGATTCTGTGCTAGAACCCATCCCTTGGCACACTGCTCTCTGTTTCTTCAACACTTGCTTCTGAGGATTCTTTTCTGGCTCATGCCTCGTGGCTATGTTGCTCAGTGGCTCTCTCAGCCTCCAAGCACCATCTGTGCCGGACACTCTGCATGTTTTCATTGCACTTCATATTCTAGTCACACCCAAATGCCAAGCAATCAGTTTAGATGGCATGTGCTCTCAAACGCTGTATCTGAAAGTCAAATTTCTTTCTTCATTCCATTTGTGAACAGACTGTAAGGCAGACTTTGATGACTTAGTCTTTGACCTTTCTTAGCGGCTCATGGTTATGCACCAGCTGATCTGTCATACTGTACTAATTTAAATACTCATTCATAGGATCAAACTATCCTTCAATATACTGACTGACACGAGTATCACATAGAACATGTAATGCTGATGCTCAAGAAATATTCCGGCTCTCCGAGTTAAGGACACCGGGTGTGTTAGGACATACTTTGCTGTAAGGCAGCATTTCCCAGTCGTGGTCCTGAGTAACACTAGGCTAAAGTTCACAATGTTGTGTTAGACTATAAATGATAAAATGGCTGTGTTACTGCCAGGAAAACAGAAGAATACTGAGAAAACCTAGAAGATGAAGTGCAATAAGCCTGAATATGTTCGAGTCTGAACGTAATAAACAAGGAACAGCACCACACACCTGATACTTACTTTTGAAGAACAGAAGGGCATCCCTAAAACTCGCTAAACACTAGAGGTGTAGCCGTAGGCAAAAGTCACAGTTTGGAATGTACAGTGAAGAGAAAAAGAGACCTGCATTTAACTGAGTTTATGAATTTAACCTGTAAACCTGTGAAGGCCGTAATTTCCCGAACATGAAAGAATGTACAAAAAAAAGTATATCTAGCTATCTAGGTGGTAAGTTGTTTATGAATAATATGTCTGGGTGTCTTTCAATACATAAATTCCCACTGCAAGTGAAGCCAACCTGGGATAGCCTTCACAAATACGAGTTAAAGTTAACTAAAGTTCCACTTTGAGATCACTTTCTAACTCCATGGTCGTTTCTGTATTGTAATGCTGAAGGCGTCCAAAATGTGCAATAATCTCATTTGAACAGTTAATATTGAAGTGTATCTGCAATCCTTCATAACAACACTAATCTGAGGTGCTGTTAATTGGTGATTTTTGAGGCTGGTAACTCTGACCGAACTTCTCCTCTGCAGCTTTTGGTCTTGCTTTTCTGGGATGGTCTTCATGAGAGACATTTTCATCATGGTACTTGATGGGTTTTGCAACTGCACTTGATAAAACAGCTGACCATCATATCGTACAATAACAACTGACTACTGTTGTTGTTGTTGTTGTTACATAATTATCTAATTCGATATGTGTTATTTTATAGTATTGTTGTAGTAAGTAGAAAATAAATACATTTGGAACACTATGTGGGAAAGACAACATATGCTTTTTATCCCGTCAGTTACAATGGAGCAGCAAGCTAATCATGGGCATCTGAACTGTATGTGAAACCAGCAGCTTGAAGAAATTGCTTGGCTTCACATTTCTCTAAGGGTGTTTTCACATTAGGGCCCTGGGATCATTTCCGAGAACGCTTGACCTCAAAGTCTGGTTAATTTTGATCAGTGCGAATACAATCGTTCCAGGCTCGGGTACCACTGACTTCCATAGCTGATTCGCCCCCATGCCGAGTACGCTGTATCATTCTTGGGACTCAGCTCGAATCAGATATAGACGTCAGTCGCACCAGAGACTGGAAGTAGATAAACAGAGTCGCTTGTCTCTGTGTGCATGTAGCACACATCTTTTGACCTACATATTCGTAGCTGATGAAGTAGGAAGGCACGCGAGTCTTGACAATTTTCCATAATTTCAATAATAATAAGCATAGCGCAAAGGTTAACGTCCTTGATCTCTTCTTTTCTCATGTTTATTGGCAGCTCACGAACAAAGTAGGTACTGTACATACTGCCCGAGCGTGTAAATAAGCAAGTGTGCCCGAGAATGGAGGGCAAAAATAATGTGACCGCAATTGTGCCTAATGTAAAAACACCCTTAAAAAAGCTGATCCTTCACCCTCACTACTTGTTAGCTGTTGTATGAAAAGGAGACTGATGCAAGGAGAAAATGGGGAAGAATAAAACAGCAATGCATCCATAATCCAGATAAAGCTGTCTACTAATCAGTACCTTTACTAATGAATAGTCATTAACTGGTACAACACTAGAATGAAATGAATTACTCTTGGGTTGCAGATTTTCCATCAAGCTCAGTATAGCTGGAATTGACTGCACTTTCTTGTCGAATGCTGCACTTTTTTTTTTTATTTTTTTTTTTTAAAACAAGGCACAGGCTGAAATGTGCTTAGCTAACTTCTGAGCATGGATTTTGAATCCGAGTTGTCAATGAACTTTTGTCAGTCCTTTTGAAAGCATTTAGAGCAAAACAGCCAGGAACAGCACAATGTACCCCTAGTTTTCTGATCTGCATTTCTCCTTAACAGGTCATGTTGCTAAAGTCGGAACAGGTGCTCACATCTACATTTGGAGAGTTCTGCATAACCGTGAGGGAAAACAGAGAGAAGTTGCAGATAGGCTTCTAAATAGTGACATTGAATCATTATAACTAGTAAATGATATGTTTTTAAAATCTAGTTTAAATCTAAATTTGATTAATAAAATGTGTTTTTTCATAACACTTATTATGACAGGTTGTAAATTGTTTTGGTTTTGGGGCGGGGCATCAATAGAAGAATAAAGAATAAAGGCAAATAACTCCTTCCTTCCATTCTGTGGTTTGGCTTTGCATTTCACCAACAATATTTTTACTGTATTGATTTCAAACAGAGACATAACAAAGTGTACGTTTCAAAGTTCCAAACACTCGTACAATTTATAAACCCTTTACCAACCCCTACACCCCCCCACTCTACCCCTCCCTAATTCCAGGCCAGCCTTACAGGTGTAAGAAAGTCTAGACACCAGGCATATTCAAAGAAGGAAAAGATATGGAGCTGGAAGTCTGGGTTTTGTAAGTGGAGGTGAAAAACCAACATCTCAAATAAGAAGGGAATTAAACTAATAAATATATATGAAAAAAGTGAAGAAAGGGTCCCCACACCGTTCCTTCTGTTGGAATTTTAAGTCTGAATCATGTATTGTGTATCGTGAATCTTCTCCAGGGACAAACAGGACAGGAGTGGGTCAGGTGGCATCCTTCCACTTACTGTATATATAGCACTTGGTCAGGAGGGATGCAAAAGACGACTATAATCGACGTCCTTTACCTTCCTTTACATTAATGCCAAAAAGAGCAATCAGGAGGTTTCGTTCAAGATTGAAATTTAGTGAGTGAGACATTGTTTGAAAGACATTCTGCCAGAATTTTTCCAAATTAGGGCATGTCCAATACATATAAATAAGAGACACCTCTCCACCTTGACATTTATCACAGCAAGGGTCGGGTAGAACATCTGGGTAGAAGCGAGAAGGCTTAGCTTTGGGGAAATGAGCACGATGTGGCTTTGCATTTAAAACCATCCTTCAAAACTTCTCTTAATGAACCAGGAAAGAAGAGATCCTTATTAAAGCAGCACAAATTCTTTCAAGTGGAAATGTTTGTAAAAAAGTGTCTCATGCTAAAACTGCAGATTTATGGTTTATGTTAGATCTGTTTAACCAAGAGATAAAGGTTCACACAATAAATCATACCTTTTGAGCAAGAGTATTGTCACATGGTGTTGGGTATCAACCCAGAATGAAAGAATGTCCGTGTGTTCCAAAAGCATGTTTGTATTTAGGACACATTTATTCATGTAAGGATTTAAAGGTTGCACTATAAATGGGAGGACAAAATTCTCCCCCAAACTGTGTTTCTCCTGCATTACTACAAGTAAAGCAATATGCGTAGCCTTTATAACCTTGCTGCACTCCTCTCCTTATGGAAAGCTACCAAAAGTCGTTTTGGTTATATACAGATTATATATTTAATTGTTTTTTTTATTTATTTTTATTTAAAATGTAGTTGGCAGGGTGTATTTGTCGTGTAAAATAGCCGTTTCAGAGTAACAGGACTGTTCCTTATATAAAGCTTGAACAGTAGCCTGAGAACACAATAATGTCCACAAAATTAATCAGGTCAACCATGTGATAAGATCAGAGTCATGCTGGCTAATAGAAACATGGGGGGGAGGGGGGCATTTTCTTATCCAGATCAAACTTCTCCAGCCGCTCGAGTAATGTGACGACAGCAGCTTGTAGCACAGGACACGGAGCGCTGGAGATTTTCTCCCCCTCTGCGCTATAATTATCGATGCATGGCCTGTAGTGACATTTGCAGATGCAGTTGACGCGTGCCGTGACTCATTATCGATCACAGCTGTATAAGCAGTCACATGAAGTTGCAGCGAAGTCTGTATCAAGTTGTGGACAGCAACGGATCATTTATTCGATGCTTTTATTAGGCTTTTTTTTGTGCATCAGCATCTCTTCACACTGTATGAATGAAGGGACATAAAACCAACAGTCCTTCTGCATTGCATATTTAAAATTGTTCATGACCTGCTAAAAAGATGAGTGATGGTGAAGTACAGTAGTATATATTCTTGTATGTTTTTATATGTACTTATGCTAAACCAGCTAAAATTAATCGAAAGAAGGTGTTTGGTTAACGTCTAACATGTACAAGAAATGCATTATTATTAATATATATATATATTTTCCCTTCTCTGGGTTGCCAAATTTGGTTCATTTGACCTGCAAGATATTGGCACAGGTTTTTTTTTTTTTCCACCGGATGCCCTTCCTGATGCAACCCACTTATTTTTCCGGGCTTGGGACTGGCATGGAGGATGCTGTGCGTCTCACTGGCTGGGTATATTATACAGTATATCAGTGACCCAGAGCCTCCACTGCCCCTATTATTATTATTATTATTATTTACATTTTCATTTAGGTCATTTTTACTTTAATTTGCATTTATACCAACCGCTCAGGTTTGCATTGCTTTCAGCACAATTTTATTCGAACTTACAGTCGAAATTACTGGCTAAGCAGCTGAGTGCATTACGACCATCAACCTTTGCTTAAGGCTCCAAACGTGGCTTTCTGGCAGTGCTCGAATCTAAAAAGTATTCTAGTCATTATCTCCGAGCACTAAGCAGCTCACACGACTCACCTCACCTCACTCTACACTCTCGTGTTAATGACTTTGGTTTATATTTCATCCTTCAATGATGCAACTTTTTGTAGTCATGAACGCCTTTAACTGTAACCATGCATAGACCGATTTATTCAATAAATATAATCCGGTTATTAAACTATTAGGCCGAGTACACACTCATTTTTTTTTTAAATCATCTTTTATTCTTATTTATCTCAAGACGTGATGATTTCCCCTGTTTTCTCTGCAGTTCATCCACCTGCCAATTCTCACCCACCAACCAGCTGTCACACGATCATGTTACAGCTACCAACTGGGGAGGGTGAAGGCTAGCACGTGCTTTCTTACCATCACATATACTGTAGCTAGCCAAACAAACGTTTGGAACTCATGGGGCATCGTAACACATCCGGGGGGAAAAGTATTATCTAGGTACAGGACCCAAAAACTTGGCCAGGGTTGCTGTAGTTGACGGGTGAGAGGGAGCGTGTCAGCTCTCCCGCCCACTGACCCCATGGCTAGTTATGGCCATACGTGGCTGTGGCATCTTTGTGTCAGTCATTGCAGAAGGATGTGGCGATCGTGCTGTTAATTTGTATATTGGCCTCTTAGTAGACGATTTGAATTAATGTGTTTTATGAATTGCTGCTTTATGGAAATGTTTTTTTTCATGTGCATTATGTGCAATATGATACCTAACCTGCGTGCTCCTCTTTCAATCTTATCAGTATTCTCTCTTTTTAAATTATTCTTATTTTCTTTAATGGAATTCTCTCAGGCCTCGCTAGACTTTAATGACCTTTAAGACTTAGGAGACGGATCTTGCAGGTGCCTTGCGTTCTGGTTTATGAGTAACTTATCAACAACATGCTAAAGAGCTACAGGAAGTGTTTGTTTGCTGGCCGTTCATTCGAAATCCTTTTTCGATATGTTTACGTGCCACATATTACAAAAAAAAAAAAAAAAAGCTTTGGGAATATATACAGCACTGTGGTCTTGCTAGAGCGTGATTAAGGCTGTAATTGCTGTAACTTCGCTTGCATAGTTTTTGATCTTAAGCATTCTGTAGAGGATATGACTTGACATGTGATAAAAGGGAACGGTTTTATGACAGGAGTCAGAATCTCAGATGCTTTCCTAAGTGTTAAAGCTGTGCACAAGTCATTATGCCGGCTGAGACGAGCACATGGCATCATGGCCGTCTGAGTTAAACAAGCTGTCAGGATTCAATAACATACAAATGTGTTGATGGTGAAACATCACGGAGAGCAAAGGTGAGCTGCTTCTAAACCTCCAGATACATTAGAAGGCAAGCTGCTTCAGTTACTGCTGAGAGTTGCATGTAGTGCATCACTCCAGTCTCCCATAGATTTAGGCAAGAGATGTATTGCATCGATGGTTTCTGGAACAACTGTATCACTGCCGATTATTTTAGGCATACAGTACAACAACCGCCGCCGCCGCCTTGTTCAGCAGCAGTCTTCAGGCCCAGAACTGGTCTTACATGGTAGATAATAAGACAAGAAAATACTAGATTTTTCTTGTGCCAAAACTTTGCCTCCTCCTCCTCCATCTGTTCTTCTGAAGCTTTGACCCCCCCGTTCGCAAGCGACTCCATGTCTGCCTACACACTTCCAGTTTTACCCTGCATCCCCCTGATGATCTCCGTTCCACCCACTCAGCAATTACACACAGCCCAGTGCACTTGTGAATCACAGAGACCACCAAGCCTGGATTTTAACCCCGTGCCATCCAAGCAAGAGTGCACATGCTGCAGGAGAGCCGCGTCTTTCTGCTTCTCTTTCAAGTGTCCTCTAAGGCACTCGTTCTAGCAATATTTCTGAAAAAGTACACAAGAGAGGCTTGGAATGAGAAATAAGTGAGCAATTCAAAACAATGCTCGAAATGGGTGAGAAAAAGATTTATTTATTTATTTATTTTTTTTAGCTTCTTCATACTGGATTACAATTGATAGCGCCAGGTTATATCTCGATTCTATATATCATCTTTTTTCTTTTCTTTCACTGTGTAAAGCATAAAAATAAATGCCTGTACGTTGGGACCAGTATGTGCGCCACTGTGCTTAAGCCCACAGCACGCGGATAGAAATATTTTAAAACTCGTAGTTGACCCGGTAATTTAGTTTCTCCTTCCATGTGGAAGTCTTGGCTCTTGCTCAAGGGCTCTGTGTTCAGTAGGAACATCCAGCTCCAGATAGAAACATGCAGTGAGTCTCCACATGGTTGTAATCCTTAAATAATTTATTTTCGTTATTTTGGCACGAAACACGCCTCTTTTCCTTTTTAAATTTTAAATCATTTTTCTTCTTTCAGTAAAGTCCACAGTGTCTAATAAATGTAGCACTAAATTTTGTCCTATTGATGTATATTTCCTGAACTTGCTGCTACAGAAATCCTAATAGGCTTATTACATACTGTAAGTGTTCAAGTCTTTTAAACCAGGACTTTTGATTGTGCGAAGCTATGAGAGTAAAAACCTCTCGTATTTATTTCTATATATAATCCCCTGCTACACTAATGCACTTATCCCTCGTGCATTAGGTTCACTAGTGCTTGGATACCATCAAGGTAGAAAGTTTTCTTAGTACGCCCGAGTTATGATAGGACTGCCTGCTTCACGTCTGACACGCTTGCCTCCCAGGAACTCCTTTAATGGCCCAAACATTAAAAATGGCTCAGAGTAAGGTCGGGACTTTATGGGGCCTGTAGCAATAACTCCTGGTCGAGTTCCTGCAATGTGCAACTGGTGCAGTGGGCAGTACGAGGGAGTCCTGCAAACAAAGAGCACCAAATCATCAAATCAAACTGTTTTTTTTTTTTTTACATAAAAGGACCTTCCTGGGATCAGCACATTAGAGTCGAAGGGGATTGTACAGAGAAATAAAGGAATTTTTACTCTCATAACTGTGTTCCGTTATTTTGCACAATCGAAGTGCCGGTTTGACTTGAACATCCCTCGTATGAATATTTGAACTGCTTGCAAGCCAATTGATTCAGCGTTACAATTGGGAATTCAATTTTGAATTCGAGCTTTGCTACTCCCGCCGCGAATTCATTGATTTTACAGACTAGTCAGTCATTTCCGACCATATGTAGTCATTCTAACCCACTGTACGTTTTGGCTAAAATTAGCAGGAGATAATGCTTACTGATGAAATTTTTTTTTGGTTATACTGAAATGTTTTTGGGGAAAAGTCTCGTTAGTCCTGTCGTTAGTTCGGGGACGTGTAAAAAAAAGCCCGGTCGACTGGTTAATGCTGTGCTCGTTGCTACGTTTTTCCTTCTCCCAGGGTGGATCCAGATCTCTGGGGCCACCCCATCAACATGGCAGCGTTTTCATTGGTCCATTATTATCAGCATGACAAGCTGGTGCATTAATGTTTATTTGTTTGCTGTAATGACCTGTTATATTTACTCCCTAATCTAATCAGTGATTTGTGTTAGCATGGGGAATATTGAACACGGCCCAGCACTCAGTTCATAAAGGATGATCACGCATCGAACAAATGAACCCTAATGCGCTACTGATGGCGGAGCAGCTCTGTATTTCCATGACATCGTTTTATTGCATGTTCTGTTCCTAATGAAGTCGGCGAGTCACATGACTGGTCTCTGACTACTCTTGCTTTGACTCCCATCACATGCAGTTTTACTGGTGACTAAATGCCATCAGCCTTTTGTCACTTCTCAGTTGCTTATTGATGTGTGTCTGTGTGTGAGAAAGAGAGATAGTGTTTCATTATTGAATCAAAAACCCCAGCTCATTGGGACAGTGATGGGACGTGTCAGACAGGATCAGGTTAGCCTAGTGCTACCTCTGAGCATCGTCATGGTGACAGCGCTACATCAGCGTGCGCCTCACTGGGCCCATCTGGCTGTGATGACAGGAGCCATTGTTTTACAGCATGCTTTGTCTCCCTAGGATGAATTAGAAATTTTAATGAATGATTTTTGCACAGCAGAAGAAGGTTTTTTTTTAGTAGTGGTATTAATCAAGAATACCAGGGGACCTGGGTAATAGTTTTCGATGACCCCACCTGCTGTTTCTGCAATTCATGCAAGCCGGAGTGTGTAAATGCGGCTCGAAAATACACCGTCTTACGGAGTCGAAATGATATTTTTCGGCTCTGTGTTTTCCTGCCTGCCGGAAACCGTTCCCCGGCCTCAGAGGAAACCTGTTCTCGCTCTTATTCCTGTACCCTCTACCACCTACGCCCACCACAAAACTGTGGGTGAAGGTTGCAGGTTGCTCTGCTCTGAGCAGCACTTATCATCGGTTAATGCGGTGTAGCTCTGAGCAGTGCACTACACTCTTGTTTTTTTTGTGAAATCTCGCTCTCTCTTTCTCTGCACATTCCACACAGAGCATACACTACTCCCCGCCCTTCAGTCGCTGCTTATGTGGCTTGTAATTAGTTCATTTCGCACTTTAATAAAGTAAACGCGAGCCACGTGGGCTTTCAAACCGACCCGACCCAGCCCAGCCCGAGGCCTGAACCGAGTTCCAGGTAAATGAGAACCTGTCAAAGCGACCTGCTGGGAATAATGAGGCTAAGGGAAAAAGCCAAGTGTGTGTGCGTGTGTGTGTGACAGAGAGCAATAGGGGATCAGGAGAGATCAGGGGTAGAGAACACTCAGCCTCATGCTGTAGCTGCTCTCATAAAGCAATCATCTTACACACGGCACCCACACACTTTTAGTGTGCTGAGTCAGGAGCAGCGAAGAGAAACAGGGCCTTAAGTGATGCCTTATTGATTGGCCTATTTGTAAAGGGGAGGGAAGTGCGGCAGGACTTCTTGACTTTACACGCCATGCGTCGGGCTGCATGTGTCCCAGCCTGATCTATAACCATCATTATTTCTAAATACAGAACTCTGATTACTTCTGTACTCTCCAAATCCTCCCCCACGAACGCACACACTCCGTATGACTTTAAAGCCAGTAAAGATCTACACCGCCGCTGATTCTGGGGTGAAGTTTACCGAGCAGGACCGGGGACACACTGCCTCAGTCGAGATAATCGCTAAAGTCGTAGATGTGTAGACTGATGTTTACATAATTAAATATTTAGATGCTTTTGGAAATAATTTGTGAGGAGGCACAACGAGGTGTCTGAGATACGACTACTACTACTAATAATAAAAATAATAATAATTAAAATAATAACAAAATAAAACAGTAATAATGCACAGTGGCGTAGTGGTTAACACTGTGGCCCTGCAGCTTCAGGGTTGAGGGTTCAAGGCCATGTTCTCCCTGTGCTTGATGGGTTTCCTCTGAGTACTCCGAACTTTGGTTGTGTGTGTGTGTGTGTGTGTGTGTGTGTGTGTGTGTGTGTGTGTGTGTGTGTGTGTGTGTGTGTGTGCCCCCTGTGATGAATTGTACCGTGTCTCATCCCCAAAGTCTCCTGGGATAGGCCCCAATGACCTTATACACACCATAAGCGGTACAGAAGATGAGTGAATGAAAAATGTGCATAATACCATAATTATTATAATAATCATTATAATTTTCACTGCCGTTGTTTTGTTGTTGCATTTGAACACGAATGTGTTTCGACATCCTCAACAACTGCTATTAAAAGTGAGTCTCAGGTAAACAGGTTTTTGAGTAGTTTTAGATTTTCTAGGCGTTTCTGTTTCAGACGAGCACACTTGTGTTTAATAACATAGCAGTTCGGGCATTTAACGATGAGCTCAGGACAGGCATATTCTGTGGACACGTACGCACACACATACACATACACATATATACAGTACACATATACACAGACATGCTGAGATGTAGGGCACGGGCCACTGAGCTACATCATTGCTTCATTTGGATCAAGCTCAAAGCACACTAGAGTCATTTATCTACAGTGTGTGTGTGCGTGTGTGTGCGTGCGTGCGTGTGTGTGCGTGTGTGTGCGTGTGTGAGAGAGACCTCAGGGTGCTGTGGGTTCAGGCATTGGAAGGAATCGGATAGAATCAAGTATATTCTCTTGTAATCCTCAACAATGGAACACATTTACGCATCATGTCAGTTTCAATAATGAGCGTTTAATCGTTTCTTCTTTCATATCTTTGGCTACTGGCCTTGTGTTTTTGCACATTTAACACCGTAAAGACCGATATACGCGCACAGGTATGCATAAATGTGTGAATCCATTATACAGACTGGTATGTTTTGCACAGCATCGTTAATAGAGAGATTCTCCAGTGACGACGCAAAAGAACGTATTTGGTTGCTTTTTCCAGCAGCCACGTGTCTATAAATAGTTGAGCTGTGCATCTAAGTCACAAACATATAGTTTCCTCATTTTTCAACTATAATAAGCCTTACAGTGCAGCTCCTTTAAAAAAAAGAAAAAAAGGTCTCTTGTGTGTATCGTATAGTTCCTGTAGCTTGAAGGAGGGGCGGGTCTCTGGATGAGCTAGTTTTGAGGATGAGTGCAGCACTGAGATGTTGCTTCAAGCTCATTCTGCCATAAACACGTTCCTGCACAGGTGTTCAGTCCCCATGATTGTTATGAATGTTAGTAATTTAGAGCAGCTGACCTTAATATAATTATAGCAGGAAAATGTGTTCATAAAATGTATTTTATTATCCAATTTATTCAATTCAATTTTATTTATATTGCACGTTTAACAATGGCCATTGTGTCAAAGCAGCTTCACAAAAATGCAAGAATTTTTTTTAGAAAAGAACATTTTTGGAAGTGTGTATGTGTGAGAAAAATAGGTCTAGATAATAATGAGATGAATGAATGAATGATGAACAAATGGGAACCCATCCTCATCTGGGCGATAACAGATAGAAATGATATAACGTCATGTGTGTTGTGCAGCTGAAAGTTCAATACAGTATAACAGAAGTTCTTTAAATTGACATGAAGACCAGTTCAGCATAGGGACGAGTCAGTAGGTGCAGAGGGCAGATGAGGTCTGGATCACTGGAAGCACAGGAGCAGCATGTGTAGCTCCAACCATCATAAAGCTGAATCCAGCTGGAGCTGGTCCTTCTCTGGATGCCTCAGGAACCTCGCAGGGTCGGCCTTTGTCTACTGAAGCTGGCAAAATCTCCCGATGCCTCGGGATGGGTAGAGAAATACAGTACAGATGGGGAGAATTAGCGTAGTTGCCATTCAGGATAGGTGTACTGGAGTATGAGATTATGGGATGAGTTATGTGTATGCCAGATTAAAAAGATGCGTCTTGAGTCTACTTTTGAACTGAGAAACCGTGTCTGCTCCCCGAACACTGTCTGGAAGGCTATTCCAAAGCTTTGGAGCTAAATATGAACATAATGAATATTCGTTTCATTATGTTCCAGATGTAGGTTTTGTCAATCCCCATCCACAAATGAAGCATTCCCATCATACAACAGTTACACGCCGAGGAGAGAGAACGCTCTCAGAGGAAAGTGCCATTTGACCTCTTCTTCATGCCTAACCTTTAAGACGCCCTTAATGATATGTCTTTCTGACTGGTAGGAGAGAGAGAGAGAGAGAGAGAGAGTGTGTAGGTCTTCACTCCAACTCAAGCCAAATTTGCAGTATTAGATGGTTGTGGGACTTAATTAGTATCTGAAATCTCCAGACAATAGGATGATCTCTTTTCCAGACAGTGCTATTGTCTGTTATTTACTGGGAAATAAAATATAATTAAATAACAAAGAAAATAACAGACAATCGCTTGTCCATTACCCTTTAATTAAACCATGAATGATTTCCATTGCAAGCAAGCCAAGCGAACGAACTGTGTGTAAATTACTGTCCACTTCTAATTAAAATGCACATCTTTAGATATTCTATATCCGGGGTACTCCGGACGCAAATACGGTTAAATCTGGACCGACGCCAAAACAAACATGCTAATTTAATCATAATCCAAATGAGTTCTCAATGAATTGCACGACTGTTTCCGCGCGATATATCTTTGAGTCTTCTAGTGATGGTTCGTTCATGAACGATTCATTCTTTTTGCACGAATCTTTAACGTGACTCAGAAGAACGAGTCGTCTCCGAGAGTGATTCGTTCATTTTCTACTGGGCGCGCATGCGCAAATCATCGCAGAACCTCTGTAGGCTATATATTGAACGGTTCTCAACGAATCGTCAAGTCCCCAGTTGTTCGGTCTGTTGTCACGTGACTCCCATAGATGCTATGCGGTGCAGTAGATTCAAAAGAACAAACGACTCAGACTGGAAGATATAAGAGGTGAGCTACTCATTCTGTTTATTATCATATGTCCTTAATATCCTAATGGTGTGCGCAAAGCTGACCATGGATATACGTTGATTTCGAAAACAGCAAATTTAAGAGTGAGTGGACATAAAAATATATATTTGTGCTCCCCGTGGAGGGAAGCAGAAAACCAAAGTGCTTAATCTAGCAATCAAAACTGGTCACCTTCTCACCTTCTGGACGAAGATGGTTACTGCAGCAGGTGTTCCTGTCCTGCAGAAAATGGCCCTTCAAATTCACAATGTTTTCCTCACCGTACTGTTATGAATCTGTCGTTTCAACTATGAGCACGGGGTGAAAAACACATATCACAGCTCCATCACCAATGAACATTTACATCAGTGCCTCCACCTGGTCCTCACACCTTTATTGCCCAAGTTCAAACAACTGGTGGCACAAAGATGATGTCACCTTTCACACTAAAAGGACGACCATGTCATTTTTGGGTATTGTTTGAAAATTTTGGGTTTGACTTTTTTTGTAGTTCTCTATTTGAAAGGTCGTTTTTCCGGACCTCGGACTGAATAGAAATTTGGTAAGTGGACCTTTCGAATTTATATTAGAGTACCCCTGGTCTATCTCTCTCTATATATATATCTATATAAGTTTCTTTCTCAACATCTTAGCAAAAACTGATTCGGATTCTCATCTGTTATTTGGCGCTAGTAAACTAAAAGAATCACAGTAATTAACTGTTTACGGTGACAGAAAGGAATGTCGGAGCAACACCTCTCAAAACACCTGCACAGCTGTCAGTCGTTCCACTTGTCTCATATGCAGCTATTATTCAGGGAGAAAAAAAAATGGCTCTTTTGTTATTAAGTTCTTTTGTTAATCTGTGGCGTTCCTGTGTGAAATGTTATGGAATGTGGAAATGTTTAAATCTCACCAGGAATTGCAGGAATTCTCTCTTACTGATTATGTTACTGTTTTTGCCTCACTTTCTCTGCCTTACTGACTCACTGCCTCACTGTGTTGCTGCTCCCTTCTCACTGTCTCAATCTTATGCCTCTGGCTTACAGCTTCGACTTTACTGCCTCTGGCTTACAGCTGCCTCACTGCCTCACTGCCTCACTGACTCTGCCTCACTGACTCTGTCTGACAGCCTTAAAAGCATTGCCTGACCTCCTCTGCCTTACTCCTTCAACTGTACTGCCTCTGCTTCAGGTTAAAGACATCCTCTGTCTTACAGTACTGTTTTTGTCTCACTGTCTCTGCCTTACTCCTTCTGAATTATTGTCTCTGCCTTATTCCTCACTGCGTCACTGCCGCTGTCTCACCGCCTTGACATTACTGCCTCTGCCTCATTGCCTCTGCGATATGGCCCCTGGCACTATAGTGCCTCTGTCTTAATGTCTTGTTCCTCTCTGCCTCTTCCTCACTGACTCTGCCTTACTTGCTCTGTCCTCCTTGTGGACGTTCTAGACAGCTGACGGGGCAGAGTAACTCCAAGTCATTGTACAGTAGTTAACATTTTGCTGAGAGGTACAGTATGGATTCAAGCATTACTATAATTTTATATATTTGTGGTGTTTAAGATTACTGTTTGTTCTTGTGGTGGGTAAATGATGTGACACCATGCTGTAGGTTTCATTTAATTTTTTTTACTACAGAAAAGTAAAAAATCTGATTCTGCACTTCAGAGTCCATCATGTGCATTACGTCTATTCGGGGGCTCAGTGATCCATGGAGATCAGGTTGTAGTCTGTTCAGGCTTTTTGTACGATCTCTCTCTGCTGTCTGGGTTCCCTCAGGATTTTTGCAAGTATGCAAGTGGATTGACTACTTTAAGTTGCCTCAAGTGTTAGAATCAACTTTTGTTTGAGACTCGGCATGTATTCCCACCTCACAGCCAGCGTTCCCAGGATAGACTCCATGGAGCTCACTAGAGTTTGTAGTACAACAGTTCAGATGTAGCTCGTCTCAAAATCCATTCCTGTTTAAGTTCGAGTCTCTGCTCTTGTCCTTTCCATCAACTTTTTTTTTTGTTCTTCAAAAACATTCCCTATCATTTTTTGTTTGTTTTGACAAGTTTTTAGCACTTTGTCTAGGTGTATTAGGGTTTGATTATGAATTTATCTTATAGTTTGATGATTGCAGGATTTCCCCAACTAACCTCTAAAACCCATGTTTCTTGCCTTTTGTAAGAAGAGGACAGATAAACAGAGGCAGAAAACTCCACCCGTCTGTACTACACACAGGTCTATAAAGCTTTTCTAGAATGATTTTTAAATGTTACCAAATGTGTCTGGTCAATTTAGGTTTTGAGGTTTTAGTTTTTTTTGCTACAGTATTACAGATGAGGTAAATGTACAAAAAATTGCGCAATGTGTGCATTCTGGATAAGATTCTGGCAATGCTTTTCTTACTTCACAATATAAATTATGCATAGTGTAGTTCACAGCTTATAATTATCACGGCACACAAGAAAGCAGACCTAAGGATGATTAATCTGCTCCAGTTTTTAGGAGGACGAGCACGAAGAAAACAAGATGGCAACTGGTAAGAATATAACCTATTACAGTACATAATAAGCAGTAATGGATTATATTCTTGGCAATACATGATAATAGATAATATTCCAAAATTCCGCTTGACCTTGTCAAGGATTCCTGAACGTGACTTGCTTTCTTTTCAGGAATCAGTTTTTATGACCTAGCTCTAGAACGTGATTGCGTGTAAGACAGTGTGCAGCATTGTTCAGTGACCGTTATTTGACCGCCGTCCACTGGGACCAGCCAGGCAGCGGTTACACGGCATTTGAGCCTCGATACCACTCTGTTGGCGGACGGCATGCTCCGGCGCTGAACTGGTCCAGTGACCAGCAGATGACCTGCGGAAGGAGCAGCATCACTTTTTAATGACAGCACAGAAAGCTCTGCGTCAGTTGGGACTTCTCCCTTCATTTAAGTGCTTTTAGCCGTCAGAGCGTTTTTATTTATTTATATATCCGGGGTGAAATAATCTGGATCCATCGGCAATTTCCTGAAATGGAATTTGATATTTTTCTTTTTATTTCAGACCCAGGATGACCTCAAAATCGAACTATATACGATCAGTAGTCTGATGGAAGTCAGTAGTCTGTTGCAGTCGGGCCAGAACAATCGCTGCGCTGAAGGAGGAGGAAAATCATCTCCACATGTAACATTAGTTCTGATCCATTAAGAAATGTTCAGCTTTCTTATATTGAGCGTATGCAAAAGCGTCACGTGCCGAGTGCCATGAAAGTCAGTGGCTGTCAGTGTGAGCATTTTCTGTGATTTATACTTTCAGGTTCAGACTGTTGGGTCACTCTGTCGCTTTGTCAAATAAGAGCCTGCAAAATCTCAAGACCAATAATGAGTCTACGTTTTGTACTATTACTACAGATGTTAAGCATTAAAATAGTATCGTATCTCCTTTTTTGCAGCTGACATTGTTTTTTTTTTTTTTTAATGTGTTGCAGGATGTTACCTATTTCTGTCTACAGTATGACCTTTTCAGTATTTAGCATTATAAGAAAACATACTAAAACCCATATTGCTGTTTTTTTTTCTCAATTTCTCAAATTTACAAAGCACTTTTCACTGGTGGTCATTTTTGCTAAGCAGCTTTACAGAATAAAAAAAAAACCCCCCATCAAAGAATGTGAGGAAATATGTATACAGTAACTTATAACTGTCAGTTTGTCCGTGATCAGCAAGCCGAGGGCACCGACTAGGAAAAACTCCATGAGATGACAACAGGAGGAAAGATTTTAAGGAACCAGACTTAACATGATACCCGTCCTCATTTGGGTCCTCGTTCTTAGAAGGACATCACAGGGATTGATCTGTTGTGCCACGAGGCTGGAAGTTCAGTATAATAGGACGATCCATATGCATGCATTGTGTAATTGTTAACATGGTGAAGTTTATTTAATATAAATTTTTTTATATTTTTGCATGGAGTCACCAGTGTCTGCTCTTTGCTTTCAAACGCTGTACGGCTTCAAGACTTTGTGCTTGATAATCACATGACATTTAAGCTGGCGTTTGTGCAAATAAAATGGGACAGATTATACAGTAGCTGTTATACTCTTCGTGATAATAAGACCTAATATATCAGTGGGTGTTTGACACAAAATATAAATGAATAGAAAGCACTCTCAATTTAGATTTTTTTCTTTTCTTATCGTTAGCAATTTGCCTTGTTTATAGGGAAAAAACACTATAGCACATGCCGTTGTTAGACAATAATCTTTGAATTTGCTGCGGTAAAAAAATCTCACATATTGATCTCACATACATGTTTTTTTTTTTTGGGGTGGGGGAATTATTCTGTTTTTCACTTTGTTATGGAAGCTTAACATAGAGAATAACTTTGGTTTATACAGTAACAAGATGCTCTTAATCAATTTTTCGGATCAGGGTAAGAAAATAAAGCAACGGTCAGTAATTGGTCCATGCCCGTTAATTTAAATGGTTTTTAGAGCTGATGGAACTTATAGTCTCCCCAAACATTTGCCATTTAAAATCATGACTATGTGTGCAGTATTTCCAGCAAGGAAATTTCTGTAAGTGTGTAATATATTAACGTACTGTGTTAAGCAAGATTCTACTAAATATTATTTGGATAAAATTTCTGGGCAGGTGAATGTTAAGTAATCTTGTCTGTCGTCATTATGACGGTATAAATTACAGAGACGGGAGAGTGTTCACATTGTACGCGTGATCATCGCACCAAGCTTCTCAAACAGACTATAGTTTGTGCATAGTAACGCAAACTGATTGCTTTGGCCTTTACTGTAAGTGCTTGTTATAGACCGCTGGTGGCCATGCGTTTGATGATGGTTATATGCCTGAAGGCTGTACCTGTGTTAGGAACTCAATAATGTAAAACTCTGCATAAGTGTTGCTTTTTCGAAAAGTTCTTTTAAATGCCAACCATATTTTTATTTTTAATCTGGCCAAAGCATAGTTTTGGCAGAAGATGAAGGAAAAAAAGAGCGTTTCTCGTTCTCTCTCCATACTGAAGAAAATAAACAAACACTCTTTTACCACATTATTACAAGTATGCATATTAATTTGTATGTCGTCCCCCCCCCCACCACCCCTAAAACAATTAGTTTTTTGACTTATACTGTACCGAATGACAGTGTTTATTACATTAGACGTGGAACAAGATCTGACATGGTTTGCCCTTTTTTAACATAACAAAAACTGCAGCTTTATCAAACTTATGGTTTTAAATCCATTGTATATAAAATGGAATAATAATCCTTTCTGTTATTTTTAGATTCAAAATTGTCTTGAAGTACAAGTCTGACTCAGAGACTTTCTCAGAGGGCTGTTTGTCTGTAGAGTGTCTTTAAAAATCAAGACTCATTAAGAGGCTTTTAGATCATCTTCACGAAAATAGGATATTAATAACTCCGTGATGATGCTCCAAAGGTGACTTTAGTATGAGGACTGTCCTGGAGACGTCTGGGTGTTGACATATTTGGGGGGGGGACGTCCATGACAGGTCTAAGTTAGTATGGTACTGAAGATATCCTGTAGTCCTATGTGTGCCCCTTACTTTTTAAAATGTCATGCACGCTTGGGACTAGACCTGTGAATCATAAGTAGACTGACAATTTGGGCAAGTTTTGTTTCAACAGCACTACAGTTAATCGTCTGATTTGCTTCAACCAGCTTACAGGTTTTTAAGTATTAAAACTACTAAACATGTCTAATAATCACTGCATTGCTTTGTAGCTTGTCTTGCTGATTGTATAAATCTCATGACAAAGTGAAAATCTTTTTTCTTGTCACTGTTTGTTTTCTGCACCACCCTGCAGTCCAGTTGGTGCACCAACCCCTCATAAACTCAAAAGAAGAAGATAAGGCTTATAAAATATGAGATTTTTTTGAATGCTTTATTGGTTAATTGAATTTAATTAAGTGTGAATCCAGTCTGAATTGGAACCTGACCCATTGATTCAGTGAAATGAACTGAGCAATAAAAGATAAGCGCTGAATAGACGCGACACATGAATGGAGTGGTGAGGTAAACCCAGGCTGTCTCGGCCAGAGCTGGGAACCGGCTCTTTATTTCTCTCTTCATTATTATTTTTGGGATAATGGCTTTAGCCTTTTTACTCTCTGCAGATTAAGGCTTTTTGAGAGCTTCTGCTATAGGTGGTTAAGTGAGGGTCGACTTACAAGATTTAGCTGCTGCTTTTTGCGGATATTCTCAAACTATTCACGCTGTGTTGTTCTTAAGTGTCAAGTAGAGTTACAGTAGTTGTATTAAAGCTTTTGCCAGATGTTTTGGTTTAGTGGTTTGGCTTTAGAAGGAAACTTTGAATATTCCAAATTTGACATCTTTTAAATAGACTTGCTCTTATTCCCATGTTGATGTGGCTGTCACAAGGGCTGTGCGATTGTCCACTTGATAGACAACCAAATCTGTAAAATTTAATATTTTATAGAGCATCCTATTGAGAAGTGTGCATCTACTTTCGCACTCACATTTTTCACTCAGTTTGTCTTTCCTCCCACAGTAAATATGTACATTTCTGTACTGTTTGTCTCTTATCACCTGTGATGTGGTTATCATGACTAATATTTATTATAGGCAAGTGAGAAAGAAAAAAACCACAAACAGTAGCTGTATATTATATCTAATATATTTTTTTTTGTAAAACCATTACAAAACAACACTTAAAATCAAACTTCTAAAATTAAGACATATGTTTATTATCATCTTGTTACTGCAATAACTTTTTTATAAGGCTGGAATTAAAGCATTAATAATACGCCATTAAAATAATTTCTTACCTCATAGCTTTTTTCTGGTGTTCTTTCAGTAAACAGCATTTGTCTAACACTCGCTGACATAATAACAACCCACAAACATAATAAATCAGGAGTTGCAGGAAAGTTTTTACATTTCTTGGATTATTACTATGAAAGCTGCAGATTTGTATTATGTTTGTTGTTTATTACGTTTGTGTGCTGTTTTACGTCGGCGGCTGTTACAAACTTGTCGGGCATAAAAGTTGACAATGATGAACTTTCGTAATTTAACATAATCAATTTGTCAACTTATCATCCCAGGTTTGCTACATCCATAATTAATACAAGTGAGAAATATGAAGGCTTTGCAGTTATTGATTGCTGGAGTAATAATTAAACCATGCTGCAGTGATGAGCTGTGCAAAATCACCTGCACTCACCGGTGCATGTCGAATCAATGATGCGTTAGTATCCTGGGAATGTTTTTTCTTGCTCCTTTTAAAGTACTTTTACACCGAAATAAAATTAATCCAATTATTAAAAGTACTCGAAAAAATTTCAAAGTAAAATACAAAATCTGATTAATTCATAAATATCTGCCTGATTATGTACCGATTTGAGATGTTTTCCAGTCTAATGCAAATTTTCTCCAACTCTGCCAAATTAGATGAAGAATGTTGGTCGACAGCAATTTTTCAGGTCATGCCACAGTTTATCTATTGGATTTAAGTCTGGACTATGACATGGCCATTACAAAACCCAAGTCTGCTTTTCGAGCCTTTACTGTAGTTCTTGTCCTGTTCTTTGGCGCAGTTTTTTGGCTCAGGGTCTAGTTCATTTTGATTAATGTGAACACGAGCCTTTCAGACTCTGGAACCGGGACTGAGTCCGCTTTTAAAGGTGTATCTAGAGCATGGTTCGGCATACCCTGGCATGGATGGAATGTTGACTGCTGATCAGAACAGTGACCTCTGTCGCCTCCAAAATCTTTGGATCCAAATCTCACCCTTTGACCTAAACAGCTGATAAAGTAGGAAGGCACGTGATTGCTGTTGATAGTTTTCCAGTAATATTAGGTGTAGCATGAATGATGGCTTTCTTCTGTCTTTTTCTCTTTGCATTTAATGGTAGCTTGCAGACCAGCTAGGTGAGAGGCCACCTCTCGGAGAGTGAAAATACACAAGTGTACCTACAGTAAGTATGGAAAATACAAGCAATCTACTGTGGGAACGGTAAACATAACGGTCCTTAATATAAAAGTACACTTGGACACTTTATGGACAATTGCTCTTATTGCCCCGGCATTCAGTTTGGCCTGATTTTGGTTTAGCTGTGAGACTTTCCAAAATCAAGAGATCTTTGTTATTTTAGAAAAATAGTCTAATATTCCTAAATGTTATACAGCAGTACAGCAAAAAGAGACAAAAAAATCATTTGGGGATGAGGTTGAGGTTGAGGTTGGGTGGGGGTGAACATTTTTCTGGAAGCATTGTTATTATTCAAACAGGAGTTATATAATGCAACTCATTTTCCACTCTGCTGACTGAAAGTTAGTAAAGTCATAATATTCATTCGTTTTGCTGACCAGACACAGAATAGACTGCTGTTTCATTGATTTTATTGATGAAATGCACAGGGCCATTAATGTTATATTTTATTGCCCTACTGAAAATGTCATTCTGTTACAGTAGATATGAACAGTTGCTCAGCAATGTCTGTAATGTATGTATTGGCTCAGACATTAAGAGAAGATTGGGGGGTTTAGGTCAGTTTTCTCCTCTGTGTGTACTCTATTTTCCTTAAGATTTGTTAGGGAAAAAATTGATAAAACAGTTTCCGTGGAAAAAGCAAAAACCCATTATTTAATTTTGAGTTCCATAGTAGCACAAGATCAATATTTATTCTTAGGTGCAGTATTTAAGGAGTAAAGCACTATAAAGCATGCTGTTGTAGGAAAATAATCACTAACCAGGTGGCATTGTGTGTGTATGAGTAGGCAGGATAATTTATTTAGTCTTTTATTTAGTGTTAAACCATAAGTTGCCAAATATTACACTTTTGATGTTTTACAGTTTATCCACTTATAGGTATGTAAATGTCATGTATATATATTTCTTTATATTTTTAAATCCATATTTCTTTCAAGTCAGTTGAGTTGGTACTGGAGAATGCATTTAAAAATAAATCTTTATAAAAAAAAAAAAAAACCCAAACTATATAAACCGTTATACATTATGTTAGTTTGCCATACAAGTCCTTCTGATAGCTGTTACTATAGAAAGAATAACATACAGTGGAATCGAGTACCTTAGTGTTTCGCACGACGGGCAAAATTTTGAAATAAATCTGTAAACTTTTCTTTTGCATCTGACTCGAAAATCTGACCAATCAGAAGCCAGTATACAACAGTACTATAGTATTTCTAAGTCTTTCTTTTATTGTTCCACAGAAAGGTGCATATAAATTTTTCCACTTGATAAAGATAAGCATTATTCCTCTGCTGATTCATTAGTTGTAAGAAATAATTGTTAGTTCTTCCTAGAGGTTATCTCATGTGCCTGTAGACCCAAAACAAATGGAGAAATTATGTCCATTTCAACAACACGACCTTTATTACTTTTACGTTACAGAAACATGCGAGTAAAAATAATTCGTTTGCAGTGATTAGTTCTAAAGTGGAATAAAATTACAGTATTTTTGCATTAAAATGTATTATATCGTTATTAGTCTTTTATTTTTATTTTTTTGCTGTGAATGTTGTGTTTGCAATTGTGTGCAATGTGAAGCAGTAAATGTATTTACTCCATTCTTCCAGTAAGCGTTTATTTACTGGATCGAGTCGGAAAAACAGGAAATGAAAAGAGAAAGAGAAAAGAGGGGCTGCTTGACATTATATTGAGCAGTAAGTGATTCGGACATTTTAGCTTAAAGGATTTCTCGAAACTACAGGGTGCAATTCAGAGCATGTTAAATCTGCCTTGTATCCGAAGTACTTACATATCATATGTGTGTGCCTCAAATACCACAGCTTCCATCTTCTTCCATTAATGTCTTTTTTTTTAATGAACCTCTAGTTAATAGATATTTAGGTGTTTCTCAAATAATTGTTTAGAAATACAGTATGTTTTGCTGGAATTTTGATAGCCGACTCCGTGTCTCATGGTGCTTTTATTAGTCTCGCTGATGGGTTAAAGTTATGATTACATTACTGTTATGGCTCTCACTATGGTTGCTTTCTAAGCATATTTTTTTAATGTCGACCCAAATGTGTTCTCTCTACCATTGAATGCTGATCCTAACAAGTCTGAGGGGACAAATAACCCTGAGGACTGATTGTGGAAAAATGTGTTTGCTCTCGTAAAATGCTTACTGTATGTATTTTATTTACCTTCGGTGCATCACCATGAAGGGAATCATTTCTAAAGTGTGCATTCCTGGAATATGTAGTGCATGGGAAAGGGGGTGGTGTGAGATTCCTGGCACTTCCATAGCCTTGGACAGTGAATCCGCCTGCAGTGGCCTGCCTTGCCTTTGTGTATAAGGATGACTTCATGCACCTTAGATGGAGAGAGAGAGAGAGAGAGAGAGAGAGTTGTGATGTGATAGGATGGTTAGGCCATTCAGGGCATTGGCTCATCTGTGGCCCAGACATCCAACTGTTTATTGGACTGAGCGATACCAGTTTCTTTTTAATGCCGTGCGAAAAGGATGCAATTTGGAAAGATTGCCATTTAGCAGACTTTTGGGATTCTGTCTCAGCCTGGTACTGTAAAACACAACTTCATCTGTCAGCCTGGCTTTGTGACAGTACACTTATTGCATGCCAAAAACCTGGGTCTTTTTTTCCCCTCTTCATCTTCATAACTAAGGCAGTATGAGCGGAATTAATAAAAAATAGCAGCCTCGTTTTTGAGCTGGTGTGTATGAGGTCACTGGGAGTTCAGTGGAACATGGCCTAACTTACATGTGCGTGCATATATATATATATATATATATATATATATATATATATATATATATATATATATATATATATATATATATATATATATTGTGTGTGTGTGTGTGTGTGTGTGAGAGAGTGACTATGCAACATCAGAACATTTATTCCTGGCCAGATTGATTCTTCTTGCTTCCAGAACCACTCTTATAATTTGAGCTCAAGAAATCTTGCCATTGTTGTCCTGAAATATGTGCCATCAGGAAAGAAAAAAAAGCCATAATCTGGTCATTCAATACATTAAGGTATGTATCTATATACTGTACATACACATACGCCCTCTTTTAATTGTATGTGTTTTTCAGTAAAAAAAAAATCTTACTAAATTTTTGCTTAGTATTAGGCAATGTTGTATGTATAATATGTTGTTCAGCGTGCCATTATGGAAGTGGAGCCAAAAAAAAAAATCTTAAATTAAATACACCTTAATGCATTTGTGTGTGTTAACCCAAAACCAAGTGGGAAAGTCATAAGCAGTGGTCATAGTGAAGCAGTTATCTCACTGGGCATGTTAAATATTATTTCAACAACAGCACAATTAGAAGAAGACTGAACAAGTACGGTTTGCTTGGAAGGGCTGCAAGGTGAAAGCTTCTTCTGTCTCAAAAGAACATGGAAGCACGAAACTGCATCCAGACAAGGCACAGGATGTATGTGCTATGGACAGATGAGACCAAAGTGGTTGTCCATGAAATTATAGAGGCAAATGTGAGGCCATCTGTACAACAGCTTAAGCTGGGTTGAAAGTGGGTCATGCAACAGGACAATGATCTGAAGCACACCCATAAATCTACACCAGAATTGCTCAAAAATAAAAGAATCAAGGTTATAAAATGACCGACTGTAGTTAATGGCACATTGCAAAAAGGTATGCGCTGTTGTTTCTCTGATGTATTTGTCTCATACTAAGACAAATGTATATAGATAAAGATATAAGATATATACACACACAAACACACACACCATAACAGGTTGATTTATCTTTTGTGACATGTTTGAGATGTTGGAGATGAATTAGATATCGTTTTCTAATATACCGATATCAAGTCAGTATTCATGTTATGTAATGTTATGACTTTTGAGGGTCAAATAAATAAATCAACAAACATTTTATCTGTGTATAAATAAATATATACATTTCAACATTATCATTCATTCAAAACCGTATCATTATGGAGAATTGATGGCTTGTTTATTTAATGTTATACATTTACTATATTTTGTATTACCTTATTGTTATAAAGAGTTATGATTTTTTTTATTTTCACACTGACCTTATTTCAAATATGTATCTTATTATTTTGACAAAACATTAAGTCATTAATTTTATATCAGAATTTTGGCTTAATTGAGCATTACTGTATTCCATCAATCTAATTATTAAATAACTTTTATTACATTTACATTATCTCACTATTTCTAAATATCTTCTCATTTTGACATAATGGTTTAGTATTTTTGAAGGAATACATGGGTATTAAATATAGGTTATTTTGATTGCTATTGTTATTTTAATTTATTTTGACTTAATAGCTCATTATTTTACATTCATATTTTTTTCTTGAATATGCCGGTTACACATCACATTATTTTGACTTAGACTGCGGTGTAATAAATATTATCAATAAGACTAGCATATAAGCTTATCATTCTTATTGCGTGAGCTGATAGATTTCCAAATAGATAAAAAGTCCACCAGATGTTGCTTTAGAGATTGAGAGCATGGTTATATACTGTACCATGGTTAGCATGGTTCTGTCTATAGAACAGTAGTGAGCTTATTATATGTAATAAGTTAATATTTAATAAATAAAGTTGAAATAAGACATGACGAAAAAGATAACTCGGGATTACAAGCTGTTAAGACAAAATAATGAGCTATTAAGTCATAGCACTTCAACATGTTTTGTGTGTGGTGTGTGTGTGTGTGTGTGTGTGTGTGTGAGAGAGCGAGAGAGAGAGAGAGAGAGACAGAGAGACGAGACAAAGGGAAAGTGTTGGTGAAAAAAATTGAAGAGAATGAGAGTCTCGAGTCGGAACACTGTCTGCACCATGCTTTTAGTTCATCACATGGCGCCTGATGGATTGGAAAAATGATGTAATTGATTTGTTGATTTGGCCTGGTGAAGGTTAAGTGTAGAATATGTATGGATAGAGCATCCTTTGAGAAAAAGTGAGCGTATATACACAGCTCTGTTAGTTGGGTGCTAGTGCAGTTGTATTCTTTTCAGGTTTTCGGAGTGCTGTGCGAGTGCTGTGCGAGTGCTGTGCGAGTGCTGTGCGAGTGCTGTGCGAGTGCGTGCGTGTTTGTGTGTATGGGTCTTGATGTAAAAGAAAAAAAGAGACAGAATATTTTTGCTGTTCAGACCAACCTCTGAGCTGTCCGTTACTATAACTAATGACTTTACTTGATTGAAGATGAAGATTGTCTGAAACACGCTCACACTTTCTATTTTCAATCAATGCTTTCAGTGCTCTTCACCATTCTCATCACTCTCACTGTCTTCTTTATCTTGTAACCTTCGTTTTCCTAATTTGATACTTTGGTTTGATAATCCGCTGAAAGGAGCTGCACGCTTTGCATTGACTCGCGCGCTCTGTTCCTCGCACTCGTAATGGAATCGTGCTGGAACTTCAAATTTCATCTGCACTTTTCAGCACAAAAGGAAAAAGAACATCTTGCTTTTTAATGCATTTTACCCTTTTCACTTTTCTCATCTGAAAGAGGAGGGTAAATTAGCATAACATTCTCAGTCTGTCCTTATTAATGCTCTTTTTGTACGCTATTTCTCTAATGAGATGAAAGCTTGGGAAAGGAATGGCTTTATTTTGGTTATCTGTAGCACGTCGGGGGTTTTTTTCCGCAGACATGCTGTCTAAAGGTCACACAATTGAATCCAAGGTTTGCATTTGGGATTTTTAGTTTTCTAAAAAAATCTCTATAGAACATTCTGGTCAATATAACTGTTTTATTATACCATTTCAATTCCTGAGCACAATGAAAGCGTTCTGGTTTAAAACCTTGCTGCTGATGTTCTCACCATTAGTCCACATCTTAGTCTCTATACTGTATGTGCAAGTAAAAAAGAACAAAATGCTACTGTAACGACGTTGCTAAAGTAATCACAAGTTTAAAGGATTTTCTTTTGTGTGCTGTTTTGATTGTGAGGTTTCAGTTGAAGCAGACACACAGTAAAACTATATGGAATTAAACAACGCCACCGCAAGAAAAACTCCCCCAAAACTCCCTAGAATCCGCGTTCTTCATTCATGTTACCAGTATTACACAAATGTTTCATCAGAACCACAGAGAGTGAGATCCGTTATCATGATTATATTAACCACACCAGTGTAATTGCCCCGTAAACGTTAGAAAGCATTGGAATTTGTTTCGGGAGTATGGGGAGTCCTCGGAGACGCCACAGAAGTAGATTTCTCTTTCTCCCAGAGCGGAAGGTCGCATGAGCAACGGCGAAGGCTAAAGCCCACAACAATGCAGATGCGACACCTGCCATAAATCAAGTTTAGAGGAAATTTGTCACAGTCATGTATCACAGATGTTTTGGTCGGCAGTGTGAGAGTTCGTGTTCCTCTGGGTTAGGGCTGCACAATTCATCGCATTTTTATATTCATCATAATGCGTTCCCTCGATCGAGACATGGCGGTGAAGGGCCGGGTTAGCAGAGCTGCTTAAATTGCATTACATGCACAGTAGCAGAGTGAAACATTTTTCACGTCAACAGCCAAATACACCGAAAACAAATGAGTGCTGCAACGACAAGTCGGGATATTGGCACTGAAAAAGCAGAGGCACATCTGTGGTTACGCAAACAGCAAGTGTTGTATAAAAATGGTTGTGCAGTTTTGGCTCAGTTACGTTAATTTTCAGGAATGTGTGAAGTGGGCAGGGATTTTGTAGTTAATCAAGCCAGGCTTGTCATATAATTCATTTAAAAAATGCCATGCCTTACTGCTGAATTGTTGTTGTTGTTGTTGTTGTTGCCTTTGTGTCATGTGTGTGTTTTTGTTTTGTTTGTTTCGCAGCCGCTCCCTCTTTCATTTTCAAGTGACAGCATGATAAATACTGATGTTGTAGGGGATTTTATGGAAATGTCCTTTATTTTTTTTGGTCCATTATCTCCCTGAAGACCTTTTTCCATTTGGACTAGTTTTGCGGATATGAGGTGGGGTATGTATGATGTAATTACTAACATGGTATCGATGGGATTTCAGTCCTCCTCCGTTCTTTCTCTTCAGTCATTTTTGTGTTCTGCACATGATGTCTCTGGACACGTTACATTCTAGATAAAGATCCTAAATGTATTTTTTTTTTCAATCACTATTCAGAAAACTGAAGAATCCATTATGCATTTCAATGAGGGAAAAAAAAATAGCTGAATATTATAAAAACTATAAATCACATCACTACCTGGCCGGACCAATAATAATATCAAAGAATGATTACAACACAGTTTTATGGGAGTTTTTTTTCTCACGTTGGTGCTAAAAGCTTTTGTCGCCATTTCCACGATTTAAACATTGTCGTATATCCGTGTTGTCGGGCTTTAACTGATCGAATGGCTGACATGAGAGATGGTGCGGTTGATCACAGTAGACGGTCGAGGTACCGTAAACGCGCAATACAGGAAATACACCGCAGTCTGATCTGGCAAAACCAGACCCGAGAGGCAGTGCTATATATAGTGCTAGAAATATCGTCAGCTAGTCAGTTGTGGTTAAACGCTAGTTCACAAGTGGGAGGGGCTTAAACACTGTTTAACCTCCACTAAAGTGCTGATCTTATTTAGTGTTAAAACTCTCCAGGACACACTACAACAAAAATATAATACGATACTAATATACTATTCATACTGTATATACTAATATAAAACATATTTTATATTAATAAGTGCAAAACAATAAAATGTAGACAACCTGTTTCATACAAACAAATATATATTTCCTTACATTTTAGACACAGGCTTTTTCGTTGTCAATGATTTAATGTGAATTGAATCAGATGATTATGATTTTTCATAATGGTTTAAGTTTTTTCACAACAGATGTCCAATAAGTAACGTTGCAGTTGTGCTGTGAGCTGTTGTAAAAAAAGTATTACATTATTTAAATGTTTTTCTTTTGAACTTTAGCAACAAGGGGGAAAAAAAAAGCCTTTTATTTACATTAGTTGTGGTTTGATAAACATTTAAATACATCACATGGCTACCTTTTTTGCACATTATTGTCCATATTGTACAAGACAGTTCAGGAATATGGTGCGTGTCTTGAGCTCACTTGTAGTGTTTTTGTTATCTTATGTGTTTATGAAGATTACCAGCACATTGCATTGATTGTTCTCTTGAAACATATACAAATATCATTTTACGAACGCTGTATGAAAATGCTAAGATGAAAGGAAGACATGTCCAGTAGTTGCACCTAAACATAATATTAAGGTTCCCCTTGTACACTTTCTTATTTTTATTTTCATTTTAGGGCAACATACAGTACAAGCAGCACGTGAAATGAGTAAAATACAGTAAATAAATTAATGATTAGACAATTTATGTTTAACATGATACAGTAATTAATTACTCCATGCATTTCAGTTTTACTCCTGAGCATCGTTTGTTTATTTCCTCCCAACACTGCAGAAAAACCTTTACTCTTTCGAGACAGTCAGTATTTTAGATGTTTCATCCCTTATCCAAGAGCTTTGATTATTTTCAATAAATGCAATTTGAATGTTTGTGCTTAAACATGCCTTCCAACATTTCATTCCATTGATTTATTCATTTATTACCACTTTATCCTGGTGAACGCCAATCACATTTGAATTTATTATTTCGATATTTGATGCATTTCCAGCTGACTGTTTTATTACAAATAAATAAAGTCAGCAAAAACTGTGTTCCCAAATTATTATCAAGAGGAAAATAATGTGTTTGCGTGTGTTCACTTTGATCTTTTTCATCTTTATGCCTCGCACCAGTCTCGCTAAGTGTAAACGCTTTGACTTTCCTGCTCCCCTTTTCCCGAGCACAGTGCAAACAAGCTCCACACTGTCTGTATAGCTCTATTGACTACCACTGAGCTGGTAATGATCAGCCCATTCAGGACTCCATCACTGTCCTGGAGGGTCGTGCTGCGTCTTCCCTGCTTCTCCTCCCATCCTGGGTGATTGTAATTGTAATATGGTCTTAAAGCTGCATTGTTGCAGGCCAGCAGGATCCTGGTCACGCCTTTCAGTCCCAATAACGACTCGTATAAAAGAACGGAGCAAAGTGTGTCCTGTGATTGTCCTCAGCGATCAATCTAATAAAGAGAGCCCATACAGGTGTCACTTGGGACGCAATAAGAGAGGGCAGCCCATGGTTTACCAAATGCATTGCTGTCTCTCCACGATTAGTCATCCGGCACACCGTGTCGAGCCCCATAAAGCACATGAGCATAGCCGAAGCCAACCGGCGAGAACGGGGTTGCCAGATTGCAGGGGTGCAATCGAGAGGGGCGATCAACGTTCCTCAAAGACGACGTAACCTTGTCAGAATGGAAACACCATGTGCACCATGCGCAGGACGACATTCTCCGGTTTAATGTGAGCACCGGATGTTATAAGTGTAGGGAACAAGGGCAGGATGGCAGAAGAAATAATATAACGGAACGGGTAATTAAGGAAAGATTGGAATCGCAAATTAGGAGGTGAAAATAAAAAGGAAAGGGCACGGCTCATTCGGCTCAACCCTTCCGAGCACCTGCTTCTACTGCAACTCACTAACGTCAGCTCATATATCTTATTTTTAACCTGATTATATGCTGAAGGTTGTCAAACTGGGTTGCGTAATGTGGTAGAGAGAGACATCATTTTGGTGTTATCTTTGCAGTGCTTTCGAGAAGCCAGACATCCACGTCTTTAATATATTTTTAACTGATTTAGAAGGATAATAATATTATATGGAGACCTTTCACGAGTTCTGTCTGGATTCTGTCTGTATTAAGTGATAAAAAGCCGAGAAGCTGTTCATGTTAATTGTTTTGAATACTACAGAAGTACTGTATAGGAGAAATGAAGGAAAATTAAATGCTGACACGGGGAACTGCGTCAACAGTAACAAACCTCAGGAGCAGACGGTGAAGTGTGTGTACAGGTGAATATATGGGTATATTTTCTATACTGTATATTTGAACATCATGGTTCAAAAAAATGTTTAAGCAATGATCATGAACAGTATTGGAAAGTATTTAAAGAGGCATAAAAAGGAAATATTTAGAGCATATGCTTAAATCAGGCCTGGAAGTAAATAACACCAGTATGCATACGTATGCAGCTGTATCTTCTCTAAGGTCATGAACAATGATCAAGGTAAATTACTGCTAAAGACATCCCATGTCCTTGCATCCTGCAAGACAAATGTTTCACGAGTGCCGCATTAAAACCTCTGGCGCCTCAGGAGAGCACTTTGGGCATCAGGGTTTTACGAGCATCTCCCCTGAGTCTGTTTTTACAGTTGGATAATTTATTGGCTGCTATCAAACATGGCCAACTCGAGGCGCCGCTCGGCCTGCTAGAGACCACCGACGTGTGCAGAAGAGTATCAGAGAAGGACATCTGCTGAACTGTTGAGTATGTACACGCTGATAAACCGTTTCTGTGTAAAAATGCATTAAGTTTGTGTCAACTTTTATCAGATTTTGGATTATTTATGTTTTTTATTTTTGTTGCATTTATTTATTACGTATGTTTAAACAGTGCTAGAACGGATGAATATGATTTTTATGTGTCCACTGATTTCATAAAATAGACATATTACCCACAGTGCTTTGCCTGCTGTGCAGTATTTATGGAAAGAAAAGGGTGGGGTTGAAAGGTCAGCGCTGCATTCAGGCCCTGCTTCTTCTATTAGCATTGATTTCATATTCTGTGTGGGCCATATCTAATGCCAGGGCATCCTCCTTTTCTTTTATTTATGAAACGCACACTGTGCCTCTGAGACATCAGTTATCCTGTCCAGCACAAAACCTTCTAGCTATTCTTTGTCTGAGTTCAGAGGCAGATTGTAGCAATATATTGAGGTTTATGTAGCCTATATTCATTGGAAAAGCTAGAGGTCTTTGTGTATGCAGTATGTATATTTCTATATATTATATATACAGTACTGTGCAAAAGTCCTGCACCACCATCCTTTTTTTTTTATATACTTTGCTTCCAGAGTGCTGTAGGTTTTCTTGTATTTTTGATGTATGCTTGAGGAGTATTCCTCCACACTTCATGAAGGACTTTTCTGGCTCTCATTTTTGATAGTTTTTTGGCTCTCAATTCAGTCCAGTCCCTGTACCTGACCAGTTTCAGAGAAATGTTTTCCCCACAACAACCTATGAATCATTATAGCACAAAAAAAAAAAAGCATCTAACTTACGGTAGGCATGAACCAGTGTGGTCTTGTGGTTTTTCTGCTGGTGATGATGAATTTTGTGTGGTTGGAACAGATGAGAGGGGAAATGAGGTTGCTGCTGAAGTTGCAACATTCATTCATTCATTAATTCTGTGTTCAGGGTCGCGGGGGACCTGGAGCCTATCCCAGGAGACTTCGGGCACTAGGCGGGGTACACCCTGGACAGGGTGCCAATCCATCGCAGGGCACACACACATACACACACTCACACACCCAATCACACACTACGGGCGATTTAGGAACGCCAATTAGCCTAACCTGCATATCTTTGGACTGTGGGAGGAAACCGGAGTACCCGGAGGAAACCCACCAAGCACGGGGAGAACATGCAAACTCCATGCACACAGAGACGGGAATCGAGCCTGGCCGGGGAATCGAACCCAGACCCTGGAGGTGCAAGGCGACAGTGCTAACCACTACACCACCGCGCCGCCAAGTTGCAACATAAATCACCAATTTTAAGTAGAATTTTTAATAACTATGCAGCCTGTCACAGTATATACATACATGCACCACATGAGTTGCCCAAAAGTCCCAAAATGGATCCATAGGCAAACAAACAACTGCTGTAAAACCCGGAAGCAACTTCTTTATTTCTTTCAATTCTATTGATTTTTTGTTGTTAGTTTTGAAGCCATACTGTGTTTGAAATGGAAAGAAAATAGTAAAGAAAAAATGAGTCCATACTTTGAGTCCAGCCTTTTGGGTTACTCTAAGTAGTTTTGAAGGACCTGAGCATCCTGTAGTGTTTGACTATGTGTGGTCAAGTGAAAAAAAAAAAGCTTTAGTGAAAGAGCCTGGATGTTTCAATCTTCTCGGATCTGATAGCGGCTCGCAGAACGGCCTGGTCAGATTCCACTTCCTGATAACATGTCACATTTTGACAAAGGCTTAGCTTTCACACCATTAACAGAAATGTTCCTAATAATAGGTTAAATAGTGTCATCAGCTTTATCTGTACTTGAAAATTAGTCAGGTTTTTGAAAGGGGACAATTATTGTACAAAGGTATCTCAACGTTAAAGTCAATCGTACAATAAGGGTCATCGGTTGCTCACCGTTGGCCCATAAAAGGTTGGACAGGAGGGTGTGCCGCGGCTGTAGACCTCTGAAATGGGATTTCTGCTCCCTGCTTGATTGTTTCTTTCTTTTACGAAGAGAAAAGCTTGCTCGTGGCCTTGATGCATTGGAGCAGGATGTGATTTGACACATGATTGAAGTGGTCTGTAGGCCATTGCTGAGGCCAGGGCATGATTTAGCGCTTTTAAGCGGGTTACTCACTTCCCCTCCACAAGAGCCACATAACGCTGCCTGATCGCTGCCTCGTTTTTGTTATTTTTTGCTTCTATTAAGATGAACGTTTGTCAAAGACTAAACCCTAGTTTGGTCACTGTATTAAAAAAATACCATTTTTCATTTTTGTGAAGAAGGTGCGGGGTATTTGTAGCTCCGCACGCCTCATTTCACTCTGTCTCTCTTTGTTTAATTGAGCGTCTTTTCTAGCAAGTCATCTTTGCCTTGTTCATGCTCTGTCGATCTGGGCCTGATGCAGTATCCATCTTAACTTACTGTACTTAATTTATTTTTTTCTTCACTGAGAACCTGTGCGTGCGTGTGTGTGTGTGTGTGTGTGTGTGTGTGTGTGTGTGCGCGCAAGAGAGAGAGAGAGTGTGTGTGTGTGTGTGTGTGTGTGTGTGTGTGTGTGTGTGTGTAGAGTGTAGAATAGGTGCACAGCTGGAGGCCGTACGTGGAGCCTTTCATCCACTTCAGCTCTGACTCTGAAAAATGCTTCAGTTCATCGTGCATGGCTTCGTACAGCAGCTGCGCTCACTTCATTACACCAACAAAAGCTGTGGGGAAATACAGGAACATGTTATGTTGATTCATACATATGATACATACGGTGGCAAACATTAAAGCAGATGGACTTTTTCCATACATATAATCACAACTACTTTCATCTTCTTTTCGTTTTACACTTCGGTAGCTCTCCTTTCCTTTGTGCAGTGAACCAGCCAGGAACATCTGTCAGCCAGTTTCCTTTAAATGCTGTCTTACAGATGAGAGATACGACTATATGAGACAAAGAGATGGACAAAGCAGTGGCCCGTGTACCTGAGACAGACAGATTTTCTTTTGTTTGATCGACAAGTAGATTTAACCTTCAAAGAAATTTTAAAGGAAAAACCCTGTTTGGTTGTTTTTTTTTAATTATGGTGTGATGCACTTTATATACAATATATAAATAATTCAAGCTTCTGCATCCTAAACTCAGACTTTTCAGTGATATGGATGATGGTTTTTATCAAAAATATATGAATGTATGAAATATATTTTATTAGATGGATAAAGGATTTTTCCCCCTAAATATTCCAAATATTTCTCACATATTTTATGTGTCTTATTTCACATTATTTCCTTGAGATCTGCTTCACCTTGCAATTTGGTATAAACCCTAAATACCAACTCACATGAATAAATAAATAAAATAAATTGTCCACATTTACTGTAAATCTAAACAACACCCACCGTGTTCACTTGACCCGTTTACATTATTATTAGGGTCATATTTTATCATGAGCAACAGCATAGTACAGTTGCAGCCTTGAGGTTTTTGCCTGCTGGGCTGTGATCAATGTTGTTCACTTCACCTGGTGTGTGTACATCTCCTAGCCGAGTTGTTACAGCTGCCTGGCTTGTTGTTCGAAAAAAAAAAAGAAAGAAAAAAAACCCTTTTTTTTAAAAAAAAATAAATTTTTATATAAGATCTTGTATACAGGGTCATCGCAGGGCACACACACACACACACACACACATACACACTCGCATTCACACAGTATGGGCAATTTAGTCCAGTCTGCATGTCTTTGGATTGTGGGAGGAAACCAGAGAACCCGGAGGAAACCCTCCAAGCACGGAGAGAACATACAAACTCCATGCACACAGATCCAAAGTGGGAATCGAACATGGCGCTGGAGGTGCAAGGTGACAGTGATGACCCCTAAACCACAGTGCCACCTACTGTATATATAGAGAGATCGGAATTATTATTTTTAAAAATTAGATTATCCTTCTAATATATACTTATCTAATATATATGCACAGCTATGCCTACTGTCTTTCCAGGCCTCAGACATCATTACGCTTATAAAGATACTAAGGATGAGCCTCATTTAAGCCTCATGGTTGCAAGTTGGTGTATCTGTGCATATGGATGAAGCCACAAACAACACTGCTGCAGCATGTTTTACTGACCGAGCATGTCAGATGCTAGAAGATTGGCTCAGTGCGTAGAGCAGGTCTCCAAGCTGCTCAGGCTTGACTCATGCTAATACTTTATTTTCAAGAGCAGTACATTTAACTCTGACACATGTCACTGTACGCCTTGATTCCCAGAGAAAGCCTGATTATAATGGAGATACTGAGCAATGTGCCAGGACCAGAGCTTGCATAAAAAGTACTCTATTGTGCCAGGCTGTTTATACCTGTCCTGAGCTCAAGTACCCTTGGCTGTCGTCTTTTGTTGTCGAGCATCAAAGCCGCTGAGCACAAATGTTTGTCTGTAAAGATAATGGAGTCATTTGATTAAAGGGGAAAATACAGATGGGCTTTAATCTCTCTTTCTTCTCTTTGTTCCGTTCAACTTTTAGACATAAACGTAAACATTTCACCCCACCACATCTGCATCTCTTCTCTAGAAGAACATTCTTCTTGATCATTTTTCTTCCTGCAAACATATTTATTGCTACTGCTTTTTGTGTTGTCATGGTTCTAAATCGGTGTCTGACAGATAGATGATGTGGCCTGTTTTGTCTTAAAAAAAAAAAGAATCTGGC
The DNA here is from genome assembly GCA_030522415.1 of Channallabes apus. Lineage (NCBI taxonomy): Eukaryota > Metazoa > Chordata > Actinopteri > Siluriformes > Clariidae > Channallabes > Channallabes apus. Next base: position 26,391,404 of record CM060128.1, on the reverse strand, counting down.
TTAATTAACAGTCTGCTATGCATGAAGGGGTGAATCGAGGAGGGGTATTGCAGCTCTCACCCTGCGTGCTTATTCTAATGAATTTTTTTCTCTTCATCTGAAATGTGATTTAATCAGCATGCTGTAATTTCAACGTAATATATAAATATTAATAAGGCATGTCATCTGCTGTCAAGCAAAGTGTGAGGCCTGAAGTTTAACTGTCAACAAATCACACCATTGTTTTGTTGTACAGATTTACACAATTTGATTTTATCTATATATATATATATTTGTTTTATTATTTTTTTCTAGTCCATGAGTCTAGATCGATCTCTCTTCAAAAACTGCTGTTCCAATACTTTTCCAGCTCTGAATTGCCAGTTGGGGGTGTATTATTGGCAGTGAAACTTTTATAGATGCCGTTAATTTAACCGAAGTGATCAATGGCAGACAGTCATATTAAAATAAAATAATAATAATAATCTAGAGTCCCAGCATGCTGTTAAAAATCAAAAGCCGTTGTTTGTGTTTCTCCCCATTTAAATTCTGCCTTAAAGCCACAAACATTAATGTCTCATAATTTAAAGTTTATTTTCAGACTGCCACCAGGCAGTAAAGCAGCAGCATTGTTACGCATCTGTTCTACGTATTAACAGATAATTAAGCGTGTACAATGTGGCGCGCTTTTAAGCCAAGTGTCACTTTTTCTTCAGGACTCAACCCTGTCTTTTAGAGGGACATTATAAGAGAAATCAGTAATAGTGTTCTAACCCATTACAGTATTCAGTTTGGTAAAGTAAAAAAAAAAAAAAAGGATTTTAAGGATAATGTTGGTTTAAAATTAGATTTTATATAAAAAAAAAAAGGGGGGGGGCATTCAGATACCAGTAACCACTAAAGACACTAAGCACTTTTTAAAACTGTTTTTAAACTTGTAATGAAGATTAACTGGTTGATCGGTTCAGTTTGATTAGCCGTGACCGATGAACGGCCAATCAGCTTCAGATACAAACGATTTTGGACAGAGCGCAGAAGCTTCCCGAGTGGTGCAACAGAAACACATTTTATGACATAACATCAAAAATCGTGCACTTTAAAAGCCTCCGATTTGCCTTTCTCTCCAAACTCTGTGAGTGATTTAGTCTCTAACCCACTCTTCACACATGCTTCGGAGGTAAAACGTCACTGTTTCTGTAGAATCCTACAGGTGGTGCACGCTGAACTATTTACACATTTTCATCCCATGTGGTAGAGGTGAATTATTGACCAAGTTTGTTTAGAAATAATAATTATGTCTGCTGATGAATACATGCTCATTAAAAATGTAGCATTTTTGTTTCATTTCATTTGACGTTAAATGTTAAACTTGTTTCATTTGAAGTTATTTTGTATTGTTTAAATGCTGCACTTGGTTTTTTTAATCGAGACATTTAGTTATGCGGTAAACATTTTTTTTAAAGGTTTAAAATTGTTAAAAAAAATCAGGGGGAAAAAAGTATTATAACAAATCGGGATATTTATAAAATCCTGATATTTATAGAATCGCAATTATAATTGAAGCAGCTCCTCGGTATCATAGTGACTGGTGATTCCCATCCCTAGAATCCACGCAGCAGACGGCCTGTTTTTTTTTTTTTTTTTTTACAGAGGCTTGTGTATCTGTTGAATTTGTCTAACATCACTATGGTATACAGTATTAAGTCATCACCGAGGCTGTTCATCTGTATAGCCTTGGAGTGCTGGTGCTAGATAAAGAGTTTAACTGAGGTCATTTGCTTTATTTGGGTATAAAAGCAGCCCTGGGTGGCAGAAAGCAGCAAGTCCTCAGTGAGTTCCACTATTGCTATTATACTCCATTTGAATTTCAGTTAGGCCCATAAATCGAGGCACCGCTTCCTATAAAGGATTTATTGACCCTGCTGCGCCATCAATACTATCTTTGTCGGTGGCTATTCTTTAGTCTGTGTCTGTTTCTGAAAGTGGAAATTTCTAAATTCTGAGTTTCTCTAGAGTCTATCACAGTTTGGTTGAGATGTTCATGTTCCTTTGCCTCTAGAAGCATATAAAAATAGCTGAGATAGATGCAGTGTAGGCGCTACCGAGTGCCCACACCGCACCAACAGTATGCAGCTGCCTCTCTCTTTTTATCAGCAGATCTCTCAATCCAGACTCACTTCACTGTCTGTGGGTATTATCTCGAGCTGCACAAGACTTTCGCATTACTTGAAATGTTCTCACTATTCAGTCTATCCTTGAGCCGTTGTTTCTATTCATTGGGATAAAGGTACGGACGTGTATACGAGTGGGTTTGATTCCATTGTTTCATGTGTGAACTCATTTCAGGCTACAAGCCTGCACTAGGCTTTATAGCTTAAAGTCGTACCACAGTCTAGTTTAATGTCCCATCCTCTGAGCATTTGGGGGGAAACCTGGATTTAAGATGATCTTCTAAGTGTGGTGACATCTGAACACTACAGTTCCACTTGCTGTCCACGTGCTGCACATGTTAGTCCGAGTGGAAAGCTCAGCTGGATCTACATATATGATAGTGAAATCTGGTTTGCTTCGAGTGGAGTGCAACTTGAGCGTAAATAAGTGCAGCACTGGAAGTGGCTTCAGTTAATCTGGTGGGGATAAATCTCAACCTCAGGTACTTCACCCTTGAGCTATAGAGCAACCGATACCTTTTATACAAGCTTCTGGCCGCAAGCTTCCAGCTCCCGAAGGTTGCTCTCTGCACTGCTGTGCATAAATGCATATTGATTTCTGATGGGAAACCAAATCTTTCACCGACATAACACACACATCACATTTCTTGTCTGTGGTTGGATATTTTTTAATGAAAATTTACAATAAAATGCCTCTTTCTGTAAAAGCATGGAAGCATCTTTAGTGAAAGTACTGATAGTAATAGTCTGGCTATAGAGAGAAAACTCTACAGGTCAATTGTCCAGATCCGTATCCAAACACACACGAGCAAAGCGGTGGTGTAACAGTACGCAAGGTTAACATTTGCAGTTTGGACACGAAATGGACAAAGACCAAATGTCATCTCAACCTGGTTCTACAGAGCATCAGAAGTAAACAAGGTAAAACATATTACCTTTACAATGAGGTACAGGATACTGTTTGTGTAAATATTAGATTTAGATTAATCAACATACAGACATAGTTAGGGTCGGGATCACCAGGGATCACCAGGGATCACCCAATACGATATTATCACAATACCTAAGTGCTAATTGGTTTTGTACTGCGATTCTGTAAGTATTGTAATAAAAAAAAAATTTTTTTTAATGTAAATATCCTGATTTTATATGAATTTTTTCAGATTTCACAAATAATTCACGCCTGCCACACAGGATGCTATGGTGCCTGCCATCATGTAAATAGTTTAGAGTGCAACACCTGTAGGATTATACAGTAATGGCACCATTTTACCACCACAAACACACATCATTTAGAAAGATATTGAAAAAAATATTCATTATGGCGAACCCAGAATCGAAATACAGTATGTATCGCCCCCCCCCCCCCCATTTCTAATATTAGCTTGGTGACTCTAAAACACTGACTATACAACTCACTGTTTAACAAAGGAACTATACATCACCAGAGGTGGAAAGTAACAAATTACTGTAATTGAGTAGCTTTTTTGTGTATTTCTACTTTTTAAAGTAGTTTTAAAAATCTGTAATTTTACTTTTACTTAAGTACGTTTTGTTTGAAGTATTGTAATTCGCTACATTTTAAATCATATTCGCTACTGAGTAAAAAAAAATGAATGAAAATTATAAAATAATAAAAATATTATGCTTTGTATAAATGCCCCGTTGCGCCGCGTGTGTGTATCATGTCCTGGTCGCGCGCCGCTCCAGACTCCACTCCAGGTTTTCTGACATCGGCATCTACCTGACCTTCCACACGGTCGCTTCCGCCCTGAGAGTGACGTCATCGACTAACGCGACCATATATAAACCGGAGAGAGACGCGGGAAAGAGGAAAGAGGTTGTGATTTGGGCGTTTTGATATTTGGTTGTGTATTCCGGTTTGACTTTTTGCCTCCCATTGACTTTGATTATTGCTTTGTCCCTTTGGTTTGGTTGGTCTTTGTATATATTTGTAGATAATTTCATTGTTTTTGGTTTAGGGAGTCCGGGAAGGTACCTGTATTTTTGTTTGTGTGTTTTTTTTTTTGCAGGTAATCTAGCTACTAAATATAAATACCATTTAAAAAAAATTTAAAAGTAACTCGGTAACTTTTACTCTGAGTACATTTTTAATGAGCTACTTTTTACTTTTACTTGAGTAGATTTTTATAACGGTAACTTTACTTGTACTTAAGTAAAATTTCACTGAAGTAACAGTACTTGTACTTGAGTACAAAATTTTATTACTCTTTCCACCTCTGTACATCACTCAGCGGAGTCAGCTGTCTAACAAAAGTCTAAACTAGCCTCAGTTTTGGGCGTTGGCTGGGAATCGAATGCAGGCCGACAGATGAGACGCCTACCACTGAGCCACATACAGTATTTTCAGGGTGTCCGTATTCTGCGATACTTTGTTTTAACTGTTTCCAAATTCCTAAAACTTTGTGTTTCTTTCAGAAATATAATAAATGGATAAAAAAAGAACAATAGATTTTCAGTGTGACTTTTGGCCCCTACTGTGCGTGTATATGTGTGTGAATATATATAGAATCATCACATAGCTTCTGCTGATTGTAATGCTGCTCGCAAGAACCTCTGCTTGGTTGCAAAAACTACATCAGAATTAGAGTTTTGAGCAAAATGAAAAAGTCAAGAGCAATATCTTCATACACAGCTGAGGACACAAAAGTATTGCTTTATATACTGTAGGGCTTTACAGACGTGGCCCATGTGCTTCAGTCACCACAGATCCCTGGTGAAGCAAAGAAAAGAGAAAGCGATGACCGAGAACAGCAGTAGCATGGAGAGAACTTCTGCAGCTTCCTGACCATCTCGGTCCTACACTGCCTCTCTCTTTCTTTTTCATTTCCCTACACCCATCCTGAGTTCTTTGTTAACACTCTTCACCCAGAGAGCATGACAGGCCCTGGAGGTGTGTGTGTTCCTGGGTGTGTTCTTGTTTGAGAAAATCAGAATCCTCCTTTGGTTAATCAAGCCTGTTTTTCTATAGTTGTCTCGTCAGTCTTGAGACTCACTCTCTCTCTCTCTCTCTCTCTCTCTCTCTCTCTCTCTCTCTCTCTCTCTCTCTCTCATCCTTTCTCAGCTTGTGTGCATGTGTGTGAATGCTGAAGTTTGGTTTTAATCATCGAGCTGTCATGTTCCAACATCACCTGAAAACACCTGCGAAGGAGGTAGAAAAGAAACACAAAAAAATCCCTGAAACAAAAACACACTCCTTCCTTTTCGAGGAACCTCATTAAAAAGCTTTACATTGTGGTGAGTGAAGTGCAGGTCAGTGCTTTATTGGCAGCTCCCTGCTGTCTCGCTTTCTGTGTTCTCGCTCAGGTTAGAATTGTAACCGATATCGCACTTGCTGGATATTGCAACCTATGGCTTCTGTCTTGTTCCGTGAATCATAACAAGGACTTACACTGAAGCTGAGAGCTACTCTTTCAAAACTCGTATACGTGGGTTTTGTATACTCACCGGCCACGTCATTAGGTGCACCTTGTTAAGACTGGGATGGATCCCTTTTACCTTCGGAACTGATTTAATTCTGCGTGACACATACTGTACTGTATGCAACAAGATGCTGAAAACATTCCTTAGAGATTTTGTTCCATATTGACATGACAGCATAATAATTTCTATGTCTCGTTCCATCACATCCCAAATGTTCTCTACTGGATTGAGATCTGGCGGCTGTGGACGCCATTCGACTACAGCGAACTTCTTGTCATGTTCAACAAACCAGTTTGAGATGATGTTAGCCTTGTGACCCGCCGTCTCATCCTGTGGTCATGAAGGAATGGGTAACAATACTAATGTGTCAAGTAAATACTCCCCCATAAAGTTACACCACCGCCACCACCATCCTGAACCGTTAATACGAGGCAAGATACTTTCATGTGCTTGTGTTCGACAGGCGTTCAGAGGTGCCTCTTAAAAGTATTCCTCGGTGGTAACAAGATGTTATTTGAGTAACTGTGGCCTTTCTATCAGCTCGAACCAGTCTGGCCATTCTTCTCTGACCTCTGGCATTAACAAGGCATTTCCACACAGAGAATTCTAGCTCACTGGATATTTTTCTCTTTTACAGACAATTCTCTGTAAACCCTAGAGATGCTTCTGCATTTAATGTTCCAGTAGATCAGCAGTTTCAGAAATACTCAGACCAGCCCACTGGCATCAACAACCATGTTACCAAAGTCACTTATATAATTTTTCCCCTTTATGATGCTCGGTTTCAGCTTCAGCACATCGGCTTGACGGCGTGAGTGTACCGTGTGTGCATCCATGTCTCCATCCATCCTACTTCTCCTGTGTAGGGTTGTGCCGGGTTTGGAGCTCATACCCCCCCTGGATGAGGTGCCAACGAACACATCCACACTTTCTTTCTTTCTTTTAAACATTTTTCACATTTTGTCCACAGGCGTTTATGTACCGTCTAAACACTCATCTCGGTTTTAATGATGATGTGGATAAGATGCAGGAGCGGTACTGATGATTTTTCAGCCAGCATCTACTTACAAACTGAATTAATTAGGCTTATGTCCATTTGACTATGGCATGTTATTATCCATGTTATAAACTGGAACAAATAGTGAGAAGCACACAGGTATCTAGCAAGCTTTTAGACATATTTGGACAGCTTGCAGCATTTACTGCTGTTCTTGATAAACTGACTGAGTGTCTGACGTGCTTTATACAAGCAGATCGCCAAGGCAAGGCTAAATAGAATCGTTTTATTTGTTGAAACATAATTATTTATTTCTTAAAAGTACAGATTCCACAGCAGACATTTTTTTTGACTGTTTTCCAGAATTCAAGCGACCACTAACAGGATTCTCACACACACACACATTTACTGGCCACTTTATTAGGAACACATGTACCCCTGCTCATTTGTGCAGTTATCTACTCGGCCACACATGTGACATCCAAACATTAAGCATGAAGTCATGCAGGAGCTTCAGTTAATTTTCAAATGTCAATCAAATGTCAGAATGGGGGAAAAAACGTTTGATCTACGTGACTTTAACTTTGGCCTGGATGTTGGTGCCAGATGAGTTTTTAGGGTCGAGAATTTTATAACTTCCTGATTTGCCTGGGATTTTCACACACAACAGGCTCAAGTCATGTTTATTTATGAGTGAATTATTCAGATAAAATCAGATCGGCCAGATTGAGTTGTTTTGGACATGTTCAGAGGAGAGATTGTGAATATATATCGGTAGAAGGATGCTGAGGTTGGAACTGCGAGATAAGAGGTCTAGAGTAAAGACCAAAGAGGAGATTTATGGGCGTGGTGAGAGAGGACATGAAGTTAGTGAATGTGAAAGAAAAGGATGCAGAGGACAGGGCTGGGTGGATGCAGGTGGAGGATTCGCTGTGGCGACCCACATGTAGATATATATTATACAATATGCGTATATATATATATTGCATAAAATAATATGTTGTATATAATCATATATTATATAGATTCATTACACTCAGATTGTTATATTTAAAGTGTTTACATTTTTTATTTTTTTTTTACATTTTGACTTACAGCTAACTTCAGTGTCTCAGAAAATTAGAATATTACTTAAGACCAAAAGTCACAGACTGATTGATTCATCCAAACGGAGTCCCGACCAAGTATCGAGTGCTGAACATGTTCATACTTTTTATCACAGAATTGTTTGATTCCTGTAATCTTTTATATATATATATATATATATATATCTTTTTTTTTATTTTTATTTTTTTATTGGTCTTAAAGTAATCTTTGAATTTTGACCCTGAGATAAAAAAGTCAAAAGTTTGAACACAAGTCTGGATTAATTTTTCTACTTACTAGTTCTTTATTTTTAAAAACAATGAGATGACGCATGTGACATCAGGTAATTAATTACCGTAACAACAACAACAACAACACCAGTCAGTTGTTATTTTAAGACACAAAGGTCAGCTGTTCTGGAACAGGTCTTGCAAGAACAATATTGTCAAGTGCGTTTGCAAAACCCATCAAGCTCCATGATGAAATATACTGTATATACACACACACACACACACACAGATTTACATTTGCATATATGCAGAGAAAAGCCGCTATGAACAATACGGCCTCCATCAACTAATAAAATAACACAACAAATGAATCTGGTCAGTGCAGTAACCCTCATGAAAAATTTATATGTAGTTTGTAGAAAGAAATATGGTTATTTGGAGGAAATAATTCGTTTTGTGCGGAATAATTTAAGGAGGTAGTCACAAATATGGCATGGCTGATGGAAGCCTTTTTGCTGTCCAGTTAATGATAATGGCTTTTTTCATTCCATGCAAAATAATACTCCTATTCTTTTCTTTGATAATTCAGAATGATGTATCAGTAAAGATTGTGTTCTGGCGTTAATGGTGCATCCATTCTCTATAAACAGAAAAATGCTTTTCACTGTATTAAAAAAACTGAAGAAAAGACAACAACATATGGTTTCTTATCTATTCCAGCAGATTTGTTGGAGAATAGACCACACAATAACACAACAACAGCATAGTTCATGATGTATACCAATGCAACTGTCTCAGGAACATAATGCGCGTGGCTATAATGCAATAAATCCTGATTTTTGTTGTATAGCAGCAGAATAAGCTATACTGCCTGTCTGGTTAAGTAGCCTAATCTCACCTCACGTGTACAAAGAGCGAAACTAATAAGCCAATTCCCATCTTGGGGTCTCCAGACTTATTACGCGCCACTGCCTGTAGAGGATTGGCTAGATAAAGAAGCTACAGCAAATAATGCTGTAGTAAATGAACCCGCTGTAACCTAAAGAAATAAAACCAGCATTTTGTTCTGACAGAAGGAGGGAGAAGTAGAAGCGGCTAGTCTGCTCCCTGCAAACCAATCAGCAGTTTCAAGCAATAAAGTGAGTCGTGAAATGGGCTGTCCAGTTAATTAGGGCTCTGGATGGGTTTGAGTTATGAGCTTTGGGAGCTATACAAGTTAAGTCATTAAGGAAACCTGGAATAGCCGGACAGATCCCTTAACCGTATGGAATAGAGCAAAACTTCCTTCAAACAGCAAGTGCTGCTGATGCTTTCTTCTCGGTCCCTGTGAGTAAATGCTAATTTTTCCGCTCATTATGGGCTGGAAGAGTGGCTTTGAAAATAAGTAAATGGAGCATTTAGAGTTTGCATGTCAATCAAAAAGAGCAGCAACATCTGTCAAAGATGTTTGCTGCTGGAAACTCAGGAAAGCTGTTTGCATTCCTCACATCTCTGTTGAATCTCTCCATATGCGAGTGTATAAGTCACAGTTTTATCCATGCACATGTTCTTGTTTTTTTCCCAAAGAGTGGAAAAAATATTCTGCTCTGCATTGCTTTTGTTCTATTTTTGGTTGTGTCTTTCACATCATATACAGCTTATCTCATAGCTGTATTCTCTCTCTCTCTCCCTCTCTCTCTCTCTCTCTCTCTCTCTCTCTCTCAGACAGTGCCACATTGGCTCTAAAAGGAAGTGATGTCGCGTCACCACCACCGGTTCGAGAGGGACTACCGGGGCGCGTGGGAGCGTCGTGACCGGCCTGCACCCCTCCACAACGGAGTGACCAATAACACCTGTAACCCCGCCGGCCCTACACTTGCTAATGGAAACAACCGGCCTGGGCTCCTTCCTCTTCCTGTTATCCCCTCCCTCCTACCCACTCCGGTCACTATAGCTGTGACGACGAGCAGCACCGAGCTGGGCGCCAAACGTGCAGGAGCGCCGGTTTCAGCTCCCACGGTGAAGGTAGGCACAAAGAATGGAGACGCCATACCTTCATTTCCTCTCTTCTGTTTCCTTCCCTCTGCTCGTCTCTCCCTGCCAAATTGTATCGCTCTTCACTTCTCTCCTCCTCGCTAATTTGGTCTGTCATTATGTAAATGAGAAATTGGGCTCAATTAAGTCCAAGCCCGGAGTTTTTCAACTCTGTTTCAGGCTAAAAATGCAAAGCATGTGTCTGCCATTTGAGCAGAGCAGAATGATGATCAGGAAAATGTCTTTTTTTTTTTTTTATGAAAACACATTAGCTGAAAATTCACACAGTTTTATCACATTATCACATTTTTTTTTTTTTTTTGCCTTGGCGGCATTAGTTATACTATACAGGCCGTGTAACTCAGACCCTGTCTCAGACAATGGCATGACTGATGTGATCAGTGTTGGTTCTCTTTTACAGACCAAACACTGTAAATGCTATTCTACTCCTATCACTGGTAAATTATTCACTCATGATATCACCCAGCCATGTTTCGCTATGCTAAACCTTATTGTTCATATGTTAAACCAGACCTTTTGTATTCCGCTCGCTTCATCCCAGAGGAACAGTATAGTCTGCTGTGGATCCGACACAATAGTCTCCAGAGTGATTACGTCTGAGCAGGCGCCTCGGAGATAGCTGTCTCAATATGGTCACTAGCCTCCATCAGCTCCATCAGCGTTTGGTTTCAAGTGCTGCTCAGCCTTGTGTCCTAACGCTAATTCCTGCCAGGTCCGTCTCTGCCGAGCTCAGGCGGACGCTTTATGGAGGAATCCTAAAACACTCAGCATCTCTCAGCTCTCGGTATCAGCCATCTTCAGTATATGGTACTTAAAGAAGCCAGCAGGCGTTTGGATATTAAACAGATCTCATGCTGTCAGTAGACGAGTCTTACCCTTGTGCCTCCACCGTGTCTGTAAGAGCTCTGTGTGGTTCAGGTATTAGAGGACAGCGTGTAGAAAATCCAGCTTCGTGTCTTCATTCATTTTGTTCCACCCTAATTATTGCTTAGAAAGATGCATTAGTGTCAAGACGAGAGAGACTCGAGGGAGAGCGACGGTTCTTGTAATTTGCCATCAACGTCTTTCTGTAGTCTGTCTGTCCATAAGCTGGAAGCGGAGGCATGAATTTAACTGGGTATTAAGACTTGCAGTGCTGTAGATTCTAATATGCAGTGCACATACTGAATAAGTGGGTGTTTGCAAAGGACCTGCCAGTGTTTGTGAGTTTTATGCAAAAAAAAAAAAAAAGATGCGTGTGTGTGTGCGGCGTCTGAAGCTTGATGGCGGATTAGATTTGCATGTTTCCATATCCGTGTGGGAACAAAAATAGGAATATCTAACTGTTTTGACCTTGTAGGGCCATTTGGCTGGTACCAAAAAAAAAAAAAGGTGTGTGTGTGTGTGTGTGTGTGTGTGTGTAAATACTTATGTGCTACCCTGATGACTAAGGAAGCTAGACTGCTGTAGAGGCCGCATGAGGCCCTTCTGCTTTAGCTATCTGTCGTGACGAACGAGTCAACCGCAGAATCAACAAACAGCCCCGAATTCAAGCAGAAGTACGGCCGCTCATCCAGTCACATCGCTTTATCATCCGTTTTTATTTATGACACGTTTATTTTCGTTGGCTCGCACATAACAGTAAATTCGGCAGCAGCCAGGAGGATTAATAGAGGAGTTGTTGATGTATAGTGGATGAGCATGTAGGCTGAATAGTGATCACCGTAGTCACAATGTCTGAGAAAAAGCTATTCACTCAGATTTATTTAGGTCACTAGAATTGATATAGTGTTCCTTTACCAAACTCTTTTCTCTGATATCTGCAAGTAAACGCATTAATGAAAGGCTGCAATAAATTTCACACCGGATTTTTCAACCATGTTCCAACCATGATCAAGTCCCCTGACGAAAACGCGTTTACTGTAGGTACGCACACCAGATTTCATATAAAGACTCATGGAGTAACACGGGCATGAACGTGAATGATACCAACACTGAATTACAGTCAGCAATTCTGTTTCCGCATTCCGTCGTCCTCTTTATTAGGAACACCCGTACGCACAGATTCATGCAGTGTTCTCATGTGCAGCAGTACAATGCAGAAAATCTTGGAGATGCAGATCAAGAGCTTTAGTTCGACTTCACATCAAACAGCAGAGCAAAGGAAAAAACAAAAAAAAAAAAAAAAGATGATCTCTGTGACTTTGATCATGGCATGGGTGTTGGGACCAGATGGGACACTGATGATCTCCTGGGATTCTCACATACTGTACAACAGTCTCTAGAGTTGACACAGAACGGTGTGAAAAATCCTCTAAACAGAGTGTCTGTAGACTAAAACACCTGTACGATGAGAAAGATCAGAGCAGAATGTCCACTGGTCTATATTCATCATCTCAGAGCAAACAATACATTAACCCCTTAAAACCCAGAGCGAAATAAACATCCAAATGCACAGTTTGACGTATGAATTTGACATATCCCCTGTCGACACACACCGGCAGGACTTCCACATAAGAAGTTTAAAAAAAGCAGTCAATGCCCAATGTTGCAATTCCAGAATGGAACCATGCTGCTTGAGGTTTAAGTGTTATACTGTGAGGTGCATGATCTACAACAGAGGTTCTCAAACTTTTTCTGTCATTCCCAACTTAAGGGGCTGAGCGAATTTTCAAGCCCCACTTGTCAACAAAATAATAACAAAATCGGCCAAGTTTACTGTTTATTTAAATATCAATTTCTAAACCAATAAGATCAAACAACACGAAGTTAAAAACAGATAAAATACACGTGCAATTGTTACAAGGCTTACGTTGTCACTTATCTTTGCATAATTGACCCCATGTTTATTAGCTGCTCAGCAATCGTTTGTAGTTTTTTTGCACTGGCCAATTCTGTATGTAACTTTGAATGAAGCCATTTGTGCTTTGCTGTCCACTGATTCAGATGTTACCATGTGATTCTCCTGCTGTCTGTATTCTGCCAGCTTTCTCTCAAAGACGTCCAGTGGTTTATTAACGTGACTGGAGTGTGTTGTCTCTAAGTGTCTTCCTAATTTGTTGGGTCTCATGCGGTCTGCTGCCAGCGGTTTAAGACACAAAACACACACGTGTCTCTCCTCTGCCCCCACCATCACCACCATGAATCCAAGCTCAAGATAGACTTCATTAGGGGGGGGGCGATATAACCAAAATCTTCTATCACGGTAGAAGCAATTTTCTACCTCAATAACGATATATATCACAATATAGCAATTTGTATGTGAAAATGCATAAATAAAAATTCAAACACAAAGAAACTGTTTTACATAATTTTTTTATGTAATTTTATATAAACTGTGAATTGCTGAGGTTTGCCGCATTTTTTTTACTTTGGCCATAATCGTTTGGATGTTTGGATTTCAGATGGTAGAAAAGGTTTGACGTGTTTCCACCACTTGTTAAAACAGTGCACTTGTGTACCTTCCAAATCACGTTCATCTCATTCGTATCACTTTTCTTCTACCCAAACCAATTCCACACCACAGACGAGGCAGCTTTTCTCTTTACAATCTCCTCGTTGTTGGTTTTGTCACATGTAAGTAAACTCACTGCTGCTGCAGCGTCTTCTTCCATTGTCGAAGTGTATGTGAAGCCAAACACATCAAAAGTGGGACGAAACCGCGGCAGCCGATTGAAGCAAATATCTGCGCAAATACAGCGCAGCGCGACTATCTGGATAGCGCAGTGATGATCTGGTTTATTTGCGCAGCCCGGTGGATCACAAACCTGCGCGACCCACTGTGTTTTATTTAAAAACAATTTAAAATGTCAGGACTGTTTAATATTGTTTCCGCCTTGCCATGCCTGGTTTGTACGTGCGCATCCCAGCGGGGGAAAATGTATTTTGATGGTCGGCGCGGTTTATTTCTGTCAGAGTCGCGCAGCGCTGCCCAGTGGCTCGCGCAGGTTTGTGATTCGAGCAGCTGCTCAAGTTGGTCCGACGTTAAACCGTTATTGTTCCACTATGGTTCCACTTTTTCTCCCGGCCCACAACTGATGATATTTTAAATTTACTTGTATTAATGATCCATTTATTTGTGTGTGATTGTTTAGTTTTGAGCGTACGCTCTTCATTATCAATAAAGAAAAGCATGAATTAGAATAGGAACTTTCCTGTTTTTCCTCCTGTTCATTGCGCCCCACCTGTCATGTCTGTATTCCCCACTAGTGGGGCGCGCCCCACACTTTGAGAACCACTGATCTACAACAACAGGCGACCGCACACATTCCAGCTCCTGTTACTCAAGAAGAATTTGAGGCTCTCATAGGAACAGACTCACTGAAAAGACTGGAAAAGATTTTTTTTCTTCCCTTTTTTGTTTTTCAGTCTCCAACTATCCAGTTTTCATAAGTCTGTTCTCATGAGAGCCTTAGGTTCTCGTTCTTGGCTGACAGGAGTGGAACCTCCTGCTCTTGCATCTCATTAGCTCCAAGGTTCAATGCTTCGTGCATGCCAAGATGCCTTTCTGCTCACCATGTTTTCCAGTGACCAGTCTTATCAACAAGGAGATTTCACCCACTAAACTGTTTATCATTTTGTGTTTTTTTTAAGCGCCATTCTGTGTAAACTAGAAAGTCTGTTGTGTGTAAAAATCCTAGGAGATCAACAGTGTCTGAAATATTTAAACAAGCCCATCTGGTACGAGCAATCGTTTCTGTCAAATCAAAGTTTCTGACATCACACTTTTTTTTTTCATTCAAACTTTGCGACCAGAGAGTCAATAGGCTAAATAAAGATGCTTTCATTAGGTACACCTGGTCAACGCAAATATCTAATCAGCCAATCACATGGCAGCAACTCAATGCATTTAGGCATGTAGACACGGTCAAAGCGATCTGCTGAAGTTCAAACCAAGCATCAGAATGAGTAAGAAAGGTGACTTAAGTGACTTTGAATGTGACATGGTTGTTGGTAGACGGACTGGTGCGAGTATTTCCAAAAAGGCTGATCTACCGGTATTTTCACGCATGGCTATTTCTAGGGTTTACAGAGAATGATCTGAAAAAGAGAAAGTGTCCAGTGGCAAGTCTTCTTGTGAAAATGACTTGTTGATTGCAGAGGTCAGTGGAGAATTACCAGACTGGTTCGAGCTGATAAAAAGTCAAAAATTACTCTAATAACATCTTGTACAACCAAGGTGTATCCAAGATCATCCCTGAATGCACAACACAGACGGTCTACATCAGCGGAAGTCCACACCATGTGCTGCTTCCGTCAGCTAAGAACAGAAAACAACAATTTGCATGGGCTCACCAAAACTGGATAATAGAAGATTGGGGAAACGTTGCCTGGTCTGATGAGTCTCCATTTCTACTGTGACATTTGGATGGATGGGTGAGAATTTGGATCAAACTAATTTGGGCAGTGGTGGCTCAGAGGGCTAAGGCACTAAGCCATCAAGACTGCTACTACCAGTCAGGGAGGGCCAAAGACCATCTCGTGTTTCCTCCAAACCATTTGACACCAGCCAACTGCATCTTTTCAAACTGCTCACCCACGCACCATTGGGGACAGCGCAATACACTCGGAGTACAGATCCTTTTGCTTGCGTAAGCTCACAGACGCCCATGATTGGCTTAGAGCCGCAATTGATGTAAGATCAATTGAATCGAACCAGTGATCTCCAGATTTTACTGTACTCGAACGGTTTCCACAGTCACCAGATCTCAATCCAACAGAGCACCTTTGGGATGTGGTGAAAAGGAAGATTCGCATCATGGATCTGCAGCCGAGAAATCTGCAGTAATTGAGCGGAGCTCTGATGTCGATATGGATCAAAATCTGTAATGAATATTTCCAGCACCTTGTTCAGTCTATGCCATGAAGAATTAATGCTGTTCTAAAGGCAAAAGTGGATCCAACACAGTACTAGAAAGTTTTACCTAATGAAGTGGCCTGTGAGTGTATTTGGTTCAGATACTGTACCATATATATATGTTAGCAGTTTGCATGTTCTCCCCGTGCTTGGTGGGTTTCCTCCGGGTACTCCGGTTTCCTCCCACAGTCCAAAGATATGCAGGTTAGGTTAATTGTCGTTCCTAAATTGCCCGTAGTGTGTGATTGGGTGTGTGAGTGTGTGTATGTGTGTGTGCCCTGTGATGGATTGGCACCCTGTCCAGGGTGTACCCCGCCTAGTGCCCGAAGTCTCCTGGGATAGACTCCAGGTCCCCCGCGACCCTGAACACAGGATTAAGCGGTATAGAAGATGAATGAATATATGTTAGCAGTGTTTGCAGAAAAAAAGCACACATTTTTATTATGGGTTGTTTTTCCGCAGAGCACTTTATTATCCAGAATTTTTTTTTTCCCTTTATGTTCAATTTTTTGATGGTGGCATTCTCAATTCAGATTGCCGTTGGTCTGTCTATACCTCTTAGAGCTATAAGTAGTCTCAGCTATGCATGTTTCACACATTTGTTGCTGGTGAGTGTTTGCTGCTGTACTGAATGGGTGTCTTGTGGCGTTTTCAGTGCAGTGAAATGGTTTGGCAGAGTCTTTAGCTGCGATTGAGGCCTCAAAATGACTAACTCTGCTACTGTTTATCCAGTAACACAATTATCCATTTTAAACATGAATGTGGTCTGTTGGGAGAGAAAGGCTTTATGTGATTTTCCAGAACGATATTTGTGGCACAGCGCCGTGAGTTGTTGATTAGTTGATTTTGGATTGACTAGATTTATTGTGATGTCTAGCAATTTGGATTGATTGCAATATCTAGAAATATGGGATGCAGGCAGTCTCATTTGCACTCCCTCTCAGGAAGGCTGTAGAAGGATAGTTGCATTCGTAGGAATATACAGTAATACTGTATTTATTTATTTATTTTTAAATAACACATATGGCATTGGGTAATAAAGAAACAACAACAGTCAGTTGTTATTTTAAGAATTGAAGGTCAGCTGTTCTGGAATTGTTCCTGCAATAGTAGTATCGTCAGGGCCTTAGAGTGGCGCAGTGGTAAAGTTCTCGCCTTATCATCCAGAGACCGCGAGTTCGATTCCCGGGTGATGCTGTAACCTCTTGCAGCTGGAGGTCTAGAGGGAGCTGATTGGCCGAGCTCTCTCAGAGGGGAGGAATGAGAGGTACTTCGTGCTCCCACATTAATCACGGCTCTACAGCCAATCAGGGGCGTCTATGAGCTCACATATGCGGAATTAGCAGATAACGCTGTCCTCCGAGTGTGTTACGCCTCTCCCAGCAAACAGTTCGAGAAGATGCGGTCGCCTGGCGTCATGTGGTTCGGAGGAGACACGTGGTAGTCACGTGACGTGTGATCGAATGTGTGGTAGCAGTAGACTCAATGTGGGAGCGCCCTAGTGATGGGGAGGAATTGGACACGAGTAAATTAGGGAGAAAACCAGGGGAGAAAAAAAAAGAATAGTATTGCCAAGTGCATTTGCAAAAACCATCAAACACCGTGACGAAACTGGCTCTCATGAAGACCACCTGAAGAGGAGAAGTTCGTTTAGAGTTACCAGTCTCAAACATCACTAATGAACAGCAAAACGAGGTTACTGCATATCTTGAATGCCTTCAGCGTTGTTTTACAATGTAGGAAGGAATACAAATTTGGAAAGACCATGGAATTACAAGATGTGTCCGAATTTTTTACACTCTCTTCGACATTCATGTTGTTTACTCATGATACAGTATGCATGCTACAGTACACTGTTTTATCTGGTTATAAACTCGTGCTCTGTATAGTTAGCCATTTCTGCATCCTGTCAAAATCTGCTCACTTTTAGACCTGTTTAAAACACCTTCCCAACACAAGCAGATAAAGGAAAAGGCTATCATTTTCCCAGCAACATTTGAGATGAATACGTTTTAATTGGCACAGCCTGAATCCAATTTCAGTGTCATACTTGTGTATTTAAAAATCATTTAAGATAAGGCTGTTTTCTAATCATTAGCCAGCCTTTCAGCTCGGGACTTTATTAAAGCACCGACCCGATTCAGCTCAGAGCTGGTGTTCGGCTGAGGATGAGTAAACCTCTCGCTCCTGATGACATCTTAGTGAAGATTTACCGAGAACGAGGCGGAGAGCAATTCATATCAATAACACCGCCAAACCAGCTTCATCATTCAGCCATTTAAAATGCATCGTAAACTCTAATCTGCATCTCCGAATATGGACCAGAAAGAGAGATCGCTGAGCAGGAAGCTTCAGAAAGCCGTGAATGAAGGATCAAATCAGATCGTTTTCATCCTGTCAAGTTTTGCTGAGGGTTTAAAAAAAGAACTGTACTGTATATACACATTAAAAAATAACCCCTCAAAAAAAAAAGCATGCTAATCTTTGTGGCTCTGTGTTTTTGGGCGACATTTTAAACCGAGATGATTAACATTTAAAAAAGCTTAGGTTGGATGAATGCTGAGTGGCAAGCTTTCTCCTGTCATGCCTGCTGCTGCTCTATAATAGCAGCTCTCAGCGGTAAAGACAAACTCGTATCATCCACAGCATGGTGCTGCATGAGTGGAAAAACCCACATGACAATTCAGCTTTTTAATAGGTGCATCACACTTCCAGTTATTAAGTATAAAGTTTTACAGAAAGCCTCTGTGTTTTGTGTTTTGGTTTATTGTGAATATGCTCTTGGCCATAGATTTCTTAGTAGGGAATGTACTTATGTATACACCATCTTGGAGAGGCCAAACATGATGTCATCGCAGGTTTAGATGTGAAAGAAGCTGACTGACTGACAGGATGGGAGCCAGAAGCAAACAGTGAAGGAGAGAGAGAGAGAGAGAGAGAGAGAGAGAGTAAACATAAGGGAGAGAGTTTAATTTGACGCTACAATAAGAGACGGAGTTGTAGCTTTTTTTCTTGCTTAACGCTTAGTGTGTACATGTAGAGTTTGCCGATGAGATGTCCATGAGTCATCTATGTGTATTTCGAACCGGGCTATATCAGGCACGAGTGAGTGTTTTGAGTCCTTGGCAGCCTGATCCTTTTTTTATTTCATCTACTTCTGGTTATAACTTAGTCTATTGACAGGGTAAAGAAACAAGTACATGCTGAATGCAGAAATTAAAGCAAATGACATGAGCTTTCGTTTTATGTTTTGGAGTTAGAAGACTGGCTGCATTTAGTAGTCCTGGAGGTGCACAGATCGTCCTTCTTACATTCAGACCATTACAGTATCTAGTCATAGGCAGTGGATCAAATGGATCATTTCTTTCATTCATTTTCTATACTGCTTCTCCTGTACAGGGTTGCGGCGGCCTAGAGCAGTGTTTCTCAACCACCGTGCCGCGGTAC
The DNA here is from genome assembly GCA_030522415.1 of Channallabes apus. Taxonomy (NCBI): domain Eukaryota; kingdom Metazoa; phylum Chordata; class Actinopteri; order Siluriformes; family Clariidae; genus Channallabes; species Channallabes apus. The sequence continues at coordinate 26,372,180 of CM060128.1, read as the reverse complement.
ACTAGTGTGCCGTGAGAGATATTCAGGTGTGCCGTGGGAAATTATTCAATTTCACCTAATTGGTCTAAAACATTTTTTGAAAACTAATAAGTCTGCGAATAATATGCCATTGCAGCTGCTGCGATTGCCCGCAGATGTTCCGCAAACTTCCGCGAGGGCCGTCAAAAAAATCAAACATGTTTAATTATCCGCGCGGAAAGATGGAAACGTACTCACAGCACCAAAAACTCTCGTTGAATCATAATGTACCGTACTTACGTCCACCGCGCGAAACCGCATACATGTAGGTGAGATAAGGGTATTAGTGATTGAGCTTCTCAACCCTGACTGCTATAAAAAGTAAAAACAGAGAGAGACTAAGAGCTGTTGAGGAAGAGCTTCGTGTGGGTCTTTCTTCAATTCCTGCAGGACATCAGCTCTGTGTTCATCCAAACAGCCCCAGGTTTCACACTGAGTAGGTAGAAATATGAAAGATCAAAAAAGACTGTTTTCATTGTGTTTATTTGATTCCTATTCAAGACACTTTGATAAGAATGACTGTATATTGTTAATTGTTAAAAAATATATTTTGGTCATATGTAGATTTTACATATTGAAATTGTCAATTTTGCTAAAATAAATTATGTTTGTAAATGTACTAAATAGGCGGCGCGGTGGTGTAGTGGTTAGCATTGTCTCCTTGCACCTCCAGGGTCTGGGTTCGATTCCCCGGCCAGGCTCGATTCCCGTCTCTGTGTGCATGGAGTTTGCATGTTCTCCCCGTGCTTGGTGGGTTTCCTCCGGGTACTCCGGTTTCCTCCCACAGTCCAAAGATATGCAGGTTAGGCTAATTGGCGTTCCTAAATTGCCCGTAGTGTGTGATTGGGTGTGTGAGTGTGTGTATGTGTGTGTGCCCTGCGATGGATTGGCACCCTGTTTAGGGTGTACCCCGCCTAGTGCCCGAAGTCTCCTGGGATAGGCTCCAGGCCCCCCGCGACCCTGAATAGAAGGATAAAGCGGTATAGAAAATGAATGAATGAATGAATGTACTAAATTCTAACTGAATTTAACATACACATACCATTATTAAACTTTTTTCCCCATAACATACTTTGAGTTGAAATTCTGCCCTTAATTTGAAAACAGTAGATGCATGAATTTATGTGTTTATTTATTTATTTATTTATTTAGTTAGTTAGCTAGATGGATAGATAGATAGATAGATAGATAGATAGATAGATAGATAGATAGATAGATAGATAGATAGATAGATAGATAGATATTTTATTAATCCTGAAGGACATTACAAACATCCAGTAGCAAGGATAGTAACACAATAAACATGTAGTTACACGAGCAAGATCATCAATCCCTGCTTCAACTGAATGAGTTAAAGAAAAAACTAAGTACAGTACGTCCCCGGCTAGGGCTGGGTGATATACCGGTATACAATACACGGTTAACCGGTAGAAATTTGTCAACCGGTAGAGATTTTGGTTTTTCGTCTTAATTGCGGTTGAGATCACGTGATGTTGCACGTTACGTAACCACGCAATACACATTCACTTCTATGGGAAGCCAAACACATCTAAAGTGGAACGAAACCGTGGCACCCGATTGAGCCGGCGTGGGCAGAACAAACATCCAACTTGAGCAGCGCAGCTCGAATCACAAACCTGCGCAACGCTGATAGAAATAGACCGCGCCGACCATCAAAATAAATGTTACCCCGCTGGGATGCGCACATACAAACCAGGCATGGCAAGGCGGAAACAATCTTAAACAGTCCTGACATTTTAAATAAATTGTTTTTAAAATAAAAAACAGTGGGTCGCGCAGGTCTGCGATTCGAGCCGCGCTGCGCGAATAAACCAGATCATCTCTGCGCTGTCCAGGTAGTCGGGCCGCGCAGATATTTGGTTCAATCGGGTGTAAAAACAATAAAAACGAGAGCACACAAAATCCTTATCAACTGTTTATTCTCCTTTATTCACAAAAACAAACTGAAACTCCAACACACGCGACACTCTAGAGGAGGAAGTGCGCATGCGCCTTTTGCCCTTCTACGGCATAAAAACCTCACACACACACACACACACATACTGTATGCACCTCACGAGGGCCTGTGCATCTAACATTAGCACAATATAACAAAATCTAATTAGGTTTGTTACGCATCCAATCGAATATGGCCAAAGTAAAAAAATGCGGCAAACCTCAGCAATTCTCAGTTTAAATAAAATTACATTATGTAAAACAGTTTCTTTGTGTTTGAATTTTTATTTATGCATTTTCAGATACAAATTGCTATATTATGATATATATCGTTATCGAGGTAGAAAATCGCTTCTACCGTGATAGAAGATTTTAGTTATATGGCCCCCCTGTCCCCGGCTTACGATTCCAGGAAAACATTTGTAAGTCGGATTTGTTCATAAGTCCGAACAAAGGGAGTCTTGTACACCTACGTAATGTACAAATAATTTACAATACAATGTAAATCATAAAAAACTAATACTCTGGCAAGACTGTGAGATAATTGTAAATATTGGTATCTTGTGCACTGCAGTGCATTTTTTGTGTACAATACACGTGAACTACTTCCACAATTTGTTCGCATCATGCATATTCGTAGATCCGGGGTCTGTTCGTGTCTGCGGAAATTTGTATATACTATATATTCGTATATACTATATACTGTATACAATATTTACAATCCTCATTTTGCACATAGTCACTTCATTCTTTATAGATACAGTGTGTATATATATATATAAAGAATGAAGTGACTATGTGCAAAATGAGGATGGACAGACTAGTATTGAGATGTGCAAAAACAGATATAGCAATTAAAACTGACAGCAGAAGTGAGTGGTGCAAGACTGAAGTAATGAATGTCAATAATTAGGGTACATACAGTAATGTGTGGTAGAAGTCTGTTATAAAAGGAGAGCTACATGAATAACTAAGAATGAGTAGTGGCTAAGGGATGATCATGACCAAGAATCCAAATCACGTCCCCAGGCACCTTAAAGAGGTGTTAAAACATCGTATGTCCCCGGGAACAAAAGATTTCTGGAATCTGTCCATAGAGCAGCTCTGTGATAGAATCGTGCCACTGAACATGCACTACGTCTTGGCAATAACTCCATACAGTGGTGACTGGTGTTGGACATGATGGACAGCACTTTGTTCATGGACCCACACCAGCTCCAGCGAGTTCAGTTTAAAACAGATTTATTCCATCGATCAGTTATAACAGGGCAGTGTACAGTACAGGTCGTGCTGCTTGATCAGGCATAGTGAGGGTAAATGTCTACTGAGCAAGCACATCTTCTTATAGTAGGTGACTTAAAGAGTTTGTTTTTTGGAAGTATCAAAGTATTTTAGGTCTATTTACAGAAGTAGGCAATTCCTTCTCAATAGTGCTATGCAGCATTTTTGTCTGTTTTGCAATATGTTAAGTTCGGGTCATAGAGGAACCAGATGCTGAGGCTATTAAAGTCTTCCATACGGAGCCACAGTAGATGTAGGCAGTACAATGTGATGGGACATAACTGAAAACAGACAGTGGGAAGATGCCTTTTGTCCGTTTGGTCTCGTTGCGTAACTACTGCTTTTATGAAGCTGACACTGTCCAGCATTTCTCGCTGCTTGTTATTTCACAATCCCTGATTTTTTTACTACCTTACATAGGAATTGAATGCAAGAAAAAAATCCAGGCGACAAGTTTCTATGCTGCGGTCAAGAGCTGTCCGGCTTCAGGTAGATAATAAAGTCCTCTTTTGGCATTTTCACCTGCTCATAAAATCAGCAGTGATACTGGTGTCAGTTATTTGATTGTCTTAATATATCTAAGATCCTGAGAAGTCAAGAGTTAAGTGCTTGAACTGCATTTTAAACAGTATAGTACAGTGTTACTGTAACTATCATGTTAGTCAATCACTGTTGTGATGTTAATACTGTTGTTGTGCACTGGGTAGTTCTGGACACAGCTCTTTCTGGGCACTTAAAACCATTTATGTAAACAACTTGTTTATGTAGCACATTATGAAATGTTCTTCTATGAAAAGTAATTTATGATATAATTTTTTTTTCCAGAGAGAATGAAATGTCAAAATCCAGTAGTTTTATTTAATTTCTCTACATGCAAATAGATCATTGGGCTAAAAAACTGTTACTTTGCATTTTCTTCATTTCAACCTTTAAAATCAGTGTTTTTAAGCTACATTCACATTGCTGACCTCAAGTGACTCAAATAAAAATTTTTTTTTTATCCTAACGTGAAACAGATCTGATTTTCTTAAGGCCATCTGAACGCACAAATCTGACGTTTTTTCAGATCTCATCCGAGTCATCTTTTTTTATATCTGGTCCTAGATCGGACGTACTGTTAATCTGTTATCTGGTCACATGACTTTCCTGAGAACGGCACAATTGGAATTCATGAATATTCATGTTTTTTGCCTATGTGCGTACTGTACATGGGGTGCTGATGTCATCAGTCAGCACCAGTAGCATGGCAGTTTCATTTCAACAGCCGAGAAAGAAGTGAATTTCTTGATCCGGTAGACATTCTGACCTCAAATAACACAGCTACGTATACATTGTTTTGATAAATTTGCATCCAGTGTTTGAAATGAATGAACGCTCGCATAAATATGACGTTTTAACCCAGACGATGTGATGCTGTTCCGATTAACAGAAAGACGCGTCCACGTTAGAGTCAGATAAAAGTCACTTGTAATTACAGTATGAATGTGAAACGTCATGACACATCAAACAATGTGGCTTCTAATGTGAACGTAGCCTTAAAGACACAACATGAACACTGCATGTGTCTTACCTTACGTGCCTATCTTCTAAATCAACGGGGTCCAAGATTGTCATGCGTCATGAACAGCAACACACACACACAAAAAAAACATTATGTTTATTTTAAAAATCCATCACGAACAAAATGGCAGCGCAGGGCTTTGTAGCAAAGATTATGTGTTTTTTGAGGTTGTCTGACAGCTTGTCAGCTTTTCATGATTAGGGCAAAAAAGGGCAGATGCATTGCTTTAGCTGTTTCTGCAGCTATTACTGGCACTACTTTGGTGAGATACGCTGCTGAATGTGAAATATGAAGGCAATGATGTACATGTGCAGATGTGAAAACATGTGCAGATGTGTCAGATGTTTAAAAAAAACAAATAAACGAACGAATGAAAAATAAATCATTATTATTATTATTATAGTTGTCTCTTGTAGGACCTCGTATGAAAGTGAAGGAAATGTAATTTGAAATCGTTTTTTTTTTTCTTCTTCTTCTTACAACTCTGAGTGAAAAATACAGGTCTGTGTCAGACATAATAATGACTAACACATCACAGATTCACAAATTCCATAAATTATCTTAGGCATGTCTCAACACATTGTGATGATTTGAGTAACTTGATGACGGGAGCATACGAAGGGTCAATTCCAGATATCCTCAGGATCAGCACAAACCCAAAGCTCTAATATTGTAACCATTCGAATACATGAGGAAAATAGGATTGGAACAGCTATAAAACCACATTTGTGCTTCTGCAGCCCATTACCGTTATCATAACCGTGGCGTCTCCATATCTCCTGGCATTATCCATCACATAATCCGGCTCTCTCGTGTCTCGCTGCCATATTTATCACTTGTGTGTTTTCCCCACAGAAGAAGACAGTATATACTGTAGACGTATAGTAGCTACACCATTTGAGTCGTTAGCCCTTCATGTCTGCCATTTACATCTTGCAGAGTCACGTGTGTGGCATCAGATCTTCAGATAGTCACGAGCATGAAATATTAATGTGGAGAGAAACCTTATTCCCAAGTTTTATCTTTCTGACCTTAAAGCTTGATTTACTATTCATATGTTGATGATGAGAAACATGAACACTTTTAAGGTCACGGCCCATCCCGTTTGCTGCATCTCCATTAGATCGGTCTGTTTTTTAAGAAATACTTATTTGAACCGACCCGGTAACGCGGCTCAGCTGGAAGGGTTGATGCCTCCCGATCCCTGGGTCGATACTGAGATTTGGTTCCTGTCTTCGCAGAGTTTCACACTTGGGTCCTTGTCTGTTTGGGTCTCCTCCAGGCTCTCATGCATGAATAAGATGCATGGATTGGCTCTGCTGAATTGCTTGTACTGTAGGTGTGAATGTGGTTGGCATCCAGGGTGTGTTTCAGCTTCGCACCCGGCATTCTCAGGCTAGCTAGAGTCCGGACTCCTCCGAGCCCGTCCGGTTACTGAAGATGAATTCTAATGTGAAGTGTCTATAGTCTTATGTGAATATACACTTTAATTAGCATTGGGTTTTGCGAGGTCTTTTAGCAGGATCAGATTAAAAGTTTGTATTTCACTTACGCTAACCCCTGAGTGAATTAAAGCACCATAATTCCATTTTAAGTTAAAAGCAAGATTAGTCCGTTCAGCCCGTTCTGCAATATATCATTATAAGCCCTATTTTCTTCCCCCTCCCGAAATAAAACACTGTCATAAGGTTTGAACAGCTCTGACAGAAACTCATTTTCTCTTCAGATTGTCATGTCATGTTCCACTGATTAAAGATGATCCTACCCTACGGAGTCTGCCTGCGTAATATCAGTTGATCCATCCTTCATTTGCTAAGGTAATTGTGTCGCAAAATCTTTCCAAAGGTCACCACGCAGTAAGGTTAGATGTTTCGCCGGTGTTTGATTGGATCCAGAGACCTTATGAGCTCTGAATACAGCTCGAGTACCTCGACTCCACTATTGAGAGTCAGGTCTTCTCCCGGCACATACAACAAACACTTTCTGTTTTTTTTTTTTCCCCCTCCCCAGTTTTAACAAGGACCAGTCAGGCCGGTGTTTGCAGAGCGCTCAGTGGCTCTGGGAGCTGAAATCCTTGGCAACATGTCAGAAATGCGTCTGTCCTATTTAACACTGCTTAGTACCTGCCGAAGCTGAATCGAGGCGAGAGCGAGTGCTCTTCAGCATAAAGGGGGGAAAAAAGAGTAAACATCAGAAGGAGAAAAAATAGAACGGAGGATTCTCACAGTTTCAGCTTCTGTGATTGAGGGTTTAGGAGTCAGAAAGTAGATGTATATTTTTTTTCCCACCCATTTTGTGTAAGTTTGTCAATTTAGAAAAGTGCTACATTTACTCGGGGAACATCTGAAGACAAACAGTCCTCGCTCTGCACTGTGTAAATGTTAGTCTTCGAGGGATTAGATGGATTTTATCACATAGCTTATGTCAACAGCAATCGTGGGCTTGATATATGAAATTTTCGATCTGCTTGTATTCCATTTTTCACTTAAAGGGAAAGTGTTTTCTCACATTCTTTATAAACTCAAGTCCATTTCAGTGCCTGTTCAGTTTTTTACTCATTTCTGTGCCGCTTGCTCAGTGAGGACAATAAGTCGAGCTGTGCGGGTCGTTTGCAAGGTGGATTTTAATAAACAGGGAGGAACGCAGAATGTCCAACGTTGCTCTTTTTTCTTTTTTTTTTTTTTTAAATGCAGGGATGTACAGTAAGAAAAAGAGACTGTTAGTGATTGTTCTTATAGACTTTAATTAAAAAAAATAAATAATAATAGGACTGATTTAGACAGTAGCTCTGAACAGAAGGTTAAAGCCTTGGAGGACTGCGTGGGAAGTGCATACCCTACCGCACATCCGTGTAGCAACGCTGGATCCGAATATGCAAACCTCTGCACTTAATAAAGATCGCAGCATGGATTTCATCAAAGGGCCAAAGGACTAAAGCAAGCAGATCAGAGTGGGCGATTGTCGATGCACGTCAAAGCTATTTTCAAGAAAGAGAGGGGGGGGGGGGAAGTGAATTCTGGGAGCTTGTTCTTTAGCAACTCAGTAATGCAATACAGTAGACAAAAGCTTCTTAGTGAGACACAGAGACGCTTCTGTGGCCGCAGTGACTGTGCAGAATTCGAAATGTGAAAGTGGAGGACTGTAGTCGAGGCTCCGATGTGCTTTGGACTGTTGTTGGTTAAGGAGGTCTCGCGGGGAGTGACACCGAGAGAGATTGCTATTTGCATTACACTGTACAAACAGACAAGCCTGAGCCCACCGCTGAGTGAAGTACAAAGACGTTGCCCTAAGAGTTTCAGCAGAGTATTGCGAGCAGAATACTAGCTCTTGTTCCTCTCCCCTGGCTGTGTTGTGGACCTGACAATCCTTACAGCTGTAGAAATAAGAGAGGAAGCATGTATGTCTGTGTATGTCGGCCTTTTCCTCTCTCCTTTACTTTCTCTCTCGCTCTCTCTCTCTCTCTCTCTCTCCCTTTTCCCTTTTCTTCTCAAATTTCTTTCATCCTCAGCGGTGAGAACGGCTCCGCATTGACAGCGCTTCCGCAGCCGGCGTCGGGCCGGCTGTATTCACGCCTGTGTGAAATTGGATTGCTCATCCGTTGTTTCTGAGTGGCAGAGATGTAATACCTGATAGTGCCGAGGCACCACGCAGCACATCAGGAACAGATCCGCCGAGTCTCTGGAGCCATTTGACTAATGCTTCCACTCCTCCAAGTGCAGTAGGGCAATGAGTTAGGTAAAAGGTTGTGACCCCTGGCTCAAAAGTAAATTTGTGTTCAGGTGTAAGACCGCGCTCTCTCTCAGCATGAGGTGTTGATGAAGAGTTGGAAGGCTTAAGCTAAAAGCGCCATCCATATTGTCTTGTTGGATCCAGGCCAGGAGCTATTTTCTCCTCACTGCCGGCAGTTCAGCGACCCCCATGTAAGCAGAAGCCTTATTAGCACTTTTGGATGTTGGCTCTCAGGCAACCGGCAATAAAATTATGGCTCACTGGGCCATTAAATTCAGGTACACCTTTGTTTTTTAACACTGCATGCTGGAGGGAAAGGAACAAAGGGGTCATTCCTTGAGTGCTTTTACATTTGGAGCGTTACATGAGAATTTATTCACATATCAGCCCACAGGAAGACATTTCGGATTTCCACTACAGCGGAGATATTCAAACTGTGATACAGTAGATTTCATTTTAGCGAGTTGGAACGTAAAAATATGGCAATAAAAACACCTTTCTTTGTTCTCTAATAAAGATAATATAAGCACACTGATGTGTGACTCTGGAATGATTCACAGTTCTGTAGATATCTGGAGTTCTCTGATATTAATTGATGCACCTGGATATCCCCCCCCCCCCCCCCGTTCAGATTTGTACCATTTTGTCTTGATTTCATTTTCCTGCTCGAAAGACATGCAGACATGACGCGCTCGCTTTCCGTCAAGGTGAATCAAGAGTTCGTTAATGTAAAATGAAATGTAATGTAATGCTATGTATTCAGCTTAACTAAATTAAATAAATATACAGTTAATTATATTTGTTAGAGATGGCACAGAAAAATCTTTGTCGATTATGGTCAGGAAAAAGAAAAAAGGCTGATAGACATTCAATTTGATTTAACAGATTAGCAGTTAAAAAAATGATGTCAGCTGTGTGGAAGCATTTCATGGTTTCTACAAGATGCATTAGAGCAGCAATTTGTAAATGGATCATATTGAATATATTATTGTTTCTCTGCTTCTCTCTCTCTTTCTGTCTGTCTCTAGTTATCTATTTATGTACAGAGAGTAAGAAACCAGCATATGGACAGTGTGACAGCAAACTCATTGTGGCAAATTATTATTTTTCTGGTTGTCTATAACAATGCGTTTAATAAAAAATGTTATATAACCTCATTTTAAAAGCTTGAAATTCCATATTTTAAGCAAACAACGTTACATAGTGTCAACATTTACGGGCAAAAATTGACTCATTATGATCAGATGCATTGCTTCGTTGCATCATGTGATCAGTGAAGTGAAACTAGAGACGTTGTTGAACAGCGGCAGCCAACAATGAGCTAAACGTGTTCAGAGGATTTTAGGAGAACGTTGAAGCCGAGAAAAAGGATGTTTACACTTGCTAATGTTTACTGTCATTGCAGTTACCCCGACATTAATGAACTACAGGTATGTATCGTGTAATGGCCACAATACGTTCTGTGAAATAGTACGTATGCGATTTAGATATTGTGTGAACACAGTATTATATCAGTAACAAAGATATGTTGAATACACGAGTAAAAGTTTCTGTTTCCAGATTTCCTCTTGCTCCTGTTATCATTAGCACCGGATTTGCCGCATTTGGGAGCGATGATGCAATTATAGTAAAATTTAAGAAAGACATTTTTAAATAAACGAGAGTGATTTGTGAGATGCACACGCTGTGTGTGTGTCCAGCCCGTTCTGTTATAACCTCAGGGGACGACTGATGGATGTGCAGGTGATGCACAAACAGATGTTAAACCGTGCCTACCTGTACTGTGGTAAAGAGCTGGCATCATGTACAGTAGTGAAACATAATCTGGAAGAGGAAGAGGCTGATGATGCTGTAAACTGAAGTTTTTGTATTGTTTGATAATGTTTTTTATGATCTTTAACAATCTTTGAAATTAAAAGGGTTTTGTGAGCAGCAATAGTCGACAGTTTTCCTTGATCAAAGCATGAGTTTAGCGCAGACCACAACCACAACATCAGGCCGGTTTATCCTTCGTGACAAAACTGTAGCAGGTAGTTATAGCTTTTTCACCCAAAATTCATGCTGATACTGTATAACCCAAACAAGTTTAAGATAATATTTTTCCATTTACAGTATGCTTTTTAACACCCTTGTGAATCAAAACAAACATGCACAAAATATTTGCTATCAGTGTGTAGTACGTCTTGGTTTATTTGAAGAAAAAAAAAAGAGTTTTTCTTGAAACTGGGAAAGGGGAGTTATCTCTTTCTGCTGTCATCCTGTCCATTCATTCACTGGCGCACACACAACACACAAACACGCACAAACACGCACAAACACGCACACACACAAACACACACAAACACACACAAACACACAAACACACACACACACACACACACACACACACACACACACACACACACACACACACACACACACACACAGATATACAGGAAATGTGTTCAGTCTCTCTACAATCACATTGACAGTTCAGAAAGGTTTCTGAGGATTTTTGGTCTAACACCTCAGTTGAAATACGATATCTAAGTCTCATGAATGTCCTGAATTAGCACACGATAAAAGAAATAAAAAAAAAATCAGATATTCATTTCTCTATAGTATCTGTTCAATCCTTGTCAGTCAGTTTGGAGCCCACCCTCGGGAACACTGGGTTCGGGGCAGAAATACTCCCTGGAAGGAGTGTGTGTTCATTGCAGGGAACTACAAACATGCACCTACACACACGCACACATACTGTATACACATTCACACATTCGTTCACAACTAGGGGTGATTTAGAGTCAGAGCTTCAAACACAGGCATATTCTTAGAAGGCGGAACATAGAGGAAATTCAGAAGGACAGGACGAGAACATTGTAACATTTCACACAGGCTGTAACCCGAGCTCAGGGCGGAACACAGAGACCTGGAGTTGTGAGACAACAACGCTACATATCAGCCCTGTACCTCCACACTGAAGAATATATATTTGAATTTGTGTGTGTGTGTGTGTGTGTGTGTGTGTGTGTGTGTGTGCGTGTTACATTAAAAGAACAGCAGGAGCCTCAAACCCCGGAGCTCAAATGAACCCATGCTGAGCCATGTCATTTGGTTCATTGGTTGAAGACGCACCATCTGTCCGGTTGCTCCCTCTTGTCTTTTGTATTACATAAGGCCAAAATATATAGCAGTGACATTTAAAAAGGTCTGCACCGATAGACTTGACATTCAGTGGACTGGCTTCTTTAAGGTTAACTTTGTCCAAAAGCCAATAACAAATGCATGTATGCCTGCCTTGAAATGTGCCTGCCTGGGTCATTTTACAGCTGGAGTAGATTTAAACCATGATGCATCTTCAGTCACAATGGATGACACACCGAAACACACACACACACACACACACACACACACTGAAACTTTCACCGTGGCTAATGTGACCTCACACAGCTTCTGCTTCTGAATGCACACAGTCCCACTCTGACAGGCCTTTAGGAAAGGCTCAGAAAGGCAATATATTTATAAATTAATGGGCTTCTTAATTAGTTCACTCGTAAAAAAATGATAGCTAATCGGAGGCGAAGGGCTGCCTGAGTACACGGCATCCATTTGGTTTAGAAAGCCGAGCCACAGTGATTGAACTGCCCTCATGCTGCTGCGTGGTGACTAAAGCCAGATGACGGAGGGCTTTAGAGAGAAGCTGCGCTCATCTGTCTACATTTCAAGTGGACGCTCCCAGTGGCATCGGTGACGGATTGTTAAAGTGTGTTTGGAGCCAGTTTACAGATTAGAATCAATATCCAATTGACCGTGATTTTATAGTCTTTAATCTGCTTCAGTGAAAGTGCTTTCAAGAATTTAACATTTCCCAATCATAGGTTCATGGTTCATTTTTTATTATTATTATTATTTTTATTTATTTTTTCTAAATAATTATTTGCACAACCACACTCTCAAAATTAACACACCGCTGCTAATAACTTACGAGCAGGTCGGAATATTAGGAGGATACTGTAGTCAAATCTATCTGAATTACTCATATACGACTGCATCATTTTCACTACTCAATTATTAAACCTAGTGCTGGGCGATACGACCTCAGATCAATATCACGCTTAATTGAACATTTTGTCTCGATTATTTATTTATTTATTTATTTATTTGCCACTATGTTTCATTGTCAAGGTTTATTCTAACTTCTTAGTTTTTCTGCTGAAAGAGTTCTAATGACTGGACATGGCAGGGTCATGTGACTGTACACACACTAGTATGTTTTTAAGTGGGAAGTACATAAGGACAGATAATGGAGAAAATACTAACATATATATAAAAAAAAAACATATACATAATTGGCATGGGTAATATTAGAGGTTCTGAATGTTGGTTTCAATTAATTTTCTGTTATTTTCCCAACTCTAATTAAATCTACTTATAGACATTTATTATTGTCTTATACAGTATAATTAGCAGATTCTCTCTCTCTCTCTCTCTTAAGAGACTTAAGGCACGAAGTAGTGTAACCTTGACAATCCATTGCAGGGCGCACACACACACACACACACACACACACACACACACACACACACACACACGCTCATTCACACACTATGGGCAATTTATAGACACCGGTTAGTCTAATCTGCATGTCTTTGGACTGTGGCAGGAAAGCAGAGGACACGGGGAGAACATGAGTGAGTGAAATGAAATGAGTGAAAAATCAAATCAATGAAAGATCAGACTGGATAATCTTAAATTAGATTTTTACGTTAAGAATTTCCCCATATTCAAGATAATTTTTAAGCATTAAGAGCCAGTAAAATCACATATAGTTCAGTTGGTCTAATATGAAGTCACATGGTTTTCAGTTCATTGTTTGTAGTATGTTTATAGTATCTATCTTTCAGTTGTAACTAGGTTTAAGTTTAATAATGTTAGCTAGCATTAGTTTTCTATATGTAAATTAAGTGGGTTTTTTTATGATATCTAAACATTTTTGTTCATTTTCCAGAATAGTGTACAGTACATGTAGCTTGATACTGTTGCTTAGCTACATAATTATCAGCTTAGTCTACTGTAGCTTTTACACACACATCCTGTGAATATTTAAGGGACAAGGTTCTATTATAGGAAAATAATCAGTCATGACATTAGGTCTGACGCCACTACCATGCTCAAGTTAATTGTTTTCCAATAACACCAATTTTCACCTTTTTTACACAAAGAGCATGGAGTAATTGTTCTTGTGATAATTTATTCTTTTTAAATCAAGAACAACATACCATAATTCATTTACTGCATATTTGTTTAATGTTGTGGAACAGCCGTGAAATGTGAGCAGTTATCACGTACAGTTATACCTCTATCTCACCCATGGGGTTTGACTCATTCCCCGCCGACATTCCGCAAAGTTCTGTAAGGTCCGTGAGCTTCTGCGAGGGCCGGCAAAAAAATTTAAACGTTTAATTTTTCGCACGGAAAGATGGAAAGGTAATCACAGCGCCAAAACTCGCGATACGTCACGATGAACTGTACTTAGGGCCACCGCGTGAAGCCGTGTAGGTGAGAGGCGGATTAACTACTGCAGTATATACAGTTAAGCTGATCAAGCTGTCTTTTACTATAAATATTACAGATTACGAAAAAAAAACCCAATGATTTAACATTGACAAGTGTAGTTGCTCTAATCATTATGATGCAAAATGTCTTAAAGTGTATGTTTCATTTAATAAGTGTTCTTAATATAGCATATATTATATATATATAATATAAATACCTGGAAACATGTTGCTTTCATTCGTAACATACACAAGTGTATACAAATTGCTAAACCATGCAGACAAAATAAAAAAATCTTTTTTTCCGTAACTGCTTTATCTCGGTCAGGATTATATACTGTATGAAGAGTCTAGTCTATCAAAGAACACAGACATAAACATTGTGATGTCATCCTGTATATACTGTACTGAGGATGAGGATGAGGATGTCTAAGGCTTTCCCATAGTGCTGTGTATGATCTAATACCCACTCTGATCATTATAATCTCAATATTCTCATGTTCTAAGATATCGTGACAGTATGGTTCACTCCATTAAGTACACACTGTGCATCAATTTTGAGTATTCAAAGTAGCAGCTGTGCTCCTCAGCAAAAGAAGCAAACCATAGTAGTGTTAGTTTTGTGAAGACTTTAAATGTGCTTCCGGAAGATACTACAGCGCTTTTACAGTAGTTGGCTGAAAAGAGTTTTGATTTTTCCTCATACTTAATCATGAAATAAGTGAGTCTTGGAAATCTCTTTATGACCACTGGAGTGTGTGAGGGAGAAGATGACTGAGGTGTAGTGAGTGAGTCCGTCTATGACCAGCATTGATCGTGTGGGATGTATTTTTAGAAAATCTTAAAGATTTATTTAAAGTTTTTTATTTTCATTTATTAACCTTCTACACGGCGGCGCGGTGGTGTAGCGGTTAGCACTGTCGCCTTGCACCTCCAGGGTCTGGGTTCGATTCCCCGGCCAGGCTCGATTCCCGTCTCTGTGTGCATGGAGTTTGCATGTTCTCCCCGTGCTTGGTGGGTTTCCTCCGGGTACTCCGGTTTCCTCCCACAGTCCAAAGATATGCAGGTTAGGCTAATTGGCGTTCCTAAATTGCCCGTAGTGTGTGATTGGGTGTGTGAGTGTGTGTATGTGTGTGTGCCCTGCGATGGATTGGCACCCTGTCCAGGGTGTACCCCGCCTAGTGCCCGAAGTCTCCTGGGATAGGCTCCAGGTCCCCCGCGACCCTGAACACAGGATTAAGCGGTATAGAAAATGAATGAATGAACGACTTTATAATTGTTGTCAAATTGCTGTGGTATAAACAGAGCAACAAATTCCAGGCGGAATATATACTATACGTACTGTACATATACAAGAACTGCATTTCAGGCATTATTGTTGTGGATTTTGCTTTGTGTTGTTCCATATTGCACCACCTTGGCAGGCACTTTTGCATGACTTATTTCTTATATAGCATGCGTTATGACTGACAATATCTGTAAAAAACAGCACAAATAAAATCTATGCCAC
Source organism: Channallabes apus (assembly GCA_030522415.1). Taxonomy (NCBI): domain Eukaryota; kingdom Metazoa; phylum Chordata; class Actinopteri; order Siluriformes; family Clariidae; genus Channallabes; species Channallabes apus. The sequence continues at coordinate 26,356,591 of CM060128.1, read as the reverse complement.
CGTGCTGAACAGCATGCCTGATTTTTGAGTATGATTAGATGCTACATGCAGGTAAATTAATATTCGGAGTGTCAGGTTTAGGGGGAATGTAAAACGTTATTATCTGCAGTCGGATTGAATTTATTTGGAAGGCTGAACATCTTTGCGTATGAGCACAGGCATTGTCTTATTAGCCATGTTTGCATTGACAGTCCAATTGAAATCGTTCCGACTTAAGTGTTTACGCAGATGAATAAGATATATACATGCACAAAGCATTTAATTTAAAAAATATATATATGTTTTTCTATACGCGAAGTGGGTCTGTCTAATGTGAAGTGTTTAATCTGAGAGACGTATGACAGAAGGAGATGAAGAACAGGAGTTGTCCTATTTGAGGTTAGTTTAGGCCTCCACCTTTTTTTTTGACAAATCCCACTTTCTGTGTTATGATTGGTTACAAAAATCATCTCTCATCTACTGTATGGTTGGTTAAATGCTTTCCAATGTGCGAAATGGTGACCCAATCAGTGTCCCTTCCTCAGCCCGAGCTTCAGTGCATGAAAGTCCAAAGTATACAGTATACAGTTTATACCTACAATATATTTGTTGTCATGGACTTGAAGCAAAATTTCCTTCTGTGAAGCTCATCATAACACCTAATGTGGGGTAAGCATGAGCAGAACGAATATATTTTTTTCCAACATGAGAGAAAACATCAGATCAGGTGTTTACATGGCTGATATTAACCTATTGAACGGCTAATCAATGGTTTAAATCTCATTCTGATTAATACAATCGGATCAGGTCAGACTGAGGTAGTTACATACTGTAATGCATTTTTATTCCAGTTGGATTATTATTACATTTATTAGTGGAATATTAGGGTCCCTGTAAATGCACCTCTCATCTATCATCATCTCTCCTGTTGTATTTGAGGTAATGCAGTTGACTTATGAGTGTTTAGTATAAATGCTGCTCAGCTTTCCTACAGTAAGTACTCTTGGGAATCTGTGGTCTTCTGCTAGAAGGTGTCCACTTTACCTTCAGCGATTATTGACCTGCATTTCCAGTTACACATCACTGCAAGTCCATGGCTGTACTGTACTGTACTGTATATTGCAATGCATTTATTCATTGTACTCTGTTTAATGTGAAAACAGCTGTGCTGTATACTGTATATACGTTACATGTGTATCCAAAAGCAGACATCTTTCTTTTTCTGTCCTTTCCGCTATTGTGTCTCCTTGAATAGAGACAATATAGAAGGATGATGTGATTATATAAACGAGTGCCTAATTGGAAGGAGGGATTTTTTTATTCTTTTTTTGCGCTGCATGGCTTACCAAGGGCCACAAAGTTGTGATTCGTTGCGATGAGTTCTAGAAAATAATGCATAATCAAGATCCCGCTTACCAACTTTAAATACCCGCATCCGTGACACGCCCACCTACACACATCTGTGACTGGAAACACAGAGATGCATTCAGATATCACTTCCTCTGTGCTTTGATGGTGTTACTGTTAGAGATACTGTAGGCCACACTATAATAGCCGCCAAGTTTATGAGTCATATCTCGGCTTGCAGCAAAAAAAAAAAAAAAAAGCAAGCAGCTTGTGGCCTCTCTAGGGGACTTATTTGTGCGTTAGCTCACTCCTGTAAATGGTGTATTCATGCACTGACACTAATTGGTGCACGTCTCCTTCGTCTCACTGTGTATGCGGGAATCACAGCGTCCCCGTTTCAAGGTCATAATGTAATTGATCTGAGAGGGTAGAAATATTTAACCATGGCCTTGTAGTAGGTATGTACTAGTTTTTTTTAAAACGAGTGTAATGACCTTTAATTTCTCATCGTTTTTTTCTGTTCAAGATTTACCTGTGAGAAATTAACTTCTCTGAATGGTTTAGTAATGCTGTTATCGGTAGTTCGTAAAAGTAAAATTTACATTTACATTTGGCAGACGCTCTTATCCAGAGCGACTTACATTTTTATCTCATTACACATCTGAGCAGTTGAGGGTTAAGGGCCTTGCTCAAGGGCCCAACAGTGGCAACTTGGTGGTTGTGGGGTTTGAACCTGGGATCTTCCGAACCGTAGTCCAATGCCTTAACCACTGAGCTACACCTGGCCCAATGATCCAAAAGAGATGGTCTGTGGGACTGCACACACACACACACACATTTTTCATAATTATTCATTTTGAAGGTGTGAGGAAACTGGAGAAAAACCAGACGGACGGAACATCAGCAGCAAAACATCAGCCAGGTTCTAACTGCAGCTCAGGATTGAACTGGTGACTTGGAACATTAGCACCATCAATATTATATGACGTATCTCCCTTGTGGATTCTGCGAACGTGAAAAACCTGTTGAAAGTTACAAAATGCAGCATTTATTGGCTCAGGAATTTGGTTTTCCATCATCAGTGACTCTCAAGCAAAACAGACAATGTATATTATATACAGTACCGGTCACAAGTTTGGACACACCTTATGATCCCATGGTCTTTCCTGATTTTTATTTCTTTCTACATTATAAAACAATGCTAAAGCTTTATACGTAAACATATGTAACAATCTCCTTTGAACCATTGATGGTGAGATGTTTTTGCTACTTGTGCTCAATAAAGCTCCTCTAATCTGAGCTGATGTTAATCGGTGATTTAGTCGGTGAACTTTTGGTCTTGCTTTTTTTTGGCTGCAGTGCACTGCTCCACAGACAGGGGGCTCCCTTTCATGTCACGTCTCCACCGAATCAGGATGAATGCTAGCATTATTTCCTCACACTTGTTGTTTGTCTAAGAACTTATTCATTATTTCTCCAGTCACACGCACGTTTCATCCAACTAAAACAGTCTGAACTCCAGAGTGTTCGAGCCCTAAAGTTTTCTCTCCGTGAGTGAAATGGTGTTTTCCCTCTGTATGAAATCGAAGAGCAGATCAAGAAAGACTGATAATACGTCAGGAAGAATCGATAATACCCCAGGAGAAATCTGATCATTTTTCAGATCACACTTTAACTCGGATTTCATTGGAACTTTTCTTCAAAACAAGCCTCACAGTCCTGCACTCAGATTGTTTACGCCTCGCCAAGACGTGTGCAGATTCTACGTTCTTTCGGTAGATTTTTGTTTCCAGAAAGTTTTTATTACATCATAAATATAACAAATCAGCCACACAAGGAATTAATGAGCATTCGATCTGATTGTGCTATAGTTCCATTTAATGTGTGTATCACGTACCGATTCTCAAACATGCTGTCTTCGTCTTCAGACACCAACATGTTCATGTAAGAATTAGTTCACAGTTCAGCGCTTAGCGCCACATGGGATCTGTACATTTCTTTGCACATCTTCCAGCTATAGTTCTCTCTCACCATGCACACGACGACACATTACGCATGCAAGAAGAGCAAGAATGTGCATAAATACTCTCTCTCTCTCTCTTTCTCTCTCTCACACACACACACACACACACACATAGATATAGGACTGTATTTTGAGATTGTTAAAAGGTTATGTCAATCTTTATTCAGGGAAACTCACTTAAATACAGAGACGTGTGATGTACTGTATCATTTTTTAGGCACCTTATTCAGATCATGCCTTTATGTAGTTCATGATTTTAACTGTTGACTTGGTGTATTGATGCACTTCTCTATAGAGCAGGCCCGTATTCACAAAGCTTCTTAAGCCTAAAAGTTGGTCCTAGTGATGAAATTCTAAGAAAGTCTTAGAATTATGACATTTTCTTAGAATTTTCCCTTAAATTTAGGATTAAATCTTATTAAAGATAAAAATGATTCACGAAACATCTTGGCTCTAAAAATCGTTAAGAGTAGAGAGGAGGACTTTTAAGAGGCTTAAGAGTTTCTATAGCAGAGGACAAAATGACGGAAAGAAGAAATATTCTCCAACAACCGAACATAAAGCTAAAAGTAAACACTGCACTTCTGTCCAATTTGGTTTTCTTGTTGTTTTACTTCCTTCCAGAAGATTGTTGGCTACATACCATCCGAAAGTGCAACTGGAATAGACTGTCCTACAGTCATGTACTGGAAATTGGTAAAAAGGTGAGCCATTTTACTAAAATTTAAAGCTTGATGAGCTTAGACCTGATTAAACTGAAGCAACTCCAGATCTTAACACTGCCTCCAGAGGTTTGTACAGTGGGCACTACAGTATGCATAGCGGGTGCATCACTTCATGTGCTTCCCTTCCTACCCTCATACATCCAATGCTATAGAATATGGTCAGTCTGAACTCATCAGACCACATCACAAATTTTTCCAAAGTCCAATTTTTATCAAGTTTTTATCCTCCCTAGCAACCCTTATTAGTTTCACAAAAAAAAAAAAAACAGTTTTCTTTTAACCACGTAACTGTTTAGTCCCAATCCTGCGAGAGTGAAAAGTGTTTACTTCACCAAGCGTTTAAGTGATGGTACTGAACCGAATACTGCTGGTTGTTTAAGCTGAAACGTTCTCATGAATCAAAAATGCAATTTTTTTATTAAATTTGAGAATACTCATCTGAGACATTCCTGTGATTTAAACCGCACAAATAAAATTTCAGCTTTCTAACAAATAAGTGACCATGAACTTTCCGGTATGTTTTAAAACTATGATATACTGTTGTTTGAAGAATTCACATTTACTAAAAATTGGAAGTTAGATTTGTATGTTACATGCTTGGTTTTAGGCTTACTGTAGGTTTGCTAGCTGATTAACGTTTACACAATCACTCTATTAAAACTTCACTATGCATACTTAACTCAACTCTGAAAATGGCCCTTTGTGCAAGAAAACTATTAATGGACTTAATTAATACTTTTAATTAGAGGCTTGTGCTTTTATGGTGCAACTTTATGAGATTATTTAACAAGATTTGCAGTGCAGCACCTTTTAGGAGGAACAGAGCAGTGAAGTGGGTCTCACTACTGGCCTCAAAATGCTGTACTTTGATGTGGAAATTTGATAGACAGTAAGGTTCTGGGCTCGTGACTGAGATATTTAATCATTTACCCAAGAATAAAAATACATTTCTAAGTTCCTAAAGCTAATTTATAGTTTTATTTTCTGTATAATTCTTTAAGTTAATGTTAAACTTGTCCATGGTGGCCAACATCCTGTATGTAAAAGTCAGAATTCTATTAATGATCAGGCATACAGTATGTGGATGTAGGTAAGTAACATTTAAAAATGTGTTCAAGTCCAAATTTCTTGTGAATGAAGGCGTACAACCGCTGGACATTTACAGTGGAGTTAGGCACTCTTAGGCACAGAAAAACACGAATGGTGCAAACGTTTTAAAGAAGGCTGTACGTCCATGAATGACAATCCCTGGTGAGGTGGCTCTGAGCCCACTGCAGTCGTTCACATGAACATTCAGCGGGTTGAACAGCTGGTCCTTGAAAATCGATGTATAACTTGTTGCCAACTTGCAGAAGAGACACATCTGTCTGTGGGAACTATACACAAAACCATTCATAAACACATTTGTACATTTCAGGAACTCAGCTGGGAGTTATTGCCACATTCCTGACCTCGCTCCAAGTAGTTTCCACATGTTTTGGCCATTAAAGGAGTTCCTGGGAGGCCAGAGTTTCAGATGCGAAGCAGGAAGTCCGATCATGGCTCTGATCTACAGTACTGAGAACTTTCTACACTGACAGTATCCAAGCACTAGTAAAACTCTGGGATGCATTATTGTAACAGGGGATTGTATGGAGAAATAAATGTAGTTTTTATATTCTGTTATTCTGCACAAATCAAAAATCCTGGTTGGAAACCCCTCATAATACACACAGACTAAGATAAACATAAAATTATTTTTTGGACTTATTAGTGATTATCAATCAAAATTTATTTGAACTGTAGGCCTCTACAAAGTGCTTTAGCATGTGGTCACTGCTGTACCCCTGACCTACTGGAACTCGGTCAAACTCAATTTTCTCTTGCTTTTTGATCCTTTGAAGGAGTCTCACTCTGCCCTTCAGGAATGAGGCTGAGGTAGCATTACAAGATAATTCTTTTCCGCTTTAGGCACTGGCATTTTGATTTATTCATTGTAAGAAAAATTCATTAATATTTATAGCACTCAAACAGCAAGGACGAAAACATTTAAATGATTGTTTTCATTTAAATCATTCAGGTTTGTTTCATGTAGGGTCAAATTTAACCAGACCTGTAAGGTTGTGTGAGCTAAACTGTACTGACGTAAATGAATCCAATGAAAGGATTTTTATGCAATATCTTGCTGTCCTACAGGCAGGGGAAGAATAATTGGCATTCTACATGAGGAGGAGCAAATCTAGATATAAAACACCCAATACGTACGTGCATATTGTATACGAGATATTTGAAGCATAAGCATGTGGATGTAAAGCACATTTTTCGTTTCACTTAACCTCAAACTTGATTTTGTGTATGTGTGTGCAAAAGACTAGTATCAAAATTCTCATAGCATCTAAAGTACTAATTAAAACGTCCCTAGGAGAGAAGTGTAGCTTAGAGATTGTTGCAGTAATGTGTAATAGGTTTGACAGCAATTGTAGCGGGATCTTGGATCAACCTGCACAGAGCTTTTAGCTTGCAGCTTTCTAGTTTGTTTTCTTAACATTGTTCATGGCTTTTCTAATCACTTCAGACCACAGAGCGAGCCAATGCAAACCATTGATTTGTGTTTGGAAGCACATTTGGGATTATGAATTGGTTGATTGGCTTATTGGGATTATGGGTTATTGGTTAAGTCTTAACCCCTTGGCAGAACCAACCATTGATTTATTGGTTCTTAGAAGAATTTATAATTCAGTCAGAGCTTTGGATGATCAGCCCCAAAGAACTACTGGACAACCGGCCCAAAAAATCCCCTGGATTACCAGCACTAAAAATCACCTGGTAATCATATTACCAGCCACAAAGATCTCCTCCACTACCCGCAACAAAGTTCTTCTGCACTACCAGCCCCAAAGATTTGCTGCACTGCCAGCACCAAAGCTCTCCTGCACTGCCAAAGCTCTCCTGGACTGCAAGCCCCAAAGCTCTATTGGACTGCCAGCCCCAAAGATCTCCTGGACTGCCAGCCCCAAAGATCTCCTGGACTGCCAGCCCCAAAGATCTCCTGGACTGCCAGCCCCAAAGATCTCCTGGACTGCCAGCCCCAAAGATCTCCTGGACTGCCAGCCCCAAAGATCTCCTGCACCGCCAGCCCCAAAGCTCTCCTGGACTGTCAGGAGAGTTTTAGGGCTGGCAGTTCAGGAGATCTTTCTGTCAGCCCCAAAGCATTATTGACCACTGCCATATTCTGCAGCTTTTCAAATGCATAAGATTTTGGTGTATCACACAGCATGTTGTGTTGTTGTGTTTTTGCTGAAGCTTTGAGAAATCCAGGTCGTGTACTACCATTTGTGTTCATAGTTGAACATGGACAAAGCTGGGTCTGGATTCGGAACAAGTGTTCAAGTTCAAGTAGGCTTTATTGTCACTTCAACCATATACAGTTCAGTACACAGTGAAACGAAACAACGTTCCTCCAGGACCAGGTGCTACATGCAACATAAACTAACAGAAAAACTTAACTAGCTAACTAAGAGGCCTAGTTAGCTGTCTAGCTGAGACAAGACAAATTGACCTGACAACATAAATTAACAACATAAATTAACAAAAACTAACTAACTTATCCAGAGAGGAAGAATCTACATAAAAATTTTTTTTTTTTTTTTTTACAGACAACATAAAGTGCTCGTGCAAACAAGAGCAACAAAGTGACAGTGCGACAAACACAACATAACATAACATAATACTCTGTAAGTGTGTAAACATATACGATTTCTGTTCTCACTTAAGATGTTTTTTTAATGTAGGGCTATTTCATGACCCTTTCCTAATGAGACAAGTTCAACATTAAATGCAGTCTATATAAACTCAGAGGGATTAGCAACCACATTATTTGATCACTGGATGTTTGTTATGATCACATTTTGGAAATTTCCCCAAAGAGAAAAATGACGGCCTGCAGATGTAAGTGATGTTTGTGTCAAGATGCTGAATGTTACGAGGACCTCAGTTTGTCCATAGAGTCTGTCGGCTCCTATACTCTTGCTGTTCCCTAGCAGGCATGTCACGGTTTTTATCGATCCTCCACACCTCGAGGGCTGTAGGATCACCCAGCTACACCAGGGTTACTATTGGAGAGTGGAAACTCGGCACACATCCAAAGTAATATCTGATTCTCATTATAGCAGAGACAGGTGCTGCAGCAGGTTGTCATATTTTTTAGCAAAATAGAAGCACACATGAAAAAGCATCTGCTGTGGACATTTCTCATCTACTGCATGGTCAGTGTCGCAATTTACACTGCTGAAACAAACATTTCTACTTCGAAGTTATTGCAAGATAATGAGGCTGCTTACAGGCATTTTATTTCCTTGACTCTTGCCCCTTGCATGGCTGCCATGGGGCATTAGCCCCCTGTGTGTTCAGATTGATGGCCCACTTGAGTGGATAACATTGAGGAATAGTTGCCATGTCGCAGTGTCCACATTTGAATATACCGCCTCATTTCATCAGTTTTAACGACCTCATTTAAAGACGCTTAATGACTCTTTGAAAAGTCCAGGCGGAGAAGCAGATTCATGGGCTACTCCAGAAAGCAGTTCCCAGCTCGTCCTCTCTGGCTGCTGCATCTCCATTAGAAGGCCATTTCAGCAGAACACAGGCATGCACTAATTACTGCACACCAAATGACTGGGACAACACTGCCACCACGGCAGGGCGCAGCCATTAATTTGGTCTATTACTTTGGCGGCATCATCCGACAGCATTTGTTCACATTAACATTTTCATGTTTGTGTGATTCACGTGGCATCTTTGTGATACAGATGCAATTTTCTGGAAGCATGCTTTCATTTATGCCTGAGTTAGTTAGATCTCCCACAAGTCTTACCAGCAAATATGATAATAAACCCTGTTTGTGTACCTTGAAATTATTAATTAAAATAAGCAAACAGATCTCTTTTACACTTCAGTGAGAGGACAAACTGCAAAGCATAGAATTCTAAAATACATTACAGTATATCTGCATTATGTCTATATAAATTAGCCAAATGTCTGATGAAATAAATAATCTGAGAAACAAGACACCGTGTTTGACACATTGAGGTTACCAAGGTGCAATTTCACAGATAAGATCTCACTCACTTTTTACGTCGATAATACGACTCGCTGTTCCTCTCTGTGAATTATCAGAACGATATTCATCTCGCCGTGAACATTCCCCTGGTTTTTACAAAGTCATTCTCAATTATCATCTTTGCCACACAGACTGATTAAATTGTTCCAGACATTATTAGTCCGGTTGAAGGTAAAGTTAAAGCGTTTCTTGGCTGCTGAATGTAGAATGTTTAGTTTTATTGATTTCACAAATCAAGGTGAAGTCAATGAGGCTGCCATAATGATCTAACGCTGTTGTTTGTGTGTTTGCCAGACCTTCACTAGTGTGTAATATTATGCCAATTGCTCATGGATATGAGACATCAGTAAGTACCAGGAAGGACATATAACTATGTCAACTATGTAAATTCTGCTTGGATAACATGCAACCAGTGACGGGTTGAATACAGAATGCATATCTTAAATATCTGGCTAATAGGCTTAACCTTCTATCATTTATGAATAATTTATGCGTTTTTGTTGTAAAACAGTGAGAAATCTCAATCATACTGTTGATGGGATGTTTTTGGTCGATGAGATCTGTGGTGTCTAACTATAATAATATTTAAAATATATTTGAGCATCTCCTTTTTTTTTTTTTTTTTTTTTTTGGAGATAAGCAGTTTTTTCCCAGACAGAGAATCTCAAAAATTATTGGACGCACACTTGATTTCAAGTGTGAAACATAGATATGGTTATGAATACTAAGACCTTACTTTCTTTAGGCAGAAATCACTGAACAATATCAGGGATCCTTAAGGAAATAACGTCTGTTCCTGCTGTATTTAGGTTGGGGAACACTTACAGTAAATGCTTGGTGAAGTTGCATCTTAAAATTGTAAAACATTGTCTCGAAGTCACATGTAATTTTAATAGTGAAAGTAAGACCACATTGTGACGAAAACGGACAGAATTGGAACTAAACAGCTTTGTGGACAAAAGCAAACTGCTTGTTAATGAGACTAATAAAAATGCTTCAGTTGGTTAGGAAGCATAAAGATTGGACTTTGGAGCAATGGGAAAAAAAAAACAGTCATGTGGTCTAATGAGATCAAACTGACCCTATTCCAACACGCATCGTTTCATGTGCTTCCCTTCATACCCTGATGCACCAATCGCTCTGGAATACGGTCAGTTTGAACTCATTAGACTACTTGACCTGTTTATTTTTTGTTCATCATGCATAGTGGGTAGTGTACAGTACAAGCCTCTGGAGGCAGTGTTATGATCTTCAGTTGAGACTCAGGTTTAGACTCAGCAACAATACGGTATGTGGCAAATAAAATGAAGTCAGCTGATGACCTGAATGTACTGAATGATCAGCGTTTCACATCAATGCATATTTGAGCACAACAGTTCCAAGGCTTATTAGGCTCATATTGTGAAGTTGGTACACATTCATACACACTTGCACTAAATATTTATACATCTGGACAATTGCACATGTCACTTTCACTAGTCACCTTTCATGCGTATTTGCATAACCATTTGTCACTTTAAATTCTGTATATATATATATACTCCCCCACCCCATATTTCTATATTTTGCCATATTTTATTATGCCCTTATTGTACAGTTTATTTTACTAGTTAAATTTATTTCTTTAGTATTTCCTTTTATTGATATTTATTTTACGTACAAGCTTTTATTTTCTTTTTAAGGTCACTGGCGGTCGTGTAAGCATTTCACTGCATATTATACTGTGTATGACTGTGTATGTGACAAATAACATTTGAATTTGATTTGATTTGAAATTGTGGTTCTGGGCGAGTGAGGAATCCTTTTCACACATGAATCGTCAACCACCGAGTGTTCTCCGTGAAAAGGTTTTTCTCATTGTAAGTGCTGGAGAAGACTTTATGTAGTAGTTCGACTCTCCTTTCATCACAAGATCTCGGTGGGAAGAAAAACTAATGCAATACAGATGCAAAACAAATAAATGTTGTGACATCACATGAAGTATTTAGAACTTTTTTTGTGTCTGGAATTTTTATGTAATCTCAATCTGTCTGTCTGGGTCAACTGTTGATCAGCATATGTTAGGAGAATTTGTTTTTAAAACAAAACATATGGTGTATTTATTTTCACCGTGGCTGAGAGCGCCGAGACGGAGGAAACTAAACAGAAAAATCCAGATCCTTGTGGCTCCGCCTCCTGCGGCAGGATTTTAAACACAGGTTTTAAAGTGTCACTCGTCTGCCATACTGTACGCTGCACCTCCACAGTGCGATGGTTAGGATAATGAAGGTGACTTTTCCGTTAGTGTCAGTGCTCGGAACCCTTCGTCATACTAATTCAGTCTTTAATGGTATGATGGAGGAGGACTGGTGCGATAGGATGGTGATATTATATCACTGGAGATGATTCAGTGAGTGACACTGACTGACATTAGTCTCCTGTTTCTAGTGAAAAAAAAAATATATATATATTCCTGTCACCTTATATCACCTTTCACAGCTGTAAAAGTGTAACATAAAAGAAACCACCTGAGTGTGACTAGAAGTGCTATGTTCAATTTGGAGATCGCACTATGACCTAAACCTCGGGTAAAAGAGGAGAAATGAATAGTGGGCACTCTTGAGAAATGAGCTCGATAGGAAGTGAAGAGGAAGACTGAAGGGGTTGGAAGCTCGTCTGCTCCTCTGGCGCTCGTCTGCATGCCTGTAGTGGAAGCAAGGATGTTAAATAAAAATAGAACAATTCCAGAAGAAAGAAAGACTGGAGATGAGCACACACACACACACACACACACACACACACACCCACGCTCACAAGGTCAGTGTGTACTCTGCAGGAAATCTAAATGACATTTACAGTATATTAGACATTATTACTCTAGTATGTTTTATCTGTGAAACCTGTTTTGAGGATGAATGTTGTGTACGTGTTTATTGGAGACATTTAACTGCGTATTTTTCTCATTTTCATGACCTGCTTTTTAATACCGTGCATCTGTTGACGAACCTTGTGCAGGAACAGAGCACTGCTGTTTCTGTCTGCCGGTAATTGGACATAATAAAGCCTTTTTGGCGGGAACTTTCTTTTGGAGAATGACATCATCATTATGAGACGTAAGATTATCTGGCGTTATTGTTCGATGCCTTCATTTCTGATGCACTAATCACACAGTCGGTCGGATGCAGACTTATTTTTAGGTTTTCTTTTTTTGTCGACGTGCTACTTTCAGAAATCACTCAACGCCTAGCGTCACTCAGCTAAACCCGAATGGTTTTAATACAAATTGTAGAGCATGGCTTCATCATGTTGCACCGACATGTTGCTTAAGATGCTGCGTTTTGTTTGGCGGACAGCAGACATTTTGTCTGTGTTGCCGTATATAAAGTGTCATACTGTCGTTGTGCTAGAAGGCACCTTTCTTCACTTCTTACTGAAGCTCATGCATAGTTTTATGGAGAAAATCGCTCGTATTTACACAGTGGGAGCAGGAAAGTATCCCGCAAAGCCTGAGTAAGAGCCTAATGCTTAGTGTCTGGATTCTCTACATAGAGGAAGAACCCAGTACAGTTTAGATTGGCAGGTTTATACTGTATGAGCCTTGTTTTGTCTCCACACTCGGCCCCTTTCAGTGGTCTCAGATGGATGTGTGAACAAAAAAAAAAATGGACTCAGACTGTTTAAAATGTCCCCCAAGCCATCTGTACTTTGACCGCCGCCAAACATGGCTTTATTATATTATAGTTTTTGTGCGGTTTGTTTTTGACTTGTGCATTTCGCTTACTGTACATTCATACTGTACTGTAGCTCAGCCGCCTAACAGATACAGTAAGCAACTCAAATTGCTCTCTGTGGGGTCATGTGGTCCCACAACAAGGTCTGGGTGTTAGTAGGAAACATGACATGATAAGCTAATAGAGCCACTGTAGAACTAGCAATTATAGAGCTTAAATTATAAGGTTATTATAATCATTCATTCATTCATTCATTCATTCATCTTCTATACCGCTTTGTCCTGTATTTAGGGTCGCGGGGGCGGAGCCTATCCCAGGAGACTCAGGGCACGAGGCAGGGTACACCCTGGACAATCCATCGCAGAGCACACACACACACACACACACACACACACACACACACACACACACACACACTACCTTATAATTAGTTTACCTATTATTATTATTATAATTATAATAGTTAGCAATAATTATACTATAGCGTTGTATAAATAATATGGCATGTGTGCATGTATTTTGTCTACCTCAGTCAGTATTACGACGCGTAGCTCTATGGCATGAAGCATGGTTTCATCTGGATGGTTCAGGATCAAAAATGATTCTGGTATTTAACATCAAATCTATTTTTCCTTTTCTGTTTTTCCACCCAATCATGACATTTCATCCAAATAACAGCACCATGTAAAGCAGCCCTTTTTAAATGGCTCTATTCATTGTTGCACATATTACACTATTAAGAATGGTAAAGGAGTTGTGTTGTGAACAGCAAGTGGTCTGAAATCTCATTAGTGCTAACATTTCCAGAAAGTGAACTGTATTGTGAAGCGTTGATGCTGCCGTTCCCAGCAAGATCACATTCGGGTCTAGTTTAACAGCATCGAGTATGATTCATTTACTGTTTGTGCAAACACCCTTCTGTCACTTTCATGCTTTTGCTTTAGAAATGGAATAAATCTCATTTCATAAGGCGTAGTTCTTCTTAGCAAGTGTCACAAATTGAACTACACAAGGGGAAAAAAAAACATGTACCAGTTGCTCCGCTTGCTAGCCAACCAACAGATCGTGCAAAGCTTGCATCGTCATTTTTAAAGGTTACCGCACATCTACGTACAGTACATGATTGCCGAACAGCGAAAACACAAAGAGGAAGGAAAAGGCAGGTGACTTCACTTTTTTATTCTTTCTTTTTTTTTTTACATTTTTGTCATGCCAGTGCACCATTTTTCAAATTGAAGCCTCTTGTTATCTGAACAAATTGCAGCATTAGAGCACAGTGCCCGCTCCCCACCATTCCATTCCTTCCCATTCTACCCCACACCCCCATAAATAAATAAATAAATAAATAAATTTGCAGGCTCTAATACTTCATTGGATCTCATTCGCTTCAGTACAGGATTCATCGTCATACGTTTATTCCTATCCATACTGTAGTTGCATTGTTTTTTGGACAGTCTTGCCCATTTGCGTTGATGATGGGAGAGTCAAACTACTCCATAAAGTCTTCTCCAGCACATCCCCAAGACTTTCAGTGGGATCAAAGACGGCATGCTGTGGTTGGCAATTCATGTGTGAAAATGATTCCTCATGCTCTTTCACAATTTGAGCCAGGTGCTGTACTGTACGTCTTGGCATCGTTGTCCCGCAATAATCCTCATCAGAGTCATCAGAGAAGAAAAATGCATAGATGTGATAAGTTTCAAGTCATCATCTTGCTGACAGCTGAAAACATGGCTGAGCCTCGACCTGACCAACTGAAGCAACCCCAGATCATAAGACTGCCTCCAGAGGCTTGTAATAGTGGGCACTATGCGTGATGTGTGCATCGCTTTATACAGGATGTTTCTCTTCTTACCCTGCTGCACCCGTCACTCTGGAACTGGGTCACTCTAAACTTATTCAATCATATGACCTTCTTAGTCTTTTTTTTTTTTCACTTTTGAACATATTTGTGATTTCTGACAATTTTTTTTATGAAACAATGATTTATTTTATTTTTTATGATCAAACATTGAACATGTGTTTTTTTTTTCCTGACCATATTTCCTCTATGAAGTTGACAGTTCAGCACTACTGTATGCTTCCAGCTTTCAATATTTCTTGATTTCTTCCAGTAATTTCAGCAATCGTAATTCTTGGCTTTGCTTGATTCAGGCCAGTAATTTAACCTTTTGGAAACATAATATCATCTTCCCCATGATCATGGGATATACATCGATGGCTGTTGAAGAAATAGGAAGCTACTCATTCCATCAGTTAGGGTTAAAAGAATCGGCGCAGCTGAATCGTATTAATCACTATATAATATAATATAATTAAAACCGATCAGAAACGCACATATTATTTTATAGCCAGGAGGTATAGATCGAGTCCTCGCATAAGGGGAAGTGGATAGCAAATCTCAAATTAAAATCAGTTCTTGTTTTATAGCAAATCAAATAAATGTACGGTAATGTTTTCTTCTTGGTCAGTCAAACATATTTTTCAGTTTATATCGAGCACAACGAAACAGACTTACTGCACACGGCATCCAACGTAAAATCGCAGGAATTAAGAATAAATTCAATAAGCCTCTGTAAATAACAAAATAGTAGCCCGTGGAAATGTTAGCATGCATGATTTTAATGAGTGTTTATGACCTGTCGTGTAAACCTGTCAGTATTAATACGCGGTGGACCGGAGTCGGAGACGAGTCGTGCCTCTGTGTGAGCTCAGCTCTGTCACTATCCCGAGGCTGAGACAGGAGATTATTATATTTTCATCTACAGTATAAAACGTTAGAAATCCATGTCGCACTGATGGATCTTCCTCCTTTGTTTTTATTCTTCCTTGTACGTTTCCAAAAAAAAAAAAGTTAACAATATCTGTTCGCTTGATTTATTATTTATTTTTTTCTATTTTTTCCCCCAAGTTTAAGAGTTGGCGGCGGAATCCCAGGTTAAAGTTTAGAAGTGTATATTCAATTTTGAGATAAACATCGGATAAATTGGATTTTTGATGTCCTTGAGTGTTTTGCAAAGCACAAGTAATTTGCAGTTTTATTTGAGATTTATGATTTGCATATTTAAATGACTTTTCTGTGTTTCAAAAGTGGAACAGCAGGCTGGCTAAGGATAACTATGACAGTTCCAAGTTTAAATGCCTGACATATTTTCTATTCTTTTGCTCCACTCTTTATACTGAATGGATTTTCCGCTACAGTAGACAATGGTTCACATCGAATTTCAAACATTTCAAGTCAAGCACTCTGAATCCAGAACAAATTGCGAGCACATTTTAGCATCTCGTTGTTTACTTTGGAAGACAGCTGTATAGGTTATGGACACAAAGCGAGAGAAAGAAAAGAATTGCCTAAAGCTTTTTTTTTCTTTTTTCTTTTCTGCGTGGCTCTTTTAGGTCAAAGTTGTAGTTACAGTCGATGAATCAGAACAGGCTGTCTAGGGCCAAGTGAAAATGACATGTCTAAGGAAATGATGTGACATGTGATGATGGATGTGTCTTCCTCCTTCCTATACTGCCACCGGCCTTCTCCGTTCCCCCGTTCACACCGCCATATCACCATCATAGAGGAATGGATAGAGAACGAAACTAATAAAACAAACCCATTTTAGGTATGGAGTTGTGCTCTTCAGCTCCCATGTTACCTCATCCCATATGATTTGTTAAAGGTTCTGAATTAGACTGGTATAGTGTCTGTGCCACGCACCATCAGCAAGGCGCTATTGTTAGAGAAATTTTGATTTGGATTCAATTTATACAAGCTGATGTCCCATGAGATAGCTCTGATTGTGAGGTAGTCGCACAGGACCTGGTCGCTTAGATGCATTTAAATTGGCCCATAATGGCACATGCAGAGCCGTGCAACTAGAGCAGGTCTTCCTTTGGCTCTTAGTTCATGAATTCATCAGGGGAAAAAAAATCTGACCTTCGATGCTTATGTTAACTATAAAATAGATGAACTAGTTGATTCGAGATTCAAGTTCCTACGTAGTGTGTTTTATTGGCATGACAAATATGGACATTCGTGTTGCCAGTG
Source organism: Channallabes apus (assembly GCA_030522415.1). Taxonomy (NCBI): domain Eukaryota; kingdom Metazoa; phylum Chordata; class Actinopteri; order Siluriformes; family Clariidae; genus Channallabes; species Channallabes apus. The sequence continues at coordinate 26,339,673 of CM060128.1, read as the reverse complement.
TTCAGAAATAAGTCATCAGAAAATAACAGGTATAAATGGATTAAAAAAAAAAGTAGTGATAAAAAAAAAAAAGTAAACTTAAACTTTTTTAAACTGCGTAATTCACTCAGGAGGCAGCTTATAATCCAAGCATTCGTATATTAAAATGATTTCCTCCATAGGAAATAATGGAAACTCTGATCTTTTCCACAGCCCAAAAATATTCTTATAAAAATTATTTATACAAAATATAAAGTGACGCTCAGCAGGCAAAGCTTATACTGTACAACTCGTATTTCAAAACCTTGCTCGTTTATCAAGTTAAAATGTATTTTAAATTTTGCTCATCTTGCCAAAGTTACTCACAATCCAATGTTTCACTGTAGAATAAAAAATAAAAATAGAATAGTATAAAAAAGTGCGCACATTTCGGTCTGCAGTCAAAGAAAACAAATTAAAAAAGGAGGAAAGCGTAATAATATGAAGAAAATAGACAATAATAACACACGTGGTGGTGTGTGTGTGTGTGTGTGTGTGTGTGTGTGTGTGTGTGCGTGCGTGTGTGTGCGTGTGTGCGTGTGTGCGTGTGTGTGTGTGTGTGTGTGTGTGTGTGTGTGTGTGTGCGTGTGTGCGTGTGTGTGTGTACTGTGCAGCTAGTGTGCAGCGCTCTCTCTCTCTCTTTTTTTTTGAGTATTTGAGTATGCACTGCTGTCTCTTCTCTTGGGGCAGTCAGACCTGTCTGAGGCTCCCTGTCCCTACGGCCAGATGGTGCTCACTGAGTCTGTACTTCATCAGTGTGTTTCTAAGCTTTGGGTCAGTCACCAAGCTCAGATAATCTGCCATGCGGTTTAGTTCGGATTTCACCAGTAGCTCAAATAGTTTCCACTTAGTGTTTTTAATACGGCTTATTCTAATTGTGTATGCTACAGTAAGTTCCCACTTCCATCCATGACCTGTTTTTTTTTTTGCCACATATTGCTATTAAACGTACCATTTTGTATTGTAATATATTTTTCTGGACTTAGTTATAATAATAACCAAATGTTTTTTTTTTTATCACCCCTCAAAAGTATTTTAAAAAATAAACAAGTACTAGAATTATTAACAAATTCCACATAAATTCCTGACTATGCATATATTACATGAAAAAAAACATTGCATCCTTTTGCGATTAAACAATTGCGAAGGCCTATACTGCGATTTCGAATTTGTGCCGCGCTGCTGTTTATGACGGCGGCTTGGTGGTGAGATTTGATCTGGTTTTTAATGGCGACTTTTCAATGGCTTCCACTGTAACATTCTCAGATCCAAACTTCAACTTTGTAATTTCTTCTCACTGTTTCAGTTTATCGACATGAACGATTGAGTTCAATCAATATCTTCAAACAGAAAGAAGTTTGACGAAAGATTAACCCTCGTATGAGGATCTCATAAGGATGCAGTATACAGACAATCTACTGTACCATGTCTAACCCTGTCTGTGTAATCCATACTGTATCACTGTATTCTTTAATAGATACAGTATGTTATTGTGTAACTGTTGAGTACATATTGGATCAAAGGTGCTTTTTTCAGGCAGCTTGTCCTAATACTATTTGGAGGCTCAAGGTGGCAGCTTTTATATGCAGATAAAGGATGAGAGAGATTAACATTTACCTACTGTGCTGATACTGACCTAGGCTACCTCTTTTTCAACATGTTTTATAAATCCTGTAGTTTCTGAACGACACACACTCGCACATCCAGACGCACTCTGCTGTCCCGTCTTCCCTAGCGCAATCTCTCACATTCTTCCTCCTCTTATAATTCCAAAGATTGTGCTTTGGAAGAGCAGATGAATGCGAACAGAACATGACGGTGTCTGGCATTCCTAGCTTTGTCTGGCGCTGCTGTACTAATGAAGCCTCTACACACATCTCAGGGGGTCAAGTCATCTATTTCTTATCCTTTTCTCATTCAAAGTGCAGTCACGCTCCCAGGGACGGACGAGTTAGATATGCTAGGACTGACTGAAAGATACAGAGTGGAGATATATATATATATATATATATATATATATATATATATATATATATATATATATAGCAGCCATCCAGCACTCTCTCTCTTCATGTGTCCAATGTCTAGCTCTGTCTATCTTCATATATCCGTACATATATGGCAGGTCTCTTGTGATGAGCCATGACTATTTGTGTCATGATGAAAAATGCACATCTTTTAAAACGTCCAGCGTCTTTAAAATAGCAGCACAGCGCCACGGCTAAATACACACACACACACACACACACACACACACACACACACACACACACACACACACACACACACACACACACACACACACACACACACACAGAGTCAAAGGGCAGTCTCCCCAAAATAGCCCTTCTCAGTGCGCCACTACAATGGAGGCTTTGTTCGCGGCGGCTTGTGTGGAACAGAGGCCCAGTGTCTCGTGTCCCCACCTTTCTGATGTGCAGTCTGGCACAGATAGTCTGATCTGTAAAGACGAGCGTAGGAGACAGCTCCCTCTGCTCTCTACTGTTCCACTGGACTCAACTTGTCCACAGAGTCTTCATTCTAGAGAGACTACGCGTTTAAAAAACCTTTCTTGATCTTATCCTCCGTATCAGCCGACATGAACATCAGCAAACCCAGTGACATCACAGGAAGTGACTTCAGTCAGAATCGAGACATCAGCAGCTGCATTGCCTGTTTTAGCATTTCATAATGCAGCGTATTGCTCAGTAGCGTTTCTGAACTAGAGACATTAAGTGTAGAGACGAAGCCGCATTCTGTCATCTGTCGGTTTACAGTATGAAGGTCTGGTCTGTGCAGGACAATAACTCGAAGCTTAGAGTGAAAAAAGCCCACAGCCTCGTGCCTGAGGTTTGTACGCCATTTTCAGATGCTATAACGCGATGTTATGGACAAAACCTCTCGCATGTTTAAGAGCTTATAAAAGCTATGAAACCGCAGTTTTACCGAGCGTACATTCTGTTCACATGCTACTGTACTGTAAGTGCACTTCACGAGCGAATGCTTAGGCATTTACATAAAAACTGGGACGTCAGTGCAATTACGGAGTAAAGAAATGCAAAGTAAGGATGATTATCTACTCCATTACATTCCTAGACTTCAATTTAGGAATTCAGTGACCGGCTTAGCACATGATTTTGTCTGGGTATAAATTAGCATGATGCATTTTCCCCTGAGCTTTTTTATTTATTTATTTATTTTTATTCATGCAGAATTTAAATACTTTTGGAGACCATTTAAAAATCTTGGTGAAAGAGCTATTTTAGGAAACCCTGGTCAGGCCACGTACACAGGGAAAGCATTTATCAATTTTCTTATCTCGTTTATTTGTATAAATAAATAAATAAATAAATAAACACATGAGATAAGACTTTTTCTGACATTTCCAGTGTACTGTATATACTAGCGATGCTCAATTCGATTAATTTTTCCAACCGACAGCCGCCGTTCGTTATCCGAACATTAACCGTTAACTGATCCGATTAGAATATTAAATTAGAATTAAATGAAAATAGAACTGAGGAGTTTCTGATTAAATATGCAAACTTTTTTTTTTTTCAGTTTTTATTTGAACATGTGCGAACAGCAGCACACGGAACAGATCAAGAACAGAATCCGGATTCACACATCGTCAAATCTTCACGCACCTGCAGCGTTTCCGACAACAGAGAAAAACTAAGTAGTTTAAATAAAAAGAATAAAATAAATAGGCCTGCACTAAATATTTTTTACTTAAATAACAAATTAAGATTACAAAACAAAAACACGCTGAAATAGCTTTGAAGCTTGTCTCAGGTAGGCACATACATTGGCTACTAAGTTTTTTCGGAAAATAAAAAATAGCAGTCCTGCCTCAAACCACAAACTGTCTAGTTTTTATTTTAAAAAAGTCCCCACCAAAAGTGACATCACAGCATTCCTGATCGAGCCGCACGAAACGGTGTAACATACGTGAGGGTCGTCACAAAGCTGCGCGGCGAGAAACGGTCCAGAGTTTCAGGCGGAAGAATAATAAATGGATTTCGGGGGCATTTCTGGGGGAAGAGTAATAAGTGCACCTAGGCACACTTAATAAAAAAAAAAAAAAAAAAAAAAAAAAAAAATATATATATATATATATATAAAAAAAACATTTTAAACCGTTTAACTGATTAACGGTTAATATGAGCATCCCTAGTATAGACATCACAAAAATAGACTGCAGTCTAATTGGATACTTTTGTACTGAACAAAGGAGCTTATTTTATACACCGCAGCCTTTTCATTTGAACCAATTAGTAATAAAAGAGCATTTAAGTTTTATTAATTCCCTTCGAACTGTGTACTAGTTAAAGAATAACAGCCCTTTTTTTAGTAGGAGCTTTTAGCTTTGTTGCCTTTTCTCTTTAGTCTTGAGCTTTTTGACAGTTGACATTTACGTTTTGTGGAAGTAACCGGCGGTCACGGACGCAGCGACGAGCTACAGTGTTCATTTCAGGTGCACATTTCGCGCCTACGTCAAGTTGTGTTTTTGCGCCGTGCCTCTTGACGACAGAGCTCTTGACGCCTACTCTCTCAACATAGTTGCTTTGGCATCCTGAGATTTTTCCACGATCATACCGTATATCATTCCTGAAGCACGCTGCTTGATTGGCCACGTTTCTTTTAGTCCCGTCAGCATGTGCAGTAACTACACCGCTCTGCAGCACTCAGCTAATGCATTATGCAATTAATGCAATAAAATGTTCGAGAATGCTGATGTGTCTCCTGCCCCCGTTGCAAGCCTTGTCCGCTGAAATGCTGCACGTGGGACACGGTATAGAATAAGGTATGCAGCACAGGCTCGTCTGATGACTGATGCTGGAGGGGCAGTGTGTAACCATGGTGATGGTTCAGCACTTCAGCTAGCTGAGGCCACTCTCAGATAAGGCACTTTGGAGAACAATTTATGACGAACCTTGCTTCGTTTGACTGGGAAATATTGGACGGAAAATATGTCCCGGATGGTCTTGAGTCTTAAAACCGTAGAAATGGATGAATTGATCATTCCTCTGCATAAATGCATTGACATTTAAGAGATCTAATAGGCATACAGTAGGCTGCGCCTGTATGATATAGTCAGTGAATAGGACTCTCTCTCTGAAATGTCAAAATCAGCACTGAGTGATGTGACGCACTCCAAGACCAAAGACACGGCTCTCTCTCCTCATTCCTCAGGTGAAAGTTGATGCACGTTTCAAAATAATCTGTAAGATCTGTAATTGTTGCTTTGTTTGCTCCCAGCGTTTGAACCATCTCTCTGCGAGAAAGAAAAGGCACTGTCCATCTGTCCAAAAAAACAAAAAAAGAAAAAGTTCACTGTGGGAATTCCAGACCAGTGCCAGCTATAAACATCAAAACTCATTGTACTGAGAAGCTGGAGAAGAATGTTTGTCTTGGCTGCCTGGTTTACTCTCGCAGTGTCTCGCAAATACGCACGCAAACGCACACAATTCCAGTCTGTTTTCTGTTGAGTCAGAGAAAAGCCATCTGCCACACCACGATAATGGGTCACAAGGGAAGCAAGGTCTGGTAAGAGCGACGGCGAATTAAAAAGTAAGAAAACGGGCGACGCTCGGCTAGACCCAAGTCTTGCTATGTTCTAGTCAACAGCATCGGTTACAGTCAAGAGGCACACATGACCGTCTATGATACGTTATGGAATATATATATATATATATATATATATATATATATATATATATATATATATATATATATATATATATATATAATATATACTCTACAGATGTGGAATTTGTTGATGTCTGTCACAATTGTGAAATTGTTTCTGTAATAAACAAAGCGCAGATAGATAGAAGATAGAAAGCTACGAGAGGGTTCGGAGCAAGGAATTATTGGGCTATACTGTACCTGTCTAGGGGAGCATGCTGTTCCGAGAATAAGGCTATGGTCTTTCAATATTTAATACAGATCAATGCAGCCCTACATTGAGCTGCAGGAAAACAATTCTACTGATCATTCATTCTGTTTGTCAAGTGTGTCAGCGTCTGTAAAGTAGGGCAGCATTTGGGACTGTGACCCATTAAATTCTACGATTTTAAGATGAATGAGAAAGTAACAGGTTCCTGGATGTGTCTCGAGCTGATAAAGTGGTGACGAGTGTTTTGGACGAACTGCGGTTTTATGCTGTAGTCAAAGGTGGAGAGTAACAAGTTACATTTACTGTACTTAAGTGACTTTAAAAAATAAAAAGAAAGACTTCTATGAGTAGTTTTACTGCACCAAACTTTATACTTTTACTTGAGTAGATTTGTGAAGAAGAAACGCTACTCTTACTCCGCTACATTCGGCTCCACTCCACTCGTTACCTTTATAACCGTTTATTCTACCGTTGGAATCAACCGCGTGACAGTTTCACCAATCAGACGCAGCAACGATGATCACATGACTCCGTCTGACCAATCAGGTCTTCCGCCCATGTAGAATTTAACAATGATCCCAGGTGCTTACAAAATATCAGTTTATGACTTCAACAATTACATTACATTTACATTCGCAAGACATAGCGAAGAAAAGCTCTTGAAAGCAGTGGCACATGAATTGATGAAGTGATCTGCAGGTCAGCCAGGATAATGGAATGGAGGGAAGGTTCCAGACAAGAGCAAAGGGTTGATGACTGAGTCTTTTCCATTAACTCTGGGTGCAGCGTCGGGTTAGCTCGAGAATCGGGGTTAACGCTCGTTCCTAAACTTGCCTGTGTAACATACGGTACAGTAATCTGTCGCTTTCACTGCCGGTCTCGGCGTAAGAAAGCGAACTTTCCAAACTCTTATTTTTTTTCCCCCATGTACTTTTGTTTGCCGTATTAAATCTTACTCGTCAACGTTGCGTCGTCTTAAGTGGTTGGATGAATTTGTGGAAGTGTCTTCATTACCGAATAAAGTCAGCTACCCTGCGTCCTCTGTTTCAGGACCCGGTGTGGGCGAGCCAATGAACCGGAACAAATGAGACTCTAAGATGGTTAAATGCGACCCATAAAAAGAGTTTAACAGCAGAGAAAGAGGAAACTGTTTGATGATCATCTTAAGTATTTAATCCTTATTACAGTTTTTAACAGTACTGTAAATTCCGAGCGTAGCCTACTGTGAAAGTGCCTAAGCTAAAGCCTACTTTCTTATTTATACTGGCTTTCTGTCAAATCACTGTCCATGCATAATTTATTAGTGATCTAGCACAACTTCTCTGGAGTCCCGCTGAGTGAATGCTGCAGCACACTTGTACTGATCATGGTTGATTATTCACACAGGATCTGAGACGTTGATGAGGTGTAGGCATTTAAGGTTTATTGCAGTCAGGGCACAACAGATAAATAGTGAACACGTTGTACAGTACCTTAAGTTTGTGGAGCAGAACCCGACGTGGTGCTTCCATGTCGTATCGCGTCCACCGGAAATGCAGCATGTCGTGTTCCGAGATGCTTTTCTGCGTGACACAGTTGTACAGAGTGACTATACAGTATGAGTTACTGTGAGCTTGAAGATGTCTGGCACTTCTTCTCCTCTCTTTAACAAGCTGGTTTTATCAATGTATGGAAGAAGAAGGGTTTCCAGATTAGCCATTTCTTAAACACTCAAACAGTTAATTTGACCACGATCAAAGTCACCGCAGTGGCCTGAACCTCTTGACCTGTATCTGTATGACTTTGTGGATTATGTACTGTGATCTGCCTGATAATCGAGCAGGGGTACAGCCGTACCTGCCTATTAAAGTGTGTGTGTGTGTGTGTGAGAGAGAGAGAGAGTGAGAGAGAGAGAGCATGCTTAAGATTTAAATTTTAAATGATTGTAGCTTCTTTCAAGAAAACCCCCCCCCCCCCCCGCCACCACCAACTTTATATAGACTGAATATTTAACACCTGAGCAGACACTGAGGAGACGAGAGGTTTAAATCCATTAATGGAAACCAATTGACAACACAATAGCCTCAAAATAGAGATTAGCAAAGAAATTAGATTTTTTTTTTTTTGACTGCTTACTAAAGGAGAATTAACTCATTAAATACTTAAGAGAACAAGGACAATAAATATAAATGGAAAACAGCTTGGTTAAGAATTTCAGTAAATGAGAAACAGAGCGGTAGGAATGCTACTTGTATTTTCTCGCAAATACTCGTCTATAATTACCGTTTCATTGCACTTATTGGTACATTTCTCAGAAACAAAAAAAAAAAAATGATGTCACGTAAAGATAAAGGTCTCTCCAATTCCTGAACTCGATAGTCCTGTTAATCTCAGCACCACTTTTGATGCAGTAGGTCAGGCAGCTCTGTGTATCGACTGTGAGGACACGCGTCCTCAAATATTTAAATCCCCCAAAATTTACATCCTGGCCTTCTAATTTCTGCTGTTAAATATATTTAATATAGACATTACTAAGGACTACATTAAGCACTGCATTCCATAATAAATCGAGAAAACGTAAACATGTCTGCGTGTGAATTAGTCTCCTTTTATTTCCACCTCGAATTTACTTATTTTCGTTCCCTAATATTAGTGCTGCATGTTTTACTATTTTTTTTTTCATTGTTAACATAAAGAAAAAACAAACTTCACTGTTCCTGCAAAGAACATTTTCTATTATCAAGAGCTCGTGTAGTCAGACACAGGAGGAGGCTTTTGTCCTCGGTTGGTTTTCAGTTTTCAGTTTAGTGCTGTTTTTGCAGAGTCTGTTACTAGTCTGGCTAAGATGTTTTGCTCTGTGTTGATTTCTCCAGCCTGCAGGCCTTTCTCCTGGTGAGAATCAGACTCCTGCACTGCTCCTCGCTCCAGGGTTGAGATGGGGTCAAACACCCATCAACCAGTCCACGCCGTGGGACACGGACGAGCCTCCAGTCAAACAGCACCGAGAGAACGACACCGCGGGTATGCTGGCCTCTTTTACCTTTCCCTAACTCGGTCACGGATGCCTTTGGAAAGAAACATTTAGCACGTCCAAACTTTCAACACAGCTGGTTTTATAATATTAAAACAGTCTGATCAACTTTCTCATCATCAGACATGAAAATATAGTCAATTACAGTTTCTACAGTACAGTATATACACAAAATGACAAGACTTGAGGTTTAAAAATAAGTGTGATGTGTAATAAGGATAAAAAGGCTTAAAGTCTTGAAGGCTCCTGACTTCCTCCTGCCGAGATGAACTCGCACTCCGTGCTTTGGAGCTGCCAATTTTCTCCCATTACTCTGGCAGTCTCCTAACGTTAGCATGCTAAATCATTCACGAAGCGGTGGAAGAGGACTTGAACTCTATGCGCGAGTTACCAATCCAGAACACGGAGATTGCTTTTTGGTGTCAGCACAGCAAACACGTTACATTTTAGACGGTAAAACGCGATAATGAAAACATTGAAACGACTGGATTTTTATTCTGGATTATTATTCAGACTGAGTAGACCCACGCTTATTCAAACAGCACTTTAATGAGGACGACGTGTTGCCTCGGCCGGGCAAACCTGCCCGTAGAGGGAGCCCTTATTTTTGACCTTGACAATTGGACATGGTGACCGGCCCTCTGCGCCCCGCGACTCCCCCTCTCACAATGCGGCGTGATTGAGCGTCTCCCAGACGGAGGCAGCGTTCCCATTAGGCTCCTCTTACACTTCCAGCACCCTGCCTGAGCTCCATTAACTCTGAACCCAGCTCCACCTAATTGATGTGAACCACACGGTCGCTTCTAACGTCTTGGCTGAAATTAATGAATTAGCCGAAAAGCAAAGCTCAGGAAGTTCTTTAATCCTTCAACTTTACTTCAGAGTTTTTTATATGTATGTTTTGAGTTTTAATTAGATGATGAATTTGAATAGACTTCAATGGGTAAAGAATCATGTATGAAACAACTGATATTTCAACATAACACATTTTAATTACGGGATACAAGAGAGTAATCAAGTCTAGGGTCCATTTCATTTTAATACAATTACTTTCCCTTTCTAAAAACTCTTTCATTAACTTTGTAGCTGAAGACTGCAGAAATGCGAGCATGTTGGGCAGCGCTAATGAGCCCAGTCCTGAGAATGTAATTACGGTACAGATATGTAGAGGAACTCATTAATATCGGTGATAAAGGATGAAGTGATGGGTGATGTACACATTTCTGTAAAATGATAAACATCCAGAGGTCCGTCATTGTGCAATTTTGCAGGGGGAAGAAAAAAAAGGCATGTGCTTTGTGTTATGATAAGCCCTAAGATTTTACTGAATAATGCAGATAACATGCTCACACAGGCCGCAGTAGATCATCTCTTCCCATTACTATCTCTCTCTGTATCCACGAGGGCCAGTGTCATGAATAATGTTTTTAAATATTCCTTTCTCTCCCCTCCTGATATAAAGTACCCCATAGGCCTTCTGAGCTATTTTCGTTTCTTTTCCAGAGGAGGCAGGGCACAGGTCCAACGTGGCTGAATATTCATGAGATTAATCGGGCCCGTTGAGGATGTGGATAAGCTTTCCCATGAGCCGTTTGTCTACTTTCCGTCTACAGACCTGTAGCACCTGTAACTCCCAGGACAAATGGACCACGGTGGATCACATCAGCTCATATTATATGCATTATCTCAATCTCAGGATATGAAGGAAACTTTCTGACGCTCTATATAATTCATACGTAGTGCTGAGACCCAGTGATACATGAATTAATTAGTGAATTCATTAGTTAAGACAGTTCTCTAGGGAAGAGTCAGACTCAGACCTACGGAAATAAATGCGGTATATTGGGGGAAAATGCTTATGTAAGAAAAACGCATTGTTCTATAAGGACAGATTTATAAAATGATTGGTTATGTGAGCACGGTCTTATGAGTCATTTTCCAATCCTGACATCAGCCAGTACATTAACACCGGTTAAGATTAACATTGATTTAAAACAATATACTGTTAAACTGGTGAATGGATCGTGCGCACGGGCGAAGCTTTCCGGTCCAAACCGAGAGAAAAGCAAAGCAGCACAAATAGCTGGAAACAGGTTTAAGAGCACCCACAGCATCACAGCGTGCTGTGTATAGGGCTTAGCAGCCAAGTCCAAGGTTGTTGATCTGTCCTCCAAATTCTCCAGATGTCAATCCGATCGAGCACCCATGGAATGTGCTGCACGAACAAGTCTGATCCACGGAGGCCCCACGATGCATTTAACAGCACTTTAAGGATCTGCTAATCTCCTAATGTCCCAGTGCCAGACACCACCGCACACCTGCAGACGTCTTGTAGAGATGGGCCTCTAGGGTCAGAGCCGTTATGGTGGCACAAGAGGACCTTCTCAATATTGTACAGAATTCTGTTTAAGGTTGTAATGATATGGTTGACTTTGTAAACAAATTATTCTATTGGACATTTTTCAAGAAATTTAGTTTAAACCTGTGACTAGACAGTCTGTGGACAGATATCCGGCAGTGCTGTCTGTGTGGAATGGCTGACAAACAGTCTCTGCTCTGTCAACCACAGTGACACAACCAATCATGGGGGGTTTGTACATAACTGGAGTTTATTCTGTACATGCTGAAAAATGGTAGCTAGTCCTTTTCCCCAAGGAAAAGGACTAGCTACCTATCTGTCTAGCTACCTATCTATCTGTTATCACCCAAATGAGGATGGGGTTCCCTGTTGAGTCTGGTTCCTCTCAAGGTTTCTTCCTAATGCCATCTCAGGGAGTTTTTCCTTGCCACCGTCGCCGTCACCCTTGGCTTGCTCATCAGAGAAATTTCATTCATTCGTCTCATTATTATCTGCACATTTTTCTCACACATCCACACTTCCAATTATTTTCTTTTCTATAATTATTATTATTATTATTATTATTATTTATTTATTTATTTATTTATTTATTTTATTTATTTATTTATTTTTTGTTAAATTTCTTTCATTTTTGTGAAGCTGCTTTGAGACAATGACCATTGTTAAAAGCACTATATAAATAAAATTGAATTGAAATTGAAAAAAATTGAAAAGGTGTACGCCGTACTGTATGATGAAGCATAAGCATTAGTTTAAAAAAAAAAAAAAAAAAAAAAAGGACACATGCATGATAAGATGATAAGAGAGACATGACTACTTGGTTGCAGTTAAACATAACTAAATAAAGGGGGTTTATTTATTAATTTAACTAAAATGTATTGTAAACAGGCCAATAAACAGTGACTGCATTTTTTACGTCTGGATGTTAAAATACAAGATTTCCCTTTCCTTTTATACTGCATTATAAACTGTATCTCTACTTTTACTCAAACTACTACTACTATTAAAACGAATATAATTATTTCTAATACTAACACTACCACTACTACACTACCAGTGTGTTACAGTACCTAGTACTATATTCAGTGTTACCCACAGATCAGAAATATACTTGCGTAGGTAGAGGTGTACAGTAGGTGGTACGTAGGTACAGTACTTCTGCCGTAACCCACCAGCACAAAAGTGGTCTACCAAATACAACGGACAACAAATACATACATTATGACCTTTAACACGATATTTTTTTATCCATATTATATGATACTTCTATTTATTTCACATTTCAAAGATTCAACCTACTGACCCTTCCCACCATCGACCCATATGTGAACAATAGAAAGAAAGAACTTAACACTCTTCGGCGTACAAACATGGCATTGTTTGTCAGAGCACGTACTGTAATCTTCCTGTGTTTTTCAAAGAAGAGCCCGTTCACCGTGAGCACGCGTGACCCTCAGTATGCTCTTCTTATTCTTTTTACGGCCTTTACTGCCTCTCGGTACACCGCTCTTGTTGTAGCAGAATAAACAGGAAGATTTGGGCAAATATACAGCACTTGAACGACCATCAATATACTGTACTTTGGTGGCCTGCTCAAATATACTCCATGTGTGAGGAAACTCTTGATTATAGTAGTGCTATAAATAAAACAAACAAGCAAGCAAATGAATCATTTCTGACAGCTTTAGATGGTTATACAAAAGAAACATAGATATCCAGTGGTTAACCTTCTCCCATGGTATTTATTTCCTTCTTCATCAGGACCTCCATGGGTGCCTCCAGTGGTTGCAGTGAGTCAGCCAAGTCTCCTAGCTCACTCATACACGCTGCCGCAGCCTCCTGCCTACAGCCAGGGAGCTTCTGTCCAGTCGCCCGTCATTGGCGTGACCCCTGCCATCCAGACCCCGGTTCCCCCTCACCACCCACTCATGAGTGCACACTTCCAAGTTCCTCCACATTCTTCCCAGCCACTCGGCAGCCTCGTGCTCAGCCTGCAGAATCAGTCGCCTTACAGCACCAACCAGCCGCCCATCACGCCCTCGCCCATGCCAGCCGGAGGACACAGCGTAGTGGGCAACGGGCACTTGACTCATCCGCTCATGCAGCTGCCTGCTCTGCCTTCCGCTGCACTGCCACTGACCAACGGGCAGCCTTCACCAGTCTCAGCCAATCAAGAGGGCTCAAATGGGCTGCAGATGCTACGTACTGTGGGCATGGGGAAGTACGAGTTCACAGATCCTGGTCATCCTAAAGGTAAGAGCTCAGAGCCATAGGACTCACTTTGGCCTTTTGAAAATAACAAACTTGCCCTAGGTTGTCATGTATTATCTCTTCCAGGAAATTGCATTTAATGTTGGCAGTGAAGGATGCTACAAACATGCTGTGGGGAGGTTGTTAAAATAAACCCCAGGACCAGCGAAATCAAAGCACTTCCAAGGTTGTGGATTTCAGCAGTAAAAAGTGCCACTTGGACGTGTTGCTTTCGCTGAGAACTTCTTGCCTTCTGACACTCGTGTACTGCAGAGACGTAGCTGGTTTCGTGGTTATAAATTGTTGTTTGCACAAGATAACCTTGGACTAGGGCCTGTCAGCCTGAAACAGATGTTCCGTATTCCCTGAGCAATTTTTGCATTTAATGAACCTTTTAATCTAGGTTTGTATTGGCTTTTAATCTCATTAGATTTTTGCTTTACGAGCTTTATAAAACGTGCGCGATTTATTTATGACACTGATCCGCTTTGTCTTTTAAGCTACAAAAGTTGAAGATGGTTTTGAAGTTCAAGTAATCATGTGTAGCTCATTGAAAAGGCACGCAAGCTCTTTATGTCAAGGACTTTTGTTGATTGTTTGTTGTATTTAACTGTTTATCATTGCTCTTTTTTTCCCAAATAACATCATGCTACGATACCACATCTAAAGCCTAACCCAGGGGACTCTGAGCGCTAGGGCGGGATACACCACGGATGGCAAAGCACAAACACACACTCTCACACACTTGCGCAATTTGTAAATGCCTGGCAGCTTAATCTGCATATCTGTGGATTGTGGGAGGAAAACGGAGTATCTGGAGGAAACCCACCGAGCATGCGGAGAACATACACTCCACATCGACACCGGAACCGAACCTTTAACTCTGGAAGTGTTAGAACACAGTGTGAACCACTTTACCACCCTAAGTACTAATTCTTTTTTTTTTTTTTTTTATGTTGGTTCTCAATGATGGATACTTTACTTTGTATAATGAAATGAACCTAATATATGTGAACCTCTGCTTCATTTAACTAAAATGAGCATTTGAAGTACACTGTAGCGGAGATGTTTTGGAAAAAACGACACAAGTAAAGTGACATTAGCTTATACTTGAGTGGTTTCTGTAGCAGATCCTCTCTTGCACACGTATCTTGCAATCACATAAATTTATATTGGTTTCAGTGGTAGGATTCGTTCCTGCCACGCATGAGACCAGGTTCATTTCCTGGCCAATGCATCAACCACAGTCACTTGAGGTTGCACAAGCCAGTGCGCTCCTAGTTCCAGTTCCAAGGCTGGAAAAAATAGAAGGTTGTGTCAGGAAGGGCATGCGGCGTGAAACCTGTGCCAAATCAAATATGCGGAAAGAACCCGCTGTGGCAAGGCCTAAGAAGAGCAGCTGAAGAGGAAGAATTATTTAAAAGCAGCTTATTAAGAAAATAGTTTTCATCGATTTGAACCTTTCGTTCACCCGGTCTGGTTGTGGTTAGTGAATTGGCAGCAGAAATACCATGTTGAAAGATGATTATATTTATACAAATCCTTGAGTTCATCTGTTCGGAATCTGTGGCTTCAGACATTAATAGTAACATGTTGTAATACTACAAACCAAACTACCATTCTAAACCAATCAACGTCATCCATTCAGTCATGTTAGTTGGTAATTATAACCTTAGTAAGGAAGTTCATGTACTGTAGCTGGACCTTCACGATTGTTATTGAATGCACTTGTGATGGAGGTTTCCCAGTCAGCATATTAAACTGTACCAATTTCTTTGACCTTCCGAGATCCCTCGGAGATTGCGAGTGCTTTTGGGTTTGTAAAGCCTCATCCCCCATCAAGAGAGGCTTTCCTCGGTCGGCACACTCTCGTGCAGGCATTCGAACTGCGTCCCTTTTCTCTCCCACGTCACCACATCATGTCTAAGTGCAAAATGCTGAAAAGGTGAGCTCTGGTAGAGCGAGGTGGCACAACAATACGTGTTTCCCCAGGTGTCCTTGGCTCAAGGGTTGAATTTGAGAAGGGCAGGTCCTACACAGATGACATCTCGACAAGGATCATATGGTCAAAATGATCAAAGGGGCACATATCATAGACCATATGTGCACCTTTCAAACCGGCCTTCATCTGTGTGGTATTTTACCCCAGCTACAGGTGTTTCTGAACATAAGGAGACATTCTGGATTTTCACAGCTACCTGTGTTTACTGTTGCTTGACCTTCACAGTTCGGAGGCATTTGTCAGTTATGATGTTTTTTAAATAAAAAAAGGCATCCACACCGCTACAGCTATGAGGACGTAGTTGATTCGCCCTGTGACTTTTAAGAGAGCAATTCATCACCTTACCCACATGAACAACGGTGAGAAGACGAGCTGGGAAGTGCCGACGAATGTGTCGATTGTGTGTGTGTGTGTGTGTCCATGTGTTTGTGTGTGTGTATGAAGGCATTCTGGGCCATGAATCACAGCGCACTGCCTTATTTTTTATTATTATTTTTTTTTTAAGTGAAGGAATGCTGGGGTGCCTGACTTTGAAGCTGCACCATCAGGGGACGATTGCTCCATGCTAGTGACTTCATGAACTGTCACTTCACTGCGAGTTGAGTGTGGGGGAAGGATGAAGGTGTAGCATGTGGTGTTGATGCTGAAACAGGAGCACAGCCGCCTTTCTAGCAGGTTCTGCATCAGCGGGACAGAACCGCCTCAGGCCATACAGTGGATAACCATACCTTCCCAGCAGGCCCAGGGTTCTATAGAGGAAAAAGATGGCAATAGATCATGTCTTATATACGCTGTCTTGGTGTTCACCTTGTAAATGGATGTTAATAAGGAGAAACCGAGGAATGGGGTCATTTGACAGCACTAAGGGGATAAAGAAATGATGGATGGTATGACATTACTTTTTTGAAACAGAGCCACTCTTAGCGAGTAGCACAGCGTTCACTTCTGCTCTGTGTCTGAAATCCAGCACATCAGACGCCAGAACGTGTGAAAAGGTCCCTCGCTGACTGCCGAAATACATTCTTCACATTATTGTTTCTTTGCCTATCGCAGTGGAAGTATTGAAATGGAAAATGAGATGCCGTCAAGCGCCTACTCGTATTCAGAAGCGCCTCCAGGTTCACTAGATATCGTTTTGTGTCTCATTTTGTAGCCGAAGCTTGTTGCTCTGTCCTGGACCCGGTTTCCCGATTTCTCCGCACTAACCCCCGGGTCGTCTAGACGGCTCAATTAGAACACTAATCAGTTTGGACAGGTAGTTAACAGCGTGATCGAGAGGCCACCTCGCGAGTGTTGCTCTCAGTCTGAGGCTTAGAGCTCATAATGTTGTCATTTACACACAACCGTCCCCCCTCTCACATACATTCGAATGTCCACACGTGCACTTTGTTTCATTAGAACATGTCATATTTGAAGAGCTCATGCAAATTCGAATCCAAACAACCTAATTCCTTCTATTTCGCCTTTAGCTGTGTGAGATGAGCAACACGGTTGACTTGATGCTGAAATTGTATTTCTTCTAGCAATATAGTTATCATTAGTAGGTACAGAAAGAAATATTATCACCTGAGAGGAGAGATGAGTAATGATTTACACATACTCTATATTTAAATTTACATATAAATTAAGGTTTTTCAACTGGAATGATTCGGAATTGGTAAATATTTCGCGTTGTGCTTGGACGCCCTGCACGCCTGTGGTGGTTTGAATCGGTCGCTGGCTGCGCCTCTAAACCAGTGACACAAAAGCAGAATGATAGGCGTACAGTTCAACTGAATAGCTACATGATTTATTGCTATTCATGGAACCTGGATACTTTCTCTCATTTACGGTTTCAGATTTTTTTATTTATTTATTTATTTATTTTTGAAATTGCTTTTGCGGACAGCTATTTCTGCCACATTGTAATTCAAATGGCATTAAAAAAAAAAAAAAAAACTTGAAGAGACTCAAACGTCCTGTGAGACACAGTTGACGACATTGATAACATTGATTCAAATTCAAATTTTCAGCATTTGAATACCAAACTTCTGGGTGAAGAAGAATTCCTGGAAAGTCGGAGGTACAGTATGTGACTAGCTGCCTGCCGGTTGAATTAGACACGGCTGCGGTGACGAAGGAGGGAAGCGTCCATCTTGTGATTAGCTCGTAGCTCCTGGGCTTCTCTGGAACTTTGCATAAGTTCTGACTTACACATATGTCACCAGAGTAAAGCAGATTAATCATGCAATATAGATGAACTGTTCAACCCACTTGCTGAGCCTATTCGTGCCAAAAGGTTGCTGTTGGGAATGTTAAGAAGTGTTTACTGTCCTGTTTACTGACTTAATATTGAGCAAGTACGGTGTGATTGAGAGATAACACTTTCTACAAAGCCCATATATATATATAGATATTTACTGTATAACTCTACCATCTGTCTATCTGTCTATATAAAAGGAAATAAAAAAAACATGTAAATATAAATATTTTAATACTACATTTAATACTAAATTTATTGCTATACATTATATACCGTATACGAGATTTGCCACGATCATAGACGCATTTTAAAAAAATGTACAACGCCATCTGTTGAATTTTGGAATGAACTAAAATTTTTATGTTACGGTGAAGTGCGCGGAATGAAAGTGTGAGATGGCGTTTATTAAGTAGATTTCAATTCCACACTCATGCGCGTATTAAAAAATGTACAGCGCCATCTGTTGAATTTTGAGATGAACTAATGATTTTTTTCAAGGTTGATTTATTTATTTATTTTTTTGATGTAAGGGCGGTTTTCATTTAAATTTCAAAGTAGCATATCTTCTCCTCCCGATGAAACAAACCTCTGTTACCCAAGCTCAAGCAAGTTACTTTGCACCTGTAAAAACTCATTCAGTTTATGTGTGTACAAAAACCAGACAAAAAAAAAAAATCCCAAAATCACCTTGATATGTTCTATTACTCATTTTATTTTAGTTTCATATATAATTTGTTTATGATTGCTTGTAAGCATTTTTAAAATTGCTAATAATTCTAGGAATACCTGTATGGGAATGATCACTACAGTACGCTGCTGTATGGTTTATTGTGCAATGTTTATATACAGTACAGGTCCTTCTCAAAAAATTAGCATATTGTGATAAAGTTCATTATTTTCTGTAATGTACTGATAAACATTAGACTTTCATATATTTTAGATTCATTACACACAAACTGAAGTAGTTGAAGCCTTTTATTGTTTTAATATTGATGATTGTGGCATACAGCTCATGAAAACCCAAAATCCCTATCTCAAAAAATTAGCATATCATGAAAAGGTTCTCTAAACGAGCTATTAACCTAATCATCTGAATCAACTAATTAACACTAAACACCTGCAAAAGATTCCTGAGGCTTTTAAAAACTCCCAGCCTGGTTCATTACTCAAAACCGCAATCATGGGTAAGACTGCCGACCTGACTGCTGTCCAGAAGGCCATCATTGACACCCTCAAGCAAGAGGGTAAGACACAGAAAGACATTTCTGAACGAATAGGCTGTTCCCAGAGTGCTGTATCAAGGCACCTCAGTGGGAAGTCTGTGGGAAGGAAAAAGTGTGGCAGAAAACGCTGCACAACGAGAAGAGGTGACCGGGCCCTGAGGAAGATTGTGGAGAAGGATTCCAGACCTTGGGGGACCTGCGGAAGCAGTGGACTGAGTCTGGAGTAGAAACATCCAGAGCCACCGTGTACAGGCGTGTGCAGGAAATGGGCTACAGATTGCAAATTTTGCATGTCATTCGGAAATCAAGGTGCCAGAGTCTGGAGGAAGACTGGGGAGAGGGAAATGCCAAAATGCCTGAAGTCCAGTGTCAAGTACCCACAGTCAGTGATGGTCTGGGGTGCCATGTCAGCTGCTGGTGTTGGTCCACTGTGTTTTATCAAGGGCAGGGTCAATGCAGCTAGCTATCAGGAGATTTTGGAGCACTTCATGCTTCCATCTGCTGAAAAGCTTTATGGAGATGAAGATTTCATTTTTCAGCACGACCTGGCACCTGCTCACAGTGCCAAAACCACTGGTAAATGGTTTACTGACCATGGTATTACTGTGCTCAATTGGCCTGCCAACTCTCCTGACCTGAACCCCATAGAGAATCTGTGCGATATTGTGAAGAGAAAGTTGAGAGACACAAGAATCTGCAAAAGGATTCCCGACCAAGTATTGAGTGCAGAACTGAACATAATTATTTGAAGGTTGACTTTTTTTGTATTAAAAACACTTTTCTTTTATTGGTACAGATGAAATACAGATGAAAAACTTTGTATAAAAGAATTATAATGAATCGTGAATTTAAAGTGTCACTTAATTATTTTAGAAAGATTATGACTTATTCAGGAATTTTATCTAGCACATTATTTGATCTTTTATTAGATTTTTTTTCTATTTAAACTAAATTCTATCATAATTAAAATTATTTATGAATATGGGCTTCAATAAAAATGTTACTGACATCTGTGGTATTTACTGAGATTAATGTTTCTCTGAAAGAGTTAAAGGTGTTAAGAGAGACATTTTAAATATTTGCATCAGTTAAACCTAGGGCTGGGCGATATGGCTGAAAACTGTATCACGATATCAGTGTTTCATATCAGTCGATATCTATAATTATTGATATTTTTTATGACCCATTTAAAATAAGGACCGGTAGAAGAACATATTATATTTTTTAAAATTCATTTTAAACTTAACCTTCCTATGATCATAGTCCCCTCAGTTATTAAGACAGAAATGTCAACAACCAGGGGAAAATCTAATAATTAAAATGTAAACATAAGTCTAAAGTCACAATGAACACTTAACAATTATCTCTTAACATTTAAGGTGCAAAATTAAAAGAAAATGTAAGAAATGCTTAATAAAGTGTAATAACATAGTGAAATGCGTTTATTATATCAGATGCCTTTAGAGAAAACTACAACAAAAATATATTGTTGTAATATATTTGAGTTTGATGTTAATTCACTGGCGGGCCACCAGGGGGCAATACCGGGCTGTATACTATATGTGTCATGTGCACTGAATGCAGTAAAAGAAGAAAACTGTTTTTCTCCATGCCTCCGTTTCTCACACAAAAAGCAAGTAATATTATAGATGTTAGTTGTGCATATTGATGCAAACATAACAATTGTCATACCAAAGAATAAACTACCCGCCAATGTGGCTAGTGAGACTAAAGTTATTACCCGCATTTGGCGGGTGGGCGGGTGCCAATGTCAACGCCATCTTGTCTCCGTTTATGCTTCCTGAATCGCGACCGTACTACTTCCGGGTCCTAGAGCCGGTCGTGCACATGAGAGCAACCAAACTAGCTTCGCGAACTGTTTTCTTCCGACAAAGAATAAGAATAAAAAATATCGAACGTTTTATCGAACACATTTTTTATTGATATCGATCACGTGTCTATCGCGAAACATATCGTTATCGATTTATCGCCCAGGCCTACGTAAACCTGATTTCCTGCTCTTATTTTATTGCAGCACGAACGGTGTGTGTGTGTGTGTGTGTGTGTGTGTGTGTGTGTGTGGTGGTCGGCGGTGGTGCACTGGGTGTTCTGGTGCCTTTTTTATCGTAGCCAGTTGACTTCTTATTTCAACAATTTGTCCTGCATTATTTTTTCTGTGGTATTTGAACCGACAGGCTCGACTTTAGTCCCTGTGGGCATGACTGAGCCTTGGGTGCCCACGATCCTGTCACCAGTTTATTGGTGTGTAATTGTTTTGGTTTTTCAAATCACCTGGAGGTAGGTGTTGAAGTTATCGCTGATTCAAATGCATATAAGAATGAGGATCAGATGAATTAAATACTGCGTTCAGTGTGGTTGCAGATCTCCGTTATGAAGAAAGACACACCACCAGTCCAGGCTGTGTCACATTGCATAGATTTGGCTGCTGCCTCGACACTGGCAGCCCCTTGTGATTTATTATTCAGAGTGCTTCCATTGAGACATTATTCTGAGCTAGAGTGAAGCTTGGTGTGGGAGAGGGAGATGAAGTCTGTGCTCATTATCATGCTTTAGAAAGGAGAATCCCACCTCGAGCCCATACGTTCCAGCCCTTGCAGTTAATATAATACACAGCTAGCGAGAGAGCTCATTAAGATTGATCATGCACCGGCCGACTGGGCCGCACCAGAACCCTGCACCGCTTCCATTAATCACTCGCTTTTCAAGATAACATGCTGTGTCACCAGACAGGTCCACTCAGAGATGCAGCCGGGAAAACATTGAGTTCTCTCTTATTCACTCCACGTTCCTGGAATGTCCACGGCTTGTCACCTACTGCACACATCTCCTCTTTCTCTCGCTCTCCCTCTCCCTCTCTGTGTCACATTTCTCTCGTGCCCTTTTATTCTCTTTCTTCCCCATTTAGTTTAGTTTTTTTTTTCTTCTTGCGCCTCTTTTTCCAAATACAGTCCATCTAAGTCAGCACTTTAATGACATTTATGTTTTCAGTACGAAGCCATCATGTTCAGAGGAGCGACAGGGGAACTTTGATGGCAGAAGGGATGCACAGAATGTATGTTAAAGAGGAGACTTTAATTCATAGCGTTTGCTTTCTGTGAAATATGGACCAAGATGTGAAAACAAAGAAAAAGCGTAGAAGAGAAAATGAGCAGCCTCGGTTCTGATTAGTGGTTATAAAGTGAAAACGATGAACACACCATGTGTAGGACATTAGAATATGTTTTCTGCAGGATATTTATTATACCCAGTTAAATTCTTTTCTTAATATTATCAGGAAAAGAAGATATCTGTAAAGAGGTCACGGTTGCAGGTGCCTGGATTAGTCGAAGCTCCACAAGAAAGAGTTTAGAGAATCCGGCTGTGTTTTTCCACTACTCATTACCAAGCCGGTGATATTCAGGGCAGCGAGGTGCTCCGGAATCATATCATTTCCAGCTCTATACACACTGCAAGCATAAATCAATTTGTGTGTTTAAGTGTAGTCAACCTGGAAAGCACTCCATTTCCCTTTGCTCTTTATCAGACAGTCTCTGTGCCAAAAGATTAATTGACGTAAGGTAAATGTTGATGTGCAGTATTGTGCATAGGGATTAAAATAGGCAGTAATGCTTTATCTAGAAAGCTTCCTCCTCGAATGGCGGACACGGAAAATATGTGCTGTTCTCTACTAACGAGAATGCGTTCAATTACAGAATGAGAAACAAGGTTACACAAATAGCGATGTAATGCAAGTGAAAATGGCAAGACACAATGAATGTCATCTTGAAATCTCCCAGCTGTGCTGATGGCACTTACCCTGATAGCTTTGCATCCCATTCTCAAGCATAAAAGTAATTCACTCCAAAACTGAGAGCTCTGCCATAACAAAACAGGCAAAGATAAAAAAAAAAAGACTGTTTTTCTTCTTGAATTGGAATGCCAAACTGTTAGCATAAACTTTTCCAAATCAATGTCTGTTTCCAATTCCTTGGCTGAAGTTTACAAGGAAAAGTTGTGTGAAAACTATGTGTAAAATTGTTATGGCTCATGTCCACGGTACAAGCTGTTTATTTTATGATTGCTTCAGTGTCTGGGCTGTAACTTGTGTTTTATCTTTGCCTGGCAATGCAGAGCTGGAAAATGTGTGTGCGTTGCCGTACTAATAAACATGGAGGTCCCATCAGTTTAGTTTGCGTTAGTATTAACACCATGCTTGTCATGTAAGGATCCCACCAGTGTGCTGTTCTGTCAATTTCGGACCTGGCTGACTGACTGCATGCCATTTAGCTAGGGGTCACATGACTAGTTTAGTACTTTATAATAGGTCTTATGTAATGCTAGTATAATATACTGGCACTGAGCTCTGAGCTCCAATGATACTGCAGCCAAGCCAGTTGAATTTTTTTGCCATTAGTGCTGCTACGACCACTGGACAGCAAATAATAATAATAATATACATGCATATATATACAGAAATGCTTATTCATTCATTTACCATGTGGCAGCAGCACAATTTATAAAACCACACAGATGCATTTCAGGAGTTTTGTTAATGCGTGATAAGCTCGCAGAACTTTTGCCTTCCAAAACCCACTTTCAAAACCAGACGCGAACATGAAAACACATCTAATAATGTTATGTCATCCTAATCCACTCTTACTTAATAATAGCTTCTAATTCATTTTTTATTGCCCTGTTTTTTTGTTGTTGAGAGCTTAAGATTCAAGATCTCACACATGGCTGAATCCTAAATCCCTCTCTAACTCCCTATCAAAGGTACCACTCTGTGAGTGGAACAAGGGGTTGTACATGGGAGCACACTAGCTTTTTCTACATTTTGGGATTCAACCTTTGGTATTCGAAAGCAGAATAAGTGGAAATGTAAAGTAAATCTCAGGCTACATCCTCGTGCCTACGATCGTATCACAGCTGTGCTGATATTCAGTACAACAGCACTGTTCTGTTCTGTGCCCTCCGTAGCCTCAGATTCCTGTTCATACTGTACCTGACAGGAGTTTGAACCCAGCGTGGTCTTTTGCCATCCCAGTGCTTGATGTACTGGACTGGACTGGACTGGACTGTACTGGACTTTGCTGTGATTACGGGATACTTTTCTGCATCATTTGTAACAAGAAGTTACAGAAGTTCCTCTCTGGCGTCTTGTTGTTCTTGTTCGGCTGACTGTTTTTGCATCATTTTATAGAGACTGTTTGATGTGAAAATCTTGGGTGTTCAGCAGTTTCACAGGCAGTAACAGAGATCACCTTTTTTATTATTTAGATGTTAGCTACAGTATCAGGGTTTGACATTAACTGTTTTGCTCTCTGGCCGATGTGACTAGTGGATTTCCGGAGTCACTCGCCATTCAGCCTTTTTACTCGCCACAATTCTGTTACCAGAAAATCGCAGTTTTTTTCTTCCCCATGATACGTTAATGTTTGTTATATCTAGATTTACTTATAAATGACAGCATACACTGTATCACTATAGTAGTAGTCAAGTATTCAGTACTGTTAAGATCCCAATATAAAAACATGCAAACATGAACAGTATATTCTGCTTATTGAACTTAAATTCAAGCCTCTTACCACATGACATTGAAAAATAACAGATTCACTACAACTGAACTCATTCTGATATTAAAAATACAGCAACTCAGAACATTTATCATGTTAGTGTGTTGTGTACTATTATCAGGTATTATTATACATTATGGATTATTATATCAGAATTCTGAGTTAGGACAATGGACTCTGGTCTATCTTGTAGTGTTGACTCTTTATAGTGAAGGTAATTCAATCAATTGATGAATTTTCTATCATTCAACATGAAATATACTTTTTTTATTTATATAATCAGTAAATAACCTGCGAAAGGGGTAAAACATTCTCATCCTGTTGAGAAGCAATAGCCCTTTAAGGAAATGATGCACACGCACCAAACAGGAAGTAAAAGTGTGTGTGTGTGTGTGTGTGAGCATGTGTAGAGAGAGGTATTAAATGTCCTTATTACGTTCATGCGCGTTTTATGCGCGTAATATTACGTTGCAATGTGTTTATTATATCAGATGACTTTAGAGAAAACTACAACAAAAATATATTGTCATACCAAAGAATAAACTACCCGCCAAAGTGGCCAGTGAGACTAAAGTTATTACCCGCCACAGACGAATTTTACCCGCATTTGGCGAGTGGGCGGGTGCTAATGTCAAACCCTGTACAGTACCTCTAACATTTTTGAACACACCTTCTAATTCCATGGTCTTTCTTGATTTTTATTTCTTTGCTTCATTGTAAATCAATACTGAAGGCATATAAAATAAGCAATAATCCCATTTGAAAAGTTGATATGGAGATGTGTCTGCTACTTCTGTCTCGGATAAGCCTTGTGCTGCTGTAACATCATTGGGTGCTTAGATAATTGCGTGAAAGTTCTGGGCCTCAGGCGTTCCTATTAAAGTGCCTGCCCGGGGCAGATCACTGTATCCTTGTGCATTTTCTTTCATTACCTCTTTGCACTTGAATTTCACTTCTTGATTGTGTACAGCACTTAAAGCAACAAGTGTTCTATAAATATTTATCATTTTTATCATTATTATTATCACGCTCATTGAACACATCATACACAGATTCATCTCTATGCGCATTACAGGGACGTACTCTGCTTGGACATGACGCACAAGGAAGGAGTCTGGCAAACAAATTAAGAATGCAGTTTTATGCGAAGATGTATTCATCCAGGTGTGAAAACTCTTGACGTTGTGCAGTAGTGTGATGCCTGATGTCTGTGGATGCAGAGGTGCATTGCCTGGGAAATTAAACCATAATTTGTAGATTAAGCTGACAGATTAACTCTTGCTGAGTTTTTCCATTTCATTAACAGACTTTATCTCCGTGCCAAAGGCTTTATAGTCATGTGCTAAATGTTAATGTGCCATACTGTGTACCGTGCATGAAATAGGCAGCAGTGTGTTGCCTATAAAGCGTTCTGTTATATTAGCTGACATAGACAGTTCTTAGACGCTGCTAAACGTACAGTAGGTATAGACAAATTGACCTGGCCTAGGTTTAATCATCAGTTGACCGCCACACAGACAAGCATTTGCATTTTCATTTTCAATTGATTAAATAATAAAAGTTGTATGTCTGTAGCAGACTATCACTTATAAGCCAAGGTTTTCTCACAGATTCATTTTCAATGTGCAGGTATTTTCATCATAATCATTATGCAGGCGTCAGTGTGTCTGTCGGCCCGTTCGCTCTGTATGTGTATGTGTTTCTCTATGCAGCAGCGATACCTCAGGATGCCCGCATTTATAATTTTGACTAAATTACAGTAGCCAGGCTAAATCGTTGCATAAATGAAAATAAAGGCTTGAGAAATAGCAGCTTTCTCCATTTATAATCAGTGTCTCGCTGTGTCCAGGCGATCCGGCTGTAATCTCAGGCATCACAGATGTACTCAGGACTTTTTTTCCTCTTTCTTTTACATTTATTAATACTATACACTGTATATTTTCTGTGTGCACTAAAACCTACAGTTTACCAAACCAAATAATTTTAACATCTGGTTTTGTGAAACATTTAACATATTGTGTGGTGAAATTAATAATACTAGGGAGGCAGGGGTTTGAATCCCGGCGTTGGTCTTCGCGTGTACAATATAGATGATGGATAAATGATGATGATGATGATGATAATATTAATAATTATTATTATTTAAAATCATGAAAATTGGCAGGTAGGTCGGAATCTGCTGCCATTAGGATGCCTGAGAGTTGCGTGGCCCGGGGCCCTCAGGGGCCTCTACAGAGGTTTTGCTGCATAGCTCATACACACTTTCACGTAGGCACACGAAACTCGGTACACATTTAGAGCTCATTGAGCCGACCAACTTTCGCACTGCATGTCCAGGGCTAAACTCAACAGGAGGCCGATTATTTTGGGTCATTTGATATGCTCCTCCTAGGGAATTTATCTCTCTCACACAAACACACACCAACACACTCAACAAATCTTTAGGCCTCAGGCTGACATCAGCCCTATTAAGTCATATCGTGTGATGTGTGCACATTATTATTACATTAAATTATTACTATTACTATTACAGTATATAAGAACTGAATTTTGACTTGTATTACAATACAATAACAACTACAGTACTACTAAATATAATTGTCATATTAATAATATAATAATATAATATATGATATGATATGATATGATATGATATATATAATTATTTATATAAAGATGTTATTCTCATTTATATTACATTTTAAATTCCCTCTATAATAAGTTAATGCAGTTGGTAAGAAGCAGTTCTGCAATGCTGAATATGAATATTGCTGTAAAACTCACATAAACCCCTGAAACCTCTCTTGATGGCCTGAAACTAAATTGCTTAAACATTTCATTAAACAAATGTTTGCAGTGTTTTAGTTATTTTCATGCTTCATCTCGATGGAGTGTGGTAATCACCACGTCGGTCAACTTTGTGCAGATTCCGCCTTTAGTGTCATCTGATGAAGTATGGCTTTATTATATGTCATTAAGGCATCGCACTGTGCTGTTGTTTAGATGCATTTTGCTGGTGTTTCTTTAGAAAGGCAAAACTGTCTCTCAGCAGTATTAATAACTAGAGCTATTAGAGTGGAGCCGAGTGAACCTAGAGGGAAAGAATCACAGCAGCTCGCGGCTCAGGCACATCAGAATGACGGATCGGCTGCCGCCATGCTCCTGATGGATCTCGCTTTGTGTTCGTTCGGCTGCTGGCACTCCTCCTGTTCGGTGCAGCCCGCTAGGTATCTGATAGCTATTGTTCGAGTGTGTATACGTCCTGGGTGTGTGTGTGTGTATGTATGTATATATGTATGCGAGTGTGGACCGGTGGTCTCGGAATGCAGCATGGATCTATATCGCACTGCTCTGTGGGATCCTATTGGAGGAGGGAACACAAAGGCCGAAGGGCGTCTTCTCCCACACGAGGCGAGGTCTTTGGTTTATCTGTGCAATAATCCCCACAGTCTAAAGACTCGGACTGTCGGTATTGTGCGAGCACTGTCATTCCCAAACTACATACAGTATGAATAAGGGCTCTTTATGGATTACTCTGAGCACCAGAACTTTATAAAGTTTTCAGAAGACTCCCAGACACTATCTCAAGCTATACGATGAAGGAGGAAGTGCAGGACGTCTTATCACTTACATGCATACAAGGTAATGTAAACTGCACAGTGCAACTTTAAAATAATATTAAAATACTTAATTATGACTATTCATGTTAGATAAAACCCTGTCTGAGTGACTCTCCCTCTGCCCAGCTTTAAATATGGAATCTTCCAGCAAGCGTAGCTGTTAGAACTGCTGTGTTATTTGATTTGATATCTACATTGTCTTCCTGCTTTGGCGTACTTTATTATTAAGTTATCAGCTGCCTGTTAGGATAATTTGGGCAAAGAATATTAAGTTGATTATGCTAACCCAATTGCAAAACTACTGTCTGTAGACAGTTGAGTCCACTTTGCCACTTCGCAATTGACGAAACTGTCTAATTTTATCCGTGTTCACTTCCAAAAACACCTTCCATGACATACAGATAGATTTTTTTTTTTTCTTTTTTAAAAACTTTCAGCCATTTTGTGCGCGTGCACATTAATCTTGTTCACTTGACCTTGAGTTAGCTTGCGTCAAAGAATGAATTTTATATTTGCTCTTCTGTTCACACTAGCACTCTGGCTATTAGCTGGTCAAACAGGTGGTTTTTTTAATACTCAAGCACGTCTAGTCTAACTTCACCTTAGTCTTTCAGATTACAAGAACAGTTTTCAATAACATTTCTATTCATTATTTCTGCCATCCTGCTTCAGGACATCGATCACACGATACTGACTTACAGATATTCAGCTCATTTTAGGTCCATTGAGTTATAATGTGTATAAACCCAGCACACGGTTCGAAATGCACCGATCCAGCATGAGGTTTGTTAATCCAGTGAGTTTGGGTTTTAATCCAAATTGGGGGTAAAAATAGCTGCATTTCTGGGCTTTAGACACCCAGGTTGTCATGGTTACAGTGTGCGCATCGCGTAAGGAGCTTCTGTTTTTATTTCAACACAAAAACCCCCATGCAGTGCTGCTTCTCTGCAAAAAACAACTATGTGTAAAAGCACTTTCAATCAATTAAACCTTAATAATATCATGTCTGTATAGTCGGGATTGAAGAATACAAATGCAGTATTTTTATGTAAATGCTTTCTGAGGTATTTTTAACTAGCGTAGTTACTGTAAGTTTAATTTAGTTATGCAGCAGATTAAAATTAACCTGAACTATTAAACACATACACATTAAATCTAATCTTTCAAAATGTACAAAAAAATTATAATGTCTTTGTTATTTTTTGTTTATTACAAAAAGTCATCACCTGCTCTTTAATCAAAAAATAATGTGAACTCTTGTACGTTTTGTCAGCAGGCTAATAAACTAAACTACGCTGCCTATTAAATTCTAATTACTACAGAAATGTTTAATGTTTCAGCAAATTAAGCTATAAACTACACAGCATGGGCTAAATTTTAAACTTTATTGTAAGAAGGAAAAAAAAGATTTCAGTTGCAATTGATTTCTTTTACGTCCGGCTGTCTTGCTGCTCTTTCTCGTCAGGTGCAGTGGAAAATTCCAGAAAACTAATCTCGCTGCAGCCTGTTTCCTTTCAGGTCCGCGCTGCAAAGCTCACATGCTGCCCTTTATCAACTCATTTTCCCATTATGATTGTAAATTAAATAAAAATTATATATATTATGACAGTGACAGTCTAACTTGTAAAAATATTTCGTGTAATAGAGCTATGCAGTGTATTGTAATTTATTGCACTTACAGTAAAAAAAATAAGGTAGTACATTTTTATCCATTTATAATTTTTTTATAATAGCTTAATCTAAAATAGGTGGTTTGAATAATTTTGAAAAAATCTTTGCCATTTAACTATAAAAAAAATTAAATCTGTTTTTACAATTTGAAGTTTCTATAATTTTTATTAGTAATATAGTATTTGTAGATAGATAGATAGAAATGAATGAAATAAATAAGAAAATAAACAATGAATGTCCTTAAATTTGTTTAATATATATTTTTTATTTGAAACATAATGCATCTGCTTTTATAGGTTATTTATTCAATTGTTTATATTATTTATATAATTTGCATTCTTTTATGAAATATCCAGGCTAATGTATAATTAGTAATATATCACACGAATTGTGCTTTTAACCTTTAATATATGGACATTAAACCCCAGTTACTTGCCAATACTAACAGCTTTTAAGTGTTATTTATTTATTTATTTATTTTATAGCATTGTCATATTCTTGTTAAATATTCTGAGTGTTACTACTACTATTTTATAAAATGTCCAGCATAATGTATAATCAGTAATATAACACACAAATTGTGCTCTTAATTTCAAAAGGTTTTTAAAAAATGATTAGGAAATCTGATTAATTAGGAGGAATAACTGGAGAAAACACATTGATTAAATGGTGGATTGATTGATTGATTATTTAATTGGATCATTAATTCTCTGTATGAACGTTTCTATTAAAGTAATTTAAAATATTAATAAAGGCTTTTACATTTTTGTGAACGTACACTATTGTGTACAGTCTTGGGTACAAAAAAATTTTATTTTTATTTTACAAATTCTGGCTTAGATGTTTATCTTCTGACTTCTGTCAGTAAACTCATTCAAACACATTTTATATTTTACATTTCCAAACATTACTGTTACAAAAATTAGTCTTTAAAAATATTTGTCAGTAAAGACAGTAAAACAGTGCATACAGTAATAGACCAGACAGAAGAATACAAACACAGTATTGACACTCCAGGGTCTGGGAGGGAATATTTACCGATTCATTCCGTAACTCAAGTGCACACAGTATGGATTTGTACTGTAAAAGCAAAACACAGTAATTACTGACCAGTCTAACATTACTTTATGCTTAATTTCTCTTTTGTGTTACTTTCTTACCGTCTATTACTTAGTTATTTTTTTTATTACTGCTCTCTATAGAATATAGAAATGTCCGCATTATAGAAAGCAATATATAAATACAGCAAATATAAGGCGAACAAGCTGTTAATATTGTCAAATATACTCCTATTAGCTCTGAATTAGCTCTGAAAATTATTACTTATTTTAAATTGGCCAAATATGGTGAAAATATTCCTGTGTCTGTTTTGTCTGTAAACTGTGTGATGTCGTTGTTTCCCTCTTTGAAGATAATTAACCATGATAGATATATCCACTGATCTTTTATAATTATACCCTTCATAATCCTCCATAGGATCGATTTATCGATCTAGAGACTGATAGGGAACTTAAATTTTTTTTTCCCCAAATGCGCGGCCTGGCTTCCTCTCTGATGTAAAGAGACAGTGATTATGTTCATGAATCCATAAAAATTTAAAGTCAAAAGAACCATTCAAAACATTCATTACAGTAAGTGTTTTACCTTGATATTTTTTGAAAATCAAAACCATATTTTAAGATCCAATTTGCTGTATTTTTTATAAATTGCGAATGCAGTTAAAACTGTTACTGTAAGCCATGGGCTGCACTAGACCTCTGAAGCTGTGCTGTGGTACCTACATGAAACAATTAGACATTTAGCAGCAAATGCTTAAAGTCCTTGAAGATATGAGATGGACTGGAGTCCATTTGGAGTCCTGGGGTGCGTTTCCCGTACAACTATGTAGCTCTTTGCTTAACCACCGTAGTACGATGCAACGTTGAGGAAACTGACTAACTAGTCACAAGTGTTTCCCAAAACCATAGTACCTGTGTCGCACTTCCATGGTTAGAACTATGTTGGTTTAATCTGTCGTTCTTCTTCTTCTTCGATACAATGGCGGAGTAGTGCCAGAGGCACATATCGCCCCCTACTGTAAAGTGTGTTTATTTTTTTTCTCTCTCTCTTCGGCTCGCATTCAATGCGCTTTCGCAGTGACGTGACGTAGAAGTGGTGTAATAATGTCACAAACGCAACATTTTTCATTTTTCAATATTTCATTTGAACTCATTTTTTATTTGGTATTGATACATCATTCATTCATTCATTCATTTTCTGTACCGCTTTATCCTTATATACAGGGTCGCGGGGACCTGGAGCCTATCCCAGGAAACTTAGGGCACAAGGCGGGGTACACCCTGGACAGGGTGCCAATCCATCACAGGGCACACACACATACACACATTACGGGCAATTTGGAATGTCAATTAACCTAATCTGCATATCTTTGGACTGTGGGAGGAAAACGGAGTACCCAGAGGAAACCCACCAAGCACGGGGAGAACATGCAAACTCCATGCACACAGAGACGGGAATCGAACCCAGACCCTGGCGGTGCAAGGCGACAGTGCTAACCACTACACCACCGCGCCGCCATTGATACATCAGTACAATTAAAATAAAAAGAAATGATGGGTTTTGAAAATGCTGGGATTGTGTTGTGAACACCTGTTCCCTATTTTGCTCAATATTATTTCCTATATGAGTCCCTTTACATACAGCCATGGTTTAATGAGAGTTGACATGAAAAAATTACACTAAAACAACAATTTACTAAAAAAAAAAAATTTTTAAAAAGAGCTTGCAGTTACAAATTTGGACAAAAAAATTTGGAATGAAATATATATATTTTTTTGTTTAAATGAATCTCGAATGAACTTGTGTTAATAAATATTTTGTATATATAATATAATATATATATATATATATATATTATTAAATAAACCTATGAATAGTCCATATCCTACTTCTCAGAAGGGCGCTGGTGGCTCAGTGGTAGCTGTTCCGCTTACCGTGCGGACGGCCCGAGTTCGATTCCCAGCCAGTGCCCAAACCCCAGTTTGTTGATTTATTTGGGTACATTCATTGAATATATATTGAGTAATATTTTAAATAGGTTTACACTATGGTAGTGTATAAATTTTACAATTTCTTAGTGCTTAACACTTTGTGCACTGTATATGTTGAATACGTGAACAGTACAGATAACATTAATTATAAGTGAAAACCTCTAACATAATACTACAAATATAGTTATGAGACATTTCTCTTTGGGTCTGTTTCAAGATACTCACCTAAAAACTCACAAACGAAACCAAGGCTGTGTTCCAACCGGCATAAATACTGCTTCTGTAGGGCACTTCTAAGGGAGAATAATTGCGATGGTACCGCTGTTATATCGTTTAAAGTGAATTTGTAATCAAAATAACCGAAAAATTAATAAACTAATATCTGAGCACCAAAACATTAAGTTTTCCAAATCGCTCAAAGTGGTTGGGAAATTTTTTAGAAACTAATAGGGCGTAGGGTCGTTAACTGTGAATAGAACACACCCAGCCGCGGCGAGGAACTCTGCTTCTAACCACAGGTCGAAGGCTGTAGTTCCAACCACGTAAGTTTGCGACGCTGTTTGCGAATGTTCGTTTGAACTATGGTTTCGGGAAACACCTAGTTGTTGAACTATGTTGGTAACGACGGAACTTGCGACCATAGTTGGCTAACGATGCTTTTGGGAAACGCGCCCCAGGTCAGAACCTTATCATGTTCCTCAAACCATTCCTGAACAATTATACAGTGTGGCGCGGTGCATTATTCATTACCATTAGGGAATATTGTGGCGGTGAAGGGTTGTACTGTAGATGGTCTGCAACACTTTGTTTAGGTAGGTGGTGCTTGTCAAGGTAACATCCTCATAAATGGCAGAACCCAAGGTTTTCCAGCAGAATATCACACTCTATCCGCCAACTTGCCTTTTCCCATAATGCATCCTGGGGCCATCCACACCAGCTTCTGGCCATCCACATGATGCAAAAGAAAAACAACCTGATTCATTAGACCAGGCTACTACTGTACTTCTAGTTCTTATACTGTATTTAAATGCTCATTGTAGCCACTTTTGATAATTGACAGGGTCAGCATGGACAGCATTATTAAAATTATTAGCAATTTTTGCTACAGTAGTCTTCTGTGGCATCAAGACTGGACAGACTAGTCTTTAGACCACATCAGAGTCACCCAGATCTACTGTATACAGTTGCTCATTTTTTCAGCTTCTAATGCAAGTACTTGCTGTTCATTCTATCGATATAATTAATGTTCTTCACTTAATTTGTCAGTGGTTTAAATGTTATGATTGATTACTGTTTATATTTAGCTACACATGACATACAGTATATTTGAGATGCTGTATGTCCAGTATAATGTGTTTAAACATACAAACACTAGATATTGTGTTTGTATAGAAACGTTGCTCTTCAGGATTTCACTTCTCTCACCTTCCTTACTTTCTTCTGTAAGTGTTAATTTAAACAGCGGAGGTGGAATAGTAGCATCACTTTGTGCATATCCTCTAGTGTGAGTGTGTGTGTGTGTGTGTGTGTGTGTGTGTGTGTGTGTGTGTGTGTGTGTGTGCGCGTGCATTAGAGGGAAAGCACACGTGTGCCGCAGGCTGTTTCATGCTCCACACTAATGATGTTCTCTTCCTTGCTGGGCCTTGACCCTCCACTTATTCACCGCAATTTTCTTTTCTATCAGCCGTGTCCACTAACTTCACGGGAGAACCATTGTTCAACTGCAGCTAAGGTTCCTCATTTCTCTTCGGCTGCCTTTCTTTTATTTGGTCTGCAAGTGAATTGGGTGTTCTTTGCGACATGAGATTGGAGGTGAAAGCCATGTCGGTCACACACGGGTGCACACACACACACACACACACACACACACACACACGTACATGTGCACAAAGGCAGCTCCAGTTACAATGGCAGTCATACAAATACACAGATTGAAATACAGCACTGGTTACATAAGGTGTGTGATATCAGGGTGAAACAGGCATGCGTTCCAGTCACTGTGTTTTTTTTATGATTAGCTGTAATAACCGGCTTTATAACTGATACACACTGAGATTTTGAATGCAGATGTACCAACATCTGTAGTTTAGCCATACTGTAGTATTTATAAAAGGAAGCATTGAAGTGTTCAGAACATACAGTATGTCGTACAAAAGGCAATAGACTGAAATTCTGTGAAAGAAGAGCAGAGATGTGACAGAAATCCACGTTTGAGTTTGTTGATTATATTTAGGTGAACTTTGAACTGTGAATTTACAAACCTATATCTTTTTAACCTAAAGAAACAATGGAGTTTCTCAACAAGAGTTATATCACTACCGATTAGCGTTTTCACCAGATTTAGCTTCAGTGTTTTCTTCGAATAAAAATGTGTCACGTTATCGACAGACATGTGCAACAATCCGGTTTAGGTTTATCTTGTTAATAACGTCTGTATATCTGCTAACGTAGCCTGTTTATGTTTATGTTTTTGCCTAATTGCTGCTAGATGTTTCAAAAAGCTCAATGATAAAATGATGGCAATATTTCTAATAGCGGATCAAGTAGTTCAGGACACTCAGAATTGATGTTAGTGTAAATTGTGCCAGGCATCATTATGTGCAGTTACATTCACAGATAACCTTGAATACACTATAATCTTTTCTCTATTAGTGAAGTGGCCACTTTGGCTCAGCTTGTAGTCATCATCGCCTATGTGATTCTGCACTTCCTTGCTCCATACTGTACCACACAATCCCATTATGTTGGCTCCTTGGACAAATTCGAATTGAAATAGCTTCTTGAGTTTAACAAAGTTCAATCTATCCTCATGCCTGCAAGCTATGTGTGGCATTTCATCTGTTTCATCTCTGGTGACAAATATATATATATATATATATATATATATATATATACTGTATGTATGTATGTGTGTGTATATATATATATATATATATATATATATATATATATATATATATATATATATATATATATTTATTTATTTATTTTCCCCCACTTTTCCAAATTCACTTCTTTAATAACACACTTGGTCATCGATTTTATTTTATTTTTTATTTTTTTTTGTGCATTAAATTTTTGCAGCACAGTTAGAGTTTGTATTCATCACTAATTAGTAACAAAAGCGCATGTGGAAAAGGTAGCAAGAAAATAGAACTAGGATTTAAGATGCAATTTACTGGAATTAAGTTACTGCAAATTTTATTAGCTAGAGATTTGCGCACTTTACCGGCACTGTTAAAGCTGATCACACAAATGGATTTTTATTTCAATTGCGTTTAAGTATCATGTGCAGAACGTACATGTTTCTGGATTCGTAAATTAAACTGCTGTACAGAAAATAGCAAAAAAAAAAAAAAAAAACTGATTAAACTGAAATCATTGATATTGATATCATTGAACTGATATATTATGATATCAATAATAATAATAATAAGAAGAAGAAGAACAGCAACAATACTACTACTGCTATAAAAATATTATTATTTAAAATAACTATAATAATAATAATAGCAGCAACAACACTACTTACTAGTAGTAGTTGTAAAAGTAATAATATTATTAATAATAGCACTTTTAATACTACTATTACTTCTACTACTACTACTAATAATAATAATAAAAAGGAGAAGACGAAAGAGAAGGGAAGAAGAACAATATTATTACTGCTACTACTGTACAACTACTACTGCTATTAATAATAATAGTAATAATAATAATTGTATTATTCCTATTAATAAAGTGTAATAATTAATCATTTTTTTCTGTGTAGGAATATATATATATATTTATTTATCTAAAAAAACATTTTATGACAAGTATTCTATCATGAATGAGAGTGTTAAGAAGAGAAACATCAAGTTCCCTCCCTCCAGTATTGCGATTGTGCTTCACAGTCAGTAGCTGTTGACATTATACTGAAACCTCTTCTCCTTCTCCTTCTCCTCATAACTGTCCTTTTTTTTTTTTTGGGGGGGGGGGGTGGGGGGTAATTTAGTTCATTTACATACAGTGGTGTGAAAAACTATTTGCCCCCCTCCTGATTTCTTATTCTTTTGCATGTTTGTCACACAAAATGTTTCTGATCATCAAACACATTTAACTATTAGTCAAAGATAACACAAGTAAACACAAAATGCAGTTTTTAAATGAGGGGTTTTATTATTTAGGGAGAAAAAAAATCCAAACCTACATGGCCCTGTGTGAAAAAGTAATTGCCCCTGAACCTAATAACTGGTTGGGCCACCCTTAGCAGCAATAACTGCAATCAAGCGTTTGCGATAACTTGCAACGAGTCTTTTACAGCGCTCTGGAGGAATTTTGGCCCACTCATCTTTGCAGAATTGTTGTAATTCAGCTTTATTTGAGGGTTTTCTAGCATGAACCGCCTTTTTAAGGTCATGCCACAACATCTCAATAGGATTGAGGTCAGGACTTTGACTAGGCCACTCCAAAGTCTTCATTTTGTTTTTCTTCAGCCATTCAGAGGTGGATTTGCTGCTGTGTTTTGGGTCATTGTCCTGCTGCAGCACCCAAGATCGCTTCAGCTTGAGTTGACGAACAGATGGCCGGACATTCTCCTTCAGGATTTTTTGGTAGACAGTAGAATTCATGGTTCCATCTATCACAGCAAGCCTTCCAGGTCCTGAAGCAGCAAAACAACCCCAGACCATCACACTACCACCACCATATTTTACTGTTGGTATGATGTTCTTTTTCTGAAATGCTGTGTTACTTTTACGCCAGATGTAACGGGACACGCACCTTCCAAAAAGTTCAACTTTTGTCTCGTCGGTCCACAAGGTATTTTCCCAAAAGTCTTGGCAATCATTGAGATGTTTTTTAGCTAAATTGAGACGAGCCTTAATGTTCTTTTTGCTTAAAAGTGGTTTGCGCCTTGGAAATCTGCCATGCAGGCCGTTTTTGCCCAGTCTCTTTCTTATGGTGGAGTCGTGAACACTGACCTTAATTGAGGCAAGTGAGGCCTGCAGTTCTTTAGATGTTGTCCTGGGGTCTTTTGTGGCCTCTCGGATGAGTTGTCTCTGCGCTCTTGGGGTAATTTTGGTCGGCCGGCCACTCCTGGGAAGGTTCACCACTGTTCCATGTTTTTGCCATTTGTGGATAATGGCTCTCACTGTGGTTCGCTGGAGTCCCAAAGCTTTAGAAATGGCTTTATAACCTTTACCAGACTGATAGATCTCAATTACTTTTTTTCTCATTTGTTCCTGA
This sequence comes from Channallabes apus, assembly GCA_030522415.1. Classification (NCBI taxonomy): domain Eukaryota; kingdom Metazoa; phylum Chordata; class Actinopteri; order Siluriformes; family Clariidae; genus Channallabes; species Channallabes apus. The sequence goes on along the minus strand of CM060128.1, from coordinate 26,301,521 downwards.
ATTTCTTTGGATCTTGGCATGATGTCTAGCTTTTGAGGTGCTTTTGGTCTACTTCTCTGTGTCAGGTAGCTCCTATTTAAGTGATTTCTTGATTGAAACAGGTGTGGCAGTAATCAGGCCTGGGGGTGACTACAGAAATTGAACTCAGGTGTGATAAACCACAGTTAAGTTATTTGATAACAAGGGGGGCAATCACTTTTTCACACAGGGCCATGTAGATTTGGAGTTTTTTTTCTCCCTTAATAACGTAAACCTTCATTTAAAAACTGCATTTTGTGTTCAGTTATGTTATCTTTGACTAATAGTTAAGGGGTTTTGATGAGCAGAAACATTTAAGTGTGACAAACATGCAAAAGAATAAGAAATCAGGAAGGGGGCAAATAGTTTTTCACACCACTGTATCTATATAAAAAAAAATTCAGTGGGATAGCCGTCTGTTCTTTCACTAGATTTCTCCTCATTAAATCAATAAAGATCACATAATGAAGCATCATAATTACACTCGATACAGTTTTGTTTAAAATGGTTCAAAATCGTTGTAATAAAAATGGATGTTTTGTTTCTATACAGAACATCTGCTTCAGCCTGCCTGAGCTGATTTTTATTCGGAAACAAACAAATCATATTTTGCAGGTACTAATCCTCCAAATCAAGCAATTTTCATAATGGAACAAATGTAATATGGCCTTCCGTTCATGACTGTTGTAATGGTGTATTGATTATGGGGCTCATACTGAGTGCTTAATCAAACACACAACTGTTTGCTTTTTTACCAGCATATCTCATGTTTGTTGTAGACGACTCCTACACTAAGCTTTTATCCTCCGTATGTCAGGATATAATATGCAGATCGAGAGAGAGAGAGAGAGACTTTAACTCTAACATATGACTGAGTGAAATATTGTGAAATATATTTGCGAATCAGAACATTGAAATGAATGAATTGAATATAATTCCATTATTTCTAATTCCGTAGAAACAGTGTGATTATTTCCTGTTCTGCTGTTTGACTGAAGTGTTTACATCAAATATTCAAATATTCAGCTCATAACATGTACAGTACAGTATGTAGGTCAACCAGATGTGGGTCTCGTGTCGTCTCAGTGTCATCTGTGTACACTGTGATACTTCAAAGGTGGCTGTTTTTTTACCTCCGAATTACTATTTTCTTGCTAGCGAATGTGTTTTGTTGTTGTTTATTTCCTGATATGTGTCTGTTTGTCTAATGCACTGTACATTTTTCTCCTTTTCTCTTATAGAGAATTTACTGATACGTTGGCTATTTCCACAGTTTTGTTTTTCTGTCCTTTGTTACTTTTGTGTTTTCTATTTATTATGAAACATATATTTCTTAAACAGTATATGGCATTGTCTGTGATTTTTTTCTTTCTTTGTTCTACAGAGATGTTGAAGGAGCTGAACCAGCAACGCAGAGAGAAAGAATTTACAGACCTGAAAATTGTAGTTGAAGGCAAAGAGTTTGAAGTCCACCAAAATGTTCTAGCTTCCTGCAGCTTGTATTTCAAGGACCTGGTGAAAAGGTTTGCCTTTCTTCCCTTCTCACCAGCCGTCGATCTGATCCGTTCTTTTCATAGGGCACATTTGTGTGGGTTTTCTTTCTTTCTTTCTTTCTTTCTTTTTTTGCCTTTTGCCTCCCTCCTCTCTCTCTCTTGCAGGTTGTGTGAAGACTTTGGTTTCCTATCGCAGGGCCAGCAGCCATTCCTTCTCTCACTCCAATGAATGTATCTCAAAACGGGGGGAAAGAAAGTCAACTTTTGTCTTTCCACCACCATTTTTTTCCCCCTTTTCTCATTTAGAGTGCATTTAACAAGTAACAAAGTGTTCCATGACTGATGGATCTTAGAAGAAAAAAAAAATGGAGGAACTCCATTGGAAAAAACCAAAACAAATGGCTCCACCGAAAGAATAGCTCATTGTGCATTTACTGTAGATTTTGCCCTCCGCTGGCTGTGTGTGTCTGTCAGAGGGCTTCGGGACGAGGAGCTTTTTCAACTATTTTATCGGTGCGTACAGAATATGGGGCATAAAGAAAAAGCATCTCATTCATATGGTAAATATTCCTGCTCCAATGAATAGTAGAAAAAGCTCTCAGTTACAAACAAAGGGAAAGAATGTAGCTCCTTTCCTGCGCTTTGCTGAATTATTACCTTCACAGGTCAGAGCCGTCTACTGTCTTTACTGCTGAAAAGCAGAGTTTTACTGTATATCAACCCTTCTGTACTGCAATTGTCTCCTCACTGCATTGTTGTGATTATTCACTCATTTTATATATCAGCCAGTGCATTGCATTTTACTGACATAAAGGAGGTTAACTGACTAGTAAGGGACGCATTTGTGTGTGTGTGTGTGTGTGTGTGTGTGTGTGTGTGTGTGTGTGTGTGTGTGTGTGTGTGTGGGAACAGTGTGTGTGGGAACAGTGTGTGTGAATGGGTGCGAACTCGTTTAGCCATGCTTGCATGCATTCGTTCGCACCATGTTTTTCCACGTGTGTGTGTGTGTGTGTGTGTGCTTGCTTTGTGCATTTTAAATATCAAGACGTTTGTAATCCTCTATGTATAGAGAGCCTTAGTGTCAAGGTAAAGGACGAGTAACAGAGAAAAGCTTATAATATTAATGTCACATCCTGGTTTAACGTGTGGATGTTAGGATGGATAACTGGATGGGGAAGAAAAATGTGATTAACAATAACAACTGTTCATTTCATTCAGTAAAGGATATGAATAGATAGAAATTCATTATCAATGCAAGAAGGTCAGTGAAATGAAGCCTCATGGGAAGGCTGAGACGAGGCCAGGCTACTGCGTGCTTAGGTGCAGATATGCTTGTCATGGTGAGCAGCAAGCATTTAATTAATATCTTCCTTAAACTGGACTGTTTATGTCTTTGTCCCGATGCCAGAGGTTTTATGACAACGACCTTGGAACAGAGACTTATACCTTAATCAGTTTTATCACTGTTTCACCAAACCTGGATAGACATCGCCATGCTGCAGAACTGTGGGTCGACTTAATCACTTTAAGGATACCGGCCTTATTACGTTGTGCGCTGGCTGCACTGTGTATAGACTGACATACTTGAAGGATAATGAATTGAATGAATGACCTTCTCCATCAGCTCTAGTTCTGCAGCTATGTGTGCATGTTTTTGTTGTTTGTTTTAAAAGAGATGAAAACAACCTTTATTTCTCCATATAAACTCGATATAATCCCTCACTACACTAATGCACTAATCCTAGCGCTTCACAGGTGCCTGGATACCAGCAGTGTATAAAGTTTTCTCAGCAGAGCTATGTTCAGATTGCCACAAAAAAAATTGTTACTTTTTACTTTTAAAATCGTTACTGTTTGTCAGCTATTTTCAATATTAGGTCTTGTTCACACGGGCGTTAAAATCGAGCGTTTATTAATCAGGCGTTCGTAGCGTCCGGTGACCGTGGATGAAGCGCTGAGGGTTTTCTACACACAGGAGTCAGTGACGGTGTTCACACGCGCTTTGGTGACGTGCGTTTGTCCGACTGCGCGTTTATACGGTGTTAAAAAAAACGTTGCATGCAGCTTTTTCTTGCCGTTCAAATCCCAAGACAGAGACAAACGAACGCCAGTGTAGAAGTCAATCGAGCGGCGCTACAAAACACAACATCAACGTATAGGACGCTCTGAGCTCGTTCGTTTATCCAAAAATTTAACGCCCGTGTGAACAAGGCCTTAGTCTTAGTCTTACTCTTAGTCTTAGTCCCAGGATAAATGTCCCTGTTCATTTTTTCTAAATCTTATCTTATTTTTGTTTATTCAGCTTTTAGTCTACTTAAAGTCTGCACTTTTTAGTCTAGTTTTAGTCAGAGGAACCCCTAAGTATTTTAGTCTAAACATTTTTTCAAAAAGATTATTATTAATAAACCCTACAGCCAAACTAGTCTAGCCAACACCTTTTTTATTTTTTAAGGTTTTTCACAAAATAATTATCTTAACATTTAAAATGTCTCTTTTCATCTGATGTTTTCAGCTAATTCTATTTATTTTAATGAAACTTCACTCATGCACAGTCACATGAAACACTGACATACACATCTACAGTATGTACTACTAACTCCTTAAACAACTACATACTGTATGAAACGCGCGCACACACACCTGCGAGTGAAGTTTGATTTAACCGGATTCGGCGCCTCATGAAAATAGGCCTAAATATCGTCTCTTGTCTTTGGCCCGAGTAACACTGCTGTGATGAGGAAGTGTTAAAGATGACTGAGCTTGTAACACAGGATCACTGCACGCGCAAAATACTCCCGATGCTGCTCGCGCCATAATGAACGAACACCATATCGCAGCGGATTGTGGCGAAATGTTGACGAAAATAAAAACAGGTGTTTTATTTGTTTACATTTTTTCAACCACGTTTTAGTCTCGTCTTTTTTCGTCAGCGATATTGCGTGCTGATTTCACGGTTACTGTTCACTGATATCCGTGACGTCTCGTTATCGTCTCGTTATCGTCTCGTCTTAGTTCCAGGAAAAAATGTCGTCAACGGAATGTCGTCATTAACGAATGCAAGTTATCTGTCGATCTGGCATTCCACTCATTATCAGTGGCCTAATATTTTGTTTTACATTCAACATACAGTATAGGGTTAACGTCTACAGTATGTGTGTATGTTGAAGCATATATACTGTATAATCAGAACCACACAGATTATTCTGCTCCTAAAGCTCTCTCTACTACAGTAGGTGATTACATGCAGGCCCTGAACCAGTGTTTTTAGTCCAGTGTTTCTGATCTGTGTGTTTACTATGAACAATAATTTGGACATATACTGTACACACTACCGTTCAAAAGTTTGGGGTCAAATTTCTTTGTTTTTGTTTAGTGATTTATTTTCTACATTCTATAACAATACTGTGGATTTCAAAACTATAAAATAACACATATGGAATTAGGTAATTACGTAACAACAAGAAAAACAGCAGTTAGTTGTTATTGTAAGACACAGAGGTCGGCCTTTCTGTAATAGTTCCTGCAAGAACAGTATTGTGTCGAGTGCATTTGCAAAATCCGTCCAGCACCATAATGAAACTGTCTCTCATGAAGGCCGTCCCAGGAGGACGAGACCAAAACCTCCCTCTGCTGCAGACGAGAAGTTCATTTAGAGTTATCAGCCTGAAAAATGACCAATTAACAGCAGCTCAGATTAGAGGCGTTATGAAGTCTTTACAGAGCAGAAGTAGCAGAAACATCTCAATATCAACTGTTCAAAGGAGATTCATGCAGTTACTGGACGCCTTCAGCAAAACTTTACAATGTAGAAAGAAATAAAAATCAGGAACCATCATGGAGTTAGAAAGTGTCCTAAAACTTTTGAACGGTAGTGTGTGTATTATTTCCAAAAAATGTCACAATAAAATAAAATATTGTTTAGTGTACACATCTATGAAATGGAGAATTATACAGGACATATTTTGAAATGAAGGCCAGGTTTCACATACGCGTTTATTGACCGTCTCTAAAATTTCCGGTAAAAGACAATTTCAAGTCAACGCGTTTTCCTTTCTTTTCTCAATGGAAATGAGTCTATTCCGCTCAGTGATAATCACACATTGACACGCTGACATGAAGATCTACAAATGCTTTAACCAAGTCTAATCCATGTCATTTGTGTCAGTGGTGCATTTCACATTGTGTGGGATGAGTTTCATTCTTTTATCCATAAGCCAGGCCTGACCATGCGTTATTGTCACAGCATTAGGGATATTAGAGAGATTGAAATACTGATATACAGTACACAGTAGTTACACACATTTACTTATATCTTCCTTATTGCACATGTATAGGGTGTGTATATTTCTGACAGGTTGTCTTTCTATGCCAGTTGTGGTCATTTAAACCTGAGATGATTTTGTCGTCTGTGTCGTCCATTACAGCTGGGGATATTCGTCTATTTTCACACCTACATCAAGTTAATCAGAAGGGGCAGTGTTAGGCGTCCTACCTTGAGGATGTAATGCAGCTCCCAAATGTGCATGCACGCTCCTGTCTGCCAGAAAAAAAAAAAAACTATTACTCTCGCCTTTAGCATCTGTTGCTCGGCACACGGAGATGGATTGCCCTCAGTAATTCCATTTTCCCCTTTGGATTTTCAATAAGTGTGCTTGGTGCCACTTTAATTTATGGGCAGTGCCTCTGTGCCTACCCATCAGTGTGAAATTTGAAACGTGGCAAGCTGTGGGAGCATCTCACACCCCCGCTCTTATTTATTTATATGAAAGCAATGTGTTAGTTTTACGGGAGCTGCGGCATCACGAGAGAGGAAACAAGACAGTGGGAGATTGTTATCATTAATGCTTTGGTGTGGGAAGGAGAAAATGAGGCCCTGCTTCCTTCCTCTTTTCTGAAATTCCGAAGGTCGGACTCAGAAGTATTTCTTGTAACGAACCTTTTTGTTTTTCACAGCGTTATCTGTTTTTCACATTAGATTAAATGGCTGTCAGACTAACGCCTGGGCCACACTACAACACTTAGACAGAGTTCCCAGAGGTAATGACAGACTCACAGATCCTTGATGGTCTTTTATTCACAGATTCACAGTCCTGGATCGTTCTTTAGCCATCAACTCCTCCGCACACATTTTCCCAGAATAAAACATTTTGGCGTTTTAAAGATTCTGGTCAGGAAGCTGAGTCCCAATCAACGATTTTCTATTCTCAAACCTCTCAGGATTTTTCTAAGAACGAACGTAACTTCAGATCAAAATAATATGGAGAATGATCCTTGGCTTGACCGTCACTCGTTATCGGCCTTTCACTTTTGGCTCAATTATTGCTCCCGTATTTCCTCACGCTTCACAATATTGTGTCATAAATAAATGAACATGCTGAATAATTACAATTATGGTGGTTTATACTGTAAGTAGATAATTTGAGCGTAAAACATGAAACTTTTCACGGTCAGCCTCAAAACATTCATAAATATATTTGTTTCTGTAATTTTACCGCCATTTATTCATTGTATAAGTGCGAATTTGTTTGGGTGTAAACTAATTTTTTTCTGATTCTCATCAAGCTTCTTTTTTTCCTGGAAAGAATTGAATGAGAATTGAGTGTGAACATTTAGTTTTCTGTAAAATTAGCTTCAGTTTAAGATAATACTGTGTGTGTGTGTGAATGAGTGTGTGTGTGTGTGTGCTCTGCGATGGATTGGCACGCTGTCCAGGGTGTACCCCGCCTCGTGCCCTGAGTCTCCTGGTACAGGCTCCAGGTCCACGCGACCCTAAATACAGGATAAAGCGGTATAGAGGATGAATGAATGAATGATATAATACTTGTCCAGAGAAATATTTCTAAATACAACATAATAAAAAACAAATTCTGAAACAAACAAAGCTCTCGACATGTCATTATGCACAGAACATTATAATAAATCAACAAAAACAACAGTATAATAAAAGTAATTATCTATGAGCTTTGCCACTGCAGAGACGTTTCACATCAGCGACAGAAACACATTCATCGCCAGAGCTGTTATTTTTAACGTTTAACTGCTGGCATAAAATCTGTCAGTGAAATCAATTAATATGCAATTAGAAACGTATAACTGTAGTATAAAAAGAAAAATCGTGTGTGTGTGTGTGTTTTTTTTCCGAGAACGAGAGGAGCTGATTTGATTAGATGTTACAGCGGTCCACGTCCACGTTCTTCTACCTCATGATCTTGAATTTGAACCTGGACACCGTGTATGTCGTCTGTACACTAGGCGATGCGGAGAACGGTCAAAATATTTCTGCCACATCCAAACACAGCAGTCCTGTTATTATCATGACATTTAATAATGCCCCACCCACGATCGGGTCACACTTGTTTCTATAAAGGCGATCTGCGGTGTCAGTTTTTTTTTTTTTTTTTCATTTTAAATAAGCGGCTCATCTCACAGTGCTTCCATACAAGCTAGTCATTCGTATCACAGTCATGAATATATAACAGAGCCTCGTTCTCCATCTGTTAGAAAAAGTATTGAATATTGCGACACCTGAGCATCAGGTTCTGATCCGGTTTATTGTTAACAAAATGCCAAATCCAAACAAAGTCCCAGGATTACCCTCAATCATCACTAGTGCTTTTTATCCTCATGTCTGATTTTTTTTTTCTTTTCTTTCTTTTCTTTTTGCTATTGTTTGGCAGCATTGAGGAATTCTGCATGTGTGTGTACGGATGTGTGTCTTGTTCTACTCTGCCGTATAAGTGTGTAGATAAACCTTTAATCGAACTGTAGTCAATAAGTGCTGGATGCCCAGAGCTAAATCTTAATAATAGTCTGCAGCCTTATCTGGAGCACAATTATACTCAATCTATTGTTTAGCTTCATCAGGGGAGTGTGTGTGTGTGTGTGTATGTGTGTGTGTGTGGGTAAGTGTGTCCTATGGAGAAAATAGATGCACGCATTTTTAAACAGTTTTCTCTTTGCCTTTCTATTGTTCTCATGTTTTTCATACACCAATACGGTACATACAGTATATGCACGCTTACACACACACACACACAACACACACATTTCTCTCTCACTCTCTCTCTCTCTCTCTCTTTTTCTGGCACTCAGAAGGCACATAAATTCACACTTCTCTCCAAAGCTAGAAAGAGATTTCCATGACAAAAGTGTCCAGACAAACTCGCTATCCGAGTTCACGTTGCACTAATTGACCTGGCTGATGAACATTCTCCTGTTTTATCTCCTTTTTGTTTTTGTTTTGTTTTTTTGTTACTGTTCCCCTCCCTTTCTATCCTCTTTTCCTCTTCCTCCATAACTTAACCCAGAATTACACCCTTCTATTATCTGAAAACCCATCGCCATGACAATTAGGGAGGACGAAAATAACAAACACTGATTTATTTTTTTTTGGTTTGTTTGTTTTTTTGTTTCTTTTTTTCTTTTCTTTTCTTTTCTTTTCTTTTCTTTTCAGGAGGCAGTACCATTGAGAGTCTTTTCAGCTGTATCTGCAGAGCCATAATTGCACGTTGTCCTCTCGAGTTGGCCTTCTCCCCCTTCAAGGCCGCTCCATATGAAGACTAATAATGTCCTACACACACACATGTTAATGCACAGCGATGGCGGAAACGGCAGCCGCCGTGTTGATTAGGGTGTTTTGTGCAGGCGGTCTCAGGGCTGCTGGGAGGGAGGGAACGGGATCCGCTCTCTCATTTCAAAAGATCCAGGCCCAGTCATGGAACACATCCCACTCCCAGAAGAATGGCTGCTGGCACACTGCGGCACCACTAACCTGCCCTTCTCTCTCCTCCTCCTCTTCCTCCTCCTTCTGTTCATCACACTTGTCATGTCTGTCACGCCTGTCCGTTCGTCTGTCTGTCTGTCTGTCTGACTGACTGTCTGAAAGTCTGTGCATGTTAATTTTTTATAAGGAAATAAATGAAATGCTAATTACACTCTCTAATTTCTGTTCTTTGCCAGTGCTGTCGAAATTAGCCTAAATTGCATCGCTTGTTATCGACACTAGATGGATGCTATATGCAAATGGAAAAAAGGCAATTTCTAGTGAAAAAATTATTTCAAATATTGCAAATTTGGATCTGAAAGCCACTTGTGATATTCTATCTCGGAGCGTTTTTTTGTTTGTTTTTGTTATTTTTGGTCTGATTTGCTCCCAGAGTCCTCGCAGTAATACAGTATCCCTGTACGTGGGCGCTTTGGCGTGTCTCAGACACTGAAACAGAATCAGCTGCTGTCTGGCCATTAATTGCGCTCCTCTTGGCCTTGACCTTGAGTGGATTATTCTTTCGCACAGGGCATAAAACTGATGCACACCATTATTCACAGATCCCCGCTGTACACCCTGGGGGCTTATTGCATTTAAACTAATCAGTGCAATTGGATCTGAATGACATCATCATTCAGAGGATATAACTCGCATCATCCTGCACTTAACTAGATCTTTGGTTGAATGTAGAGATTGTTAATATTTATTTCTCAAAGATGTAGTAGTGTTACCTTTGTCCCATGTCCTCAACCTGTCTTTATCTTGCACATTAGTGTCCACTTAACCTCTTGCGTATGTGAATATTTCTGTAGAAGCATGCAATGCTTTTAGACTATGAGTGGAATTTAGCAGTTATGTGTTGTTCAGTTGCAGGAGACAGAACGATGAATGTAAATACGAGAAATGTGCTTTCTTCATGTCTTCAGAAGAGTTATTGTGTATAAAGGTTGTCTAACCCGTGTGTCGGTGCCATCAGGTCCCTCGGGGAGACGGGGAGTGGAGAGAAGCTGGAGCTGCAGATGACCAACATCAGTGCCGACGTACTGGAGATGCTCCTGGAGTTCGTGTACACCGGTTCCCTCGTCATCGACTCGGCCAATGCCAAAACTCTGCTGGAGGCCGCCAACAAATTCCAGTTCAACACATTTTGCAAAGTCTGCGTGTCTTTCTTAGGTAGGAACTCTCATTGCTTAACCTCATCAGCATCTACATCTCTGTCCTCCAGCCAAGGTTACCGTTCTACCGTTTTTCAGCGTCAAAAGCACCGTCACACTCCTGTGTGCGTAATCCAGCTGTGTTCCGGTAGATCAATGAAAGCCGAGCCGGAGGTGGCCACTTTCATGCAAACGCTAGAAAAAGCTGACTGAGAAAGTGTGATACGGGAAAACAAACATATCGCGACAAGGCCGAGACGACTTCCCGCAAAGTCAAGGCTATAAAGTTCTGTGACTTCTTTAGCATTTGACTTGCGAGTGTTGACGACGATGAGGCAAAACTTTGGTTCAAAAGGTCAGACAGGAAGTGAAGGATTACCAGAATCTATTACTGATTTGTTTGCTTTGCTCGTTTTTGGCGTCATGTAGAGATGGCAGGATATTAATCTAAAGCCCTGCATCAAATTAGGCTAAATCCAGTGTACAAGAGGGAAAACTTTGAAGTGGTTTGCAGCCTTGGCGAGAAACGATAGCGTGTCATTTTCTCTGAAATGCAGATTCTGCAAAATGTGATCCAGAGAGTAAAACTATTTGATAGCAACAATATTTTAACAATATATTTACTCGGTTAAGAGCGGCGTTGTGTACGGCATCAAAACTTTATCCGTCCCATCTGCGTTTGGCTACCAGAAGCACAACATAGTGGAGTCTGCAAAAAAAGTTACACGTGTTTATCGAAGTCCTGCGGAGAAGCAAGATGTTCAAACGCTTGCGCGGCTGCACTGCTGCTACCTCAAGCTAATAGTGACAATCTGGTTCATTAGATACTTGTTTGTGTGTGTGTGTGTGTGTGTGTGTGTGTGTGTGTTTGTGTGTGTGTGTGTGTGTTTGTGTGTGTGTGTGTGCGCTTCTACAGTATGTAGAACTGTGTGTCTGTGTTCCTCCGTTGCCAGTGCTGGATGGATTAAGGCCTTGGACCTCAGCATGTGGTGGTCTTCAGCTTGTCCTTTATAAGCCCTGGCAGAAATCCTAAGAAGAAAAAAAGATGCATTTTCCTCATTGTTTGAGGAGAAGACATCTGACCTGGTTTATAGGAGACGGCACGCTACAACTCTGCACCATTCCAGACATAATAAACCCACATCTGTCTCAACCAGACACATATTGGGCTGAAGTCTGGCAGTAACGTGTCTGTGTGGACTTCACATGGTGTACATATTTTATGTTTATGCCGCTTATGTCACATTGATTCATCCAAAGAATTCATCCAGAAATCCACAAGATCCACTGCTTTTTTTAATATCGCAGATGTGGCCACCGACAATGCACACCTTTCTTCAGGGGAATTCACATTCCAGGTGGTGTATACTGTAGGTAGATGTGTAGATACAGTAGGTGTATCTACAGATGCCGCAGACAGCGGAGATGTTACTATAACAATGAATTTTAGATTAGACATTACAAAAACCTAATCATAAAAATGTATTACTAATCATAAAATATATTTATTTAATTTGCTACTTTAATGTAACAGTATAATTAGAATCTATGGGCAGTCTTTAGTATGTTCTTCAGCAAAGGCTGTACTGAGGGACGTCCATTTACTGTATGAATCCTGAAAACTGAGTATTTTCTTAAAGCTTACACATGATGTATTCCGTAAAATTTAGCAATATTGGTGTTTACAGACAAGAATGAAATTACACTGAAAATCTTAATCAGTCTTTAATAAAATGCATTAAATAGAAACACGCTTGTGACAGATATTTAATAAATACCACACACTCCAGGACACACCGTCTTACCCGGACTCAGATCTGGGAATACTTTAGGATTCTTAACCCAGTTAATGGCCTCTGCTTCTGTTACAGCTCAATACCGCTGTGCACCTTCAGCCTTTGTGCTGAAAGGAAGTGAGATTGACAGGAATATTTCCTAATGTAAGGCGCAGCCTCATGCTTAATTATAGGCTTCTCGAAGAAAGGCCGCTTCAATATCAACTCGAAGGCTACTGATTGTCCTAGTTCCTAGTCTGGAAATGGCTCACATCTCTCCATTCAGACGGTTTCATCCCATTCACACTATGTCTCAGTCCCAAAAAAGATTACTGGCTGTATATCCTGCACAAACCAAATGATGTCCTGCACAGTAGTGATCACAGGGAAAGTGAAAAAAAAGTTGTTTATTTCACATTTTTCAGAGCATCTTTCACTTTATTGCAAGGTGACAATAAAATGTATCACATGCATTACTTTTTTGATTATATATACAGTATATATATATATATATATATATATATATATATATATATATATATATATATATATATATATATATATAGTGTGTGAGTGTGTGTGTGTGTGCCCTGCGATGGATTGGCACCCTGTCCAGGGTGTACCCCACCTCGTGCACTAAGTCTCCTGGGATAGGCTCCAGGTCCCCGCGACCCTGAATAGAGGATAAAGCGGTATAGAAAATGAATGAATGAATGAATGAATATATATATATATATATATATATATATATATATGTATATAATTTAAATATGCATAAGTAGGCATTTTATGCTCAGCATAAAATGCCTAAAGTTTAAATGTTTTTAATGGTAACCTCTTTGTACTGGTTCATGTATCAACAGATAGGCTGATTACACTGTATATGTGATGATATATGACTCTTTTATATCTACTGTATATATTTTCCTTGTAGATAGATAGATAGATAGATAGATAGATAGATAGATAGATAGATAGATAGATAGATAGATAGATAGAGAGTAGATGGATAAAAAGCCAGTGTGTCTGGTCCGATCCCACAGAAAATGTAGCACACATTGCCGAAAAAGTCAAAGCAGTCCATGATAGAAAGGCACCTGAACACATGGGACCCAGCAGGCAAAGAGCCCAAGGCCACTGAGGCTCAACCCCTCAAACAACAGCATCCAAAGGATGTGTTGCCAATGTCCTGGTGTTCGACACCACAGCACACCCCCTGAGGTCTTGTGGAGTCATGCCGCAAGAGCCAGAGCTGCCCTGGTGTTACACGGGAAACCAAAACCTAGTTTTAATGTTAATGCTTTTGATGTAATGGCAGTGTGTGTTTGTATATGTACAGTACTGTGCAAAAGCCTTAGGCACCGTATTATGTGCTGGACCAATATTGTTATTCAGGATTTCCATATATAACTTAAAAATTAATAAATAAATAACATTACTGGAGGATATATGCTTGGCTGTGTAGAAAAAAGATATAATACAAGACAGACCAGTTTTCAGATGGAAACAAAAAACCTAGACCAGAAGAACTAATATTCTCCAGCATGCTAAGTCAAACCTAACCGCTATTTTCTTATAAAACTGCATAAATCTGTGTCTAAAACTCCTGATTTTAAGAAATAAGTTTTCACTCCAATATTGACTGTTTGTCAGTTATTACTCTTTATTGCTCTTTATAGAACTTTTATGCAGAAATGTTTACAAAAGCATCTTTTGCTTATGCCATATTTTTGTATGTGCCCAAGACTTTTGCACAGCACTATAAGTCAAATAGTTGTTAGGTTTTACTGAGCTTGCTGGAGAACATGAGTTCTTCTGGTAATTTTGACATGATAAATATATATAACAAAATTGGTACAACATATAATATGGTGCCTAAGACTTTTGCACAGTACTGTCTATGCACACACACACACACACACACACACACACACACACACACACACACACACACACACACCAAACTGGCATTTCACACCTCAAAAGCATTTTATATTTCTTATACATAAAGCCAACATTATGTATGTGTATATATATATATATATATATATATATATATATATATATATATATATATATATATATATATAAAAAACAGCAAAATATATAATGTATTTTATTCGAATTGTAATTATTGTTATATTTCAGCACTGAGACATTCTGTATTCATGTACATAACATTTTGTGTGATTCTTGATGTAATATTATTCATAAGAACATTTTATTGTTTTTCAAGCACGCAGTGAGAATCAGGCCCTGACTGCTTTTACGTTCTGCTGTCTGATTACAAAATGTGCACCAAATTTCAATCAACATAGGAGAGATAGAGCGAGTGTCCTGAAAGGAGCTTCAGGCGCGTTTGTAGTGACGTTCAGTGAGACAGAGGACGGACTAATCGAGGTTGTCAGGAAACAACCAGAGTCGTACAGTCCAACTCTCTAAAACTATAAAGGCAGCTCATAGCGAGAATCAGCTTCGCACCGTGTAAGTGTGTGAACTTGTAAGAAACACATTTTACCTTGAGGAGAATATTACATACCTGCAAGTAGCTATAATAAATCTGCTAATGTGAAGCGCTATTGTGTAAAGCTTATTGAAATTCATAATGTTATTCGGGGGGAAAAATTGCAGGCTAACCCTGATAACGTTGCCTTTCTGTACAATTAATCCTGGATATTATTGTGCATGTTTTATTAACTGAGGCAGCAGTTCAGCCACAGTGAAGATTTCTCCTATGAGCCTTTATGTTTAAATGTTCGTAACGTGCTTGGTACAGTATTTGTGTAGAACCAGTCTTAAATGAAAAAATTAAAACAAATCAAGATTTTAGAATTTGATTTAGGAATAATTAACAAATCACATTTTTGTGACTCACTTTAAAGTCTTGTTTCATTACTATTTGTCCAGGCTCTCCAAGTCCAGTCATAGGACTTTTACAATTTCAGTCTGCCTGGCATTTATGACTCTTTGTTGACCCCTTATTTGGCTCCTTTTGTAGCCTTAGGGAACTCATAAGTACTTTATCTGCCAGTGCTAATCTGTGGGATGCCACCCCTACTGTGTGCCCTGCACTCAATCGATTTGCCCCAGTGTTTGTCCCAGAAGTGCTTTGAGCCATAGCACTCTTCTGAGTTTCAAAGATACACAGCTGAGATAGCTTTGCTGCCTTTCTCCTCGAAACCTTTTGATCTTTTATGGATGCGGACACTGGACGCTGTCTCTCTCTCTCTCTTTCTCTTTCTCACTCTTTCTCTCTCTCTTTCTCCTTTGTGCTCTTCAGAGAAGCAGCTGACAGCAGGGAACTGCCTGGGGGTCCTCGCCATGGCGGAGGCTATGTGCTGCACGGAGCTCCACAACATGGCCAAGGCGTTTGCCCTACAGAACTTTCCTGACGTCGCAAGCCAGGACGAGATCCTCAGCATCTCTAAAGAAGACCTGATCAGCTACTTGTCTAATGATAGCCTCAACACCAAGGCTGAGGAGCTGGTCTACGAGACCGTCATCAAATGGATTAAGAGGGACCCAAGCAACCGAGTACAGGTCAGTCTTTAAGATGTTTTTGTGAATTCATTGAGTGTTAAGTGCTGAAAGATGAAAAATGTAAAAATGAATGAAAAACAATGAACACACTTGCATATATTTTATGTAAGTGAGATTTATATACCAATACTGCACCAATTGCAGAAAAGCATTGTAATATATTACTGTATATAACAAGAAAAATAGTTACGTTACAAGAACAAAGTGAAGTTAGTGAAGTTATTTTTTATTGTTGAAGTAAGGAAATGTGTAATATTCTGGTGCTTAAGTACTAGATTGATATTTGTATTTTGTATTATGTTAAAACTGTGCAGAAAAGTGTGTTTATTTAGAAGGAGGAACAGACAAGCCACTAATCTATTATGGAATATGACCTTATCATGAGGCTTTAATTTATTACAAGTCTATATGCCATAATGCATTGAGAGCTTGACATTAAGTGTGCCAGTGTTCCACTTCTTCACGATCAATCATCTTGATTATCATCCTCCATGTCTCCTGTAAAGCTACATACCTCCACTGGATTTCACATGGATATATAGTATATAAAAAGATACAGTAGTATATCATTTTGTCATTCATACTGTATAAAAACGCACACAGGATGGATCCAAATTCAGACCCTTCAAATAATTCAGACCCGGCTCAAATAAAATATGAAAGCCAATCACACCTAAACACGCTGCTTAGAACACGACGTCATCATCAGCGTCTCCTCCGAAATCTCAGTCAATGCCAATCTCATGCTGATCTCTAAACTACATTGTAATACATTGCTGATAAAGTAGGAGGACAGGCGTGAGGGCCACTCTTGCCTCTTAGTTTTCCAAACAATCAGTGATATTAATAATAATAATGCATAGACAGACTTTCTTACATGCTTCTTTAGTTTTTATTTACTGGCAGCTTGCGTAGAAACTAAACACATGCCGCCGCCAGCATTATATTGGAGTGTAAATATGCGAGGGTACAGTATATACAGTACAGTAAAGCTGCCCAGCGTGGGAGGGGGAACAAATATACCTGGGCACGTTACAAATAAATTGTGCCTAGTGTGAATCCAGCCTTAGTCTTTGTTACAGCCTTAGTCTTAGTAGCCTTTGTTCCCACATCTTTTATTTGCATTTACTGTACACATGTGCATGTCTGATGTACAGTATATAGCGCTGTAAATGTTTTTATTGCTAGTTATGTGCACAAAAACATGGAAAAACATTTAAAATACATCTTAGTGGTAAAAATAGAGTATAAAGGCCTTGTTTATGAGAGCGTCTACAGCTGCCTAATAGCCAAGATATAAAGGTACAGTATTTGTTAGCACATTTTCAGCTGCCAGGAAGTTCAGAGAAGCAAACCGAAAGGTTTATTGGAAGACATGAGCCAAACACAGGTGAAGGCAGAAGTGCTTTACAGCTAGTCCAATGGAAGTACAGTAAGTTATGCCCTCCTTGAGGAAAAAAAAAAAGGTGTAGGACACAGCAGGAGCACCAACTCTCCTGAAGTGTCTCTTTTCTTCTAGGATCAAAAGAGTTATGTGTGTCTAGCTCACACACATAACTCTCAGACACATGACCCCTTCAAATCTTCTTCCAATTCTGAAAGTTCAGGCTCAGAGATGCCAAAAAACTTTTCTGGGTCTTGGCTCGTTTTTGTTCAGTCCTCCAGAAGACTGAGGATGCTCAGAGCTAACATAAGTGCACAGTAGAGCTGCCTGCGGATTCAGATATTGAAGGGCTGTGCAGCAGGACATCAGGCTCTTGGCAGCCGTGATGGAGCACTGTGGCTGTCTGAAACGTCGGAGCCATGTGTGACAGAGCTGTCGCACTGAGCTGCTGTTTAAGAAGCGGCTCACGCACTCGCAGGATACACACTCGCAAAAATAAACCAGCCCACTGGTCAGTGCAGAGCACACAACATCGAAACACTGGGTCGTGAACGCAGTCATTTTCCATTTCCTTCATTTTTTTTATTTTTTTTGTCTGTTGCCCGGACTAGACTAGGATGAAAGGGCTTCTGATTGAACCTTCTGAAATCTCCAAGGGATTTGTTGAGTCCAATTGTCACATCAGTGTACAAAATAATAAATAAATAAAGGCCAATATAAGGGGCTTGTTCCTAAGAGTGAGCAGTTATTGAAACAAATAGACCATTTTAAGAAAAGTCATGCGTGTAAAGTGTGAGAGGAGTGAGCTGTGAGATAAACAAAGTCAAGGACAGGTGATGGAAATGGAGTAAAAACATTTATTATTTTGTCATACTGTACTTCTACTGTAGGTACGCATGGACCGGTATGAAATAATGACGGTATGATAACCTTAAGCAAAAATAGCATATGTTATCTTTTTTTAAACAACATATAGAATATTTGGTACATTAGTAAGTGTTTATGTTAAGTTAAAATAATAAACAATAACTAACCAAATAATAATAAAATTAATAATTGAATTATTATAATAAAAAAAAAAAAATGCAGCCAATACTGCATGCTGCTACTGAGAGTAATAATCAAATAATGTTATAATATTGATTCTGTAATTTCAGTGTTGATGCACGCATAAGGAGAAAGAGAGTGCGTGCGAGTATGTCTATTCATGTGTTCACACACACCATTGTACTTTCTCTCCATATAACACACGAACAGGCGTCTGACTCGAGAATAATGCCAGAATCAGCGAGCGCAAATGAGGTCCATGTGTGCAGCTCTTCTAAATCCTCGCTCGTGTAATGCTATCTCATTTGCGCTCGCTGACTTTGGCATTATTCTCACATGGTATAATCGCAAAAACATTAGAGAGCCAACATACCTTACTTTAAAAATGTAGTGGTTTTGAACAGATGCAAGTTACGCAATAATGCAAGACGAAAACATACATGTAGCCGTTTTACCAGCTATTTAATTACAGTAGTAAAGTAAACGTACTGATTTTGCTGTAAATCTCCAACTTCTCTGCTCATCTCCGCTGTGTTCAATAAGATTGGGGGAAGCAAGCTGATGTTAGCCGCCTCGTTAGCAAGTTTAAAGAATTTATTCCAGCAAAGGTAGACGTTCGACCACCATACGCAGCTGACTTACTGCTCGCCGCACCATGTGGGGGACAGAGGAGATGGGAGGGGTCGGTTTATTCTATACGCTAAATACATCCTGTATGTTTTGTCTATGACGAGTCATAAAAAAAAACACCTTGTACCACAGGAACGTTATGACCGACATTTGTAGTGGTTTTAAAATCGTGATTTTCTCAAATCACGGTGTAGCTTGAAAGCAGAAACCGGCCCATGCCTCCTTTCAGGTACTGTAAGCTAGTCGTTTTATGGCTTTGAGCTAATTACTTCTGATTTAGCACCCACTCGATTATGAGCAGCCTGAGTACTTAGTTTAATCTCAGCCTCGATCTGAAGCATTGCCTCCATGCGAGATGATGTATGGAGCCGTGTTGGGTAGTTCTTCATCTCTCATTTTAATTTACATTAGTGTAGCACAGTGAGTCAACACAGTTTTCCTGTAGTCGTAACATAGGTCCCAAGTGCCTCACAAAAAGAAGAATAATGCCGCTGCAAATTCTCTAGCTCAAGGGCCATGGGGCATATAAAAATGGTACATGCCAGCTTAATGATCGATCCTGCGTTAGTGCTCATGACGGAGTGCTGTTCTCTCACTGGAATAATAGATATGAGTAAATGAATTGCACTGAAATGTCCTAAGGTCTAACGGTGGATATTCAGGGTGGCACAAAAGTCTGGATCCATGAGCAAAAGTTTATTACTAAAAAGTATTTTTCTCACTTTGTGGCCTCTGACTTCTTGGCACTTGTGTATGCTGAATATCAAAACGTTGAACATTTCTAAACTGATGTTACTTGCAGAGATGATATCATCCTTTGTGACAAAAATGAATATTACAATTAAGATTATCTTCTTTAGATTTTTATAATATGTGCATAAACATGTAAACTTTTGCTCAAACACTAGCCTGAATGTGATTCAGATTCAGTCAGTCAGGAAAGAAACTCCCTCGGGTGTACAAACAGGACGGTAATCTAACTCCTGCGCTATTATGAAAGCAGAACAGCCAGGGAGTGAGACGAGTGCCGACACTCTGACCTTTCCCTTCACTCCTAGCTCCAGGTCCACAGCACGGGCCATGTGTGTTCAATTAGAACGGCCCCTCGTGCCGCCAGTGTGCCCATTAAAGCCGTGCCCCGGCCAATTTCAGCCAGCACTTTATCTCACTTGCAGGACAAAGGGGTTTGATTAATAGCATCGCTTTTGAAGGAAGATCTAATATTCGGCTGAAAGGAGAGCTTAATGATGGTTTATACAGGATGAGGAATCAGTATTCACCAAATGAAGGTCCATCTGATTCAGCAGCTGTACAATAACAATGGATGTTCCGCCATTAAAATGCACTTCATGTTGCAGCCAGATAATGCTTATTAGCTCTAGGAAACCTGTTTGACATTACAGCAGCAAACCGGAGGCGTTACCAGACATGGATGTTTTGTTTCATTTTTCTACAGACGGCCTTATAGAGGATTATGCAGTTTTCACAGTGATTGTCCTTGAGGAAAGTATTAATTATATGAGAGGATTGTTACATAATTTGGCCAATTCTTATAAGAAAAACCACATGTGGTACCAGTCACAAGTTTGGACACACCTTACTGTATAATTCAGTGGTCTTTCCTGATTTGTATTTCTTTCTATGCTGAAGGCGTCCAAAAATATGAAATCCTCTCCTTTAAACAGTTGATATTGAGATGTTTATCTGCTGCTTCTGCTCTGTCAAGCCTTCAAACCGGCTCTAATCTGACCTGCAGTTAATTGGTGATTTTTAAGGCTGTTAACTCTAAACGAACGTCTCCTCTGCAGGAGAGGTAAGATTTGGTCTCGCTTCCCTGGGTAAGGTTCATGTTTCATCATGGTGCTTGATGGGTTTCGCAAATGCACTTGGCTAATACTGTTCTCGCAAGAACTCTTCCAGAACAGCTGACCTTCGTATCTTAAAATAACAACTGACTGTCGATGTTACTAAATTTCCTAATGCCGTACGTGTTATGTAGTAGTTTTGAAAAATCCAGTATTGTTCTAGAACGTAGAAAAAATTGAATTAGAAGGCGTGTCCAAACTTTTGACTGGTACAGTAAGTGAGTGAGTTATCACTAACCTGATGTAAAAGTCAGAGGTTAGAGCAGCAGCTGTTTTGAAGTGAGAACGAAAGTACAAGAAGCAAGTCTCCTTTACCCGTGTATGATTCAGAAGGAATTACAGACATCAGGACAGCTGAACCTCATCTGATCTTGTCCTTTTTCGTCTGTCTTAATCTATTTTACTTTCTACCCAGAAAAGGAATAACCCCAGTTGAATTACTTGAAGGGTGTGTGCGGGAAAGTATTGCTCAGCGACTCTGTACAGAATAAGCCTGGAGTCCATGTCAGGTTCATCTGGGACACGGTGCCAGTCCACCGCAGGAAACACATGCGTGCACAAACTCACACACTACGTGCAATGTTAAACCGTCAATTAGACTAATCTGCATGTCTTCAGACTGTGGGATTAAACAGCAGTACAAAGAGAACAGCCACCAAGCACAGGGAGAGCATGCAAACTCCATGCACACAGACCCAAGACAAGAACCGAACCCTTAACCCTGGAAGTGCAAGGACGCAGTGTGTTAACCGCTGCGCCACCGTGCCGTGTTTCTCCAGAGATTAGTTACAGAAAAAGAAACAAAGTCTGCCTGTGCGGGTCTTATTTATTTATACACAACACCATGGGAGCCTTGTGATGACACTGTGGTGCCCACTGACAGCACCAGATAGACTTTACTCTGTGGGCATTTCTCATCTGTGTGACGCATCCCAGCATGCTCACAACTTGACTGGTGTCATATCTCCTCAGCATGCTGTCAGACTGATTATTCTCCACCTCGGTGTAAATATGGCCTTGTGTGTGTGTGTGTGTGTGTGTGTGTGTGTGTGTGTGTGTGTGTGTGTGTGTGTGTGTGTGTGTGTTAGATGGGGAGAAAATGAGGCATTTGTAACATTTTTTGTAAAGCACATGTGTATAGCTTGTGTGTGGGCAGTTGTGTTTGTAATTATTGGCACCCTTGGTCAAGACCAAAAATTTTGGATAAATTGATTGTTTTTTTTTATTTTATTAAAACATCAATTATTTTTGTTTCCAAAGCAGTTTCTCAGAAGTATCATATGAACCCTGTATACTGTATAATCATATATGAACACACTGTTACTGAAGCATACATACTGTATAGTTTTGTAAGTTCATCTTAAAAACTGTATGTATGCTTATAATGCAATATGCAACAGCTAATGTAAAATGCAATACTGTAGCTTTTTGGTGTTTGAAAAAGGCATAATTGGTCATCCATGACTTGTTTCACTAGCGCACTAGTCTTTTGACCTTCATGAAAAATTATACAGTAGATTACAAAAGCAAAGGTCATCTAAAAGATTCTGTTTGCTTGTTACTCTAATAATTAAAAAGTTTAAAGCATAGCTTTAATTGTAGCTGTAGTTAATGTTCCTGAAAGAGAACAGACACAGGGAGCAGGATAGTTAGAGAGATGGACAAATCCTAGCTTTATTAGACACCACATTCAGTTATTAACCAGTTTTTTAAAGTGTGGCAGAAAAAGCACCAAAAAAAGCATCTGGATCCGGCTGTATTCTATAGCCAGATGTGAGAGGGGGGAAAAAAGCAAATAAATAAAACTGCAATAGCTTTTTAGACACAGACCGAAGGTGGATTTGATTCCCTGCTTCTGAGCCGAGCTTTAAGCCCTGAAGGATGTGAAGAGATTCTGCAGCGCATGTGGCTAAATAATCTGTATTTTGATAAGTAGTTTCTATTCTCTTCCTCTACTTCAATTAAAGTTTACATTTATTCCATACATTCAGTGTCAAGGTTATCCACAAAGACAATTTTCAGATCTTTTTTATCTATCTTTACCAAGGGTGCCAATAATAGTGAGCTGACTGTATGTGTGAGCGAAAAAGCAAGAAAGAGAGACAGACAGACATAGAAAATCCATGACATTTCTCACTGTAAAGTCAATTTGCTCTCCGTATTCACTGCGTTTACAGACTTGCTTCTTTTGGTGAAATAGAGCAGACTATTCGAGTTTTCACACCCCGGATGGACCTCCATTGTTCATAACACATCTGTACATTATGTGGCCAGTGACACCTATGACACCTACTGGAGATATGAAGACTTCTACTTCTTGGACTGCAGTCTGAGGAGGAAAAAAAAAAATACTAAAAAAGAAAATAGCAAACCATGTCAAATCTAGATGGGAATGGAATGAGAAAAATATTGAAATCCAGTATGTCACCATACAAAAATGATTTGTAAGAGAATAACAGTGGCTAGGAAATGTTCATTTTGCCAAATTAACACACACACACACACACACACACACACACAAGTAGGCACACATGTGCAATGAGCTCATACAGAGAAATTGGGCCTCCGAGTGGCGCAGTGGTAAAGTGCTCGCCGTATCATCCGGAGATCGCTGGTTCGGTTCCTGGGTGATGCTGTAACCTCTCGGAGGTCTAGAGAGAGCTGATTGGCCGAGCTCTCTCAGAGGGGCGGGATGAGAGATATTTTGGGTTCCCACATTAATCATGGCTCTACAGCCAATCAGGGGCGTCTGTGAGTTCACGCAAGCGGAAGGAGCGGATAGCTCCGGATATAATGTGTGCGTGAGCGAGCAGTTCGAAAAGATGCGGTTGGCTGGCGTGACGTACAGTAGTTCGGAGGAAACACTGATAGTCTTCGGCCCCTCCGACTGAGTGGTAGTAGTAGTAGACTTAATGTTGGAGCCCCCTAGTGACGGGGAGGAATAGGACACGACTAAATTAGGGAGAAAATCAGGGAAGGGGAAAAAAAAAAAAGCTACAGAGAACATAACATTAAAATTATATATTTTTTTTCTTTTGATGCCATGTTTTTGATAAATATTACTTGCGCTTTTCAATAATCTCTTTTTTTTTTTTTACCTTCTGGTTATTTCTTAAAATCAAAATACTGTAGGTTCCATAGGAAACAAAATGCCATTAACAAAATGCCAAAGAACTTATGATGAACCCCTTAACAACGTATAATTCAATCTTCCTCACTAGTTGGATCTCTATAATCCCATCTTCCAAAATCTGTATTACTGTATACTGTATGATTAGTGAACCCAGTATACTTCTCTTCCATTCACACTCAACTTCAACACAGTGTGCTTGCTCTACAGACATGTCCCAACCGGATTCCCATTCCCGTTCCCATTTCCCTCTCCTGCTGCTCTCATGTGGTCCTGAGCCCTATCCAGTAGGTGCTAAAGCAAGCCTGAGCATGAGTACCCTGGAGCTGTAATAGCTGAGAGAGGATGGTACTGTTCACTCTCAACACGTGCTGGAATTAGCACAGGTTCACATCTACAGAAACACAGAAAGGCTCCAAATGTCCAGAACATTGATCGTGTGTGTGCAGCACATGTAACGTTGGTGTCCGTGTTATTGGTAAATTGAGCCTTTGGCAGAATAGGAATTCAGATGGGAATGGATGGGAATGTCCAGTCAGAGTGTTTGTGTGGACACACACACAGCTGTAATACTGTAAATTACACTGGAAAGTTGAGCTGAAGTACAAACACATTAGGAGTTAAAAGTTTTGGAGGTTCTTGTGTTTTATTACAGATTATCCACTATTATTGCTACAAGCCAAATGAAATGATATAGACTAGTAATTAAATGAAGAAAGTTAAATCTTTATGGAACTTATTAACTGGTCACTCATGGCTCCTAATGGGACTCTAAATGAGGGCTTTATTAAAGGCAGCCGGTCGCTAATATTAACTATAAAACACGTGTGTGTTGAGATAAAATTGGCTAATTACTGTAATAAAGATTTTGACCTTTTTAGAATGATTCTGTTATTGTAATAAATTGAAGTAATTGCGAAACATTTATTAAAAAACGCTTCTAAATTCATTTATACTTGATACAGTGAGATCATTGTACACTTTAACGTTTTTCTTAGAGCGATATTTACTGGCCATTTTACTCTGTAAATATTTGTCCATCACCACAAGAAGCAGCTCTGCACCTTGACAAGAGCGGGTTAAATCAGTAATAATCACCAATCATCACATCCTGCTGCGACATTGCTCGGTGCTTCACAAGGTGTGAAAAACCTTTTCTGCTGAAGCAGCTAGTTAAACTCAAGATTTCTCCTAAATGCTTAATGAACATTGAAGTTTAATACCTCATTCCTTTATGCCTCACTTTTCCCAATTTTACCTTAAAGCAGTCAAACTGGTCACTACATGGGTCATAACAGCACAGATGGTTCTGAAAGCGATCCAACTGGGCCGATCTATAATTCATCAGATTCAGACTTCGCATCCTCGCTCTGCCGATATTTCTCGTCCTCCAGGCTGAAGACGGTCACTTTAGAGATGCTTGTTGCGTTGTTTACTCTCGCCTCCTGGGAGATTGCATATTTTAGTGTAATCATCTACTGGCCTGGTACAGGATAGGAGCTGAACAGCATCAGTGTTTTTTAGTGAGTCAAATTTACAAGTGGTAGTATAAACCCCCTTGCTGCTCGTAACAGCCCTTGCCTAGTCCCCTGTGGTGACTCGGCTTGGGAGCGGATGATTATTTTCTCTAAGCGTTCCAAAGCTGTTTGGCTGAAACGATTCGGCCGCGGAACTGGCAGGGCCGGAGAGGGAGAAGAACGAGAAGGCAAGGAGCGAGGGAGCGTTCTGATTGGATGACAGACGGAGACATATTGCCGTGGCATTATTTTAGAACAGACGTGGAATGTGTTTAGAACAGCACGCCTGTGCCGGAGCCACCACCAGCCCTAATCTCAAATCGTTCACCCACTGGGGACATTTCCTGTGCCCTGGAACTGCCAGTCAGTTTTTTGGAATTAAAGCATTATACTGACACATTCATTGAGATCAAAAAGCCTTTCTGCTGTTTATTTTCTTCTGGAAAAGAAAGTACTCTAGAACATAAGTCGAAGGGCAATTTTGGGAAGTGTTTTAGTGTCTAATACAAAGGTTTGAAGTCCAGCCAAGCCTTGGCGAGCTTGAATAAAATAGCTCCGAGGTCATAGACCTGGCCTGGAGCTGTGGATCGTTTGTACAATAGAATTCTTAGTAAACCGAGTGTAAATGGTTGGAGGGTTGTTGCTGTGTTGTGGACGCTGTAAGGAAATGTCAATAATGTTACCTGCGTAAATGTCAAGCAAGACTTAAATGAACATACTGTAGGTATCAGGTCAGAGGTCAGAGGTAACATGCGCTAGATAGAAAATAGAACGTAGGCCTACAGTAGATGTCATGAGAGTACGTGTGTGTGTGAGAACAGGCCAGAGGCGGTGTGTGAGAGCTTAGGGTGAAGAGGTCAACTCAACTGTTGTGTTTTACGGCACTGAACAAAGACACAAGCAAACATCCAGCAGATCCGCCGCCAACAAACATGCCATCATCCCACTGAGCCCTTCACAAGAGCAGAGCGTCAAACCTGCTCATCTCCACAGACAACACACACACACACACAGACCACACACACACACACAGACAACACACACACACACACACACACACACACACACACACACACACACACACAGACAACACACACACACAGACAACACACACACACAGACCACACACACACACACAGACAACACACACACACACACACACACACACAGACAGACAACACACAGACAACACACACACACACACTCACACACACACTCACACACACACAGACACACACACACAACACACAACACACACACACACACACACACAGACAACACACACACACACACACACACAGACAACACACACACACACAGACAACACACACACACAGACAACACACACACACACACACACACACACACACACACACACACACAGACAACACACAGACAACACACACACACACACACACACACACACACACACACACAGACAACACACACACACACACACACACACACAGACAACACACAGACAACACACAGACAACACACACACACACACACACAGACAACACACACACACACACACAGACAACACACACACACACACACAGACAACACACACACACACACACAGACAACACACACAGACAACACACACACACACACACACACACACACACACACACAGACAACACACACACACACACACACACAGACAACACACACACACACACACAGACAACACACACACACACAGACAACACACACACACACACAGACAACACACACACACACACACACACACACACACACACAGACAACACACACACAACACACACACACACACACACACACAACACACACACACAGACAACACACACACACACACACACAGACAACACACACACACACACAGACAGACAACACACAGACAACACACACACACACAGACACACACACACAACACACAACACACACACACACACACACACAGACAACACACACACACACACACACAGACAACACACACACACAGACAACACACACACACACACACAGACAACACACAGACAACACACACACACACACACAGACAACACACACACACACACACACACACACACACACAACACACACACACAGACAACACACAGACAACACACACACACAGACAACACACAGACAACACACACACACAGACAACACACACACACAACACACACACACAGACAACACACACACACACACACACACACACACACACACACACACACACACACACACACACACACACACACACACACAACACACACACACACAGATAACACACACACACACACACAGACAACACACACAAACAGACAACACACACACACACACACACACACACACACACACACACACACAGACAACACACACACACACACACACACACACACACACACAGACAACACACACACACAGACAACACACACACACACACACACACACACACACACACACACACACACACAGACAACACACACACACACACAGACAACACACACACACACACACACACACACACACACACACACACACAGACAACACACACACACATACACACATATGCAGTGACCTCATCAGTGAAGCCCCAAATAGAGCAGAAATGGAAATCACTCTTACAGTACAGTACATTTTAATCAGGCAAAGAACTGAATTTGGTAACTGTGTCGGTATCAGTACCTCTAGAAAAAACACATATTTGTAGAAAATGTGTATTATTTGTTTTTAAATTCGCACTTAAAAAAACATGTATAATTATTATAGAATTATTCTAAATGGTGTTTCAATGAGTCTCCTATAAAGGATTATATTATGAGGTGTGTATCTGTCGTTCCATATAAGCAATTTAACAGTTTTTCTTAATTTAATTAATTTTGCTTAAAGGTCACTAATAATCAGTTAATTAATATATTTGAGAAATGATGCGAAGTGAATCTTGGGTCCTAATGAATATGAACAGAGATGAAATGCAGCACACCCTATTCCGCAATAATCACCAGAATCGGTGGACTTTGGAAGAAAGAATTAGGGTTTAATCACGACACTCTTGATGTGCTGATATGAAGAAGCCAGTGTTAGACTTCAAACATAGATGGCTGGAAGGAACCCAGTTTTCCAGATTTCTCTACTATTAATAAATTATCATACATTACAGATGTTTCTGTGGCTATGATGATAACATTTGTGAAACTAAATGTCTTGCTATAAATTAAGTGTAAATAAAAGGGACATTACTATATAGTACACAAACATGAAGATTAATATGATGAAAAAATGATGATAAATAATGTTTATTTGTTCTCTTGCAGCACATATCGGAGTTGCTGGCGGTAGTCCGACTACCGTTTATTCACCCCAGCTACCTGCTGAACGTGGTGGACAACGAGGAGCTGATCAAGTCGTCCGAGGCCTGTCGAGACCTAGTGAACGAGGCTAAGCGCTACCACATGCTCCCGCACGCACGCCAGGAGATGCAGACTCCGCGCACACGGCCAAGACTGTCGGCAGGTACAGCACAGAGCCCGCTCATTCCTCATGTGGAAATTAACTGGTTTTAAACCGATTTTAACGTCTGCCACCTTTTTCCAATTTCTTTTGGGGCTTTTCTATGACTATCAAACTATAGACTATAGAATAGAGTGTGCTTTTTTATTCCAGGGTAATGATCAAGGAGTGTAGAAGTGAGAATGTACAACAATAAGTATTAATAATTCACTTATCATTCATCATCAGGTGCCAGTAAGTCAAGCTTGTCAGAACATGTGGTGTTAAAGCTTGTGGAGTTTGATTTAGCTGTTCAGATCATCAGTCTGGAATATGATGATGTCTCGTAAAGAGTGTTAAATGATGATATCAGTTTGTTTCTGCTAAAGAGACCTGAAACAGGTTAAATGTTAGCATTGTGGGTTTTTTTTATTCGGTTTAACGTGCCGACAATAAAAACAGTTACTGTAAAAAGCCATGAACCGAACAGAAAGGTTCTTCAGGATAATGGTTCAGGAGAATCTCAGGCTTTCCTACTGGAAAGTTTAGCTGTAACAAATTTCTCAGTTGTACATGTCTGGATGAGCATCTAACATGATTTAATCACAAGGTGAATTACCCTTTAAAGCGTATCTATAATGTCAAATTTATTAATTGGCTTTTTTAGACATTCCGATGGTCCATTATTGTGCGTGCAAACTCATTTCCAGTTTTTTTTTTTTTTTTTTTTCATTTTCGTATTACCCGGTGTTTAAACAAGCCAATTAGTGTAGTTTTTTAAATAATAAATCAAAGGGAGCTTAACATATTTAAAAAATGCATTATCTGAGGCAGTATTTCATCTGGAGCATTAACACACACACTGGGAGGCTCCGAGACAGTGTTAGTTAAAAGAAATAGGAAATATATGGGACCTACTGTATTATTGTGGAAGCTTTAATGATTAGTCAGTAGCTATACATTAGATGTAGATTTTATATATATATATATATTGCATGTCAATTTAAAGCGTATGGTTTTGGTATATTTTGTCATGTTCTCACTTGCTCTCAATTTTTTTTTTAAGTCATTTTTTGGTTCAGTAATCAGAGTAGATGTGATGAATAAAATAATAATAAAAATAATAATAATAACAATAACAACTTGTTAAAACTATTATACTCTTCATTCTCGGTGAACTGCTTAAAAAATAATTTACAGAAATGCTTGTGAGTGCCCATAACAGTCTTTTTATTTATTTATTTATTTATCTTTTTATTTTGGGTTTATGTAATAGACACACTGTACTGTCTAAAAGTTAAAATAAATAATAATAAAATAGCTGTAAAGCAATGAGATCTTAAAAAATTAAACCCCTTCTACTTTTTAAATAACTAAGTAAACAGTTTTAAAGATAAAATCAAAACTAAAACTATTCAGTAGAAATATTCAGGAGAATATTTTATATCATATACTTTACAGTATCGTGCTAAAGTCCTGAGCCACCCCTCGTTTACTCGTATTTTGCTTCCAAAGAGCCAGAATTTCATGTATTTGTAATGTTGTCATGAGGAATAGTTCACCGCGCTTCTTGAGGGACCCTTACGGCTTTCATTTTTGGCACGTTTTTGGGTCTCATTTTCAGTCTAGTCCCAGCACCTGACCAGTTTCAGAGGGTGTTTTTATTTATTATTTTATTTTTTTTGGGCTCTTTGGCGCTGCACAGTCACTTATAAATCATTTAAGCATAAAACCATCTAACTTAAGGCACGAACCAATAAGAAACAGATGCAGATGATGACAGATGGTCTGCTAATTAGTATAACTTTGTGATAATAAATACTGCTCCGTGAGTGGTTGGAACAGACGAAAGGGGAAATGAGGTTGCTGCATCAACAATCAAGTTTTTAATTGTGATCATTTTAGATACTTTGCAGCCTGTCTAAGTAAAACATCCGTCCCTATTTCTTTAACTTATTCTACATCAAAAAATGTATTTAATTTAATATGAAGAAATTATGGGTGGCTCAAGACTTGTGTATAAATGTGTAGACCATTTAATATAATATGTTTCTTTTCATGTAACGTTTCTTTTTAGTTGGAAATCTAAAATTCTTTTTTTTTTTTTTGACCGCCTCAATTATGCAGAAGTCATAAAATAAATATCTGTACATACGTTATCGGTCCGAGCCAAAATAAAGTCTAGCATACATTTGTTCTACAGAAAAGTCGTTCCCAATCTCAGCCAGGCTCGTCTCTGTGGATTCCTCAGCTTCATCAGGACGGACACCGTGAGCAGTGTATGGATTTATTTAGTCCTTATGTACTGTGGCCCTTTCTCCCTCCCTGACTGTTTATTGATCGAAGTCCAGTGCAATACCGGGGCAATGAAGTGCTGTCTGAATACACTGAGACAGATCTCTCTGAGGAATGATATTGTACACACACACACACACACACACACACACACCTCTCGCATTTGACCATGTGATATTTCTGTGCTGCGTCTTCAAAGTCATTTCGTGTCTCGTGTAAAGGCTCAATTGAGAGCAAGAGCTAGAGAAAGGTTTTTATTGCAGCAGTCAAGCGTAGCGGGCAACCGAGCCAAGCAAAATATGGCACCGCTTTTTTTTTTTTTTTTTTTTTCTTTTTTTTTTTTTTTTTTCCTTGTGGCAGGCATGCAAGCCTGGCTACCAAAGCATTTCTTAATAAATCCCGAAAGCCTCTGTAAATATCAGCGTCTGTCTCCAGCTTTTTGGCCTACTGTGTTGGTTTACACTATTAATTCAGATATTAATAAGTAGCCTCGGTCAAGATTTGAGATATAAAATTGCCTTTGGGGGTCTGGGATTTTTCCTTCTCTCTCTCTCATCTGTCACAACTTGAGTCCTTTCTTTATAAGGCAGTGCTTAATTGTTCTCGGAAAGGTATTATACATTTAGCTGAAGCACGGTGCTACTGCACGGAGCGCATGTTTATTCTCAGCAGAAATTGAAATTGATTTAACAGTTTATGCAGGGAGCAAGCTTCGACTTAAAACATTGACAGTCTGCGACAGTCTGTGCATTTCCGAGTTTACATTCCAAAAATTCTGTTTTTTTTTTTTTTTTTGAAGCATGCATTCCCGTTTGCATCATTTTTGCGTTTGTGTATTTTGCGTTATGCAGAATATGTAAATGCTTGGTGCGGTACATGTGGCAGGCTCAGTGTGGCTCCGATGCACAGTGGGAAACCCCCGTCACCTGTCGGCCAAGTTTATAACGCAGCATGGAGCTCAGAGAGCAATCGACAGCAAACAGAAGTATCTAGACAGTAAGATTGTTATACAGTGAAAGAGAGAGAGTTGAAGGATGGAGAGGTAAGAGAGAAGAAATTTGAGGGAAATAAAGCATTAGGGTTTTTTTTTGGTCACAGATGGACAGTTCTGCAGACAGAAAAAGTTTTTTTTGTGTGTGTGTGTGTGTGTGTGTGTGTGTGTGTGTGTGTGTGTGTGTGTGTGTGTGTGTGTGTGTGTGTGTGTGTGTGTGTGTGTGTGTGTGTGTGTGTGTGTGTGTGTGTGTGTGTGCATGTTTTGCCCACATACAGCTCTTGATGCGTACACCACCTGAGCCAGAAAGATAAGTGTGAAGGATGAAAAAACTGCTGCTATGTCATCCATGAAACATTCCTCTCTCAACCTACTTGACTCGCTCTTACAGACTTTCCCTGGAGTGACGGTTCAACAGTGCGAAAGCACTTCTGTTTTCCTGTAGGCCTTCCTCTCCTCCTCGTCTTCCCGTCTCTCTGTTACCTCACAAACACAACGGGAATAAGTCTTGCTGTCTTTACAGATTTCTAGTACATCACAATCTCATGTCTACAGTAAAATATCACACTTGTTACTCGGTACACTCGAAAACATTTGTGGGGGGAAAAAGAGAAGGACTTCGTTATAGAGCTGTACTGTACATGGAAGTGTAATTGGTTCCTTATGTAGGAAAAAGGAAACGAATAACACTTTATATACTGTATATCTTACAGTATACTGTATATACCTGACATTTTATCAGTGTATGCTATGTTCATTAACACATTGTACATTTACTGTCTCAGTTGATTCATCTGAAATGACGATACAGTGTTTATTTAGTAACCAGATTGAAAGTGAATAGAAATGTACAGTACAGTATGTACAGTAGTTATGATATCAAGTGAGACTAAATCGATGAATTTTTTCCCACATGCTCCTGTTAGTTACGGAACATCAGAAAGTCAAACCTATTTCAAAAACTGTTAGAGCTACTCTGAGTATAAATGTCTTTTTTGTTGTTGTTTTGTTTTGTTTTGAAACAATGATCATTATTCACACTCTGGATTGCTGTCATTATATAACTTTTACATTTTTTTAAAGACTGCAATATTTCAGTAATTTCAGTACCCAGACTGGACACAACTTCAAATTCCAAAAAAATCTAAAATTTCCAGATTTTTATTTCTTTCTACATCCAAACTATGCAATAATCTACTTTGAACAGTTGACATGGAACATATGTGCTGTAAAGCCTTCAGAACCGTTCTAATCTGAGATCTAATCTGTTAATTCATGAGAGCCGGTTTCTTCATGGGGCTTCTATTCCAAATATTCCAGAACAGCTGACCTTCATGCCTTAAAATAACAACTGACTGTTGTTGTTGTTGTTCCTTAATTATCTAATGCCATACTGTATGTGTTATTTCATAGTTTTAAAATCTCCAGTATCGTTCTAAAAAGTAGAAAAGAAATCACTCTTTAAATTAGCAGGTGTGTCTAATATTTCGACTGGTTCTGTCCATTCACTCCAGAACGGCTTAAAGCTTAAAGCACCATGACTTCAGTAGTTGCTGATCAGCAGTTCGGTCATGCGTAGTGCACGATTATTAAGAACCAAACCAAATAAACCTGAATGTCTGAGGTCTTGACTTTTTCCTCTCCTCTCACTTCACCTCTGGCCGTGAATGGATCGTGATTTATGTGTACTTGAATAACTAATTAAATGATTCCTGTGAATGTAGAGCGAGTTTCTCGCCCACAGACTGAGCCTCATCTGTGGCTTAACTAAGGATTCGGCTTTCTAGACTCCAATTAAACATTTTTTCACTGGGTTTAATTACTCCACTAATGGTTATTCTCCACTGATTTTTCTCCCCTTTTTTTGGTGCAAGCCTAATGTCTGCCTAAGAAGCCTGAGAATCTGTATACTTTACTTACAGTACAGTACAGTATGTTTTCTATCGCCATTATCAGGATCAACAGCTTCATTTACATGGATCCTATTATTCCACTAATTATCTGAGTAATAAAAAAATGCATCATGTAAACACCTCAGTCGATCGGAATGAATTTTCAGTCGGAATGAGAGGGGAGGTGTAAACTTGTGATCATCATTTTAATAGGAAAATACTGTATAAACCGTGTAACCGCTCGATCTGATTATGTCTTGTCATAATAAATATACACTTATTACACGTTTTCCCCATGTGGGGGTAACATTAGGTGAAGTGATGAGTTTCTAGGAAAGAGATTTTGTATTAATTTCCGTAAACTTGGTATGAACAACTCTGTCTTTCTTTATTTTACCGTCATCTCCGCTTCTGGTCTTTGGCACGGGAAAGGGGCGCTGATTAGGGAAGGGGCACTAATTTGAGATCTAACCAATCAAAGACTCTTGTAGCCACTCATAACGAAGAAGGTGGAATTTGCTGGAAAGACAAGAGAGATATAATATCAAAAGACACCAATAAGAAAACTCTGTTATATTTCCGAGGGATTTGAGCAAATAAACACATGCTGTTTCTGTATCGATGTAAACAGTTGAGGTGGAAGTCTGTTTAGAATCTCTCATCATAATGATTTCAGCCAGAGTAACAAAATATTGTGCTGGAACAGAAAATACAGCTACAGCTAGTGATTTAGTGGCTTTTCTGGACCAGAAATATCTGGACCATTTCGTCCAGTTTACCACAGACTGGATAATTCAAGTTCATTTCTACTCAACATGACCTTTTTTTTTTTAATTCAGAGCAGATCAGCATTTTCAATTATTTGTAGTCTATTCAAGGGCATTATATTGCAATATGTGCCTGTTTTTAATGAATTTAAATGTTATACCATCCTGCATGTTTGAAGGATCCATTAATGCTTTCTAATTCTCACCTGTACTCAAATTCTACACGGTTTAATTAGTCTCTGTCTGATACATGCTCGAATCCCCAGTAGCTGCCCGTGGCCAGTGATGCTGCTGTAGGTCACATGGTGAATCAGTGCTAGGCAGATAATTCAGCCAGCGAGTTCTACATGCATGACAGGTAATGAGGAGCATTTTACACCAACCTGTCAGCTCCTCTCCGTCTCTCTCTCTCTCTCTCTCTCTCTCTCTCTCTCTCTGGACAGACCTATCAGTATCAGTATCCTGTTTTTCCCCCTCGTCTTCTCTGGCTGTTCCGTTAACGCTGGCAGTTTATTCACTCACTTTTGAAATTGAATTTTCTTTTCATATGTTCTTCGTTACATTAGCACATTTTGGAGGAGCCTGTCAGAACTAATCTGGACAATTCTCTCAGCGCCGCTCACCTGCTGATTGCTTTCCATTAGCGGGCTACGCAGATGAATGCTACGCTAAAACAGCGTCAAATGATTTTTGTAATACATCTGCCTTTTACATTTTTTTATTTTTTTTAAACCAAATTTAAAATGTTCTGTTTCTAGCTGTGTAATTAACATCATGTTGCATTTGCTATTTAGCAAACCCTGACTTTCATGCATAATAATGAAAGGCTTTCCAATCTTTTACCAAGTGACTATTTATCTCTCATGCCACTTTTAAGTGACATTTCATTTCCTTTCAAAAGGACTTGTAGTGCAAGTGATGTTCACCTTCCTTTGTGTTGGGTTTTGGGCTCACTGTGGCCTGTTCTTCACCTTTATGTAGTGTATGTGATCGAGAGAGAGAGAGAGAGAGAGAGAGAGAGAGTGGCTGCTCTCCTGGCACTGACCACAGTGTTTTGCCCCCACAGCAGCCTGAGCCCAGCAGGAGCTCCATGCTCCTTTTCATGCCACATTAACCCTCTGCAGGCATATGGGGACAGGGCAGGGGGGGGGGGGGAACTAAGGGGGAAAGTCATGCTGAGCATTAAGTCGCACGGAGACTCTGTTCTTGTTATTTGAAGTCAGATGTTGAGATGAGGTGCAGGAATTGAGCAGGAGTTTTTGCGCCCCATTTAAATACTGACACGGTTACTCAGGATAATCTCTACCATAGTGGTTTTCTACACCTAATTTGAATCATCTTCAAGTTTTCAAGTTTTGGGCTACAATATGTATAAGGATTATCTTCATACATAATATGCCAATGAATACAAAAGTTGCAGTTCTTTGTGGAAAGTTACAAAAATGTTTTTCTGCAGGTACCATATTTACATTAAAAATGAAAATTTGGACAAATGATGAGTAATTAATATTAGTGATGGGGGGGGGGGGGGGGGGATCTATTTTTCAGTTATTTTGTGTGACAATTCATATATCACCACACTGACTCCTAATATATATAATTATAATAATATCATTCTTTTTATTAGTTTTTGTTTGCATTTGTGGTGGTGATATGAAGAATTTCCTCTATAATGCGACAGGTGGCACATTCTAAACTATTCACAGGTTGCCATATAGTATATATATATATATATATTAGATAGATAGATAGATAGATAGACAGACACAATGATTTTAAACTGGCTAACCATAACTGTTATACTCTTACAGAAGTGCGAGTTATAGGTTTTGTCATTTATTTTTATGAATTATTGCTGTAATATCATTAGTAGTATTAGAAGAAGTAGAAGTATTACAAGTGCTTTTTAATATTGTGCAATCTCTTATTCAGATACAGTCAAAGGCACAAGAAATAGTCAGGTGTAAACATGCATGAAGATGTTTCATTTTCCCCAATAGTGTGTATGCAGTCTCATGTTGAAATTCCGTCACATTGACCATCGAACTATTTCCAACCACCAGGGTTCAGCTTTGAAACTCCCGCAGTATTGAAGTTATGTATGGAAGTAAAGATCCCTAGGCTTGCTATAATTTCAATATCGATCTAAATAAATGAAGCTGATTAAAATTGGATCGAACTTTAACTAAACCGATAAGAATATGGATGCGTTAGAAACAGACGGCAGGCTGGCAGATTAATTCCGTTCCTTGGACACTCAAGGAATAGTGATCTTTTTCTTTTTTTCACTCACAACCCTAGGATTTGCATTTACTTACAATGTAAGAATAGGTCAGACATCTTCCTGCTGCTCTGAATGTTCTGAGATTTCAAATATAAGAGAGGAACACACTCAAAGCACATAGCAGTGTCAACTGCACTATCTCAGGTTAGATATATTGAACAGACCACAATAATAATTTCCACAAGGATCTGTGGGTTTGGGTCAGACGCAGCAGGGATCCTGTACAAATGAATGTTTTTTCTTTGCCCCCTCTGCTCGGGAACACTGTTACATGCAATGCTTCTCCAGCATGTATGGATTTATATACACAAAGGTAGCGATGAGAAAAGAAAATCAGACCAACGGAAGTGGATCAAGGCCAACTGCGTACACGCTATAGTTCTAAATGTATGATATTTCTTTGTGTTGTGATAGAAATGGTTTGTAGTTCTTGGAATCTTTCTGACAATTGCAAAAATGAGCTATTTACATGAATACGAAAAAAAAGGGCGGGGGGGGGGGGAATAAAATTTCTAATGCGGCATAAATTCCTGTTCTTTGCGATCGTCATCGTATTTTTTTTTTACAATCAGTAAACTGCAGTCCCACTAAACTTGGCTTGTTTGGTTTTATTTGTTTCACAATAGAAATAAGACACAAAGATGAAAACAATTCCACTTCCATCAGACATCCAGTGGCACATTTGGATAAAGGCAGTTTTTTTTCCTGATAGGCAAATCCAAAACCAATTTCTCTTCTCTATTCTGGACCATTTTCACTCATTTCCTTCAAAAGGCTGGTGGGTGCAGAGTCGTGTTCCCAATTTACCAGGCCAAATGCAGTTTATGGAAATTTGAGATGCCCAAAAGCATAAGGTGAGAGTTGATAGGGGGCTCAAAGTGCCACACCAGCGTAGCCGAAGGCCTACTGGGAGATCTCTGATCCCCTGTACACGGCCGATACAGTGCAGGAACGATCAGAGTGACTGAGGCTCACTGAGAGCAGGAGAGACAGAGTGGCGGAGAGAGAGAGAGTGTTTTACTGCTCTTCTCTACCCCAGATGCTATCATTACTGCTCTTTAGCTCAGGGGTGAGAGTTACCTGGGTGGCTCGGTCTCCCATTGGGAAGGCTTTATTTACCAGTGGCAGGTGCTGATCCAGCGCCATAGACAGGCTCATTAGGAGGAAGCGAGGTGGAAGAGGATGCTGTGATTGCTGCATGGCACAGGAAGGAGGGAGAAAGTGCCACAGGGGGGGGAGTCTCAACTGTCAAAGGTGATGTCTCCCATAGCTCTATAAGAGCTACCCATGGAGCAACATGAAGAGACAGAGAGTGAGATAAACGGGGGGGAGCGTAGGGGTTCTGTCAGTGCAGAATCCCACTTCCTGTCTCCATATCACAGGTGTAATTGACAGGTACCTGACAGGTGCTCAAGAACTGGTCTATTGTGGTGAACAGGGAGACACTTTCATATTTTCCATGCTCTTAATTCCTGTGTATGTATTTGCCATGGGCGTGCTGTGGTGTAACGCGTGCCAGAGCTCACTGCTGCAGGTCTGATGCTCGGAGTAGAAGCGCAAAGAACTGGGACATTTACTAGAGTCAGAAAAGCAGTGTTAGAAAATCTCAAAAGTGATGACTACAGGAACTTTCTGCAGCTCAAAATGATGACTTAATTCCAGTAATTAATATGCCTAATTACGGAGTTGCCTAATAAGCTTGTCAGCGTAGAACACCAGCACGTAGTTTTTGCTTAAAAATGGATTAGAGACAATTGGTGGTTTATAACGTATTCACACGGAACCTGAACCGTATTCACACGGAACCCTCATGTTATGTTTGCAAATCAGTTACATCGTTGATGTTTAAATTTTAATTATCTAAATACGGTGCAATGTGTATATATATATATATATTTTTTTTTTTTTTTTTTTTTTTTTTTTTTTAACTCAACAATTTACTTTGACTTAAGTTCAGCTTCTCACCCATAAACAGTTTACACGTAAACTTATTGAACTGTATTTTATTATCAATCATTTATTATCATTTATCATTTCTTTTTTTTATTATCATTTAGCTTATAATGTCATTCATTCCTGTTTCAAGGCATGCATTTTATGGGTTTCCGTTAATATGATTGATCTTATACAGTTATTTAATTTGTGTTTATTTTTGACTGGGTCAAAATTGACACATTTACAACTACTGTATATATGTTGCCAAAAGTATGTGGACACCTGAGCATCCCACCCACCTGTTTTTTTTTTTTTTTTTTTTTAACTTCCAGTTTCAGACTCCAGCTTTGTTGTTATAATGACCTCTAGATTTTGAATGCTGGCTTTGTGCTCATTCAGCCACAAGAGCATTAGTGATTTCAGACAGTGATGTATGGTGAGGAGGTTTGGTGTTGCAGTTCATCTCAAACGTGTTCAGTGAGATTCTGTGCAAGACACTCGAGCTCTTCTGCACCAGGACTTTGTGTTATACTGGAACAGGCTCAAGTCTCTCGTTAAAGGAAACGGAAATTGTAATGCTACAGCATTCGCTGTACTATTGCGTGCTTATGCTTATATATTTGAGGAATCAGTTTGGGGATGAACCACACAACATTCTACAGCGACAGACAATGTTTTCTGCGCTGCCTTTAAAATGAATGTGGTTGTAGTGGAAAGCCTTCTCAGTTATTTTAACAGCAGAAGGGGATTAGATCAGATGGACAGATGTTCTTCAGCCTGTATACTTTTGTACATACTGTACAGTAGGCAACGTGAAAATATGATTTTGTGATTTCAGACCACGTCTTCAGTTAAATAACAGAATGAATCAGAGTGAAATTGCATTTTTAAACAGTGGGCAGCTTATGATTTTTGCTAGACAGCTGAATTATTGGTTAGAAGCTGAATTATGAGGGTGTTGAGTGTAGAAATATGGTCATAGGAACTATAGAAAATCACTACTTCAATGTGCCGTCTTTCTTCTAAACTTTTTCATAACTCGGTTACAAAATCAAACTTTTAAGTGCAATTTTATTCCATTTCTAGTCTGGTTTTAGAATTTTCTCTGAATCCTGACTGAGCAAACTGACCGCTGTTGTTGATCAGCATTCAACATCCAGTGCGATATATTTTACTATACAGATGCTTCGAAAAAGGACATAAATCAGAGCAGGCATTATGCTCAGACGTCATGCTCACAAAGGTGTGAAAAACTATTCCTGTGTATTCAGTATCTGCTCCACCTGTTTCCTTAAGCTAAGAATAAATCATTCCGATGACAGACAGCACAGATTTTGCATCATACATAATCTTCCAGCTTT
The DNA here is from genome assembly GCA_030522415.1 of Channallabes apus. Lineage (NCBI taxonomy): Eukaryota > Metazoa > Chordata > Actinopteri > Siluriformes > Clariidae > Channallabes > Channallabes apus. The sequence goes on along the minus strand of CM060128.1, from coordinate 26,261,198 downwards.
CGCATCAGAGCAGTTGATCCTGCTCAGCATTTCCTATTCCCCTGTCCATCCAAATAAAGACTAAAGGTTCACTCCCCTCCCTTTTTCTCCCCCCACCACTTCCAGGTTTTCACCCCATTTGTACTTTTTACCTGCCCTGGAGAGATTTGGTGAAAGAGCTGGGAAGGAAAAGATGACAGCGTTTATAAGAGTGTAGCGGGAAGAGAGAGAAGCTCATGGATCAGCCGAGCTGCTGTTGTCAGTGACGCGCTGGGGAAGTATTGATTTTGAAAGATGAGCCAGCAGTTACAGGGAGCTTAGGAATGTCTGAACCTTTCTCTTTCTCTCTTTCTCTTTCTCTCACTGTGTCTGCCACTTTCTATCTCTCTGCTTGTGAGAAAAAAAAAAATAAAAGCTGCCGTGACAGGAAGTGCTATCTCGCCTTCATCCAGTATTTAGCTCTACTGAAGTTTTTTTTTGTTTTGTTTTATCTGATGAAAATGGGTTCTTTGTTGTCTATGAATCATTTATTATTTCAGATTATTTCTCAAGCAGGCTGTATTTAATTCATAACATTTTTGCCTTTTAATAAGCTCAACTAAAAATATACTTGACGCGAGCGTTTAGTGACGGCCAAACGCAGAGAGTCCCCACATGTTGATGATATTCAGGCCAACCTGGCATCACTGGAGGGCATGCTACTGAACAGATGGTTATGACTTTAGTTAAGCTCTGATAATTCAGTTGTACACACAAGCTGGCTTGCTCATGTAGGTTACTTTGAAAAGAAGGAGAAAAGAGGCTTGATATTACGCGTTCATGTTCACCAGAAGACTTTGGCCTGCAACTTAAATCCCAAGTCTCAGTTTAGTGGCTCCATGTCCGAGTGTGTTTGCGCAAGGTAATTTAATGTCATCTGCTGTGTTGATATTCTTGGATTTCGTCTCCATCCAGCCTGGTTAATCAGTGAACCTAATGGAGCATTGCATTCCATCAGTACACCATTATCTCCTAATGCTCTGTATACGTCTCAGAGCTATGTTTAATAGCTTCACCATTACCACCCAAAGGGGATGCTGATGTACAGTACAGTACAGTACTCGCAATGTTATCAGAGCTCAAATCTGCAACCTACTGTAGCATGCGTCGTTGTCTCTTTAAACCGCAGGAGTTGCAGAGGTGATCGTGTTGGTCGGAGGGCGGCAGGCCATCGGCATGAACCAGCGCTCCCTCACTGCGGTCACCTGTTTCAATCCCCAGAACGGCAAGTGGTATCCGCTCGCGAGCCTGCCTTTCTACGACCGCGAGTTCTTCAGTGTCATCTCAGCGGGGGACAACATTTATCTGTCAGGTACTGTCCTTCACTTTTTAAATTCAGCATCAGATGTCGTAGCAAATGTTGGCCATTATTGATCTGTTGAAGGACACACTTTTAGAGAGAGCTATTGCAGGAACGTATAGCTTTTCAGACTTTACAGTACAGCATGTTAAATGAACCTGAGCCGGATTTGTAGCACAGTAGTTGGGAGGTGTGAATTTGACCGCGACCTCTCATCAGGTGGAACAGAGTCCGGGGTGACGGTGGCAGACGTGTGGTGCTACATGTCACTACTGGACAACTGGAACCTGGTGTCACGCATGACAGTGGCGCGATGCCGACACAACAGCCTGGTGTATGACGGGAAACTCTACACTATCGGAGGACTCGGCATGGCTGGGAACCTGGATCATGTTGAAAGGTAATAAGATTTTGGCATTCTCTTAAAAAAACATCACTTCTGTTGACTGATTTCTTATTTTACACCTCGACATCTTGCGACATTCAACAAAATTGTTTATTACAAAATCTAGGATCACCTAAAATATTGAATTGACAACTCAGGAATTGAACGCTGTACAGGGATGCACGGAGTGGTCGTACAGAAGTGACCTTACTCGCAAAATTTGTTAGACTTATGACCAGTATAACTGGTCCCAGGAAGTTATTGAAGCGGCTGTATGAAAAAGTCCGGCGTACTCCAGTGGCAGCCAGCCCACGAGGGCGAGATTAAACGGGGCAATCAAAAAAACATTACAGCTCTTATTAAAGTAGGCTGCTGCGCCTCATTACAGGACTGAATGGAGCTCGCGAGTGCCTCTCAGCACATAAGTCGCTCAAAATGAAAACCTCTAATTCGATATTTTTTCCTTAATGCCTCCATGCTGCGTATTATCATGGAATACTTTCCTTCCCCAACAGCCGTGTAATAGTAACACCTAAGTCTTGTCGAATTAAAAAAAATTAGGAAACCGCCAACACGCCCGTGTTTTCGCAAAAGGAGACAGCGTTAACGTTTTGCAGAGTGTCACGTCGGATATTTCCCGAGCAGGTAACAGGATGGAGCGTATGCAAGATGTGGGGGCTTATGGGAGGGTAAGAGAGATTGCTGACCAAATGCCCCCTATTTAATGGCTCAGCCAGTCTGTGATGTGCTGGAAAACGGATCTAATAACGTTCCCACTAAGCGTAACATTCAGATTATTTACGCTTCTGCAAGTTCACCCGAAAGCCAACACACTGAACATCAAACTAGTGAACTAGCACAGGAAACAGCATGTATTATTTGTAATACAGCAGCAGCGTTGTACCAGTATGTTGAGTTATCTTACCATATCCTACTGTACAGTATGTTGTATTCATGATGCAGGATGATGTATTCATGATTGTATTTTTTATCAGTAGGGTTTGCCCTGTGTGTGGTCAATAGTCTAGTGTCCATACTATAAGTACTGTAATCCTTGGTACTTTCCCGCTCCAGTACCTCCATGCTCTTAAAGCCACAGATGTTTTGATTCTTCGCATCATAATGCTATTTAATGCATGCTCACACTCAAGGACGTATATGACTAATCCTGAGATGATGGGTCAGAAGATCATTGGAAAAATACTGCTCGCACCAGATTGACTGGACCGCATTGAATGGTTAAATAGAGTGCCGTGGCCAGTGGAGCGTTCTGCTCCACTGTAACGGGTTGATTTGCCTGCAGGCTTTGGGTGAATGGCACTGCCTAAGGAAAATTTGCTTATGGCCCTACGCTTACCCCTGTGCTCCTAACCTGCCTAATTTGTGACCTGCCATCCATTCTTCTCCAGCTTTTTCATGCTTCTAACCATGAAATATCCCACACTTGGAATTATGTCTTCAATCAGGCTTCTCCCAAAGCTGCTGTACCCAGCCTTTCACTCTGCCCAGCAGGGGACTCAGGCACAGCGGTGAAATCGAGATGCCCTGGGAGAGCACGGGGGGGAGAATTTGTTCAGGGCAGGGCTTCTGGTGCACATCAAAGAGTGTTCAAGTTTAGATTTGGCTTATTTGTTGAAAAGACAAATAAATTCCATGGAAATGAAGTGCAAACAGGATTGTTGTTCCAGTTTGCACATTATTTATGATCTACTGACTCTAACAAGCCTCAAGAAAATCTCATTGGTACAAATTCTTACCAAAAATGGTACTGAATGGAAATTGGCCTGATTTATTTTCCTCAAATTTGTTTTCTCTTGCCGACTCACATAACTGTACATAATCACTGTTTTTTATTCTTTAGCAACATGACTGCCTTTTGCTTTGATTTTTTAGCAATCCTGACAAGAAGGGAAATTATTCAAATTATATCATCAAAGCTACTGAAGTAAATGTCTGCTAAAGACACTTATATGATTTTAGTTCTATAGTTAAAGGAAAACTCATCTTTGAAATATGGTTATATTAAAATAACCGTCATGTGCTTGATGTGCTTAAGTCAGTGGTTTCTGATATATTTTCATTGTTCGTGCAGAACGTTAATGGTTGTTAACAATCACAAGAGGATATTGCTACAGTAGCAATGTATACAGTCCTGTGAAAAAGTTTTTGCCCCCTTCCTTTTTACACTTAAATGATTCAGATCAACAAACAAATGTTGCTATTACACAAAGATAACCCGAGTTAATATAAAATGCAATTTTAAATTATTTTAGGGGAGGGGAAAAAAAACTATCCAAACCTACCTGACCCTATGTGAAAAAGTAATTGCCCCCCGTTGCTAAATCATGAATGAATTGTGAGTTTTGGAAAGCTGTGATACATTTCACTTGCCACATCCAGGCCTGATTACTGCCAGACCTGTTGAATTAAGAAATCACTTAACTAGAACCTGTTTGACAAGTGAGGCATGCTAGAAGATCTTTTAAAAAAATAAGCAACACTATAGAAATTGCAGAACAGATGAGAAACTAAGTAATTTCACACGTATCCATCTGGAAAGGGTTACAAAGCAATTTCTCTGGCTTTGGGGCTCCATGGTGAGAACCATGGAGCCCCAAAATGGATTTCTATCCACAAATGGAAAAAACTTGGAACAGTTTGGAGAAATTACTCCAAGACCACAATATCAACTCATCCGGAAGGTCATAAAAAAACAACCAGAACAACATCTACAGAACTGTAGATACAGAACTTAACCTACTTGACTCAGTTAAGGTCAGTGTTCATGATTCAACAATAAGAGACCGAGCAAAAATGGCATTCGCAGGAGAGTTCCGAAGCGAAAGTCTCTGCTGGCTAAAAATAATACAAAGGCACACAATTGCCGAAAAACATCTTGAAAATAAATTCATGACCTTTTGTACAAAATTTCTGTGGTCTGATAAGACAAAAGTTGAACGTTTTGTAAGCAGTGCATTCCATTACTTCTGGCATAAAGCCTAAGCCAGCATTTAAGAAAAAGAACCAACAGTCAAACATGGGTGGTAACAGTAGTGCGATGGTCTCGAGCTGCTTTTCAGCTTCAGGATGTTCAGGAACCATGTATTCTGTCCTTTAATAGATAATCCTGCAACTACAGAATGCAACTGAAAGTTACAGAAGTTAGTGATCTACCACATGATGTATACAGTACAATTATAACGATCTGCTGTAATGACATGGAAGTGAGAAAGATGAATAGACTGAAGGACTAAAGCACTGCTGCATCGCTCTATAGGTAAAAGATGATGTGTGGGGGAAAATTCCACTCGCATCACTACCAGCGGGAATCAGAAAGTATTGTGGGAGTGATGTAAGAGACACTTCAAAGTGAAAACACAGCACCATGGCGATGAAAGAAATTTGAACGAAAAATCTATTGAAGATCAAAAGTTAATTATAAAAATTGATAAGCAGTTGTTTAAGATGGGTTTCCCAAGCATACTAGAAAACCTTTTTGGAATAAAATAATATGTTGGCTGAGAAGTGTGTATACTGTAGTTTGATATGTACTGATGTATAATATGCTCTTTTTTTTTTTGTTGTTTAGTTTGTTTTGTCCGAACTGGCCTCAGAGAACGGTTTTCTTCTCCACATCATGTTTGTTGCTGAACCTTCACTTCACCGTCCTTGTGTTGAACTGATGTTGAGATTTCCTTTTATTTTCTATTTTTTAACTCTGCTGGGTTTTCTGGTTGTGTAAGACAAACACTACACTGTTTCACCTTCCTTTAAATATGCTGACTTTATCAGAAATGTTTCAAACACGCCTACAGCAGCTGAACCTTTAGGACACCAGAAAAGATAAGAAGGAGAGAGAAAACATATTCAATACTCAAGGGAGCGATCTTAAAGAATGCTTGGTGAAAACCCATCCCAGCAGGTAGGCAGTATAATTGTCTCTCAGGGAATCTTTTCCTCCGAGCACGGCTCCGCTGAACTCGTGTGTCAAATATACAGTGAAGCTAAAGTCTATTAGATGCAAGTGTAGTGTGACTAATTAGCACCAGACCCAGAAAGGCTTCAAAGCTTCTGCTTGCTCTGGTCTGGGTTCAGATGGTTCAGATGGTGCTTTCAGGAAAATGAGAGCCCCCACCTCCTGCTTCTTTCCTTCAGCGAAACAGAATCTGTCCTGCCATGAGTTTAGTTTCCCTAGGAAGAAATGTTTTGACACTAATCCTAAGTGCATTGTCCTCGAACCCAAAAAAGCTGTCAAACCCGTCAGTGCCCCCAACTGACACACACACACACACTCCCCACACATACAGTACACACACACACACACTCTCACTTTAAGGTTCTGGTGGTATCTTCTAAAACACAATTGCAATAAAGTCACAATGAACTTTTGGTATCATTAAACATCAGTCCGGTTCTAAATCCTATCACTACCTCTATTGCTTTTTTTATTTATTTTTTTTTTTTTTAAAAGACAATGGACCACTAAAGAAAACCCCTTTTTTCAGCTTTGAAGATTTTCATCAAAAGCGTGTGTGCGCTGTACGGATAAAGGAGTAGGGGCGTGGTCGGTTAGTCCTGTCGCCACTCCGCGGACACTCTTACAATGGTGAAGAAGCGAGCTCCTGCGCACCCCGCTGTGCTAATCCAGCACTTGGCGGGATTAACAGATCTTCAAAATTCGATCACCCGCTGCGTTTCTCCTCTGTCTCCTGCTGTTTAACGCCCACAGCCCGTCTCTCCACCCACATTCCCACCAGCAGGGAAAATCAAGCGATGATGAACCGGACCCTTGGTTGAAGGCCCTCACTAATTGTGGATTCTTGCTTCAAAATTTCCTCCGTTCTGCTCTCCAGGCCATCTGTTAATGCGCACAACAGTGTTGTTAATGCTGTCTCAATCTCATAAAACTTGCCTTTATCTAGGATTCCGCCAAGATTAGGGAGGACAAGGTTCTTTTCCATATTCATTCTACTACGAGGCATCTTTAGACCTGGTGACAAGTCAGACAGTACAGTACGATAAACCCTAAACAATAAGGTCTTTCTCAAGGGCCCCAACTGTGTCTCTTTGGCAGTCTCGATTTTTAAACTTTTGCAGATTTTCAGGTCCTCACTCAGAAAGTAAAGACAAAGATAAAAATGGGCTTTGTGTGTGCCTGCAATGCATCTCTCCATCCAAAATACTGAGGTGTTTTTTGGGGTACAGTGTATAGTTTTCACACAATCTTTGGTCGAGCTGCCAGCATCCGTCGGTCAGCATTTTGTGACTCTTTGTTATGGTGAAAGAGCAGACATCAGAAAACCATACTTTGGCCACAGCAGGCTTCAATGGTTGGTCCTTGAAAAAATGGAGGAGCTGCTTATTATTAAATCGAGTTCACACTGGACATGGCCTGGCTTTTTTCCTACTGTTGCTTGGCACACATTTGGGGAGGGAAAAAAAGCGAATGTCACACCTGCATTCTTTTCAAAATCAAATACCATCAACTCGCCTGTAATTGCTTGAGTTGTGGATCACTGGCAAGGAAAATAAACTGATGAAAAGCCAGAATCACAGTGGCTTAAACGTCTGCCAGAACTAACACTGTAGGTTTGTGTAACATGGCAGTGAGCTACATTCTACCAAAAAAAGGTCTGACTGGGTCTGAGAATGATGACTAAAAATACATGTCATGTATGTAAATCTGTGGAATGGGAATTTCGACAGGTCTGTATCGACAGGCAGTTTATTAATTAAGGGGTGGGGCATCCTGTTCGTTGTCAGTCACGTACACCTACTCGTTCAGCTCATGCGGCAGGAATAAAGTCATGAAGATTAGAAAATAACGAGCCAATGTTTTTCCAATCTTCAACTGTCCGGTTTCGGTGCGTCTGTGCCCACTGTAGCCCCAGATTACTATTATTGCCCTGACAGGCGTGGAACCTGATGTGGTCTTCTGCCATTGTAGCCCATCTGTCTCAAGCTTAGATGCATTGTTCATCCTGAGATGGTTTTCTGCTCACCACATACTGTATGACAAAAACGGTTATTTGAGTTACTGTAAATGTCCTGACAGCTCAAACCATTATGGCTATTCTCCTCTGACATCTACAACATCTGCAGAACAGCAGCACTCTGCTACTGTGTTTTGTGTTTTTCGCATCATTCTGTGTAAACCCTTGGGACTGTTGTGCATGAACATCCCAGGAGATCTTCAGTGTCTACAATATTAAAACACACACACACAGTTTATTATTATGTGCAGCATCTGATTTGGGGGATTAAAAAAAAAAGCAGAAAAGAATTTTCCTGATTCGTTTCTTTGATTGTTTTATAAAATAAATATGTGGTCTCGGTTTAAAATACAACAGCATAATAGTTACATATATAGTTTAAAGGTATGCAGATTTCCAGATTCCCGGTTCACGTTTATTACTGTTCGCATGTTCGGTTAATGAGTGAGAGTTTGTTTATGAGGATATCCGGATTCCCCACAGGGATGGAGGATGAGATGGTACAGTAGTGCACGAAAAGCTGGCGTGGCAGGCCATATTACAAATCACAAATAGCCTGGGTTTATAACACACACACAAAAAAAATGCATGTTTTTCTATTAAAACTAACCATCTTTAAAACTTCTCCATTTCTGGTTGAAGGATCAGGAAGATATGATATTTATCAACTGTTTTTTTTTTTTTGCCGAAATTGAAAATCTGATATATTTCACCTATTGTCCCGTAGTGCACAACTAACCTGCGCCACTTAATACCTGACTTAATATGACGGGTCACATATTAGTCCAGCTTTATTGTTTAAGCTTTTCATCACTGAGCCACCACATTCACCCACATGCACTAGGGATTTCTACTAAAATTCAAGTTTGTTTGTAAGTATTGCCAAAAAATATTTCATCCCTCTACACTGGCAGTCCTTATCTTTTGGTCGTGTGTGTGATTTATGAATTGATTTTAAAACAGTCTTAAAGCCAAGCTGGAGGAAGTTGACAGTGTTGCTGATCTGACAGGGACAAATCTTGGCAGTGCCCGAGCCGGGTATTAGGTGGGGGCAGTAATGGATGTGGCAGGGAGGCTGTCTGCACTCAGTCAGATAAATGACTAGCTGATACATCAGGTGATTTCCAAGCTTCACCATCAGGCATCTAATTTCTTTCTTTCCATCTTTTTTTTTTCTCCTTTTTCTCTCTGGTCATCTACGATAAACAAAGAGAAGAGGCACAAGGAGAGACAGCTGCCTGGGAGAAATGACACATTATAATATTCTATATAATAGCATATGTAAGGATTCATAATCGGCTCCCGCCTGTGATGGATGGGGAGAAGGCAAGAGCGTGGCCTTTCTGAAATGATTGCAGATAGAAAGAGTCTCTGCAGGAGGATCCAGGCTGTGAGATAGCTGACCCACATCTCTTAAAAGCACACCATGGGTGGCAGTAAGGCTCCAACATGTTAATAATACACCTCTACTCACTATTCATCACATGCCGCTCTCCGCACTCTTCGTTCGGCTCCTTCTGATCCTGAAGAGAAGAGGTAAAGCCAGGTGAATAACAAGAAAAAAACGTCTCATCTCCGGTTCCTCCTGGCTGCAGCGCTCCTCAGACCGAGGTGGAGTAATTAGTGTATGACCTACTCGGCTGTCGAGTTGTACTGTCGCTGTTTGTGTGTGATGCACAAATCCAATTAGGCCAGAGCACCGAGTTGCGTGCAGTCCTCCCGGTGGAGGTTGAAGGTGCCCTTCACAGTGATGGAGGATGAGATGGTAGTGCACGAAAAGCTGGAGTGGCAGGCCATATTACAAATGACTTTATACACAGGGATTATCTGGCAAATCAGAGAGGAATCCTTTTACAGCCACTGTCAGAAGTAGTACTGCATGACCCCACAGAAACACACACTGTGCAACACACAACGATTAGCCACAAGTCGAGCCAGAGTCGCTGAAACTGTGAAAGTGTGTGTGAAATGATTCTAAATCATGGGGTTTCCTGAAAGACTCCTCAGTCAATGTGTGCAAGAACCATACTGTATGTGAGGTCACTAAATGATCTGTTATTTCAAAAGGGGAAAAAAAAAAATCTGTGAATTCCGTTTTGCAACAAAATCATCTTCTAAATACACGATCACAAAACAGCAGAGACTACAGATTGCAGCTACTAAGATTCTGAAGCAGGGACCCAGAAACCAGATCTGACCTCTCGTGATCCACAATCCAGGCATCTGAGACTGAGAGCATGTGATACCTAATGTATTTTTTTTAATGCTTCCGTGTAGCACTGAAACAATCTGCTTCCTTTAGTTCTGTTTCATTTTGTTGTTGCAGCAACGCCGTCATGTGCACTAACCAACCGACATACCGAGAATGTTAACCTATGTGGGTTGGAGATCACCTTTGAGATTTTCACTGCAGACATTTCATGTGATTAGCGCTCGTTATTTAATAGAAAAGCTAATAAACGTACACCAGCGTATGTCATTAACGAGCGAGCATCTGATTCCGCAGATACCTGGGTGAGGCTCGGAAGAATTGCTTTATTAGACAGTGATAAAGCTATTAGCTTGGCAGAAAGCAGCACGTCATAATTAAGATGTGTCAGTGTCATCCCACCACTGAGGCTTTTCACTTCCTAACTGCCTTTGTTAAAACTCCAGATTATCACACGACACGTTTATGTATAGATCAAGGAAAAGATCGGCGCTGCTAAACTAAACCTATTCTGAGAAAGATCAGTTTTTAAATAGCAGACTAGTGACACATTTTGTCATATTTTTTTTTTTTTCCTCTTGTTGCAGAAGTTTCAGTGGAGAAACACAAGCCTACTGTACTGTATATATGCTGCTCGAACAGAAGTCCATTAAATGATGCACAGCACAAATATGAAAAGAAACAATACAATTTTAATAGATTTTCCTTCAGTATGTAATCAGAGGTTGTTGTGAATGAGGAGCCATTACGGTAAGTCACAGTACAGCTGTGCAGCACACGGCCGATAAACGAAGTCGACTAAAAGTGGCACTTTGGTAAACAAGGACGCTTCGGTTGACAGATACATTTGCTATCGATTCCTCCTGTCCTTCTTTTCCGTCCTTGCATCTTTTACTTTCATCTAGACTCCTCCCTCTGTTGATGGAAGATTAGGAGTTATCTCTCCAGTCGACTTTTTTTTTCTTAGACAGAAAATCTGCTTGTGTCTCAAGTTTACTGTGCACGTCAAGTAAATCTCATGACGCAAGCTGTGTGTGTGTGTGTGTGTTAGTGTAAGTGAATGAGCAACGGTAAGGTGCTGGTTAATTTGTTGTTGTTGTTTTACTTTACAGCAGTGATTCTGTTAGTATGCGCTCACGCGAGTGTGACTAGCGATGTTCCCTGCTAATTTTTAAACAGTTCATTTTTAAACGTTTTTAAACGGTCTCTCCGTTAATGTGTGTGTGTGTGTGCACGCACATTACACACACACAGCGCCTGCGTGCACAAACGGAAACACTTATCTGTCGGGATTTATTTTTACTTTATATTTTGTTAATTATTTTTATGTATTTATTTTTTTGGGCTGTAGAACGAATAATTTGAGTTTCCATTATTTCCTATGGGGAAAATTTAATTTGGTTTACGAGTGTTTTGGAATACGAGCCCGCTTCCGGAACGAATTATGCTCGTAATCCGAGGTTCCACTGTACACTTTTAAAAATGTCAATGATTAGAAACCGCACCCTGATGTCACACATCAGGTAACAATAAATACTTCATTTAGAAACAGTTTATTACTGTATGACTCGTGATTGCAGGATATGACTTCTGCAACTTTGTGCAAAACTAGACAGAAAGAATTATTCATGTTTTTTCTTTATCGAGTACTTCACACGAGCTACAGAGAAACATTGCTTTTTTTGACAGCGATTTTTTTTTTGGTTTCATGCTTCACTTCCTGTGAGGCTGCAGTTTTAGCTGTGAAAAGGTTCATAGAGCAAATGTTCCGGGAACTGCAGGTTGACAGGCCAGATCTGGCCATCATCTCTCTGGGGCACGTAAAAATATCAAGCTACAGTAAATTCTGCAATAAACTACTGTATACCGGGCATCCCAGAAGTCTCCTTACATTGGGGAAATTAATACTTTTTACTACACAAAATGTAGTGTAACACATTTAACATTTATTATTAATTATACAGTAGTTCATGGATGATGGGAACATGTGCACCCGAGTCTCATTTATGCCTGTGGGAAGCAAAATCCAGTTTGGTTCGATACCACGGAAAAGCCAATGCAGCAGAACTTCCTGAAAGAGAGTCAATGCTGCCTGCGATAGAAAGACACCAGAACGACAAGTGCACCACAGTGGCAACGCGCCCAAGGCCACCGGCCCGGCCTCCAAATTCCCCAGATCCCAATCTGATGGAGTACCCATGGGACGCACCGGACAACCACAAAGTCCAAGCCACAAAGGATCCACTCTGCAACCCACAGCACCCAAATGATCCACCACTAACTTTCCACTGTATATATAATATGAGCTAATATTAATATTGAACGAGATTTTCCAAAAAAAAAAAAGTGGTAACTTCCCCTGTATATGAAGACTTTTAAGATACCCTGTAGATCTGCTATGTTGTTCACTGCAGGCTTGTTTCTAACTTTAGGGAGCAGTTATCTTGCATTTTAAATACACAGAATGATTCCATCCAAACCTCACGCGTGTCCTGTAATGCTGAGGTTTGCCAAGCGAACATAAGCTCACACTGGAGAGTCTTTGACCAGCTCGTAGTGCTGATGGAGTGGACTTGGCAGCTAGAGTCAGAGATTTATGCAGAGAAATGCTGGCTCTGCCCCCATCAAACACACACACGCACAAACACACACACATACACGACATCAACATATTGATTCCAGGCGTCGCTGCGCATGAAAATACACTATTAGCTTGTGGAGGCCTTGGCATGAGTGGAGTGTCCGCTGTGACCTTCTCCACTCACAATAAGCTGTTGTGTGGCTGCACCTGAGAGCTAGGTGAGATAAGGCAGCATGTCGGCAACCCAGGAAGCGGCGATAAGGTCAGAGAGGAACTCTGAAGTGCAGTCACACACACTCCATGAGGTTTCAATGACTCAATGGTCTTTTTTTTTTCCCCCCTGCAGAACAAGCAGGGTCAAATTTTCCATTTCTGCTAAAATATTGTACATAGTCCATCACAGAGGCAGCCGCTATGCAGCGTACCGCATCTAGGCCCTCCCCAGGGGCCGGCACTGACGAAAAACACATCAGACCTAGCAGGCATTTACCTAGTGGTATTTTCTGACATTTCTAATTTGCTAAACATGTGTGCAGCTTTCCAGAAGCGCCAGGCCATTCTGTACCAAAGCAAATGGCAACAAATCCCATGACTGAAGTGCCACTGGAATTTACTTGCTATGGGTACTCATAACAGTGTGCTGTTTCCTCCGTCGCTTCAGCTCAGTGTCATTTCCCAGAGCCCCGTGGGTTATCGCAGCGGCCAATCGCACGCTTCCCTCCGGCTCCCCGTGTCATTAAATTGGGTCTCAGAGGCTGGGAGGAGGTCTGAGACGCATCACGGTAGCCGTCATAATTACAGCATGACCACGATAGGACCATCAGAGAGCGTTGCTTTCATCCTTGACTAGGATATTGTATTCCCTGAAGGATAACATCATCATACACACAATGCACTGATACCTTCATACTGTATGATTCAGTCTTCCTCCCCTTTTTCTTCTCTTTCCCTCTAAATAGCGTTCCTCCTTACAAACTATTTCTCTCTTACTTAACTAAAACATGACCTACTGAGCTTAGCTTTTGAGCTGTTTTTTTTTTTTTTTTATCACCATTTATGACGGTTTTGATTTAGGACTAAAATTCATTTTGTTGATGGGAAGAATGCTAGATAGATAAGACCTTTGGATATAGTGCTCTAATTCTGCTTGAACTATGTTGCAAGAAAGAAAGAGAAAAATTTTTTATTTGGCAGATACCGTTGTCTAAAATGCTGAAGAATAAAGGGTCTTGACACTGGCTCTCTGGCAGTAGCCTTAATCTGTCAACATTTCATTGCCAAGCACAGAATTTAAACCATGGAAGCTTTTAGGGTGAAGGAAAACTAGATTACTGCTCCTCAATGAATCCCTGGCAAATACTGGTGAGGCCATGGTGTGCATCACTCCTCATTACTGTTTCAGTGGTTTCATATTATGAAGTGATTACGTTTTGACTTGATGCGTTCATAAACACAGAAATGCGCTCGCTAATTTTCTCGTACCTCCTGGCGCTTCTTGCTCGGATTCGGTTTCGTAGTCCTCTCCCATTTATCTTCACCTGCAAATTTCCATTAATGGTGGGTCCATTAAGATGCCACACTGTCACACCCGCTTGTAAAGTTACTTACTAATAAGTGTGCTGTGTAATTGACTCCATTTGCCTCATAATTGAGCTTTGATGCTCATCGGGTTCATTATTCAATATGTAATCCATTGCCTGCGCAGCTAAACCTCTTGTTAGCAGCCGAGCAAAAGACTTGGAGTTTATTTTGACATTCCGCTCAGCGGCAGTTAAAGGGCACATTATTCCCAAGCGCAAGTCGAGCCATTTGCGCTCACCTCCTCAGGTGGAGATGAATGAGCTCAGATAGCCTTGGACTACTGACTCCTGAACGTTCCGCCCATTAGCACGCTGTTCACCAGTAGTATACGATTAGAGATTACAGTGTGTGAATTAATGGCTCTTTGCTGGAAGCGGATTTGTGTTAGACTGTAAAGGCAAGGATAAATACACTTAACCAGTTTTTCATAGGCTTACAAAATGAACATGCACCAGTTAGCTATAAAATGATGACCTCTGACAAGTAAACTGAACAACGCTGGATGCAAACTGTTGACAGGATCATGGGCACCCAAGGCTGATTCATGCCCACGGGGACCAAAGGCCAGTTTGTGTAATCCAAAACCACAGAAAAGTCAAATGGCTGGAAAAAGTCAGGAAACGTCCCAGGATACCCAGTGCATGACAGCCTGCCACACACGGCGCCCAGCCGGGCAAAAAGCCCGAGGCCACCAACTTAGTGGCCATTTTAGACAGTTGTGTCATGTTTTAGAAGTGGGGGTTTGGGGAAAGTTTCTTACAGTGGTCCACTGATGGTCATTTGACCATACTTAAAAAATAAATAAATAAAATTTAAGATCAGTATAATGACTAGGGGCAGCACGGTGGCGTAGTGGTCACTTTGCAACTCCAGTATACGGGTTCGATTCCCAGCCAGGTTCAATTCCCGCCTCTGTGTGCATGGAGTTTGCATGTTCTCCCTGTGCTTGTTGGGTTTCTTCCGGGTCCTCCAGTTTTTCCCCCCCACAGTCCAAAGACATGCAGATTAGGCTAATTAGCGTTCCTGAACTTGCCTGTAGTGTGTGAATGCGTGTGTGTCCAGGGTTTACCCCTTCTTGTGCCGTAAGTCTGCTGGGAAGTCTCCAGGTCCCCTATGACCCTGGATAAAGGGGTATAGATGATGAGTGATAATGACAAGAATTTCTTTTTCCTCAATTTCCTCTCCAGGTATGACACCATCACTAACCAGTGGGAGACGGTGTGTCCACTGCCCAAACCAGTGCACTCAGCAGCAGCTACAGTTTGTGGAGGGAAGATCTACGTTTTCGGAGGTGTGAACGAGGCTGGGCGATCGGCCGGGGTCTTGCAGTCCTACGTACCCCAAACCAACACCTGGAGCTTCATCGAGTCCCCGATGATCGGTAAGACAGCATCTTGACTTTGTGAGATATACAGGTACATGTAGGTGGATTAGGTGCACCAGCTTAGTGTCGCCACTTTACAGGTCCAGGTTTCAGTCAGGAGCTGCCTAGAATTTTACCTGTTCTCCATCTTGGCTCTCTCTCACATGGAGTATTCCCATTATGCATCCAGTGGACTGGAACACGCTGGATCATCTGCAAATCGAACAAAACTAAATAAGGTGTTGGATGAGATGCAGAAAATTCAGGATATCAAAGAAGAAAATTTGCAAGAGCTTTGTAAGGAAAGTGTAGAAGGCTCTTGGAGTAGTGTTGAGTGCTCGGATTCTTCCTCTCTGTCTGTCTTTGTTAGTCTCAGTGTGTAGAGACAGGAGTTCATTATCAGAGCTAAAAAGCCTGGAGAATATTGCATGTGTCTCAGGTGTGAGTAGAGGAAAGGCTAGAGGTTTCAAATCCAGAGGGTGGAAGAGTTGTTCAGACACCATCAGTCACCGATTTCTCTCTCTCTCTCTCTCTCTCTCTCTCAGTCCTCTGTTCCTCAGAGTGAGTTGTCTGTCATCTGGCTATAGGTTGGCCTGATTGGACAGAGTGGGTGATTTGTCTGGTGAAAATGAGTCTGTGACTGTTGAAGCCAGAGAGAGGAGCATAATGGAGGGATTTTAGTGGTTCCTGCAGATTCTCAGCCACCGCTCCATCTCTCGCCCACACTCTCGCTCCCTCTTTTTTCCGAACAACAGGATTGTATGAAAGCAGGGCGGCAGAGGAAGGGATTTTAGAGCTGTTTCGCCTGAAGTCATCTCAGAGAGCATGCGTCCTCTCTGCAGGACTCAGTGGTGGTGGAAGATTTTCAATATATCTTTATTCCAACCCCTGCAGCAAGGGAAGTGAATTGGCTTTTCAACAGTCCTTAACTGCATGCGCATATTCACAGCCTCTTCCACCAACACCAGCACATATTTACTGATTTTTTTTTTTTTTTCCTTCTCTCTCCTCCAAACAAGGATGCGCGTTTCAGACGTAATTCCGATTTATTTTATTTTTTTTTAAATCGTAGATTTGCTAATCAAATGAAACGCGCGAACAGAATGTCACACACCCCGTAAAAACCAATATGCACACACATGGACCCGCTGTGAACAGTTTCCTCGAACACTAATTTAGCAGGCACGCACCCTGCTGACAGACAAGCTGTCATCTATGGCCACGCAGAGCAGCACACGGAGACATGCTACTGGATGCCTGGCACAGGAACACCGGTCGAAAAAACACCCCCTTGTTCCAATCACACCAAATTGCTGTGCTTTTAAAGAGACGAGAACATTTGAAAAGTGATTCAGCGGCTCTGGCTGGACGTTGTGATGAGACACGCCCACTCGGGTCTCCGCCGTCTCCTCACTAGGAGCTGGCCCGCATCAAAATATTCACTAGACCCCTGAAATACCCACACGGTGCAGCAATGTTGTGTTTTGTTTTTTTAAACAGGTGCAACCCTGAGATAGAATTCACTAAAACTTGCACTTCGGCTCTTTCAAGAACTGACAGCTGTCGATTTCCTGCTGTCCTCATTTTACCTTGTTAATCTCTTGTTTAGTTTTTTTTACAGCTTCCTTCGCTTTTGTCTGTTTCCGATCACTGCGAAAGTAGACAAACTCCTCAGATTGGTGGCTCGAACTTATAAACTTCAGTCGTTATCTCCCGTTGAAAGACATGTTCCATGCTAGTGCTAGTGTTGACAGTCCTCTTGTTTGAAAGACCTTAAATTGTCTCGCCAGAGGCAGAATCTCACCATCAAAGCAGCAGTCGTAATCCTTTTGTGCGTCAGCTTTCAGGCTTGGAGCACGCAGAGGCCGGGCTTCAGTAACGAGCACGAGCGATAGAATCACAGCCGGTTTTAAAGGCGCTGGTCACAAAAACGAGGAAGAAGGTTTAAAATAAGGAGCGAGTATTATTTCCTACTCTCGTGCATGCTCGGCTTGGCGGTGCAGATACGGAACCCGCGTACGAGATGATGCACGGAGGCCCGTATAGGAGGCGACGCGGACGGTAAATCGCACACAGCGTTTAAACGAAAGATCTCAGATCGTCAGAGGTCTAAGACACGAGAGGTGAGTCTGGGGGAATCGGTTTGGCCCCGCGGCGCAGGAGTGACACCGTTCGAGTAGACGAGTTCCGGCGACTTCAGCTCCATGCCGCTGTCTGCGTAGTGCCACGGAGCGCGTGTTGTGTCCGCCGTCAGTCACGCAGGAGTGGCAGGGCTTTTAATGAGATGCAGCTGGCAGCCAGCGCGGAGGAACCTGGCGGAGCAGCACAGCGGCCCAGCTGACACATTTATGTTTCCACTATTAAACCCAGTGGCAGCTTTACAGATGCCTTCTGTGCATGGCTTCTCGAGCACTGGATACGTGTGTGTGAAGAAAAATAAAATAATAATAAATAAATAACACCATGGTCAGGTGAATTATTCATGTGTGTGATAAATTGGCCCAACTATAATCATTTGGGAGACAATTTCGCTGTCGGAAAAGCGAAGCTTGGTGATGGCGAGTTCTGTTATAGTGCTGGAAGATCTTGTTTCCTCTGTGTGGACAGGTGTTCGGCTGTCAATCATCTGCCCGCTCATTAAATTGTATTTTATTTTTGTATGCTGCAAATATATCAGACGGAACAGTTGTACGTGTTCATATTGTTTACAGAAGGACCAACAGTACACTGTCGAGGTGTCCACATTTCCCATATAAATCAACAGCTTTATTTAAACTGATGTAACGAACAAATGTTACACAGAAATGAAGCTGGTGTAAAGAGAAAATGGACGTAAGGAAATTAATATGCGGCTTTAAAAAAAGCAGTAAAGACTATAGCGGAAAGAGAAAATGTACTTTTTTTTTTTTAGATGCATGATATAAGTGTTGATGTATCGAATCCGTCATTTTTTTTTTTTTGTTTTTTTTTGAAGAATCCGTCTTAAATCAGTTTTATTCCAACATACGAAATATGCAGCCGCCTGAACAAAGCAGCGCCGGCGTTACAAACAACAAAGTCCCACAAGTCTGTAATCCAGCTCATTAACTGTCTGAGGATTCACTAAAGTCATGAACATGGAAGCGCAATACGTTTCATTTGATATAAATTCAATTATCTCAGCAGTAAAATCACAGAAGCTCTTTATTTTCCAAGACTTTGCGAAAGTTTTTCGCTCTCCGCTGATGCAGAAGCCTGAACAGTGTCGGCTCCGACATCAGGGGAAAATGAAAAATGAAAACGGTGCCATGTTATCTCCTTGTAGCGCATGCATGAGAAGAACCGCACTGAAATTGTGTATTCCACGCTCTGTTCTCTCCACTCGGCTTTATTCAGATAACAAGTACGCCCCCGCCGTCAGCCTCAACGGCTTCATCTTCATCCTGGGAGGAGCGTACGCCAGAGCCACCACCATCTACGACCCGGACAAGGGCAACATCAAGGCCGGGCCCAACATGAACCATTCCCGGCAGTTCTGCAGGTCCGTGAGTCTTTCTCTGGTTTGCAAAGTCAATACGCACTGATCAGCCACAACATGAACACACGGATTGTTGATTATTAACTAGATAAAGTACCAGTTCCTCCACAAACTACATCATACAGGAACCGCTGCCAAACATCCTGCTTTCAGACACTTCAGGCCCCCCAGAGGCCCTGCGGAGGAGCCAGAGCTGCCCAGGTGGCACAATGTGGGCAAACACACGACAATGTTATGGCTGAACTGTGTATCGCTCGAGTGTATACAATGATTTCACTCTTGTGGAACAACACGTTCATTAGCGTGTAACTGCGTTTTATGTTCTAACTGCTTGATTTTTTTTTCTTGCATAATTTAACTCATTGTTGAACAAAATGAAAACAGGATTGACAGGTTTTTTTACGCAAAATATGAGATCCACAAAAATAAATGAAGGTGATTTATAAAAACTTTAAAAAAAAAAAAAAAAAAATGGTTAGAAAAAAAATTGACACTTTTTTAAACTTTGCTTTGTTCACTTTATCATTTCTTTTTCTGTGAATTTACAGAAGACATGAAACGTACTTCAGCCGTTCTGCTGTAGATTTCTGAAACATCTCACACACAGCGTTGTGAAATAATCCACGATTTAGCCAGACTAATCTAATAAGCTCTTACTGTGCATCTTCACAGCTTCACCTGATTTATACTGATGCGTGATGATGTAGCTACCCGTGAGCCCTTATACCTGATCAGCCTGGAAGCAGCTTTTCTTACATTATCTACCGTATCTGTTCTCACCTTATCTACATTCATGTGTGAAATCCAAATTCTCATCACCTTGCTTTTTTTTTTTTTTCTTCTTCTTCTTTCTTTCTTTCCTTTAAAAGCGCTGTTGTCCTTGACGGGAAAATATACACCACAGGCGGCATCGTGAGCAGCGAGGGACCAGCGCTAGGCAACATGGAGACCTTTGACCCCTGCACCAACACGTGGACTCTCCTGCAGAATCTCCCATGCCCGCTGTTCAGACACGGCTGCGTGGCGATCAAGAAGTACATTCAGAGCGGCTGACAACTAGCGCACACTTGTACGCGCGCACACACACATAGCCACACTTCTCAATGTACTGCAGGGATCCGAGTGGAAGCACTACTCCCCAAACTCCAGCGGCTGTCCTGGGTGGAGTGCAGCGCAACTCCACTGCTCGACAGCTCAACAATCTGGAAGGGAAGTGTCGAGTAGCGAACCCTCATTCACGGCGCTCGTGCCATACGAGTAATAACAAGCATTCTGACAGCAACAAAAAACATTCTACAAAAAAAAAAAAAAAAAAAAACCTTTTTTTTTGTTGCCGTATTTCTTTGATGTCTTTTCACCCTTCCAATAATTGTCCGTCATTAACAGATCCATATTTTACTTTTTTTTTTTTTTTTTTTTTTAATGCGTGAATCGAGCTTATGAGGAGAAACTGAAATCAAAGTCATTTGTTTCTGCTACTTGGCTTGTCAGGTCTACCGGAAAGAAGTCGCTCTATCGACTCAAAGTGGAAGATATTCCAAGACAAGGTAACGTTTACGAGTTTGACTCGAAGGTGCGACAGCGAGGCCTGGATCTCTCTACAGGACAGCGTCACGGGTACAAGGTAGCACCGAGTGTCCAACTGTAAGACTGAACTGGATTAAAAAAAAAATTCTCCTGTACACAGCCAAAGCACAATCTACTTCTGGTTCTGAGAAAGACATTTGTACATTTTGTTCCTCCATTGTAATCTGAATCCGGCCGAAACAGGCTCTGAATGGAGGAGTGTGTGTGGGGGAGGGGGTGGGGGGGCTGCGGGTCCTGTATCATAGGGAAGGAAATATGTATATTTTAAAACTGAAGGTAATTCTGTATAAATGTTTAAAAAAAAAAAAAAAAAACTTCAATAGGCTAAAAAAAAAAAATATATTAAAAAATAATTGTAAATCTGTACCCAAAAAAGTACCATTTACATGTTATTAATGATGAAACATAAAACGGACTTAATTATTTTGTGTGCTGTTTTTGTATGTAATAATTAAACTTTTTTTTTTTCTTGCCCAAATTCAGGATAAATAAATAAAAAAAATAAAAAAACGGTGATGATGCTGTAAAATGAAATACTACCCAAACGTTTTACTAAATCTACTTTTGTTAATGGCTGATGAGTGAAGTTTGTGACGTGTTCCCTCCTAAACATAACATTTAAGAAGCAACGAGACACTGAAATAAGGGCCACACAAAATACACACAAAATAGTACAATTTGCACCTTTTATTCAAGTATAATCACAGCAGTTTAAGAAATTACAGTAAATGTATTCATTTCAACAGGACTTCCACTAAAATAACGCTCGACTGGATATTAACCAGGTTTCAAATGAGTCTTTTACCAGTTTGAGAAAATGCTGCAAAGACCCTGGCAATAGCAGAAATACAAACCCCCAATCTTAGATCAATAAATAAACAACAGAGTACATATTAGAGGCAATTGTTATACAAGTGAAAGAGGCTTTATTTAAGAAAAAAAGAAAATAAAAACTGCATACCTCAGCTCCCCTTCACGTCAACAAACTGGATATTTAACCCACTTGCCTTTTAATCAGGATAAATGAAAAAGGAAATGACTTATGAAGCTCGAGCTAAGAGACACTCGAGTGCTCTGGATTTAGTTCTTCTGCAGATGATTATGCAAGATCAGAATTGGACACGTTTTTTTTTGTTTGTTTGTTTCAGTAACACTTGTTTAAGGCTCCGGTCAGGTGTCGGTATAGTAGTCAGGCAGTTTTGTAATAAGCCAGTTTTTGGTCTAACAATAGCACAGATTTTTGTAGAAAGCTGTAACTAGACTAATCAAACCAAATGTGGAAAACTGAGCCAATGTAAAACGTGAAGTGAGACTCAGCATCAGCTTATCAATAGTACCACGTCCGACAGATGCTTTGAACCCAACTCATAAGACATCACAGGTTTTTCTAGGATAGCATTCACAGACTGCTTCTTGTTTTAAGATATGCATCGCAGAATAATGGATTCTGGGAGATCAAGCACAAATCAAATCAACAGGGGATAAAAGTGGGGTTTCACATAATGGATGGATTTCCTGTACCGTGTACAGATCACCATCTTGTTGTATAACTCTTGTTACTTTAAATTATTCTAATATAAATATTAGAAGTGTTTCTAATTTAAAATTTGACTTCTTACACAATCGTTGGCCAAGTGATGGTTTCGGACCAGAACAAGACAGAAAAAGAAACGTAAAAAAAAAAGTAATGAAAGTGTAATATTTTGTACATTTTCCAATTAATTGAATCCTTACGAAATTGGGTCGGAGCGCTTTTGAGCTCATAGTCTGTGGTCAACATCACAGTAGTACCTACAGAATCAGAGAGAATAAGCCGATCTTTTGCAGGAGATACGGGGTAGGAGGTGTTAAAACACTCATTACATTAGATGTATTTACCACAAAGCCCAAAAAGCAACACCAGCACCATCATAATGGAATAAATAGATCATAAAATGTAGCAGAGACCTGAGACCAGTAAACCTCTTCCACCTGCGCAACCCTGCTACACAAACATGCTACATCATGAAATGGCTCCGACTTCAAAAGCTGTAACAAATTTCCAAATTTGTCCCCTTTTAGTCAACGGTGTAGGAAAATATGAACAGACGCTCAATCACACCAATACTCATGTTAATAAATAAACAAGTACAGCGCAAGATAAATAGTTAAATGATGCAGTTATGCAAGACATAGAGAGTAGAAACTGTAGTGAAGTGGACAAACAATATGGCTGCCATCACCAAGGGCCATTGGATAGGAAACAAATCTATATAATACAAAATCTTACTGAAGTTAATGTGCTATTTGTGTCGGCTCAACTGCAAAACTCATTAAAAGAATAGAAACCAAAACCAAACAAAAGGATGAATTACTGCATCGGCCACAGGACTTGTTGCTCAGCACCCGGGCTTTAAATGATGAAGGTGCAGCGGTGTTACAGATGTTGACAAATACTGTATGTCTTAGATAAACATGTCGTCTTAAATAACTTTTAACTGAGGTAGCCAGGGTTCTCCATCTCGCTGCAGTAATCCAAAGCTAATTTCTCTTCTTGCATGTTTTTGAGTATACGTTAAATAATATAAAACTGAGATGAGTCTTAACTTCAGAAAAGTTTTTTTTTTTTCCTGCAAACTAAAGAAAGAAGCTGTTCAATTCTTTCAGAGAAAAGGCCTTGGCAATTAAACAAACAAAGGCCAAAAACCAACTAGAACCTAGCTACTAAAAAAAAATGGACAAATGTTAAAAAATACCAAAATATCATAAAAAAAATAAATTGAATACAATAATAATAATAATGCTCTATATACTGAACAAACCACTCTGGCTAGAATTGCCTTGTTCATCATTCATTAATTAATGCAAACAATCTTAGCATTCATATAACTCAAACTAAGAGGTAATTAAGAAAAAAGAAAAGCAAATAATACAAAATATTACAACATAAGGTTATGGCGTAACCAAAAACAACTGGTGTTAAAACAACTGTCTTGAGGATCATGTGGGTGTTGCTCATTCAAAAGAAAAAACACAAACAGATTTCGGAAATTTGTTTACATCAGCCTCAAGTGAAAAGGGTTTAACACCGTCATCTTTTCCCAAAAGACAAATGTATATATATGTGGCCATGACAATACCAAACTGTAAATGCTCATTAGGCAGGAAGAGATCGAGTTTCAAGAAGCGACACGCCACTTGGAAAACATTCCTGACCCTGTAGCTAGATATGTTTCCAGTTAATTTAAAATATACAAAAAATAAAAACGATCAAAACTCGGTTTACTGCATCATTGTACTGTGATAATTCCACTGTAATAAAGGTAACTTTTAATAATTTAGGGCCCCTTTTAATACGATGGTGCTCCTGGGGGGTTCCCCCCCCCCTCTCTACAAAGGATTTATGACATGCATCAGGTAGAAAATGCTTATAATTCATTGTTGGAAAGTGTGTATTTTGGACGGGATTATCACTGCAGTTACTCACTGCTTACACATTTAAATGTCTACTGGTTGAAGGTCACAGGGAGACAAAACATTAAGATGGTATTCATAGAGGGAGAATGATGCAATCAATTTCCACAGTCAGTAACAAACTAGCATGACCTCATGGCATTACACCGTGTTCATGTGGGGTTTTACTACTGCTGGTGAGAATCTGTGCCTGCATGGTGATGTGCGCTGCCTCTTCCTGACAAATGAGACCGAGGTGTTTAAGTGACATCACACGAAAAATCTTCCCCTTTTCTCACTTTTTTTTTTTTTTTTTAAAGAAACTCAAGGAGCAGCAAATGGATAAACAATAGCACCTAATAGCACCAAGAACGCCTGTTAGAAATTGGCATATATGTTTTTGAAACCTATACGAGTCTTGACTTGTGTTTGGTTCTGTAGACTAGTTCTGTCCAGGTACCTGAGACAATAGCACCAAGGTTGCCACTGAAAGTCTTTCCAAGTCCCCTTTACCTCTTCCTTTACTGTTTAATACCAAACCTGCTTGGCTCGCTGTAGCAGCTTGGTTCTTTAACTTGGTCTCCTTTTTTGCATTACAGGAGTCTCTGATTATGTTCACCTGGTTTCATTACAGGAATGTATTGAAATGCTGGACTTGCCTCTCCATCTCCTGAAAATGGGGGGAAAAATGAGCAATATTAAAAATCACAGAAGCATATAACATCAGTGAAGCAGCAAACAAAACAAAATCTTTAACTTAAACAATAGGAGTGGATGATACGACACATATCAGTTTTTCACTACGATACGCAAGATAGCGATAGGATCCTGAGAAACTTCCCAGCCAACAAAAATTCAACACTGTAAAGTAGAAAATGCATTAAATCTGATTCCTGAGGCTGTAATTGTTATTAAAAACAAAAAATTAATAATGATAAAATATCCATGATATTCCAGAAACAATGAACCGATACCATTAATGAAATTATTTGTCTATATTAGATTACCACGTAGGAGTAATAATTATAGTGATGGGGATGACCATCCTAATTTGACACAGGTCATAAGAGATGCGCTAGTTCTCCATCTCAGTACGTTGCACTTTTAACAGGTTTTCTCTTAAAGTACGTCACGTGTGTTTGGATGTAATGAACAAGCCAGAGGTGATTTTGGTAAAGAAAATAACTCACTGAGGCAACATGAGGAACGAACTCAAAATGGACCCACATATAATTCTCTGAAATAAGGGTGAGACTTGGACAAGTTTAGGGAGTTTGAATCTTTTTAATGATGTACATGTGGGACTGTCCTCAGCACCAGGACAGGAGTCACAGGTGTAGAAAAGCACACAAGCAGAGCATCGTACATCAGATTCCTAAATAACAGTTCAGGTACATTGTTTCCATCCCTTTATTTCAAGCATCCGACTGCTATCTAAGGCCTGACTGCTGTTTAAAATAATTAGTTGAATCAGACTGATCTATATATACATACACACACACACACACACACACACACACATATCTATAGGGCTGCAACAACTAATCGATAAAATCGATAATTATCGATAATGAAATTCGTTGTCAACGAATGCCGTTATCGGTTAGTTGGGCTGCGCATGTTACTGAGGAGCGCGACCACAAGATGCACAGATACACAAAGACACACACATGGAGGTTACAGAAGCGTTTGCAGGAAAAAGCGCGCGCTCCATATCTTTTCTACACACAGGAGTCAGTGAGAGAGTTCACACGGGCTTTGGTGACGTGCGTTTGTCCGGCTGCGCGGTTAAATAGGGTAAAAAAAAAAAAAAAAAAAACGTCGCATGCAGCCTTTTCTTGGCGCTCAAATCCCAACAAACGCAAGGAAAACACTTCTAGTTCATTTTCTTCACGTTCATTTTACACTTCGGAGGACCGGATATATCCCATCATCCTACAGGCTGTACAGGGGGAAATGCGGGAAAAGGGCAAAATAAACAGAGTGAATACAGTAACGGCGATTTGTTTTCTCTCCCTACGTCGCCGTATTACGAGAATGTCTAGTATAGCAAAATATCTATATTTATTTATTTTTATTGAGACAACAAAAATGATAAACACACGAGAGGAATAATGTTTAAACCGTGAAAAGGATGTAGCAAGAGACACTTCAATTAAAAATAATATAATCTAGAAGTCTATTATTCTTCTTATTGAGTTGAATTTAAGAGAATTTAAAATTGAGGTCATTCTTAACAACTGAATATGTCAGTGTATTTTCGTTAACTATACACACACACACACACACACACACACACACACACACACACACACACACACACACACAGTCAACTTGCCATCTGCAATTATTGTTAAAAACAAAAATGTTGATTTACATTAAATAAGGTTTAAATGTCAAAATTAAAGATCATTAAACTCTATGTGGCTATTGTAATTTTTTAAAGTTTACTTTTATACATAAATAATACCCTGATTTATGGTTTTATATAGTTAAGCAAAACATCAAATTAAAGCGCTTAGTTTTATCCAAATTAATCGAAAAAATAATCGACCAACTAATTGATTATCAAAATAATCGTTAGTTGCAGCCCTAATGTATATAAATAATATACACACACACACACACACACACACACACACACACGTGTGTATGCGTGCATGCATACACACACACACACACATACATACACATTATATATATATACACACACACAGATGTTCTACACTCAGGTTATCGGTGTAGACGTCAAAGGCCAAAAAGCATCGCCCAGCATATGAACATGCTGAGAGAATAAAAAGATGATTAGCAGTGTTGAGGGCTTTGTGGGAGTTCTCTGCACTGGCAGGCCATGATTACATCACCTATCTCGCAACCTAAATAATAATAATAATAATAAATAATGAACTACTGCAGCACGTTGTTGCAGTCCTATTTCAAAACTAACAACTTGTCAGAAAATGAAAATGAGTTTATTATGCCTGTGTAGCTCTAAGCAGATGATGAATACACACAGACTGGATGCTGACACACTGAACAGCTGCTGAGTGTTGAAATTAGAGCGCCGTGTTGATAGCAGTGAGCTGTGCTCAATCCTCCGGGGAAATTAGGTTTGCTGTTCTCAAATACAACGGTAGCCGGCCAGAGAGAGTGGAGGCGCACTTGGGGCCTGAAGGTCATCAAAGGCCTAAATTCATTTGTGTCCTGTGCTCAGGTAATCCTTTTTAGAGTCCACTACACATTCTCCTATTTATTAATATTAAATAGATTTTTTTTTCCTCCTGACTAATTCATAAAAAGTATTAATATTTCGGGGGCGAATGCTAACTGCGGAGTCTGTATTATTTTTCCATCACTCTGTGTGGCAGCTATCAGGCCAACCATAAACAGTAAGAAAACTTACAATTTATAATGTGCTTTGCCTGGACAAAAAAAAAAAAAAATAACTATGAATCACCACGTGGATTTAAAATAAGCAAAGTAAAGTCGAAGCTTCTATGGTGTCTCGTAGCTTCCCATTTCATAAACAGCCATCGATGAGTCCCAGAGTCATGGGAAATATTTTAAGAGCTGGTTAAGAGGTTAAGAGCTGCGCAACGCATCGTTAAAACTTGGAAGGATTGTGCTGAACTGTTAACTACATGGGAGAGGCGTCATCAAAAAAAATTTAAATAGATTATGATGAGAGATCACTTAAAGGTTTGATGAAGTTGCATCGTTAAAAAGGATTAACAGTAAAAACCCATAGCTATGTTTAATAGTAAAATTAAGAGCATTTCCAATGACACAATGCAACAAGAATCGCAGGATTGACACTAAATGGCTGCATGACCTTAAGAAACCACTCGTTAGTGAGTAATCAGAAATAGGCTTTAATCTGCCTGGGAGTATAAAGGTTGGACTTTGAAGCAATTGAAAAAAAGATCATGTGGTTTGATGAGTGCAGACAGACTGTAGTAAGAGGAGAGTGTCGTGATCTGTGGTTGCTGCAGTTCAGGTCTAGGGGCTCAGCAACGTTATGTGGGAATAAAATGACGTGAATGTACTGAATGGACAGATTATCACGTGAATGGAGAGTGTGAATCTGGGAGCTTGAGGAATCAGTTTCACACATGAAATGGCCATCGTGGCTGCATGAGGTTGTTAAAACATAATAAACACGAAAGGCAAAACTGCTCAATCAGTCTGTGTGAGAATCAAGGGTGGAAAGAGACTCGAGAATACAACAAAGGTTTTAACAGTGTCGTAAATGGTTCTTATGGCAATGTCTAAAGAACACAACCAAAGTGACAATCAGAGGAAATACACAATACATTCATTTACCTGCTTTAACACATGCATTACTTACTCTGAATAATAATAATAATAATAATAATAATAATAATAATGTTACAGGTTTAGAGTACAGAGGGCTACTCACCTCGATCAGGCAGGTCTTGTCATAATCCCTGCGGTACTGGTAAATACACTGGCTGAGCACGGAGTAAAGTCTTTCCAGTTGATCCACACTATAACCCTTACTCTTCATCACAACTTGATCTAGCAGAGTCTGCAAACAAAGGGGCAAAACACCAGGGTCACTTAGCAGCCAGAACACATTTAGGAATACAAATTACACTCGTTTCATAGCAATACACTGTGTGACACATGAAGGTCCATTTAAATGGCTTCCTGGTTGTAATAAGCCCAGACAGTCTATAACACAATCCAAAAGTAATTTTTAGTAATAGCTAAATTGAAGTTTTAATTAAAATAGAACTTAAATAATTGTAGTATATAGTAAAATATAGGTGTGTAAAACCAACAAGCATGAACTACAGTATCGCGTTTGCATGATAAAGGTTGTTGGTGTCTAAAGTGTAGCAGGTTTTGGTGATTAAACACAAAGACCAGAGTGTATGTACAGTTTATTTCTACATTCTCCGCAATGCTTTTAAATATAATTTTAATTCCTTTTCATCTCATTTGAAGGAATTCAAGCTTAAACTTTTTAAATAGGAAAAGTGTCAATTTTATACCAGGTGTTGATTATGGGCCAAACAACTTGTCAAGCAACATAAATCCTTTAACAAAATTTAATAAAACCAATAGGATTAATAATTTGTTTATATCCCCACACATTTTATATGCAGCTTAGCAGATTATGCAAAGGTAACTCATTTATATTTGCCAGTATGACTATTTTGTGTGTGTATGTGATAATAATAGTAATAAATACTATCATTATTAAATATGCTTCAATTTTCTCTGATTAAAAGAGTTTAAATTTGTGTCACAGACATCCCATTTAACTACTATTTTTATCTTTACTATATTCAGCACGAGTGTCTGAGTCAAGAATTTTTGCACTCTGTTCCAATCCAGTATTACCGAACAGTGAACCACTGTGAAAGCACAGAACTGAACGCAGCTCAAGCAAATGTGAAAGAAACCATTTCTGCAAAAGCAACTTTCAACAAAATAGTTTTGTATTTGTATCTCGTTTGAAATGAAATGCTGTTAAATTGTATTAGCACTGCACATTCAGTACATACTGTTGCAACGTATATACCTGATGAGTGTGTTTGATTTGGGGCTGTTGAGGTTTTTCTGCTAATTGTGAAATGTGTAATACAGTACAAAAGCTTTAGAGATAAAGCCAATACAATTAGTCCAGTTTAGAAGACAGTAGGAACCGTCTTCTAAACCACTTTGTTGCTGTTAAAAGTTTAAATGACCCTCAAAGAATGGAGTGTAAAAGAGTTAGGCAGGTAAAGCAGACAAAAAAAAAAAAACGAAAGAAACTTGTGCCACCTGAAACTAGCAACAGGACAGGAGGAGCCTTCCAAAGCAATTAAGATCACAGTGACAGCTAATTAAGGCAAATCATAATTACCTTCCATTTCATACACAGTTACAGCATGATTGTGTTTACATTTCAACCTGACTTTAATTAAAATGCTTAAGGCCCTGTGATGCCCTCTCAACTGACACATTCATCATGGCGATCTGTGGACAATCAGCGGCTCATCAGAGTGCGTACAGAGAAGTTATTTCAGCAAGGCCTGGAAACATCAGCCTCTGATAACAGTCTCACCAAAATAAATAAAGCAAGTGTTTCCAGGAGTTACTGGCTTGCAGGAATATTAGCTTTGTTTCAGCACAATAAATAAAACTCACCACAGATTTAAAACAGTTTAAAACTAATAGCACTATGTTGTACAGAACAAGTACAATAAAGCTGAGATATTTAAATCATCAGTCTACTCGGACTGAACCTGAAACATTCTGTGGTTTTAATTTCGGGACAGACCAGGACCCCTCTCTGAATGCATACCGACTCGGAATTCGCAAGATTTATCCTTACGCACTGAGAGGCGAATGGAGCAGAACAGCCCATGTTACAAAACAGCAATATAGCATTCTACTGACGGAGAAGGTGGAATTCTAAAATCTTGCATCCAGCTGTGTTGAATTTGCACCTCGCAAAATAAAGCCTGGTTTCTTGCTGAAAAGAACAAGAAACAACAGTGAAAAACACCTTCTGGATTCCACTGGAAAAGAAAACGCTTGCAGATAAACAAGCAAAGACAGTCAAAACTATACAGAATGACATAAAAGAGAACCAACAGTACATAGCTTAAAATCTTCTCAAATGATACATATTTGGTATGGACCACTTGATGTGTTTTTGTGGTATTTTCATAGACCATAGCTAAGTAATCATGGAGAGCAGATCCCTCTACAGTTACCGCAGAACAGCACAGCAATCTCAGCCGTAAAAGATCGGTCGATACACTCGATTTAACTCTTAACCATTTGAAAGTTATCATCCTCTCCTGCTGAGTAATAACCCGGACGGTTCAGCAGAGAAGCCTATATAACAAATCACCCTGAAGACGTATACAATGCACCTGGGTCTTTAAGCATAGAGGCAAACTGCAATAAACAGCCACTTCAATTTTTTTTTTTATTTTACTGGCAAACATGTCATTCAACCAATGTTACATGACTGATACAAGTACTCCAAATGTTTGTGAAAAGTTTCAGACTTTTGAAGTGTTTACCCCATGACAACCATATAAGGGAGTTTTTCAATCTTCTGAGCTGCAAGTATATAAGATGCGTTAATGAATAAATCATCATCTCAGGTTTTTAAAAGACAAAGCAGAAAAAAAAAATGGATGAGGTGATGCAACAGTCTGTACACAGCTGTTCACATCTCAAAGTGCTGAATTAAAATGCGCTCAAATGTGTGTCAGGTCTGAATAAAATCAGAAAGTTAAACAAATTCTGAAACATCTACAAACAAGCTTGAATTCTGTAAAGAGAAAGCGCTTAAAATAATACCATGAATGTCAATAAAGTGTAAAAGGATTCAAAGACTGAACAATACAGATACAATACTGTTGATTTATTAGGAATTCTGGTGAAGCATCAATTAAAAAAAAACAATTTGCAATAATTAACAGCTGCACTGACAACATTGAGAAATGTTAAATAATTAATCTCATTCACAACAAAGTGGTTCCACACATACAGGTTTATCGTGCTGACGTTAGTGTAGATTAAACTTCTCGGAAACCTGTTCAAATAATATACATTAGGTGGATACGGAATTTGATGGAAATAACATCCCTACCTAAAACCCTTCTAACGGGCTTTTGGACCGGCACTGCATCAGTGTGACTGGGTATATGAACATAGAAAAAATTTTTGCATACCTCTTTTACAGTAGATCATGAAATAAAAGTTGGAATAAGCCAGGTTCTGCTCATACAATTCTATTAAGAACCAAGATGATACCATTTATATATTTGCACGTTTTTTTCTTCTTTGAGCAGATCATATATTCATAATATACTATACTACATTATAGCACAATAATATACTGTATTATATGCTATACAAGTATATTTAAGCAATATCACATAGTACTATTGTGCTTCAATTTCAGTAGCTGTAGGTGCAGCTCAAGTACCAAAGATATCACAGCCGTGCTGATATTCACTACAGCAGCATGACCGAGTGCGATATTGCTTTTATAGAACAATTCCACAAGCACTTTATCAACAGATTATAAATTATATATTTTTGTTTATTTAACCAGTTATGTAGCTCAGCTAACACACATCTCCACTTTAGAATAGCCTTAGCTAACTGCTATGTTGTTGAATTCTAAATAGGTAAAGTAAAGTAAAGATAGCGCAGGGTCGATAATAGTTCAGGGGTTGTTTAGAGGTTGTTCCAGGGTTAACCAGTATTAGATCACCTGTGATGCGGAGGGGTACATATAGTTCAATGCCTGTGCTGTTATGCTCTATATAAGAACTCAGAGTGCTTCTTGTCTAATCAACGTACTTGGTTAAATATAACTCTACTCTATGATGAATAGAAATAACAAATGGGATTCAGGTCCGTAGATCATGAGAGGAAATGCAAAAACAAGAATAGATGAACCTGTGTAAATATTTTGCAGGCGAGGGGGGCTGAAAGGCATTTCTCTCCATAAAACTAATAGTTTTAATAAAGCCTATGGAAAAGTTTAATCTCAAATTATTAAGGACTTTCATCAGATACTACATGACCACTGAAGTTTGCTGTGCTACACTCTGCAGTAGCGTGCTAAAGTTTTGTTTGGTTATTTTCTTTTAAATTGGTATTTGTTCAACTTGAGTGATGACTTGACAACTAATTTTAAGCTATCGATTCGTTACCGTCCCATGCTGCATGGCACTGTCCAGTGAAAAACGCATTTTGTAATTGTGCAACGCTATGATTAAGAGCCCGAGCCGCTGGGATCATGAGCTTAAGTCCCAGGGGTTAAAAGCAAGAGGTTGATGGGAATGAGCCTGCAGACGGATTAGTGCCCGTCCTCTTGAGGCTGTACCAATAACCACCAACTGCTCCGGGGACATTACACCTACTTTTTGGTTTAAAAGAAAGAAACAAAACTCCTCAACAATATTATTAATGTGGACAAAAACTTAAAGCAAACAATTGAAACGTCTACAATACGACCCTTGCTGGAATACATCTGTGTTATAAGGACTTTTCTGTTCCTTTCAATTAATTTAACAAGACAACAAATCGTCTCTGCTACAGAGTGCAGCATGACTGTCTGCATATCAATAAGACCACTGCAAGATTACAAACTATGCTCCTGTCCAGAATCAATACCTTGATAAACAGAAGAATGAGCATTTTCAGTATTTCAGGGTTAAGACAAGTAGGGGAGGCTGTAGGAATATTACCAGCTGTGCAATAAGAAACAGCAACATCTGCGCAGGTTGAAGGTGGAGTTTTGGGTGATTCTTTAGTATTGCGCAATTTTTAATAAAGCAAAAGCTTGGAAATCATCATACATAATGGTTTTTTTTGTTTGTTTTTTTGTTTTTTTTTACAAATGATCTAATGTATGTATTAGACAATAGCCTTAAATGGAAAGAGCCGATAACGCCAAACAGTAGAGCGTTTCAATATAACCGGCATTTGGGTAATTTTTGACTCATCTCATGTTCATACAGAGTGACGCATTTTATTACAGAGTAAATCAGCAAACAGCATTATTGGTAAAACACTACTGTGGGGTCGTGTAATATAATTTAGAGATGATTAACCATTATATAACATGTCTACTGTATATGAAAAACCAAGCTTCTTACTGTACATCGTTCGAAAAAAGTACATTTCATAAATTTTTATTTAATTGTTAAACAAAAAAATATATATAAATAAAATAAAGAGAAAAAACAAGGGCAAAGCAAAGCGACAGTAAGTTGTCTATATCCTGATATTTATTTTTATAAAACAGCACATCTATGATATTCTAATAAAAAGTGTATGAATCTGTAGAGTTATTAGTGAGCACCAAAACATTAGGATAAGGGCTTTGAGAAAATTTTTTTAATTTAGTCTTATTCGGGAACTTATTAATGAAGTTTTTTTTTCTTAATTAGAAATCTTTATCTTTTTCTATTTTAAATGATCTGATCTTGTGACATTATAATAAATAAATTTTCATATTCATTTTCAAAGCATTTCTTATATCTACTCTGGTTTGATACAGAACATGACCTTTTTTTATTCCCAGATAAGACCAGCAAAGCCCAGTTATCAATTCACGTCATCAAATTCCACACAGTCTTCTCAGTAACTGTGGGATGTGATAAACTCTTCACATGACTTAAAAAAATAAATAAACACTATTTCAGAGGTTGTCCTGTACTGCAAAATGTTAACAGTAATGAATCTGTATACGTTTTATGAATATAGATGAAAAGCAACATAATAGCTCGCATTTCATCTTTAATATGTGCCGGGCAGTTTGCCAACACAACCAGTAGGAGATCCTTTTTAAATGACAATTCTCATCCCACTTCACCGGAAATACAATTTGTTCCATAAGCCAGAAATGAAATGGCAATTATTCACAGCCCCCGCAACATCACGATCTGTTTCTTAAAGATATCAGCTTTTTTTTTTTCCTTCCCTAAATAAATAAGCTCCAAGAGAAGTGCCAAAAGCCTTCGCGCTCATAGCTCACTGGGCAAAAGGTGCATGAGGCAGTGTCGAGGGTCGTCAGTCCATGCGAGAAGCAGTGGACCTGACGAAAAGCCTCAGTTGTGCAGGTGAATAAGAATGTGATAACCAGAGGTCTGTAGCGCGCACTCTGACGTGGCTGACTGCGAACTCCTCGTTGTTTCACAGATTCTGTGCCACACTGTCAAAAAATTCTGTGTAAAACTTTAACAGGTTACTAAAATTGACACTTGTGCGACTGCACTGGCTGGGTGGAAAAAAAAACACAATACAGTGGAACCTCGGATTCGGATTCGGTTTGTGAGTGTTTCGCAAGACGGGCAAAGATTTTTTTTAATACATTTTGACTTGGAAAATGCACAAGTCTTGGTTTACGAGCACCGAGTACCACGTATCACACATGCGCTTCTTGTTTTGACGTAGAGCGTCATGTGATCACAACTGAACCAACGGTTTTCCTCTCTTGCGCTGCGGAATTGTGGGTAATCGTCTCTATTACTGGTATAATCAACATCCATGCACGTGTGTACTGTTTACTATAACACTGACCATGCGTGTGCGTAAAACATTTAATTTTGTGTCCATTTTCTCTCTCTGCTCAAGCCTCAGCCTGTAGGACCCCTCCGCACACACACACACCTACTTTCACCTTGACAGAGACACACACTTTTTCTCTCTGTTCTACACAAACACTGCTCTGTCACAATTCTTTTTAAAGGTAAAGTGCAGGTTAATTTGTTTTATTTTTAGTTAATATTCTGTGTTAATTATTTTTATGTATTTATTTTTTTGGCCTGTGGTTTCCATTATTTCTTATGGAGAAATTTGCTTTGATTTATGAGTGTTTTGGAACACGAGTCCACTTCCTTAACGAATTATGCTCGTAATCCAAGGTTCCACTCAAATACACATAGTTCTGTCAGTGCCAAGTAACTAAATTTCCTATAACTAAAGAGCATGAAATGCATTTTACAAAGCATGTGTTAAATGTCATTAATTATGCCTTTTCCTTTCCCATAACCTGTCACGTACATTAATGAGTAGAAAGCAACAATTAAAATTTTCATATAGAGCAAAATTTAAACGGCACAACAAAAAAAAAAAAAAAATAAGAGAAAATGCTCGTGAGCAGAAACACTAAAATTACAAGAGGAGGAAATTACACAATGTCAGCACTGACGAGTGCTTCCTCTAACATTACATGAATAACTGCTTTAATGAAAGCAAGTTCACACGATCACAGAAATTACCACTTAAACATGATGTGTGCTCCAACCCTAGTCGATTCACTGGGAGAAGGCGGTTACGCCCCATTAGAAACAGCCTTCTCGAACGGAAACTCAATACAATCTTCTATATAAATAAAAGAGGTTGTCTGTACATTGGTCTAAAACCCACTCTTTAAATGATATCTTTACGCTTCATACATTGGAGATCCTGAAACCAGTCTCAGAAAATGTTCTGTCTGTATTTTTGTCAGCATCACGCCAAACATCTGGCTGAACAGAATTTAATGAAACTTTGCCAGTCATTCAGTATCTGTGTGAAGTTAAACCTGCGCGTTAAGCGTGATTAAAATGACGAGTAGACGGGAAGTTATGAACAGTTGTGTGCCAAATTAAATCACAGAATCCAGCGCTTTTTGGATGAATATACGCCTTTTTTCTCTAAAGGTGGGCGTGGCTAAATTAGTCACTCAACAGAGCCAATCACCGCGATAGTTTACAGTGTATGCACAGAGTAAGCAGACGACACAAACGATGGCAACAATACTCACCAAACACAAATAATTACACTACGTATGAAAACTGAACCTTGTGCCATGAATTAAATAAAATAAGCGAGCAGTTATGTGCCAGATGCTGATCAGTATATTTTTAGCTTTGAACTCTTTACCTTTCAACGACAGGTACTTACGCTGGTCAAGGAGAAAAGAAAAACCACTACGTTTATTTTACGGGTTGGGTTAACCTTTGCATTGTTGATGATATTCACAAGAATTAGAAATGATTTTTGTTTAGTTACAAATTACGCTTCATGTGTTATTGGTATTCCAAGCACACAGCTATGAGATCAATTAGTTTGTTCATCAATTAAAGTTTCAAGAAATTCAAATTAACTAGTTAAGGTTAAATCATAATCGTATGTACCAAGATATTTCAATTAGGAGATAATTATGACGTAATTCTGAGCATATAGTCGGTTTAGTTTCAATGTTTTTTTTTTTACCTCGAGTCGTTGATGGTCCACAACTAAAGCAGGTGGAGGTGGAGGCTGTGGGGGTTCCTCCGGCCTCTCAGCAAGAACTTCTTTCTGCTGTTCTGATTGGCTTCTTCTACACACCTTGTCTTTGAAGGTACCTATAAAATAAATAAATATATAAATAAATAAAATGGGTAATGCCTCACACCAATACAAAGATACATGTGAAGTCTAACCTGCCTTGACAAGGACAAAATAGCCTTTGGTTAATACATCAGTGAACATGTCCAGGAGGATTTGCTTTAATGGTGTAACCCTGACCAGACAAAGCTACAACAACAATCATGTATCAGCTGCCAAGGGAAAGCAGTAATTAAAGCCGTGACAGTGTTTCTGCTGACCGTTACGTCTATTTTTTCTGTAATGTTATCTAAACATTTCCCATTTGCTATGAGAAATTGCCCTATAAATTTTTATTTCTAGCTAAATAAAGTCTTGTTGAAGTAAATGTTAAAATTTTTTCTTTTATTTATATATTTATATACACACACATATTGTATACGCATACATACACTACAACATTGAACTTGGCACAGTTTACAAACTAAAAAAAAAAGATACAAACAAACTGAATGTGTTCACTGATTTCAGGGATTTATGAAAGTTCACCTCAAACACAATGTTCACCTCTAATTATTGCATGTCAATAAAAAAATTAAAAAAAAAGCAACCATTCATGCTTCGTCTACATTCATGAAACACTGAATTACATGCTCCAAATTAGTATTTTTACAAATTAATGATAAAGTAGTGGAAAGAAGGAAAAAAAAAAAAAAGAAGAAATCAAGACTACTTGATTAGGCATTTGCATAAACCTCTTACATTCGAGCCACTTGAGAACACACTACCTTCTCTTTCATGAACTCCATCACTAGCTGCTCCATCTCCTGCTGGACTGCAGTCGTTCACTTTGCCTTCTTCCACTGTATCTTCCAATCCAGCCTGATCATCTCTTACAGAACAGGTGAGCTCCTTGTTACTGCTCCCTGATTCCTTTTCATTGGCTTCGCTGTCTATACTGTCCATCGACTCGTCTCCGTTTACGCACGCTTTGGGCTCGGAGAGCACTGCTGCCTCTTTCTCCTCTCCCGAAGGAGTGTTCTTAAAGGTAGTTGTAGTAGTGGCCTTATCTTGGCCTTGAGGATCTTGAGTTGCAGTGGCTTCACTGGAGTTCTCCTCTTCGGTGCTTAGAACATATCCATTGGGTTGGGGAAGGGGTTTATCAGGTTGGGGTTCTGCGGTGTCTGAGGAGGACTCGTCCTGAGCCGGACTGGCATGACCCTGACCTACAACAATCGAATCGTCAGGTCCTTCATCTTCCTCAGGCTCATCGTCGTCTTCTATCTCCTCCTTCTTGTTGCTTTTCTTCTTCCTGATGATGCCCCGCTCCCAGATCGACCGACGCCGAACCTTGCGCTTTATGCTGCCTGTGGAGGAGGAGAAAAGTTTCAGGTATAAAAACAAAGGCACGTGTAATTCACCTCAATTCTATTCTCTTTAAATGTTTAAGAGTTGTGAAAGAGCAGTCTGTAGGAAATGCTGTTCATCTTTTTTTTTAAAGTATATATAGAAAACTTTTTATAAACAATTTTCCTGTATGCACATTTAATCAGTAAATGTCCTTTTGAGCACTTATTAAAGATAAAGACTGACTAGATGCTTTAGTCCGGCATCACTTTCAGAATGGGAACCGCAGGAAAACTGGAGAGCTTGTGCGCTACGTTCCAAAACACCCGGGAGATAAACGAGCTGAGACGGAATGGACCAATATGTCAAAAGCATGTGGTACCTGTCAGCTGTGTAATTGGTCAGAGAAGAAGGAGCTGGTGGAAATGCACTACTTACCACACAGGAGGCACGTTCAGCTCCTAACTGAAAACGGTAGAAGACAAGCCCAGATGCGGTCCATAAATCAGCACCCAAAAAGACTTTGCTAATTTGCCTCCTCTTGCCACCAGAATTTCCTAGTGGGCTTTGAACGACTGAAAACACACCTCCCCCGCTTTCCTTTAAATTTTTTACAACCCCACTCAGAATTCTTTACATTAGTTCTTTCTGAGAGGTTGAATGCAGAGCAGTTAATTGTCCCATCAGATGTAATCAAAGGAATCTGAAAGCAACAGAGCAATTGGGAGGAAAAAAAAAAGGAAGACTGTGGTAAAGAGAGATAACAGGCTGCTTGGAAGATGCGAATGCCAACAGATGTTAATGCGCAAAAGTACAGAAAGAAGTAGTGAGGGGAAAAATGCTCGCCCATCTGTAAAAACATGATTGTGTTGAGATGAGTTTAAAAAAAAATAAATAAATAAAAAATAAATAAAAGAAGAGGTTCGACTAAAGGCCAGTTTATATCAGATACATAATTGTGTTGGGCAAAAGGCAGCAGCACTGAAAACATTCCAGACTGGGGGATTAAATGCAAAATCCGCTAGATGCCCATCAGCGCTTATACACTGCTATCAGTCTGGCTGCAAGTCGACCTGAACTATAAAACTATTTACCGAACAAGAAATCCCAGAAAACCAGTAACCACACAGACCTTTCTATAGTTTTAAAGACTATGCGTGACTAAAAGTCAAATCACTAAACATACTAAGAAAACCAGCTATGGTTACTCTATAAAAGTACATCAGTGTTTGATCTTTTTGATTAGTAATTTTGTTAATTTCTGTTGTTTGTGCAACCTTGGTCCTGGAGGACCGTTTCACTGTGCACTGAACTATACATAGTTGAAATGACAACAAAAGCCTACTTCACTTGATTTGAGAGACAACACTATTTGATTGGTCCATGTCAGACACTGCTCCAAGATTATTTATGTTGGTCTGGCACCAGAGACACAACTGGTTGTTTCAGAGAACATGCATAAGGCAGAGACTCTGAATGCATTTTCAAACAGTTAAAAACAAGGTAAAAAACAGCCTTAGATTAAACAATGCAGATCCTCCATTTTGCTTTACAAAAGGAGCATCAGGGACAATCTTTCAGGCAGTCTTCATAAATGGGTACACTTGTACAGTAATTCCATCAGATAAACAACTTAGGCTTGAATGCAGTACCAGTTAAAAGTTTAGACACGACTTTTGATTGTTATTTAAAAGACATGAAGGAATTCTTAAACTTATCAACTCAACCTCCTTATGTGCCCGCCACTCTTTATTACAGTTTAAGGTTGTACACAGGGCTCATTTCTCCAAACTTAAACTCTCCCGTTTCTACCCTGACATTGATCCTTGCTGTAATAAATGTAAAAGTGGAGAGGCGTCTCTTATTCATATGTACTGGACATGCCCGAATTTGGAAAAATTCTGGAGGGATGTTTTTAAGACCCTGTCCTTCATATTGAATTGCAATCTTGAACCAGACCCTCTGATTGCTCTTTTTGGTGTCACTGGAGAAGAGGGTAAGAGTCTAAGTCCAGCCAAAAAGAGATTGTTATCTTTTGCGACACTCCTGGCCAGGCGTTCTCTTTTATTCAAGTGGAAGGATGCCACGTCACCCACTCACGCCCAGTGGCTCAGAGATATCATGTCCTGTCTGTCCCTGGAGAAGA
This sequence comes from Channallabes apus, assembly GCA_030522415.1. Taxonomy (NCBI): domain Eukaryota; kingdom Metazoa; phylum Chordata; class Actinopteri; order Siluriformes; family Clariidae; genus Channallabes; species Channallabes apus. The sequence continues at coordinate 26,220,896 of CM060128.1, read as the reverse complement.
TTCACTACACAATTCATTACTCAGACTTTAAATTTCAACAGGTGTGGGGGCCCTTCCTTCACTTTTTTCATATACATTTATAGTTTGATTCCTGTCTTATTTAATTACTTGTTTGTTTGCTTTCTTTCCCCTTTTTATTCCTCTTTATTTATTTTTTTTTTGCACGTAGAACCAAAAAACTTCCAGCTCCATATTCTTTTTTCTTTTTTGGTTTCTCTCAATGCCTGGCGTTTAGCCTTTCTTATGCTTGTAAAACTGGCTTGGAGTCGGGGAGGGACGGGGTGGGTGTTATAGGGTTTATAAGGGGATTATAAAACCTGTATTAAAATATTACATGTTTACCCTGTTTTATCCCTGTTAAAATCAATAAAAATATTGTTGAGAAAAAAAAAAAAAAAAAAAAAAAAAAGACATGAAGGTCAGCGGGAATAGTTCTTGCAAGAACAGTATTGTCAAGTGCATTTGCGAAACCAATCAAGCACCATGATGAAACCAGCTCTCATGAAGACCATCCCAGGAAAACAAGAGCGAATCTCACAAGACTCAAAAATCACCAATTTACAGCACCTCGGATTAGAGCGGTTATGAAGATCTTCCAGAGCATAAGTAGCAGGCACATCTCAATATCAACCGTTCAAAGGAGATTACTGTATATTTTGAAGCCTTCAGCATTGTTTTACAATGTAGAAAGAAAATCAAATCAAGACCGTGGAGTTAGAAGTTCAAAGTTTTGACCGGTAGTCTATTTATCTATAATTTTAAGCTGCAGGTCTCAAAATGACGTCGTTCCTTCCATCAAAAATGATATTAAGCCTACGTTTATCCAGTGCACAGCCATCGTAGCCCCATAACATGCTTTGAATTGCTTCAGAGTGCGCCGATCTGTCTCGGATGAAAAGAACTAGGCATTAAGTACATTAATGATTCATGCAGCCAATACCAATATGTACACTACATCAGCATTTCTAGTCCATCCACTGTCGCACGCATAATGATCTCCAACGTAAATGTCTGATAAATGATCGTGAATGGAGATGGACTTTAAATGAAGCAAAACTGAAAAGACTCGACTGAAGCTAAACTGGGATATTATGTGAGGCAGCAATTAAACTGCAGGCTAATCGTTTCTTTGTTACAAGTTAGGTGATCAGACGTGCACAATCTGACATGACATTTTACAGACAGGGCAACAATGTAGTCAACTTGCTTCAAAAGAACACTCTGCAGCAAATCATTCACTAATAAGGTGCAATTAATACTACAAAAGCAGAGCCATTTCGTGTGTATTCAACCACAAGAATGGGCCTGCCTGAAAGCAAAGCAGTAAAACAACTGGAAGAATGCTAGGCTGAGCACTGGGGTACTAATCAATGCCAAATTATATCAGTGTTAAAATCATAGTTGTGCGGAAAATCATGAATAGCAGAACACACAGTGTACTCAAGCTAGACTAAAGGGCAATTCGTGAAATGCTTTGAATCTATAAAAAAAGTGGAATAAATGTGGCAGCAGGGACTGAACGTAACGAGCACATGAACATTTAAGAATACTCACTCTGGGCATTCGATGCCGATCAGGTCAGTTTTATTTCATAGGGTTAGTGTGCGAACACATTTCTTTAATACATCATGCTATACTGAAATAGTGTACGATGCTGGAACAGTCAAACATTAAAACACCCAGCCTCTGTACCAAAGGTAACCTCTGAGACCAGGGGTTTCCAAACGAGTGGTCAAAATCTAGTTTTTTTTTTTTTTTTTTTAATGTAAGGTCAGTTTCAGTTTTAAGATGCTTCACATGACAATTCGCGACAATGCCAAAAAAAAAGTTTTAAAGTGAAACAGACTGCGTCAACATCGCTGTGCGTGAAAGCGTTAAACATTTCAAAAGTTCGCCTTGGAAAATCAGATGGACAGATGTTTTGGCTCCAACGTGCCACCTAGTGGATGTCACATTTAATCCTCAGTACGAATACACAGGCAGGTGAGGATGTGAAGAACGGCACTCACATTGCAAACGTTTGATCACACGTGCAAAAGTATAACACAGACTCTTCTGTTTCGTGTCAGGTCATGTCACACCCCAAAAAGTGGATTATTTTCCTGTGACATACTGCACTGTGCTTTATTTCTCATGTAAACCAGGTTTACTAAGATGTGATGATCAAAGAATGTGAACAAAGAAGCGGAAAAAAAAAAAAAAATCTGCATTTGATAGGCAGTAGTTAAAGGTCATTTCCTTGAGGGACAAAAAAATAAAATTAAAATAAATAAAAAGCCCACAAACGTCTGCATAACATCTGGAAAAGTCATCTGGCACCAAAGTCTATTCTTCAAATGTGAGCAGAAGGGTGGCTGCAATTTAGGAACAATTTTCTGCGGAAAAGGAAAGACGAACAGATTTCAGGATGCTAAAGACCTTAAGGCAAGTCATGACATGGATTTGGCGTGTCATGTTTACATTCCTAAGCTTTCATTAGACTGCATGTGTGGAAAATCTTTTAGCGGTTACTTTTTTTTTCTTCTTCTTCTTCTTCTTCTTTAAATTTTTTAAATCTTTGAAACAGTTAAAAATGTTTGAGACGTTTTACAAAGAGAATACTGTATTAAATTTATCAAAGTCAGTTTGAGACACAACAAGGAGTTTGAAAAAGGAAAAAAAAAAAAAAAAAAAAAAAGGGGTAAATAAATAAATAAATAAAATCTGGATTCTCTCCAGCCCCATCAAAAAGATCTAATAAACAAACACACTGAAAACATCAAGTCCAGTCTCAGCTGCACTGTAGCATGGGTCATTTGTGAATAAATGAGCAAGAATATAGGGCTACAGAGGGCACGGCCTCACCGAAGCCGGACTGTTAAAGACTGGAACATCGAGTGGCGCAGCAGGAAAGTGTTGGCTCGACACGATCATCTGGAGATGGAGAGCTGGATGCCCGGGTGATGTTGCAGCCACCCACAGTGCCAGAAGTCCAAAGAGCAGATTGGCCATGCTCTCTCAGCGGGGAGGAACAACATACACACATTCTCATATCACTCATGATACCACCAGCCAATCATGGGCGTCCGAGAGCTCATGCGAGAAGAAGGGGTGGATAGCACTTACCTCAGAGTGTGTTATACCATCCACAATGTTGTGTGAGCAGCATTTAGAAAAGGGTCACGTGTCTCGGAGGATGATGGGAGACTACCCTAGTAGTGGGGGGGGGGGGGGGGGGCTCAGATTCCTGTTCGTGTCTGATGAGAGTAAATCCTGATACGATCATCTTACGCTGTAGTTCATCCACCTTAAGGTTTGACACACAAATATCCAAAAAAAAGTTTCTCAGAACTCTGTTTCTCTATAGACTTGATCTCTCTGATCTCACTCATCATTTCCACCTGCAGAAACTGGACGTTTCCTCCCTACACACACACAGACATACTATATAAATTATGTAAACGTCTGTGTAAACTCTAGAAACGGTTATGGAGTGAAGATCTCAGGAGACGAGCACTGTCCAAGATCCTCGAACAAGCTTGTCTGGCACCAAAAGGTAAAGTCTGTGTCATCAGAAAGTTTCCGCAATCTGGTGTTTAGCGTTACCATTAACTGAAGCTCTTGACTTGCATGATTTCTTACACTGCACTGCTTCCACATGATTGGCCGACTGAATTCTTGCCTGAAAGAGCTGGGGTACAGACATTCCTATTAAAGTCACCAGTGAGTGAATGTTTATCGAATGGTTTGAGAGATTGGAAAGCAGAAACTCCTGTAGAGCAGCATGTGTTTTGAATATCTGCTATAGATTTGGAAAAAATCTTAAGGAAGCACAGTTCATTGCAGGCCGCGACGGAGAGGGGAGGGGGGGGGGAGGGGGGTCGGTGACGGGGGAAGTTTGGGGTGAAGGCTTATCGGCTATTTTCTGCAGCACACAGAGTAAGCGAGAGAATACAGGAGGAACATGAGAGTAATAGGTTAAAGAAATTACACACAGACACGCGGTGTGTAATAGCATGTGTTAGAAGGTTAATATGGACAGTCAAATTTTATTTTAATAAAATCCCTTCAGTTTTCGAATTCAGCCATTTGTAATGAACAGCAAGAATTTAGCTTCTTAGAACTAAAGCCTCATTTATAAAATGTCAACTTCCTAAACACAGCAATTAGTCATGTCTGTCTTTCGCAGACCGTATATAGGGCAAGCGTCCCTGCTATTCAAGAGGAAATGAAAATATTGGTAATTTTTCTTTTTTTCTATTTCCATAAGCTTGAGCTCTGGGAGGACGTGAAGTGCCTCCGCAAGAAGGCCAAAATAAACAAGTCAGCTCATTACTAAAGCGTACCTGCGTTTGTCCTGGGAGTGTACGCACCACAGTCAAAAAGGGTGGATGCATGAAAATCAATTTACACCTAAACTCGTACATCCGTTATTAGAGCACACATGCACAGCGACGATGCTGCTCATTAAAGTGAGTTTCGGTGACACTAAAGGTGAAGAGGAGAATTCCCAGTCTCTCTGGTGGCTATTGCAGGAAAGGGGGTAAAAAAAAAAAAAGGAAAGCAAGGACGATTGGGTGCAGTGCTGTGTAAGAAAATGAGTTGTCTCCTACTCTTAAATAATGCATGGTAATTGGTGAGACCACAAGCACACAGCCTCAGACAGTTGATGTAAAAAGTTTGTGTGCAAGTCTCTGTGTGAGTCCTTTGCACAGCACTTTGTAATAATTAAAAGAGTCACCGAATGAATATTTTATGCAGCACCAGAAATATTTGCCTTGACCCCCCCCCCCCCCCCCCCCCTCCCTCCCTTCTCATCAGTACCCGTCAAAATACTTAAGCACTTAAACTCATTTAACAGTGGGATAATATTTTGTGGAAATTATTATTAACAAATTTCAGCAATACTGTGACGTTTTCAGAAGATAATGTAAGGAAATGGCCTCGAAGCTGTGCAGGGCTGAACCTCCCGCCCGCTGCATGCCGAATTCTCCACTCATACTGTGTATACACTGAATATACAGATAAGTGTTATACCACACGCGTGCTTAGAGCTGAACATCTCAAGGACCCCAGAAAAGCCAATTGAAGATAAATGACTCAAGACAATCAAAAGGACTGCATTTAGTTACTGAAACAAAGTGTCTGCATGTATGTACTGTACATATACACACATAAAAACTAATAAGTAAACGTAATAAGTAATCTGCCCAGTAGACAGTATACAGTGCAGTCAGGGTGGGTGGAGTTTGGGGCAAGTTGGCCACACTGTATTAACTCAATAAGGAACGCATCATTGGCTTTTGCTTTTTTCTCCACCTCCAGAAATGACTGCGATAGTATGATGATCAGTTTCGACTGACTTTCAGAAAAACTACATTTCAGAATTTTCAGGTCATTACTAGGCAGCTTGTCTAAGCCTAAAATAACCAACATGATTAAATGTAAGCAATCTTCAACTACTCTTCCTCATTCCAGTTTGCTAAATGGGATAAAACCATTATACTGTACGCTGCCTGTCCAAGAATGTTTCACTTTTCAACCGCCTTTAGCTTCGACCACAGTGAACAATGTGGTGGCCAGTCAGTCAATGTGTGAAAATAATTCCTCATGCTTCCAGAATCCACTTCTGCAATTTGAGTCCAATGTGACAGACAACTTGGTCATTCAGCACATTCACTTGACCAGCTGACGTCATTGCATTGTCACGTAACATTGCTGAGTCTAGATCTGAGCAACTGAAGCAACCACAGATAACATAACTCTGTCTCCAGAGGCTTGTACACTGTTCATGATTAGTGCATCATCTCATGAGCTTCCCTTCTTACTCTGGAATAGGCTCGATCAGACCACATGATCTTTTTCTATTGCTGCAAATTCCAATATTAATGTCACTCTCTAAAAAGTGGTGAGACAGGTGTTTAGTCCTAATCCTGCGAGCTCTCTTCAGGTTGTCCGTGTGGAAATGCTCGTATTATATTCATTACTTGTTAATCTGCACTAAATATTTATCCTTGCTGCTACTTACAGAACGCTTACCGTTTCTCCTCCCATTACCTCCACATCCATATTGTAATGTCATGAGTGTCGCATTGTCACAGTCACTCGTGTGCACATTTACACGTGCACTTTATACCGTCTCTTTTGTAAAAAAATAAATAAATAAATAAAAAACCACTGATAGCTCCCTGTTAGTTTTTTTATTTATGTTGTTAATTTATGTTGTCATATCAGTCTGTCTCGTCTCAGCTAGCGAGCTAATAAGGTTTCTTAGTTAGCTAGTTAGTTTTCTATTACTTTATGTTGTTAATTTATGTTGCATGTAACACCTTGGGGTCTTGGAGGAACGTTGTTTAATTTCACTGTGTATTAATTGTACATGGTTGAAGTGACAATACAAGCCTACTTGACATTCATTATTAAACTCAGCTGCAATTTAAGTGATCTCCAATCACGCTTTTTTTTTTTTTATTACTAAAAAAATATATATATATAATTTACATTTTTTTGGGACTCACATTTACATTACATTTCTTCCACAAAGCTGCCGGTTCGACACTATCCATCCAGTGCCAGTAATTTAAAAAAATCTGAAATGAGAACTTTTTTTGGGGCGTGTACTACTTTAAAGTTGTGACTTAGCTCAGTGGTCTGCACGGTCAGTTGATTTTCTCTTACCCCATTACTCCAATATGTCTATAATACATATTTGTTTTTATTTTCACACATCATCATGTTCTCCTAGTCTTCTGTCTTATGACACGATCGTTAAAATGTAGAATGTCCGGATTACTTTCCTATTCTTTCATCCTAGTGTCCTAATCCTGCATAAAGAACGCTCAGGCAAAAGCTCACTGACAGAATCTACAGGGGGCCCCGAAAAGTCATGAATCGATCATCGAGAGCAAACCTCCATATACTCTATGCCGCATGTATTATTTATACCGCGCTATACACATTCACCTTTATGCGCTACATGCATTTTCTCAGCCACTGCATCATGTCCTGTTTAATTTGCTCAACATTTCGTTCAATTTATTCCCATTGGCTCTGGACCTTTTCGGACGTTGCGTATTACTCGGCATCAGCACGATACCAGATTAATGAAGCACCGATCACACACTGATCTCACGATCTGATGAGGCCACACAGGGGGGGTTAATGGGGAAGCCCAGAGGTGCACCGACACTCTTAATGAAGTGCCTGCTGCTTACTGCGAATATCAGCCAAAATTAACGCTGATACGGATTATTTTACTCTTTTATATTATTTTCCGTTTTTCTGTGATCAGTGACCTTAAAAAGTGCAGATACTTCACACTAGCAGGACAGAAAGTTTCCAGAGATACTACTGCACCTAGTGGTCATAAATAGAAACTGAAACAAAATGTGAATGGTCGACGGGGCAGAAATGCTTCTCACACTATGAACAGTTTCACTGAAAGACACGTTTTATTATTAAGACTATTATTTTAACATTAACAGTAGCAAGTCTGTTACAAACAAGCAGCTAATAACCGCGTTGCCAGATTGGAATAGTTTAAATATCTTGCATTATCGCAAATAAGAAGACTAAATTAATTAGATTTTCACGCAAGTTGGCTACCTTTTCCTGTAGTGTGTCTAATATGTGGAGACAGCACATGACACCACTTAATTTGGATGATATAAAGGAACCATATAGTTACAAAGCAACATGTACAGTATAGACTAAAGCTGTGTGCGCACAAACTTTAAAAAGAAGACATTAGGGCAACATTAAAAATCCAGAATTCACATCAATGAGAGAGAAAAAATAAAGCTAGAAAATTAATTCCAACAATATGCCCCAGAGTGCGTTTGGCTAAAGAAAAAGGCACAAAAAAGAAAGGAAGAAAAAAAGAAAAACAGAGTGGGTGGAAAAAGGTCATCCCCGAGTGAGGACACTGTTTGTCACTCTGCCCTGCATCACATAGCAGTGCCACTTAATGAGGCATCTCGATCGATAGATGATTCAGTCCATGCTTCTGGAAATGAAGCGAATCAGTCAAAAGCGGCGCTCACCTCCTGCAGCGAGGCGTACATTAGCATGCCCAGAGGTAATGCATCTCACCAGCATCTGTGCTACTTCTGTTCCACCAGCTCAAAAGAAGTTAAAAAAAATAATAAATAAAAAATCAGCAGGGCATTCAAACTGAGTGTATTTATTTGTGTGGGTGTGTAGGGAGGCAGCCAGCGAGTAAAACTCGAGAAATGAGGATTGCGCTGCTGAAAGGCACACTTAAAAGGAATCAGGGCTTTAGCAAAGGGAATCTCAAATGTTTGTTTATAAGCCAAAGATCCCTTCAGCAATTAGCGGTTAGTAAAGAAATGTGCTTTGAGTTTACAGATATTCTAATGTATGTTGCTACATTTTAATAGCCAGCGTCAGAGAATTGTTCAACCCTGCGAGGATCCTGAGACATCCAGAGAAGGACCAGCTCCACCTGGATGCTGCTTCATGATGGATTGGCTGTTCCTGTGCTCCCAGTGATCCAGACCCCATCTGCCCTCTCCACCTACTGACTAATCCCTGTGCTGAACTGAACTTTCAGCTGCATAACACAAATTATATAATTTCTATCCGTTATCACCCAGATGAGGATGGGTTCTCTGTTGAGTCTGGTTCCTCTCAAGGTTTCTTCCTATTGCCATCTCAGGGAGTTTTTCTTGCCACTGTCACATTCACCCTCGGCTTGCTCATCAGGGACAATCTCACTATTATCTAGACACATTTTTCTAACACGTCTACACTTCCATAAATTCTTTTCAAATTTTCTTTGTGAAATTTTTGTGAAGCTGCTTTGTGACAATGACCATTGAACAACAATTCTATTCTATTTTATTTATATAGAGCTTTTAACAAAGAGCTTAAGCACTTCTAAAAGAGTTGTCACTCTTGCGACATCCCCACTTTACCTGGAGTCAAATTTAAAGCCTCATTTACATACATGTTTGACTCTGTAATATAGAGAAATACTGGGAGAAAATGTCAGATCATGATTGGGTAAACTCGAATTTACCCAATCATGCAGCAACATTTCCAATAATCTAAAATAGTAGTTTATATTAATTACTAGTGCCATTTATAGATGTGAAAAATAAGATTACGAAAAGAGTTTTTAAAAAAATAAAGAAATAAAAACATTTTAAGGGTCTTCGCAAATATTTTTTTAAATAAATATTTTTCTAGCGAGACGTATCACAAAAAAGGTAGGTAAATAAATAAATTATCTATCTACACACACTTTATATATTAAATAAAAATACACACATTAGGGCTGCAACTAACGATTTTTCTTCTGCTTAATCGATTAATCGGATAAAAGCTGCCCGCTTTAATTTGATGTTTTGCTTAACTATATAAAACCATAAATCAGGGTATTATTTCTGTATAAAAGTAAACTTTAAAAAATTGCAATAGCCACAGAGTTTAATTATCTTTAATTTTGACATTTAAACCTTATTTTATGTAAAATCAACATTTTTGTTTTTAAAATACACTGACATTCAGTTGTTAAGAATGACCTAAATTTTAAATTCTCTTAAATTAATTCAACTTAATAAGAACAACAGACTTCTAGATTATGATGTTATTTTTAACTGAAGTGTACACAAACAGCACAATGCATGTGTGTGAATGGCTGAAATGTGGTTGTGAATAAACCTTTTAGTGAATGTAAAATGTTTGCGTGATCCCGCGGCGCGCGTGTTCGCTCTTTAACTTTGCCGAGTTTTGATCTAAAGTCAGATGAACGCGCGCGCCGATATGAGAGATTATTTTGTATTTCCCATCTCGAACATAGCATTAAAATCACGGGTTGTGTATAGAGTGATTAAAAACAATACAAGGCATGTTATGATGAGGAAACTTTCTATCTCTTCCATTTCGTCGTCTCCGCATCAGCGGACGCGCCTGCAATTCACTTTTCATACGAATTACATAATCTAATAATTTGTTTTTGCGCCGATATGAGAGATTAGATTTCTCTATCCCAGAAATACAAACACCACATGTTTTAAATAAGCGCTGTCTATGCATGCTGAAACGCACGCCGATGTGAGCCGCTGAATTTCAGTCATGATACACTAACATTTTTGCTGTGTAGTGGACCGCGGGCGCGGAACCCCTCACGGGCGAGCCTCCACACAGCAGACCAAATCGTGGCTGAACGCCACTTGTTCGCCCCATTTAATTTTAATTATAAATTTGTACTGTAATGTTAATACTGTGATTATGAAGTCGTTTAATTACAATGTTTCACTTTATTTTATCTGCAACGACGTGCGGCTGTGGACGACCTGCGCCTCATTAAGCCTGGAGAGAACGAGCTGATGCCTGAGGCGTCAGTCTATAGTTATATAGCGCCACTCAGCGGTAAAAGCCAGCAAACGCACAAACCCAAATGCTATCGCCGTAGGCCGTGACGGTAGAAGTCACATACTGCTTGTGCACCCACTGTATATCTGGTCCTCCAAAGTGTAAAATCAACTAGAAATGTTTTCCTTGCGTTCGTTGGGATTTGAGCGGCAAGAAAATGCAACGTTTTTTTTGACACCGTATAACCGTGCAGCCGGACAAACGCACGTCACCAAAGCCCGTGTGAACTCTCACTGACTCCTATGTGTTAGAAAACCCTCGGCGCTTCATCCGCGCTCACCGGACACTACGAACACCCGATTTTAAAAAAACGCTCGATTTTAACACCCGATAAGAGGCGTTTAATGTAAATTGCTCCCATACGTTGGAGGACTCGGTGCGCACGTTTTTTTCCTGCAAACGCTTCTGTAACCTCCATGTGTGTCTTTATGTATTTGTGCATCTTGTGGTCGCGCTCCTCAGTAACGTGCGCAGCCCAACTAATCGATAACGGCATTCATTGACAACGAGAAAATCGATAATGAAATTCGTTTAGTTGTTGCAGCCCTAATTATTTATTTATTTATATATATATATATATATATATATATATATATATATATATATATATATATATATATATATATATATATATATATATATATATATATATATATATTACACACACAAACAGGGATTCTTCAGCTTAGCTTCAGACGCATGTTTTGCTAAAAGATGTGAAACACATAAGCAGTCCAGGAACAATCAACACCGCATCAGCAGATACACTCATCTACAGAGTTACAGTCTCTCTGTTACATGGTATATCAGAGAAGGGGGGCTGCATAAAATACTAAACATGAAGTTCTTTTTGAAAGGCATAATTTATTTTTCTATAAAAACTGGAGCCGAGTTGACATTTCAAATGTTTACTAAATTATCGATCATAATTAGATCAACCACTGGTTTAGCTTTTTTTTCCTTCCCCCGGCTACTGCCAACTGATAAGTCACTTTCACCAAAGTCAGATCTCCAGTTAAGACGTGCCCGACATGGCGGGTATGAAGCCTCTATTGGCAGCGGGTTTGGAGCACCGCTCCTCTATCAGATACATCACAACCTCTTGGCTGGCTTAGATACTTTCACTGCCAACTGCTATGCATTCTACACCGGCGTTTGTGCTGAATGACATGACAGACGAAGCATGCGGTCTACAGAGTATATTTTTAATGGACACCATTAGGAGGCCATGAAATTCGGATTAACACCAAGCTGAGATTGTGATTACCTAAAGCCCAGGGAGAGAGAGAGGGTGAAAGGGACGGGCAATATGATGCACCTGTGAGTCATTTACTATCCACAAGGAGGTCGAGAGAGAGAGAGAGAGAGAGAGAGAGAGAGAGAGAGAGAGAGAGAGAGAGAAGGCAGGAAACAAATACACATAGGGTGGAAAGTTAAGTGCAAGAGCTCACTCAGTCTCTAATTCAGTTCAGAAGTTTGAGAAATGTAATTACACCCAGCTGCCGAATCAAAACTCGAAGAGAATACCTCACCTGCGTCACTGGTCAAACTCCACAGATCATCTGATTACAGTCACAAATCACAAACATATCCTCAATTAAACATCAAACCCTCAATTAAAAGTAAGAAAGTTTGGACATCTGTTTGTACTATCTGAACTGCATTCTAGGAAAATAATGAACAATCGACTGGATAAAGTATTTAGCACAGCCGTCTAGATTAAATAGTAAAGAAGCAGTTAGCAATGAAGTAAACCAGCAGTAACCACAGACCAAAACACACACACCACTACCTGATGCAACAAATAATCATGCAGAGAAACAACCAGAAGCCACTAAAGGGAAATGAGAAAGCCACTGAAAGCCCATTAAATAATTATGTGCAGCTCGGAACGAGAAAGTGTCTTGAAGAGGTGGGAAACATTTTAAAAATATAAACTTTTAAATCGCACTGTTTCAGCCTTTAAATTTCTGGTGGAAAAAAAAAAGAAAAAGCGAGAGAATAATTGAAAAGCCCTCAAACATCTGGCAAAGATCTCAAATTTCTAGGAAAAGAATATCTAAAGCTGCATTTGAAATTAAATCTGAGCTTCTGTACTTTACAAGTACTTTACTGGCAGGAAATATTTTGAGATAGGAAGAAAAGGCAAGAAAGTGCACATGTTAGCAGGAGGCATGGGTAGGAAGCATCGAGTTTAATATCCTGGAACAAATGGGGATTTGATGAAAGCTTTACAGCTTAGGTCTCACTGTGTGCTGCGCTTTATCCATCTTGGCTCGTCTGGCCATACGACTCGACCACTGTCTGAAAACTCCTACTTTACCTGGAGTTAAATGCCTCCATCAGATCACAACACAAACAGAACGTAGTGCAAAGAGCAGGTAGAACATCAATAATGGACACTTGGATTTATTTCCCACCTAAATAATCTCAGTTTACAGACTTGCAGAAAAACATGCGGCAGAATGAACCTGTTATGTTTCAATACAGTGCATTTCAAATGAAATGAAATCACTTTTTTTCTTAAAGTCCTCTGGATGGCCTCGTCGCTAAACTATCACCAGTTTAAATGAAAACACCAATAAAATACCCATAAACATAAGGCACAGAGAAACTACAATTTCTATTAAAAATCTTTATAGCAAAAGGTCTCAGATTTTTATTGCTAAAAACATGACAATCATCTTAAAAACAAAATGAACCCGTCTACTGAAACTGGAGTGGGGAAAAAAGGTCTGCGTTTTATTAATGCCATAAAAAAAATGTTAGAACTATGCATCCCTACTCGTAATGGGAGTCACCAGGGGCCAGCCGTTTATTTAATTAATAAACAAACTATGCAAATATTTAGCTTCTGCCACAGAGGTGAATAGTTTATGTGCTTCCTGTCAATGTGTGAATAGTTCAGGGCACACCACCTGTAGGATTATAGAATATAATATATTCTATAATATAAAATTAAAAAATCCACTTTGGAGTCAGCGTAGTGACGCATGAATTGTGATGCAAAAGAATAATAATACATAACCGAATTGATTTTTTTTTCCTCTAATCGCTACAATCTGTTTGTTTGTTCTGATAACTCCCTCCTCCAAATACTATACTTATTTCTGAGATACTACATTAACAAGAACCTGCTACAAACCTGATGAGGAAAATTCTTAGCCAGGAAATGCCTCTGAGCTTATGAACACGAACATGTAATATCTCTGTATAACAAACAGGACGAACGCTATAGGAATGACTTTAACTTGTACATAAAGCCATTCAGTAGCCTTGATCATGTTTAGTTTAATTTCTGCCTAGTTGGACTTGAATCCTAGAACCATTCAAGCCCACGCACTATTGAGAATCTCAGATGGACAAACACAAAGCCTGGACAGAATTTATTTATTTATTTATTCACATTTTAGTTTTTTTGATTTGCTTTAGAATTTTTTTTCCTTAAAAAACCTATTTTGATAGTTTAAAATAATTGCTGCATGTACGGCTTATTAACTGGAACAAAGCTCTAGCATGCAGCATTCATCTCACACTTATCATATAAACATTTAAACGATTAAAAATGTTCCTGCTTTGTAAGTCTGATTCTAGTACAAGTTGGCTTGTATTTATTCATAATTTTATGGGGCATAGAAAGGAGAGGGTTTTTTTTTTTTTTGCCAAACCATGACATGTCCCTCCCTCATCAAAACTGAATATTTAGAAAAGTCATAAATCTGAAAGAGAATGATAGAATAAACATTGAGATAATGAGCCTCGTGTGTACTGCGCCTGACAGACTACTGGCTTCGGACTGTTATGGCAAGTTATGAAAAAGCGAGAGCATTATGAAAGTAACTGATGCAAAACTGATGGATTATGATGAATAACTGATGGGAATTGCTGTACAAGAGGACTACAGGATATCAGTAAGACAAAAGCTAAGTCACCTATACAGTAGGTAACTTATAATTAGCTACCGTAAGAGACGAATGATCCAAGATGTGTTTAGCGTGCTTCAACTCAGTTTAGGAGGCAAAAAGACATGTGTGTGAGGGCAAATTTATGCACTAAGCAGTGATCATGAAGAATGAACTATAATCATGCGTGATTACAAAGAATCTTCTACTTTATTAAAAGCATATTGCATCAATCTAGGAATATTAAATCCAGCTTCAAACTGTTGGTTCTGTCATGAAATATTTACAGTCGTTATTCATTTAGAGTAAACATTTATGGATTGTTTTACAAACATTTGTTATACATTTCCCAAAATCATGTGCTTTAAAAAAAAAACAGGCCAAAAGATGTAGCTTTTCCAGTAGAGATACGGTATGGCATAATCTCTGCTGCCAAAAGATGCATTACAGGGGCTTATAGAAAAAGCTTCATGTCCAATCCTGTAGAATTTATTACAGCTATCGGTCGTTTTCTCATGTCTCGCTGATGCAAGCCTTCTCTTTTTTTTTTTCCAGGAACAAGATGGACTGGTATGGTTTACAGGCTCAGCATTACGGCCAGTAAATTACAATCTACAGATGGACATACGCCACCTTGTGGCAGGCAAAGAAACAACTACAACAATTTGTTTTAAAGAAACTCCCAAGTCTTACACCCTAGGCTTAACCTGACATTTATAACTGTAATACAACCTTCCATTATAACTATAACTAACTATAACTTTAATATTGGGAGATGTGAATTAGTATACTGAAGCACCAATGTTTAACTTCCTACAGTATAAAAAGAGTGCATGGTCTGGGACACGAGTAAATAGATTTCAGAAACATTTAGGATGAATGAAAAATGATGTATAGTTTGCATTTATGCATTCCGCAGACGCTCTTATCCAGAGTATAGTAGCTGCTATTGTTGTAGACTTGCATGTTTTATAAAAATGTGGGCAAACAGCACAGTGGGTTCCTAGCACAACCAGAGGCTAGTGATCTACACGGTTGTATTTAAGCTACTGGCCTTTAATTTTAATCTTTCCTTCATGCTCTTTCTTGGAAATACCGTCTTTCATAAAAAAATAAATAAATAAAAAAAAATTATTTAATTAAAAATCAACAACATAGACTCCTAATTCATCATTCCCACAAAAGATGACTTATTGTTTAAATGTTTACACCAAAACTGTTGTGTGAACCACAGACGTAAGCCGAGGTTATCAAAATAGGCAGGTATAATCAAGTATTAGTACAAGAGTGAGGAATTTTAAAGTTACGACTAACTGAACATATAATCTCCTTTTCCACAGTCAGTGTCCAACAATCTGTCTATTTTCAATCATCCCATGAGGTCTGAATCTACTAAAAACCAAATGCAGGTGTGAACAATTCACACAGGTGTCTGCTGGGCCACCAGCTTAATCAAAATGATCCGTCATGGTTATTTAAAATAAAATAAAAATAAAAAGATGGTCCACTGGGCTTTATTTTTTCACTGCCAAATTAGAAAGTAATTATGGCAGAAACCTGGACAATATATTTGCTTGTCCCAGAAAACTGCAAAATCAAATAAAACTAAATGACAAGGAACAAAAAAGGAAAATGACAAATTGCAGAGAGATGCCATATGTTTTACACTGAGATACAGCAGGTTTACTCTCCAAGTTTTCCTGAGGTCTACTGCAAGGGTAAAAATTATTAATCGATGTCCTGAAGCCCATCTGGCACTACGCAATTACACTATCTGAAATCATCTCCTCAATCTAATGAGCCCCTGCTGGTTGAGAACTGAAAGAATAGTTTAGTTACCCTACAACAACAATAACAACAAGATCTACTTTCCACAGAATTACTCTTCAACCTGCTCTTGTTATGCGAGTCCTTTTCACAAACCCACAGCCCTGAAACCCTTCCATCAATGAGCTAAAAGGCAAATCATGCAGTGATGCCTTAAAACCTAACAAGATGTCCCCTTGCTCTGTATTCCTGGATACTCTATGTGACTAAATCAAATGCATACCGAGCTTGCTTCTTACACCCTGGTCGCTGTTCTGTCATCCTGTGAGTCTCCTCACGCCTCAGGATAGCTCTGTCCTGGCTGTGTGGAACTGGCTAGTGTGCCGCTCTGCTCCACAGGGGAGTCAGTGAGAGTGTGTGTAATGAGGAGGCCATGTGCTGCTGCTGCTCTGAGCAGCTGTGCACTTTTATGGACACAGTTTTTGTCTGGAGGGTGCCTTTTATAAGGACTGATTAGCCCTCAGCACCAGGCCTGGAGGATGAGCTTCAGCACGGTGCCTTCCAGATGGCTAACTGCATAAGAAAAAAGGTCTTAAACTCTTGGACCTTTCGGTATGTCCTGAGAAAAACAGTAAGGCTAATGATCTCAAGAACAGGATACATCAACCCAAACAGACCAGTTTAAACTATTGTAAATACATTTTTAATTCACTTTTCATTTTAATTCGACCATTTCTGTTTTCGTTAAACCTAAAGTGTAATCATTTTACATCGCAGGTCACCGAGAACAGCGAGGAGAATTTCAGCATTTTATCTTTTCCCACTAAAACTAATAGCGAGGGGGAAAAGAATTAATCAACCACATGATCAGCCATATGGGCTGGTCGTGTGTGTTTTATGTACTCACTGTTGTGCTGCTTTTCCACCACATCAGCCTGCGAGGTGCTGCCAGTGGCCTCGTCTCCCCCAAGTGGCCTCCTGCCTGTTACAGATGTAAGAGTGGCAGCTGGCTGCTGTGTCATCTGGAAATCTGGTGGGGACCAAACAGCAGCATTTTTTTACACAAACAACAACAAGAGGTTATGGACAACAGAAAAAAATGCAAGATGGCCTACACAGGTATCCATACACACAAGTCAGTCAGTAAAGTATTAGTATGAGCTGAAGGGATAGGAAGTAACTAAAAAGACATGCCCTTTCTTCACTCTTTCAGGCCGTAATGCTTCTTGCCCGATGAAGAGAACTCTACTTCCCTTAAAACAACACAGAACTAACAGAATGTAAACTCAAATGAGACTCATCACCTTCACCCTGCAAAACTAATACCTTTAAACATCTCCAGCGCACCACATAAAATATTCACCAGCACCGTTCATCAACAATTCACTCTATAGCCTGGAAAAAATTAATAAATAAATAAATAAAAAATCCTGCTCTATAGAGAGCAAATAAAATAAAAAAAATTTGAAGGTGCCTAGAGGAGATTAGATGAGGGTCTTGGTTTGCATTCGGAATTATAAGCGAGAAGACTCTGCATGATTATAGCGAATACCTTACAATTATCTCTGTACATTTGGCCCTCAAGGTCCACAGCAACTTTCTGTAAACGTTTTCCTGAGTGTAATGAATAATATTATGTTAAAAAAAAAAAAAAAAAAAAAAAGACAAATTTGTAATGGAAAAAGAGCAAAATTGTTATAAACTGCGCAGTGAACCAGCTTCGATAAAGCATGAGCTACTGAAAAATATTTTGCTATAATGTTTAAATGTGAGCGAGTAGAGTCAAACAAACGCCTGTATTCTAGCTACTGTAAGGTAACTCACCCCTTTTCCTTCGAGACTCTTTAATCTCCTCACACATGCGGTCGAACTCTGGGTCTAGCTCGGACGCAATCATCGCATGAGCCGCGTCCTTCAGACTGCAAGCCCTATGCCGTATTATCTTATCTGTGGAGGAAAACAGTGAACGTGCCATTAGTCCTTAAATACAAACAGGACCAGAAACGGAATGGAAGCAAGGATACATTCATTAAACACAAGGTTTCTCCCATCTTTCTAAAAGCAACTCACATAATCTGGTTTAAGGCTTTAATCGTTTCTGAGGTAAAGAACCCTCATGTACGACCGCCATCAATAGTATCGGAGTTTAAAAGTACCCTCGAATTAAGACATTCAGGTCATCATCGCCAGTGACTTTAGAGATGTTCAATCCTCTATGTTATCCAATTCTAACGTTAAATAAACATTAAAGGTCCCAAATTTTACTATTATTTCTTTAACAAGTTAATGTAGGTCCAGAGAACAGCCAAGCTGTTGATGAGTAAGAGAGGGTCTTATACTAAAGCACAACAGACAGAATCTAACTGGTTTGTTTCAGCCCTGCACGATACAAAAAATTTAAAACAGGATAAAAAAAAAAAGAAAAGGAAAAAAGAAAGTAGGGCATGTATACTGAAGACTGAAAAAAATTGCATAACAGGGAACGTTTAAGCTCTTCTTTTCTGGTAATATATAACACTATCGGATCTATTGTATATTATATGCATTACAAATATAACTGTGATATATTATAGTCAGGAGGTCAGGAAGTGTAAGGGCCTGTCAATAAATAAGATCAGGATAAATCAGTAATATGTTCAACATGAAGGCAGAAATAAGACTGTTCATACATGTACACGTTATAGTATGGATCAATCATAAGTTCTAGCGATTGTATTATGTAATTTAGGTGTAATCTTGTATGAATGAAACAATCTTTAATGGATGGTAAAGTTATCTAAAGAGTGTAGTTCATATCTTTAAAATTAGCTGTTTGCACTTGATTAAGGGCAAAAATGCTTAGATTAATGCCATTATAGTTAAGTGTGTAGATATCGATGTCTGCCCGACAGACAGTTTTAACTTCCTGTCTTACTGTATCTTGACAGGGGTGTCACGACTGTGTTATACTTCTGTTCAAGACGATGTTAGTAAAGTTAGCATTTCGGCATGTTAGATTTTGACCTCTAAATTAAATAGCAATACTGGCTAATCGCCCTAACCTTCTAACGTCTTCTGTTTCATTTTAATAATCAGCTATCTGCAAGCATTTATCCAATAGATACTTTCCTAAACGTGTGGAGGATTATTATTTTAATAACAACGATGAGTAACTTCTATCCTAGGCAACGCTACCTAAAGCCATGTTAACAAAGAAAAGGGTATAAACACGTGTTATACAACCCCAATGCCATTTTTTCCCCACAATAAATATTAATTTTTTTTATCTTTCCTTGCCAGTTCTTTTTCCAAGGTGAAAAAAGGCACATTTATCTTAAGAAGGCAAACAGTATGAACAGCGTAAATTATGATGATAGGATCACACTCTTAAAATGCAGGAAGTGCTAAAGCTGCACCTTCTATTTAATTTCAACAGTTGGATATCTGTAAGAGTCAATGAATAAATATTCAATTAATCACTAAGAGTGGAGGTAAAATAATGGTGCAATAAAATCTTTACACTGCACCTTTAACTTTCCAGCCGTCTGGTGCGTGTCCCTGTTTGTGGATGTAATATAGTGCATTAATGAACAGAAAAATTAAATGAACAGTCTGAATGCCAGCTCAACAAGCTCGAACATCTGTGAAAATATCAATCTAATTTACAATCTCTCTGTAATTTGGATAAAACTAAATTTGCATGATGCAGGAGCAAACTGATAATTATAATGTATACATATTTATAGGCGCACACTTAAAAACTATTTTCATTCTGTATTTTCAGCTGCTATGGCCCAACGACCATTGTTAAAGGATATATAAATACTTTTTTTTTATTTTAAATGAAATTAATTAAAACGAATGAACTGGTAACTGCAAAGCTTAAGCAGGTATTTAGTTATAAATATTCCTAAAGCAAACCGGTTATTTTAAACTTTAAAAGCATTTTAACCAATTCCTAACTTGGTCCATTGTATAATTTCTATTTTACTGTCCAAGGATTTCCAAACTAAGCCTAGTTGAAATATTTTAGATTAATGGCAGACACACCATTTGCTGTAAACTACATGATAATAACTGAATTTGAAAATGAAATTGAGAAGTCAAGAGCACTCAATGTAATGCTGACAAAAGAAATAACTGCACCTACGTTCCATTTCCTTGGTCCAAAAAGCACCCAAAGGCTCCTTGGCACCAACGTTAAAGGAGCCATTTGCATTTTCCTTTTCGTTGCTACTTTTATGGAGGGTGCATTTAAATAAATGAACCATGCTGTCCTGCTAAATGGAAAGGCATGATTTATTCATGATTGCAGTCTGCATTTACCTAAGCACCTTCAGTCTGCCAGAAATTACACCTGGAAACTTGAGCAACAAAAAAATGAATTCCATGAAAGAAAAAATAATAAATTGCATGGTTGTAATTAAATTGATTCTGTTAAGAACGACTAAAGCACAGTCGTTCTTAACAGAATCAAATCAATTTAATTGGCAGGTGTAACAATAACTGCGTTCCATACAGTGTAAATTATTCATAGAGCGACATGAATGTGTACAACGGCTATGTATTTCATATAAACAATTAAATGCTGGTTTTTACATAAAGGGGAGAACATGGACAAAAAGCACCCTTGCCCATATAAACATGTTGGGTCATTACCACACCAAAATACTTAAAAAAAAAAAAAAAAAAAAAAAATTACTAAACCTCTATTAATTGTTTTATTTATTTATTTATTTTTATTTTTTAAATGTGCAGCTTTTAAATGTTGGTCTTTCGGCTGCTCCCGGCAGGGGGTCGCCACAGCGGAAGATTTTGATGTCTTGAAAATGTAAAATTTTTTTTAATAATAACAATAAACCGATACAAACAGAAGCTATATAACAGTTCATTCTTTGTTCATTCATTTTTTTAAAAAGTGAAAGCGCACGCGATGTGAGCAGCTTTAATTATTGATAATTAAATAATTATTCAATGGTGGACATAAACAGCAAAAAGAACAATATTTTACTTTTGATTATTAATATGTTCTTGAATGGTTTGTTTATTTAAAAATAAAATCTAAAATTAAAACATTGTAGAGTAATTAAAAACAGTGTAGAGTGATTAATAACATGCACAGCAAAAATGTGTTGGTATATTACAGTATGACTGAACGCACACCGGCGTGCGTTTCGCACAGCTCCGTAACAATGGCGCTTATTTAAGACGTATAAAATTGTGTTTGTTGTATTTCTGGGAAAGAGAAATCTCTTATAAATCTCTCATATCGAGGTGTGCATTCATCTTACTTTAAACTCGGCAAAGTGAAAGAGCGCACACACGCGCCGCGGGTTCACGCGAACATTTTACATTCACTAAAAGACTTATTCATAACCGCATTTCGGCCATTCACACACATGCATTGTGCTATGTTGTTTGTACACACTTTTACTTTTCATAAAGAGAGGCGACATATATTTGCTGATTAAACACTGCATTTTTAAAAGTGAATGCAAGAAGTGAAAGCGCGCGATGTGAGCAGCTTTAATTATTAATAATTAAATTATTATTGGACATAAACAGCAAAAAGCATTTCATGTTATTTTGCTGTTTGGGCTCAGCGTGAATGATTATTTGGAACTGAAGCGCTTCGTGATTCATGCCACGAGTAATTTTATCATACAAAGATTATTACGTTGAGCTTCTGCGGATTCCAAAATTGACATTTTTACTGTTAAAAATGTTTTTACAAGCCCCTGAGCTGTTGCTTGTGCGGTTTTCTTTAATAATAACAATAGACCGATAGAAACAGAGTCAGTCTAAACAAAATTAATTGCAGCCGTTTTGCAAAATTTCCCTTTGCGCCACTTGGCGGCCATTTCACAAATTACTTTGAATTGCGACTGATTTATTTTGGCAGTTGCCGTTTGGCCGCGACAAAGTGCGCAGCAGTCATAGACATTCCCCTTGGGTAACCACTGTACCTGGACTTTTTGTTAGAACACGGGGAATTGTGCTAAATACATATTCTCGATAGCTCTTGTTCGCTCAACTATGATGTCACGTGCCTTATCTCACCTATACAATATCTACAAAAAGGTTTAAATGTACTTAGGAATCACCCAGAACTTTCCAGAAATCATCAGACAGACGGGTCCAATCTGTCCAAGAACTGTCACGATTTATCTACCAATTAGGGCTGTGCGATTCTTTTTTTATTAAGTATATACTCGCTGCTAGACACAAATGTTTAAATAAACAGACAAACATAGCATCATCTGAATGCAGGGAAATTCATGCAAGTGAATCGCCGTCATTCAGAAATGAAATCACGGGTATGTAGGAATTTAAGATCATGATTGTGCGGGCCTACTTACCGACTGTTCCAAATTACCTACAGCACCTCACAATCGGATATGAATTGTCAAGAACGTGCTCATTAGTTCACACCAGTGTTGGGTGTAACGCGTTACAAAGTAACGCATTAGAGTACTTGGATTACTTTTTTGATTTAACAAGGAATCTAACGCATTAGGTCAGCCATTTAAGTACTTAGTCATTTAGTTACTTTTTAAAAAATGTAATCCGTTATTCAGACAATTTATGCAATCCATGAGCCAGACAGCAGTCATTCCCAGTCACTCCTGCTGTTATACCCCTCTCTCACCTATGCGGTTTGACTATGCGATGAGCGGAAAGTACTTAACTAGTTACTTTTATCAGAAAGTAAAGCTTTAATGTAACTGATTACATTTTAAAGACAGTAATTATGTAATGTAATTAGTTACTTTAAAATGCAACATCCCCCAACAATAGTACACACCTAAAGGTTTATTTTTATCCTTACCTCCTGGATCTTTGTCTGGATTGTACTCCAACGCATTACTGCAGATGAGGTCAATGTCCTTCAGGAAGTCTTTCGCAACTGTGTACTTGAGAGTGTCAATCTTTGTCATGATGGTGGACAAATCCATGGGTTCTCCGATGACCTCGAGATAATCTGATACCTTCAAAAGAAAAAAAAAATGGAAGTAAACACGTTGCCTGCCAATGACTGTCACAATCATCACCCTGCATTTGACTTGTGTATTGCCCATTTCATAAGAGCATCGTCACTACACTAGTACGAGTTTGGTCAAAGTCATAACTGTAATTAATCGAGAAGACTCTACACCCCTCAGTCTAAAGTCATTCATTTATTCTGAACTGTTTTAAGAAACTCTAGAAGAGTAATTGAGTAAAAGCTATGAGAAAGCTTGGCCAGTCCACCTCCTCGATATCTACAGGCTTGCTGAAAATGTGGAAGCGCTTGTCGGTGGCCAGCCGCCTGGTGACATCCCTGAGAAAGAGGCGGAGCTCGCGCAGGGTGTTCTCCTCCTGCTCCTCAAGTCGCTTCTGCTCCTCTGGAGAGAGCTGCCGAGGGCCAGGGTCGTCCACCAGAGGCAGCACCTCAAGATCACACACTGAAAATACATGCACACAAAATGTAATTTCACTTTTACAGAAATCAGAACATTTTAAGAACACACCTCAAACAGACGCCTTATAGAAAATGAGTCGCGTTCACAATTCACATCATGTTACGAATCTAAATGCTATATTTTGGAAATGCCATTAAAATGCCTAAAACCGTTCAATCTTTGGCGGTAAAGAGTTTACTAGTTAGAATACTCATGATCATTACCAGGATAAAAGATATTTTCTCACTTTAAGACAATTTGAATTCTCTCATTTCAATTGATTAAAAAAATAATAATAATAAATAAATCAAGCTAAACCTATTTTCAGACTTTTCAGAGGTTTTAAAAGTATGGAATACATCAAAACTGAGATTTCTACGATGCATTCAACTTGAAAATAAAAACACTATTTATTTTCACACCTTATTAACAGTACTGAGAGTAAAACATATCCGTCTCTTCTGGTATATCGCTTAAGCCCTTAAACTGCTGATGCAACAAACTGCAAATCTCAGAAATGTAGAAACTCAGCATCTTGTGTGTATTTTGCCGGAGGATAGCAACTTCATCCAAGCAAGTGGAATAGCAGTGTTAATCGCTCTACTACTGAGGAAACTATATGGCAAGAAAGGTGAGCATCGCGATTATAATAGTCAGAACCAAACATCTATAAATGTAGATCAAAATTTTTGTGAATTAGACTTTTTTTTGCACGTAGAGAGACTAATAGCTTGTGAGACTTGAAATAAAGCCCAGATTAAAATGATCAAAGTGTAACAAACACTACCACAAGTAAATCTACTGAAGTGACATGAGTAGAAGGAGAACTGCTGATGTTCGACTTTAGAGCTTTCTTTCATCCAGAGAGAAGAGCTCGCAGCAGCTGTAGGCAGAGCGTCCACTCAACAAGCAAACCATGCTAAAAGTAATTATTATTACTATTATTATTAATTAATTATTAAGAGTAATAATTACTCTTAATTTGTGTTAAAGATAAAACGTCTTTCTAACTTCAGCTAGATGGGGCTGACGGAACTTTGTCTTGAGTTCAGCGAGTCTTCATGCTTAAAGAACCTGAAGAGAGTTAGAACATTTTAGAGGCCACTCTCTCTCATCACATTCACTATAGTGAGAGAAAGAGAGCAGAAAGTTTGCTGCACACATGTGTAGGTCTGAATATGTTTGCGAGATTGGTTCTGGCATAAGCTGTTTAATGTCTTTAACTCGCCTGGAACCCACATGTCCACGGTTTTAAAACCTTTGGAAGTCTTCCAGCTCTTCCTACTCCTGCAAACTTTTGATCTTTCTGACTTAAAGCAAAAGTAATGTTCACTAAGTAGCGTATTTTACAAAACATTAGGGGGTTGACCTTGAACACGAGTTGAAGACTGGGGCTCATTTCTTTCCCACACTGTCAAAACATGACTTTGTGCTAGTTCATCTTACACAAACACGGCTGTCTACCCAACACCTGCGAGAGATCAGTGAAAAATCAACCCTCATAAATGTATTGATTTTGAGGCTAGGCAGTGGGCTATAAACAAAAAAAATACGAGATACAACGAGGATTTCTTTCAAGTCCGCTATTTCAGCAATGAAAATCTACAAATGCAACCAAGGTGTTTTAATAAACAACTTCGTGGAAGGCTGCTACACATGCAGTCAAGGTTTTAGACTGCCTAAGACCATCATTATTATTATTTAATTTTCAAAGTTTTCTGTAGGCTTTTTTATGCGTTTTCCTGAATGCAGCACACAAAAAAAACTGCTTTAGCACGACATACAGAACGTCCCTCACTTATGATGGGGTTAGGTCTCGATAAATAAACGCTTTTAATAGTGTAGACTTTACGGCAAAAACAAGCTCAAACACATTTGATTACAGTTCAGCAAAACCATCTAATGTAAAAACCAATTTTTTTTTTTTTTATAAAGTGCTAAATAACTCGAGCAATTTACTGAATACTGAACTAAAAGTGGGGGGGGGGGGGGAAAGTCCTCGCTATTAATGCACACAGCTGTCTGGGTCTGAAAAATAAGACATGAGACTACACTACACTACCATTTAAAAGTCTGGGATCACTTCAATGGTCGTTCTTGTATTTTATCTTTTTTTTTCTTCTACGTTGTAAAGTAATACTGAAGACGTCCAAAAAAAAATACAACAATCTCATTTGAACATTTCATATTGAGATCTGCTACTCATGATCCGTAAAGCCGTCATAACAACTCTAATCCAAGTTGCTGTTAATTGGTTCTTTCTGAGGCTGGTAACTCGAAACGAACCTCTCCTCTGCAGCAGAGGTATGTTTTGGTCTCGCTTTCCTGAGATGGTCTTCATGAGAGACAGTTTCATCACGGTGCATGATGGTTTTCACAAATGCACTTGGCAATACTGTTCTTGCAAGGACGATTCCAGATAAGGCTGGCTGACCTCAGCGTCTTAAAATAACACCTGACTGTTATTGTTACTTAATTACCCAATTCCATGTGTGTTATTTCATACTTTTGAAATCTCCACTATTGTTGTAGCACATAGAAAATAAATTAAAACAAATCTGCCAACCACAAACTTTTGAACGGTAGTGAACAATGAATTGCTGGTTAATGGGAATGCTGTGGCAAAAGTCTCAATTTTTCACATGACATTGGCCTTCGAGTGGCACAGCACTAACAAGCTCCATCATCTGGAGATGAAATTCGAACGATGCTGTAACCTCCTGCAGCGAGAGAGCCGATTGTCCGAGCTCTATGGGGCAGAGATCGGAGGCACTCTAGCGCTCTCGCATTAATCGCAGCTCTAAGCCAATCACGGCCGTCTGTTAGCTCACACGAGCGGAAAGAACGAATAGCGCGATCCTCAGAGTTTGTTATACTGCACTCGACGGTGTGAGAGCCAGCACGTTGAAAAGATGTGGTTGGCTGGGGTCACATCATAAGTGAGGAACCATCTGTATACAAGGCTGCTTGTCCAGGTGTCCGTTATGAAGTATGAAGACAATTAGATGAATGTTTATTTCCCCTTGTTGCACTATAGTACAGTCTCATGTCCTGCCCATCCCTCACACAAACATCTTGATGGTCCGTCACAGCTTCGCTCCCATACTCAGGGCTTCCTTAGCAGCTGGAGAGACCGTGTGTGTGGTACGAGAGACCCTTTTACACCCCAGTCAACCTGCTAATAAATCCAGTCAGTAAATTTGAAGCTGTGGTAAAACACCTCCAATAAAAACTCAGCAGTTTTAAAAAAGGGGAGCAATTTTACAAGCCTTTTGGTTCTTTGATTTGACAAATAATAAAAAATAAATAAATAAATAAATAAATCCTGCAACATTTGGAAAATGTACTAACCTTTTTTTCTCGGACGGAGCGGTGGCCTGGCTGTTTGCACCAGTATGAGATCGCTGAAGAACTTCCTGCGGTCCTCCTCCACAGGTGTTGTGAGACACATCACCTCTCCATAGGAGCGACTAAACATGCATTTTACCTACACACACAATGTATATAAAAAATTTTTTTTTAAAAGGTTGTAGTGTGCTTGCAGAACAATATCAAAAGGGTAAATGAAGCACATTTACCCAAGACCAGCTATTAAACTCATTAAGTATTTATGCAGCTCATTAAATTTTACTGAATAATCATTGGTTTATGTTAGAAAACTGAAATGATAACCCACTCTTTTATTTATTAAAAAAAAAAAAAAAAAAGGCTACTGCACTCATGCAAAGGCTAATGGGTCTGCATTCATAAATTTAACATGCACTCAAGACAGGTCAGCATGGGCCTGAAGATGTGTGTACTGAAAAAAAAAAAAAGCTTTCGAAAATCATTAAAGATGCTAGGTGAAGAAAAAGATCTGCACAATCTGGAGCAAACTGACTCACTCTAAACACCTGCAGAACCACATTTTGCTTTTTGCAATCTTTTTTTATTCCAGTCAAGGTGAAATGTCCTCTTCCACTCTCTCCTAGTGAAGAGCAACATTCTGCTCAGGTCACAACACAAAAGGTCTCTTTATAAATATGCCACATTTCTAAAGCATGTTCTACAGCAAACCTCTAATGGACATGTGCTTCTTTCTGTGTGCGATACAGTTCTGTACAAAAGTGTCACCCTTTTACTTCTAATCAAAAGATCAGCCAGTGCTTACTGTTAATCGTTAGGTTGGCAACAATAAAGATGGGAAAATGAGGAGTAAATTAATAACATTTTCAGACATGCAACACTTCATGTAGATAAATATTCAAATACATATTTGCAAATGTTATGCAGTCGAGCTTCCAAGCAATTCTATGATAATATACATTATTAATACGTGATATTTACCACTATGGTTTTCCTTTTCAGACACGGGATACGCAACACTGCTGGCTCCATTAAACTGCTCTGGTGAAGGATTTCCTCCATTCAGACACACTTTTACATTTTTGTATGTTCCTCACAACAAATAATTCTGGCTGATTGGTTACAAAAATTAAATGCAGGCCATTCTAGAGCTTGAAGGTGGAACCTAAACTGCAATGTTTCTTTACTGCTGTTTAGCGGTTTTGCTAGCATTCTGTCATGAAGTGGATTTAGCAATTTATCAATCTGTTCAATAATTGAATCACCAGGTGGGTTTCAGAATTGATTCTCAGTTTTTAAATAATTTAGGTAAGCTCAAAGCCATTAAATGGTTGAATATTAAGGAATCTTTTAAAAATACAGCACAGCTTTTGCATAAAAATCTAACCGTGTTTATCTTTTATCTTCTGCAAAGGACTTGAAAAATAGTAAAATTTTTGCGTGATTATCGCTTCTTCTTGTTTTAAGTTTATGGTCGATTGGTGCATTAGCGCAAGCTACTGGACTGCAGTGTGGAGCAGAAGATTGACTGGGGGGAAAAAAAAAAAGTCATGTCACGTTCTTCTTGTTAGTCTTTCGGCTGCTCCTGGCAATCCTCCCATTGCATCCGGGCTCGGGAACGGAAAAGCCAGGTCATGTGCAATACATAAAAAAATATAAATAAATAAATAAAGAAAGAAAGAAAAAACACCAACCTAACCAAGTTTTAAAAAATAAATAAAAACAGTTCGATGGTCCAAACAGGTGCAAGTTGACTCCTTCAAAAGGCCCTAATATGTGGAAATAACTTGGCTTGAAGTCAGGACTGTATGTGGATGTGGTAATAGCCAAGCTCCACTAAAGCAGTTCCTGGGCAGTCGGGGGTTCAGACGTGTTCAGACGTGGAGCAGCCAGACCTGATCATGGCTCCGGCATACTGAGAAAACTTTCTACTTTGATGGGATCCAAGCATTAGTGAAAAACAACTGTGGTAAGTGCATTACTGTGCAATCCTGGTTTGATTTGAATGGCCCTCATACATTTGTAGTTTTCAATACTTTCAAACCTGTGCGTTATATAGCCGCTTGAGACAAGAAAAGAAAAACATTAGGGTTACTGAATCAAATCAACAGTCTACATCATATGATCCACAGATCATGGATATTTATTTCTGATTAAATGATTTTTAGAAATGCTTTAGATTGACTTAGGAATATAGTCATAACTTTTACGTCTGTCAGTGTGTGCATGTGCAGATGTGCATCTGTTATAGTGACTGGATGCAGTTTACACTTTCAAACTCCTGTTGAGTGGACTCCAGATCCCACCAGAGTGACTTTTTACAGAAAATGTACTCATTCAGACATGAAGCCAACACATTGTGTTGGTGTGAGTGCAGATCTAAAAGTAGCTTAGAGACTGTGGACCCCAGCCACCGAGCCTCAGGCCAGGACTGGGCCTCTCTCTCTCTCTCTCTCTCTCTCTCTCTCTCTCTCTCTCGCCCGCTTGCTCTCTCTCTCTCTCTCTAGGTTTTTTTCTTTAAATAAATTAAGTTGTTACAAGCTAACTATCTAAAATCTATACTAATACTAATCTAAAATTAGTAAAAATAAATGAATAAAATAAAAACATCTCTGGAAATTCTTTGAAAAAGGAAGCTACACTTAAAAGAAAATGTCTTGCCTAAATTGCAACAGGTGATTGACAGGCTCCAAGCCCACTCTGTGTAATAGACGTTGCCTTAAAAGTATGTTCGAGAGAACTTAAATTCTGCATGATGGCTGGCTCAAAAACTGTCTCACACAAAACTGGTACATGGTGCAAGAAAATGTTAGGGACCACAATACACGCATCAATGTCAAACCAGAAAGTTTAAGAGTCCTAATACAGGACTGTTCCAAAAAGGCTTTTATTACAATAAGTTAAACAGAGTGGCAAGATGGGCTTCATGGAGAGTGGTGAAGAAAAAAAAAAAAGAAAAGAAACGCAAAGATCAGCAAAAACACCTATAAAAAGTAAAGGACACTGGACATTAAATGACAAACCAAGGCTTACTGACCATGCTTTCTGCTTGGCCACGAAGGCAAAATTTATTTTACAACCCTAGCCCTATTTTACAGTTATTGCAGGCTACATGATATTAATGCGGTCAATAAAGTCCACTGTGCAGCTCGGTCGTCTGATGTCTATGTGGGAATGAGTGCTGCTTCACTGGTGTCCTAACTGTCCCTTCTGCAGTGTGTCTAGCAAGAATACTGTAATAATCTGGATTTAATGAGCTCTAAATATCACATAAATCCTGAATAGCACATGTTCACATCTGGCACAGACAGAGGTGCTTCACCTGAGACTCGGCTGCTACAGGATGAAGGCAGCGTTCTGACTAGCGTGGCTGGCAGTAAGTTTCGCAAGGCTGATCACGACACTATTGTTTATAGACAGGCAGTCTATTGCTTTTGGTTTGCCAACAAAAGACTACAGCAATGATCCGAAAACACAGAAAAATATTTTGAATCCATCAACTTTTCTAAGAAATAATACAGCCGACTCTGCTCTTGTATGTAAACAATCCATGATGGGGTAATTTATACTAAAATAATATAAGCCATTATGTAGTATTATACTACTATCCACCATGTGTTATTTAGCTTATACCACAGCAATCTGCCAATAATCTTCAATTTACCAATAGCATGTATTTTTAATGGATTACGGTTACGTTTAATGAAAAAATATATATAAAATTATTATTAGGCTTAATTTATTTGGTGCTTTTGCCTACATATGAGCTGTTAATACACACATTAATAACTGGATTCATTTCTTGATTGGTATAAACATATAATGACCAGATAGCAGGGGAGGAAAAAAAACAGCATTGAATTAGTTTTTGATTAAGCAATATCGTATGAAAGGGAGTGCACACTTCTGTGATGCGGTCATAAGCAAGATTGCACAGGATACTTATTCCTGCTTATTCAGCTAATTCCCACATTTTTGGGTTAAATCACAAATCTTATTAAATGGAAAGCTAGTGCAAAAAGATGTACAATCCCTTGTTTCACACCAGGCCCGTATTCACAAAGCTTCTTAGAATTCTCTCAGACAGCTCCCATCTTAGCTTAAAAAGTCCTAGTTGGGAGATGTAGGAAATTTCTCAGAGCAACTCTGAGTAAGGAAAGTACAAAAACCACTTAATCTTAATGAGGAGGTGTGGTTGCCCCCGTTGCCAGGGATGATGCAGCACTTCAAGGACTGTGATTGGTTGATAAACATTTTTTAACCAAGTAAAAAATTATTTCCGCCATTTTGTCCTCTGCTATAGAAATTCTTAAGCCTCTTAAAAGTCATCTTAGGAGCCTTTTTTAGGTCCTAGGTTTATCTTTACTAATATTTAACTTTAAATGAAATTTAAGGGGAAATTCTAAGAAATTGTCATTATTCTAAGAACTTTATTAGAATTATCACTAGGAGTAACTTTGAGGCTTAAGAAGCCTCGTCAATACGGGCTCATTGGTTTTGCACCTCACATTAGCCATGAACAGAGCAACACGGATGATTCATAACGACTCAGACGTAGTAGAATTGTTTTATTGCCCAAAGTTGTTGTTCTGTAACTGGTTTTGAAAGTGGGTTTTGGGTGAGAGCTGGTCTTCCCTCTTCCCAGCACTGTGTACTATTCCCTCCCAATTTCTCTCTCACACTGCGAACGACAGTTAGCGTAATTAGCTACGCTAGAACACCTAGGATGCAGAGTGATGCATACAGCTAAACCTCACAGTGATGTTACCGTCTATGACCTCCACTTGTGGAATGCCTCTCATACAATCAGATTACTCACTGGGAACTGTTGTATAAATTAGACTTTGTGTGTCCAACCTCTGGATATTTAAGGACAAAGTACATTTAGCGCTATACTGAGATCCTCTTCACAACACCAAGCACCATTCCCTGCCAACATACCTCGATCACACCTCTGTTCCAGCTATATAGGCTGAAACTTTATTCACTACCGCATGTGACGGAGTGGCATTGTTCTTTTGTACATTTGTTTCAATGTCCCTTGAAAAACAAAAAGCTCATGCCCCAAAACTATACATGGCTTCTGCTGATGCAGCATGTTCTGTACTGCAGCATGTCAGGCCCTGAAGACAAAGGAACCCGGAAAAAATTAAATAAAACCACAATAATCTTTTTACAACAGCATCCTTATGCCAGACTCTGTGTAAAAGACACGTGTACCAGAAACTGAACAAAAAGATGACATTGTAAGTCTGGCTTGAAAGACAAGAACTGCATCCAATGCCAAAAAAGGCTTTGAATGGTTTTTTAAAATCACTTCAACATCACAGTCTGGTCAGCTGACTGCCGGTGAGGGCCTACTTTGGGCTACTAAGAATGGGAAGCTTTATGAAAACAGATTTGTCTTCCACACCAAGGTGGCCAATCGAAGGACAGCGAGACTCGATCATACTGTACGTGCTGTGAAAACATGTTCAAAGACTGGTCTGACTTTTAAAATTGAAACAGTCAAAATTTCAGCACTATTACATGCGCACTTCATTATGAGGCAGTTGTAGAGGGTGTGTGAGAGACAAGCAAGTTATGGACAACTTGCTGGTTATGGACTGCTCAGAAATAAATGCCATTTCAAAACAGCCAAATTATTGAGCTGCATCAAGTAAAGAAAACATCTGAAAAGATCTGAAATTACTGGGAACTGGGTTGAGTTTTCTACACATTACCCCAACCTGCCTCTTGCCATGCTTTTTAAGCAGTATAGCATTGCCCGTTCTAGTATACTTCTGAGAGTAACAAAGTGGTTACAAAGAGACAACGATCTACAGTCTCCTAAAAACACCAACTCCTTCAGGGAGTAAAGCAGGATTTAATGAATAAGCCTTGTAGAGAAAGCACAAGCAGGTTTTGTCAATAAAATTAGCAGTCTGTTCTCTAGTAGCATTACTGTGCCCTCCTGGCGGGCACTGCTCCCTCTAACAGGCTATGATCAAGAGCTTCACCATGAGCCCATCACAACCCCCAGCAACACACACACTAGGTAGCCTGAGCTCACACTATGGGCTTCTGAGGGATTTTAAAGGGTCTCTGCGGAAGAGAAAAAAAAAATTTTAAAATCATGTCCCTGCCACAGCAACTCCCCACTGGTACAAACAGGGAAGCTGCTTTTTTGCTTTTATGAACATTCACGATGCACCGATCTCCAGAGTATCCTTTAAAGCAGTGAGCTGACTGTGGTGCTTTGTGGAAGAATAGAAATGATGGATATGTGAGAAGAAAAAAAGAAACTAAAACAAAGGCAAGGGAGGGGAAAAAAATCTAATAGGACAAAAAAAGTAAGAGGAAATAGTGTGTCAATGTAAAGATAAAATTTATTATGTTCATTAAGGCTTCATAGCTTTAATGAAGATTGAGTTTTTAAAAAAATTACAATCCTCTGATAAAGATCTTTTCTAAATCCTATATATTCTCATTTTCCTATGCACCATACCTGTGAAGCCATTTTTATGCAACGCAAATGATGGCTGCACGCGTTTCTTTGCAGGTCACATGGTTAACAATGGAAGAACAATGATTTCAAGCATCACCCTCCTTTTAACATGTCAAGTCTGTCATTCAAACCCAATCAGCCTGACATAATGATCTCCAGCCTCGTGCTCGTCAACATTCTCACCTGAGTTAACCAGACGATTACCGAAATGATCTCAGCAGGTCCTCTAATGACAGTAATGAAATGCAGTAGAAAGGTTTTTTTGGGATTAAGTTAATTTTCATGGCAAAGAAGGACTGTGCAATTCATCTGATCACTTTTCATAACATTCTGGAGGATATACAAATCGCTATTATAAAAACTTAAGCAGCAACGTTTCCAATATTTATGTAATTCTCAAAACTTTTGAGACGCACTACTGGCAATTTGGAAACACCCACCTTCCTAAAAGCGTGTCTTTTGACTATAGGAGAAAGCAAACTCCACACACACCTCGCACTTCCAGGGTCGGGGGTTAGAATCTCGACAAAACAGTGTTATCAGCTGAGCTTCAGGGTCCTTGATGTTCCGGTTTGATTAATCAAACAGTATTCAAAAGATTAAGCATCTCTCTTAAACTTAGAATTAGCCTAAGAAGTGTACAACCTACGACGCAATGTATACTGAAAATATAAAACTAAATTAAACCTTGGCTGGTTCATGATCAAAACTAGATCAAAACAATGTAGATTAGTAGTCTTTTCCAGTTGGAGAAAAAAAAAAAAAAAAAAAAATTATATATATATATATATATATATATATATATATATATATATATATATATAAAAAAATTAAAAAATTAATCATCCTTAAGTTGTACAAGGTCCCCCTCTGCTGTAGGAGTTGGGTATATTGTATATTGAACTAGTTGATTTGGGGTGGACATACTGGCTGGGAGAAATAAAATTGTGTTATATATATTCACACTTGCAGCAGCCAGACTCAAAGTATTATAGATCGCCTCATCAGCTGTCTGCTCTTCTCAGTAATCAACAGAAAATAAACAGATAAATAAAAATGCCTGTGTTTCGTTTAGCACAGAATTTGAATCAAACTAAATCGAATAGTGCATTCATCAAATATTTGAAAAGGCTGATTCACCACCTACAGAAAAAATAAACAAGATGAATCAAAAGTAGCCCTAAACACATCAATCTTACTTCATGAAGCTGTTTGGCTCCAGCACTGAAGAAAGTACAAAACTTGGCCGTATTACCCAGAGTCTCAGCACAGTCATTTTTTACTTTTTTTTTTTTTTTACTGCTCTGTTAAGAGCGTTCCAGCCAGTGTAAGTGCCAGAGTCATGCAGTGTAATGAGGGATTGAAAGTGATGGAGCACTTTGTAGCAGCGTACAATAAGCACTTCATCAAAAGTATCCGGGGGTTCTTTGACAGCAACATTTAAGTTTCACATTATCCCAATTTTCATGTAGCCTAATGAGCTGTACATAGTTTGACTAAGATGATCAACAGAATTTTGCAGAAAATATTTTTATACGTTAACTTATTTATTTTTTTAATTGGTCCATGAATTCTGACCTTGCGTGTTCACATTCTTCCACATGCTGAAATACTTTACTTCATAAAGATAATTGGTTAGTTGAGAAGCAGTTATCTAGGACTGTTGCTGCTCAATGTCCATACATTAGATTTTGCTTTGGAGTTACAATCGGGAATTAGGTTACATGTAGGCCTGGGCGATAAAACGATAACGATATGTTTCGCGATAGACACGTGATCGATATCAATTTAAAAAAATGTGTTCGATAGAACGTTCGATATTTTTTATTCTCTGTCGGAAGAAAACAGAGGTCGCGAAGCTAGTTTGGAAGGAGGAAGGAAAAGAAACGGAGGCATGAAGAAAAACGGTATTCTTCTTTTACTGCATTCAGTGCACACGACACATAGTATACAGCGCGGTATTGCCCCCTCGTGGCCCGCCAGTGAATTAACATCAACTCAAATATATTACAACAATACATTTTTGTTGTAGTTTTCTCCAAAGGCATCTGATATAATAAACGCTTAGAGGCATCTGATAAATTTCATTACACTTTAAGCATTTCTTACATTATCTTTTAATTTTTCACCTTAAATGTTAAGAGATAATTGTTAAGTGTTCATTGTGACTTTAGACTTATGTTTACATTTTAATTATTAGATTTTTCCATGGTTGTTGACATTTCTGTCTTAATAACTGATGGGACTTTGATCATAGGAAGGTTAAGTTTAAAATAAAAATGTTTAAATATAATATATTCTTCTCCTGGTCCTTATTTTAAATGCGTCATAAAAAATATCAATAATTATCGATATCGACCGATATGAAACACTGATATCGTGATACAGTTTTCAGCCATATCGCCCAGCCCTAGTTACATGTAAATAAAATCATGCAGGATTTGCAGTGACCAAAAGACCACTGCACATCAACAAAGCCACCGTGGATAACTGTTGCAAGTATTCGACTCACTAGCAATAAGAAACATACTAGTAATAAAGCATCAAAAACTAAAAAATAAGTACATAACACCTAACCACAATGTCAAATGCTAAAATATTTAAACACAGAGTCCCAAGTTCTGTACAAGCTTTTTTATAAGCTGTATAACACTTTTACCCTCAAAAACATCTAGAAAGAAATACATATATTAAAGCATTCTCTAAGAGCAAATGCATCACATTCTTAAAAAAAAAGAAAACATTATGGGAAAGATAATCCAGGAAAAGAGCAACAAGGCAGGTTGAAAAGAAAATGACGCCTCCTCCTCACCTCTTCAGGGAGCTGGTGGTAGCTGATCTCAGCCGTGGCAAGGATGAGGAGTGGGGTGAAGGAGGGAACATCCTGCAGCAGTGTGAGGAACGTACTCTTCACCGTGTCACTTATGGCCTCCCACCAATCACTGACTTGTGGCATGTAGATTACGCTTGGCACGCTCCGCTGTGCTTCCCGAAACACCTAAAGTCAGAAACGCGTACGCACCTTTGAGTAAGAAAATTACAACTGAGAACAAGGTATTCCCAAAACAAGGCTTGGGGGGGGGGGGGGTAGGTTAAATTTTCCGGCAGTTTTTTCCTCAGTACAAGGAGTGTAATGATTTGCAGGACAATGCTGTGCTGATATTAAAGTGGTGCATGTGAGGAGAGAACACCACCGCTCGCACCTCGATATCCTGCAGGCCGAGTGTTGGCAGTGCAAACGCAATGTGCTATATTAGAACCTTTTTAGAAGAGAATACCAATCATATACTTGTTTATTTCCTTTAGTCTGTATTAATGCATGTAATTAGTTCTTTGTATATTATTTCAGCATTACATTAGCTACCACTTTTTAGCTGAGCCAGTTTCTAGGCAACCAAACCAATGGACTGAGCAGCACGCTGGAGCTTGTTCTCACCCCGTAAGTTTATGATCAGTCCACCCCTGTGCAGAGATCTCCACGTCAGTAAAATCTGAACAAAATTTCCTTTCCTCTGTGCAGATCTTTCATGCTGTGTACATCAGTTCCACGGAAGAAGGCAAGCCACTTCACATGACTAAAATCACACTGTGTACTGCATCCCATTACAGCAGCTATAAAGAGCATTATAATGACAGTGGAACTCAGTAGGCATGTGAGTAAATCATACGTGATGTTTGGAGGGGAATGTAAATAAAGCAGCTAAATTTAGAAATCAAATCTATAAATTTTAGAAATATATATTTTAAACCTATTATGGATGTAAGATTCAGTTATTTAATCATAAGTATCTGATTAAATGAAAATGCACAATGAAATGTTTTTATTTCTTCCTTCACATATCCACAGGGTCAGCCAGGATACAGCGCCCCCTGGAGCAGATTAGGGCCACGCTCAAGGGCTCACCAGCAGCAGCTTGGCAGTGCTGCGTCTCGAACCCTAACCTTCTGAGCCTTAACTATTTAAAAAAATAAATAATAATAATAATAATAATATTTTAAAGTAATGTGTAAACAGTCTATTTTGAAAGTGTTGGTGTTAGATTTTCAGGGAAATTACCTGCTCAGACTGTTTACACATTAGTTTAAAATATGATTTTATTAGTACAAAATATGATTATACTTAAGTTATATATTATATTTATATATAGTTATATATTATACTTAAGTTGGTCATGCTGATTCTGAACCATAACATCACTGCCACACGCCGGTTAATAAAACAGAACTCATTTCATAATAAATTATTATTATTATTTTTTTTTTTAACACTATACTTTAACTCTTCTACGTTCCACTGTGCTGGCAGGGTTGAGTCTTTGGAGAAACGTTTTGTGTCTGTTGCATGTTGTAAATGAAAGATTAAAGATTAAACTCATGACCCTCCCTCCACCCTCACACTGATGACAGACTAAGGCTGTATTGATCTAGTGTGAAAGCTCAATAAATAAATATCCAGTTTTATCTCCAGTCCCCCATTTGTCAGGCTACACTATTGGAAATCTCTAAATGATTCCATCTAAGTCTAATTACTCAAAAGCATTTTATGGTAGAAAAACATGTATTCATGGATTCAATTTGCATAACAGTAAATATTTTAACTAACTTATCTTCTAGCATATTAGTTAGGGGGGGTGTGAGAGAGAGAGAGAGAGAGAGAGAGAGAGAGAGAGAGAGAGAGAGAGATACAGTGTCTCTGTAAGCAATAAATAAAATATTATTGCTAACGGACATGCCATGACAAGACAAAATTTTGATCACAGTCTATTTCTACCCTTAGATTCACAGGAAAATACTCCTTTTTTTTTTAATTAACAAATTTAGTCGTGCCAAACATTATGGCTGGATAATAATAAATGTATATTATTAGAAATAATCACTTCAACAGTGACATGTAACAGCTTATTCAACCATGAACCCCTAACCTATCTTCATTCATAAACGGACAGTTTATACAGAACCCGTGACCTTGCTATTTCATTCACGAAGTTAAATAGAAAGAACTTGCTGTGAAAAGGACATGATGTAATGAACCTGGTTGTGTGTGTGTGTGTGTGTGTGTGTGTGTGTGTGTACTGACCTGAGCGCAGGACTCCTCTGGGGTCTTGGCACTGACAGAGTAAAGCGTGGGCAGGTCGAGGCGGTGCACAGTGAACTTGTTGAGGTGATGCAGCAGAGCGGGAGCCAGGTGTGTGCTCTGACCCGAACCCTGAGGCCCTGTTAGCAAAAGCCGTGGTCGGTATGAGGTTGGCTGCTGATAGGCAGTCCTGTTTCAGAAGGAAAGAAATGAGAAATCACAGACATGATTAACATTTTCATAGACTGAAGTAATTATTTTAACTAATCGATATTTTTACAAAAATCTCTACACAGCCAATGTAATATGTGCAGAGGAACAGTGGGGGGTGTGTACAGGTACTCCAGCACCCAGTATTCAGGTATTTCTTGTGCTCTACTTCCACATGAGACAAATGAGGCCCTGAAAAATAAATTATTTTCCGATTTAGAGCAGCACTGTAATGGTATATAGAGCTTGCAGATCCAGATGTTTATTCTTCTCATGTATGTAGGAGAAGCCAGTCAAATTATGAAGGCCTTGGTACAGAGACATTTTTTAATAAGGGTTGGTGAAACATGACACACACCACCTGATCTTACACCAAATGTAAAGCTGAACATCTCAAATACTCTGCTTATAAATTCACCGTGCTTAGTAAATACAGTTTGCAAATACGTATAACAACTGACTAATCTAACTATGCATTGCCACTTTAAACCTTTAAAAGCTTTTGCTGTGCTTTAGTCTACATCCACATTACAAGCCACACTGCTCAATATTTTTGGCCAGACCAGATTTCATGAATAATAAAAAATAACAATAAATACATTTTTTTTTAAATCGGATGTGTGTCACAGTGTGGTAAAAATAAATAAATAATTTAGTCCTTTTAGGCTTGTAATGTGAACGTAGCCTTAGAATTCTTGATCATCATATTGACCGGAGCAAATTAAAAATTTTTAAAAAGGCCAGATATAAGACAGTATCCAAAAATCTGTTGAGTGAATCTTATGGATACTTGAATATTAAAATGAGGGAGAAGATGCAGCTCTGCACAACACAGCAACAGTCTGGTTTTCTCAATCCTCTTTCTAAGCAGCACAATTAGAAAACTGACAGTCATATTAAAAAAAAAAAATTATTAATGAACTAAAACAAAGAACAATTGATTAAAACTATATAAACAAACTGCTGATAGAAAACCTTGCAGCTTCTTAGGAATAAAATGCTGAATTAGATTTAATGGATATGTTCAGCTTTAAATACATGACAGTTTATATGCATTTTGAAACTCTTATTAAAACAACAATTTGCAGTGAATGCTGGTTAATGACTGAAATATTACCCATATAACAAACAAATAGCTGCTACAAAATAAATTAATATAAATAACAATAAACCAGCATCTGCTCTCTGCCTTATAAAAGCAAATGGCTGTATTAAGTCGTTACTCCAATGTAGGCCAACAGACAGCAGCACAAATCACTGTAAAATCTTTGGAAATATATAATATACTGCCGTCCTGTGTACACTATGTGGTTTCAAATAATGATTATGATAATGATGTTTGCTTAATACGAATTTATCACCTCATATTATAAAGGGCGTTCAAGTCAAACTGGGTATTTTGATTGTGCAGAATAACAGAACAGTTATTAAAGTAAAAAACACTTATTTCTCCATATAATCCCGTGCTACACTAATGCGCTTATCCCAGAGTTTTACTAGTGTTTGGACACCATCAAGGTAGAAAGTCCTCATTACATCGGAGCCATTAATGGATTGACTGTTACCAACAATTCCCACAGACAGCCGTCTCTCTTCTGTAACTTGGCCACAAGTTAGCTGTCGATTTTCATGGATTAGCCGGTCCACTCGCTGAATGTTCACGAGCCGTCATCGTTTGTGGACATGCAGCCTTCATTAAAACGTTTTTAAAATGAAACAGTGCGAACATCCCGGAAGACAAGAAAACATTTTTAAAAAATTGACTTGATAAACGAGCGTGTTGTGATATACGAGTACCATGCATGCGCTTCCTGTTTTGATGCCGAGCGTCACATGACCACAACTGAGCTAATGGTTCTTCTCTCGCGTGCGCGCGCTGCGGAATTGTGGGTAATCGTCTCCCATGCTCTTTCGATAACATGATCAGTGTTCTAGTAAAGCATCAAGAAGCACGGATGAGTCTCTATTTGGTAACCTTTTAGTGTGTGTGTGTATGAGAAAGTCGTCCTACATAGCAGCCACCTTCCCTAGTGGGTGTGTGTCTCTCCAGGTGTCCGTGTGTACGCGCGCTTGGCTGAGTGGAATCTATCGGTAGCCTGGTGTGTGTGTGTGTGTGCGCGTGTGTGTGTGTGTGTGTGTGTGTGTGTGTGTGTGTGTGTGTGTGTGTGTGTGTGTGTGTGTGTGTGTGTGTGTGTGTGTGTGTGTGCGCGCGTGTATGATAGAGAGAAAGAAAGTCATCCTACACAGTAGCCCCCTTCTCCCCCCTTCCTCTGGTCTCGATCACTACAGCCACGATTCTTTTTAAAAAATAAAGTGTAAGGTTATTTTGTTTAATTTTTACATTATATTTTGTAATAATTATTCATATCAATATTTTTGGAACGAATCGTTATTTCTTCGCTATAATGAACCGCTTTGATATACGATTTTTTTTTTATATATACACACACGCTTCCGGAACGAAATTATGCTTACAATCCAAGTTTGCACTGTATTTGATCTTTATAATGTCTGCATGGTAAGTTTTTATTATTTATTTTTTTTATCAGAACAAAACAGCCATTTGAATAACAATACAGAACTTTACTCATGTAGACAAGTACTGCACTGGAATAAGGAAATATCTTACGTAGTAAAATGAAGGAAGGGTTTGTGAACAGTAGAGGTGTGTGATTTCTTTGGAGATTCTGGCTGATCATAATAAATGGACTGAGCACCAGCTCCTTCTTCACCCTCGCTGTAAGAGACCTCCTCCAGCAGCTGATTGTCAGAGTCTGTGCAAAGAAACGTATTAAAGTCATTCA
The DNA here is from genome assembly GCA_030522415.1 of Channallabes apus. NCBI lineage: Eukaryota > Metazoa > Chordata > Actinopteri > Siluriformes > Clariidae > Channallabes > Channallabes apus. Next base: position 26,179,509 of record CM060128.1, on the reverse strand, counting down.
CAAGATGAGCTCTAATGCTTCAGATACTAGAGCAACTAGAAAGTTTAGAGATCAATTTTCTCATTAAAAGTCCATAACAAATCTCCAGAGGCCAACTTGAAAACTTTGCCTCAGTTGTAAAAAAAAAAAAAAAAAAAGCGTTTCTTTTTTTTTTTCTTCTTCTTCTTCTTCTCCCCCCAACGAGACCGTATGCCATGTTCATTAGTTTCATTCAGTCTATTTAATACGGTTCCCCTATAAATTCACATTTATGTATGGAAATAATAGGTTTAGAGGAAAGCTCCTTACTTATTAGGGTTGTAAGTCAGTTTATGAGTTAATACGATTGGAGAGAAAGCAGTCCTCCAAATTGGAAGTCGTTAACAAGAGCGAGAGATGTGCTCCCTGCAGAAATATGGTGCTGAAATTGAATTACTCTCTGTCTAATCTACTGAAGCTGACTAATGCAGAGGTTTGCAGTTAGAAGAAAATTAATTTTCAGTGGACAGCGATAGACTGATGTACCAGTAAGGCAATGTTTTAAAGTCTGAAAAACAGAAAACCAACAAAGCTCCATTATTAAAAAGAATAAAAATTCCTACACTATTTGCTGTATGAAATTTTAATACATAAAAATGCTTGAGCGAACAATTATTGATTAATATCTTGTATACACACTAAGATGTAATGAAATTATATTTTATATACATTATATATCTGATGCACACATACACATATATATCTCTCTCTATCTATCTATATATCCATACAAACACACAACCGTTCAAACGTTTGAGGTCACTTGTAAATTTCTTTGTTTTTGTTTAGTGATTTATTTTCTACATTCTACAACAATTCTGCGGATTTCAAAACTATAAAATAACACATATGGAATTAGGTAATTACGTAATAACAAGAAAAACAGCAGTTAGTTGTTATTGTAAGACACAGAGGTCGGCCTTTCTGTAATAGTTCTTACAAGAACAGTATTGTCAAGTGCATTTGCAAAATCCGTCAAGTGACCAATTAACAGCAGCTCAGATTAGAGGCGTTATGAAGTCTAGCAGAAACATCTCAATATCAACTGTTCAAAGGAGATTAATTTTGGACGCCTTCAGCAAAACTTTACAATGTAGAAAGAAATAAACATCAGGAACTCATGGAGTTAGAAAGTGACCCCAAACTTTTGAACGGTAGTGTGTGTATGTATGTGTATATATAGATATCTATATCAGATATATAATGTATATCAAATATTTTATTTTATTACATATTAAAGTTTGTATACAAGATATTAATCAATAATTGTACATGATCAATTGATTAATTATGCAAATGGTGGACATACTAGAAGGCAGCACAATTTACAGTTTTCAAGCAAACAGTTGGATAAAAACAAGTGCTGCCCCACAAATGTTTACACTCTGTACCGTGAGTTTGTTCCCTGTGTGGGAGCTCTGCATGGGGGAAGACTCGCAGCAGGCAGGTGAGTGTGTGGGCGAATGATCGCTCCAGCAGAGGCTGCAGTGTGCAGGACAAGGCCCGGCCCGGCGGTGCGAGAGCTCTCTGAGCAGCTGGAACAATAGCACGCAAAGCACGACCGAAGTCCTGTGGACCCAGCACGATAGAACCCACGTCCAGTTTGTAGCGCTGGCTGCTGCTGTATATTTGAGGATAGTGCCGCCGCAATGCCGCCAGTGACGCCTCCGTGCAAAGTGCTTTAACGTCGGCACCACAGTACCCTGGAGAGACAAGACATCAGGGACCACTTAAGTCAGCAACTCTCAATATACTTATTATATATATAGTTTTTTTTTTTGGTCTGACCACTTAAATAAGTGATGAATTAACATTTCTGCCAGAACAAGGACAGGACATAAAACTTGGGCTAAATTGGTCATTCTGTAGCTGTAGTATCCATTTTAAAAAAGGCTATTTAGGGTCTCTCTTACCGACACATTTTTCTGCCAACTCATCCATAAAGGAATCTGACAGCTTTGGGTTCCAGTCCCTGGTGTGAATTTCTAAAATGTGCTTTCGAGCCTGCAGACAGAAGAAAGAAAAAAGAAAAAAAAAAAACACTGAAAATAATTAGATACACTCCAAAACATGATTAATTAGTAATCAACCCTTTAGCTCATCACCTCTTTTAGCAGTCAATCATTTTCAAAGTCAATGGGAGTCTCGTAACACAGAGACCAGGCTAGTCACTCAAGAAGAATTTATTTACCTGTTTATCTGGCAGGTTGAACAGAAATTCCCGGTCAAAACGACCAGGCCTCCTGAGTGCAGGGTCGATAGAGTCAAGTCTGTTTGTAGCACCAATGACCACTATCTCCCCTCGACTGTCCAAACCATCCATTAAAGCCAGCAACGTGGACACTATGGAGCTAAAATATGAATTGCACAGGTAAGAAATATTAACACTTCAACCGACAACCTCAGCTTGATGAGATAAAATCAGATCAGATTTAGATAATAAATAAATAAAAATGACCTGTGAATCTGATCCTGTCTGCTAGAACGAACAGGTGCAAGGCCGTCGATCTCATCAAAAAAGATGATAGACGGTCTCATGAGGTATGCCTACAAGAAGTGGTAGAGGAGAGATTACTACTAAACTTGTACCACAAACAATACAACAATTCCATCTAGAATAAATCTTTTGCTATATTCTTATACAGTATGAACAAATCCAGCCCCGAAACATTTAGTGTAATTGTTTGATCTTTCTCATCCAAAACCACACACTAAGACGGGTGATTATATTTGATTGACATTTGCTTCCAAGTAACACAAAACAAGCTTAACAGGCAAACCTGGTCAAAAAGAAGGCGGAGCTGTCGTTCTGATTCTCCCACCCATTTGCTGAGGCAGTCGGCTCCCTTCCGCATAAAAAAGGAGACCTTACTGTCACCCTGACTGCACTCGTTTGCCAGCGCCCGAGCCACCAAAGTCTTCCCCGTCCCTGGAGGACCATAGAACAGGCAACCCCTACAGGAGCAGAGAAAAACGTGTGTCAAAACATTCAGAGTAATACCATGCGTCGGGCTAATCAATGAGGCTATTTAAAAACACACTGCCTGGCCAATAAATAAATAGAAAGATTTCGTTCAGTTTTTTTTTTTTTTTTTTTTTTTAACATTGATTACGGCACACAAATGTGGTTTCCGGTTAATGTCTGAAAATCATTCCTCATGCTCCCAGAAATATTCCTCCGCCACGAGTTCTGCAATATGTCCGTTTCGTCAAGGAAGAAAAACTCCATTGATGTGATAACCTGGTCATTTAATACATTCAGGTCGTCTCCATTTTACCGTCACAACATTGCTGAGGACAGACCCGACCAACCCCAGATTACAATCATAAATCACGTGCTTCCCTTTTTACCCTGATGCATCCATCGCTCTGGAATAGAGTCACATGACACCACATGACCTTACCCCAAAGTCGAATCTTTATGCTCACTAAAACATTAAAGTCAGGCATTTTTTTTTATGAGCCTCACTAACAAGTCAGTCACAGAGCTGTTCGGTCCCAGTGCTGTAACTCAGTTCTCAGTTCCAGTAATTGAAGCAGCCCAATAATTCGACCTTTGCGAAATGGCAACATTTTTTGACCAGACAGTGTAGGTATACACACAGAAAAACACACTGTTCGAGACTTTTACCTTGGAGGCTGAATCTTAAACTTCTCAAAGACTTCAGGGTAGAGAAGAGGAAAGACCACCATCTCTTTAAGAGACTTAATGTGAGAAGTAAGGCCGCCTACACTGTCAAACTTCACCTATATTTGGATGAACAAAGAAATAGTTAATTCAAAAATGCACATTAAAGCACAAAATTAATGCACAAAAATGCACAGCCTAAAGTTTGGTACATTTATAAATCTTTGTACTATACTGCAAAATGTATAAACTTATTATATTACATAGCAAGGGTATTTAATAAAAATTAATGTAGGTCCAATAACATAAAAGTTCCAAATAAGTAATTAACTGAGCGGTAACAAAATTAAATATATTTGCAAGCTACATAATTGGGCCCAAGCACGTCTGCCATCAACAGCCAGTGGGCACAGCGGGCACATACATTATGATAAAATTTCTCAGATTCTAAAATTATATGTCAAGACCGTCAAAAAGCCCTGGATTCTGGGGGAGGAAAGCATCATAGTGTGATGTCACTCAATATCATGTCACACAGAGTTATTATTCACATTTCAGCATAGATTTAAGGCCGACCCATCTGAGATCCCTTGGCAATTTTGCATCTTCAATGTCTTGAGGTCACATAGACCCGTTTTGGTGGCGACTGTATAAATCCCCTAGAAGTATAACAAAATTTACTGGGTGTGATTGGCAGATGATGCAAAATAACTGACTTCCTGTTGAGTAGAGCTCATGAAATCCAATGCGAAAATTGTTCAGCTCAATTAGCTCTAAATGTGTACCGCATTTCACATGTATACATGGAAGTGTGTATGAGCTATGGAGCAAAATCTTGCGTGAAGGCTCTGTGCCGCGACACGTGACCGTGTCAGGTGTCCTAATGCCAGCAGATTGTGTGCTGATTATGACTTTTTGAGAAGACCCTCAAAAAAAAAAGTCCTCCAGACGGTTGGAAAAGAAAAAAATCCTTAGAAGAACAAAAGGGCCCTTCACACTTTAAAATTCCTGTTTTCATTGGTAATGATTATTAAATGCAGCAGATGCATCAGGTTCCAGAAGTGGCTTCTAGTAGCTTATCTCAGAAATAGTTCTGAGATAAGCTACTAAAACCATAGCCATTTTCCCCTACACATGGTTATTAGATATTACAGTGTTTATTTAAATTTTTTTAACAAGGCCTGTTAAACTACTCTGCTGGGTCGACAATGCGATGCTCCCTGTTTAAAAATCAGGCCAAACTCACAGAGGTATCCAGATTCATGGGGTCCACGTCAGCTAAACTAGCACCGACTTTCACCCGATCACGAAGCACACCACTGGCCAGGTCCTCTGCTCGCAAATTCATAGGCAGACATCTGCAATAAAAAAAAAATTAAAAAAAAAAGACACGCTTTTACGACTAGTCTGGAATAACAGAAAACAAAATAGATAAGAGATTTAAGGTCACCTGTTCCGAGCACGTGTCATGCTTTTACTTTTTCTTCTTTCAAACCGCTCCTCGTCCGATGAGGACGTTGTATCGCTACTGTGAATAGCATGCTTCTTTATTCTGAAAAGAGAATGCAATTACAAATACAGAATAATAAGAAGCAACTTTCATAAAAACATGTTTAAAATGTCAGTGTTCAGCAAGCAGAACTAAAGAGTTGGATTAGGTGATATTAGATCACTTCTCATTCTCACTGAATCTGTTTATCTGTTAACATCTTCATGGTTTACCAGACCAGATTATTTTTTTGTAAATAAAGAGTTGGTCACACACCTGATATGGCTTCTTCTTGCAGGGGATCTGTGCGTGTCAAACACTGTGTTCTTGCTTTGTTTTCTGTTTACTGGCACTACAGATGGACACACAATTAGAAATAAAGAAATTGATTAGAATACAGTGGGGTTCAACAAAAGACATTCATTTCACCGGCAGATAACTCTGAAGTACCGATGGGTGGTGCCTCATAACGCTGCACAGTTTTACGCTGCCTGAGGTTATAAGGTCTATCATTCTCCTCTCCTGCTTCCTCTGCTTCATCTCCTTCATCATCTTCATCATCTTCCCCCTCATCGTCATCTCCCTCCTCATGGGATTCTGCACAAATAAAATGATTATTTAAGAATATGCACAAGTTCTAAATAAATGAAATGTGCGAGTTTAACACATTATATTTAAACGTATAGTATAGATATTTCATGTACATACTTTAGAAAAATCTGTATTACAACACTAACTTGCTAATACAAAAAGGCAATGACTAATTGTTTGAAGTGTAAAACTGATACTTAAGCTGGTTCACTGCAACCCCAATCATATGTAAACCAGGACTGTTTAATTAGGAAACTGTAAATAAGAGGATTATTTATGCTGAGGTTACTTATGCAATGATAAATCAACAAACTCGACTACAACGACGAGTTAAAAATTATAAAAACTCTGAGTACATTAAAACTTCTGTTGACCTCACCGTTTTTGGGCTTTCCGACTACCTGGTGCCAAAACCATACTCCTAAATAAAGTGAAAGTTTCTTACAAAGAATTATTACCAGTGACGAGACATGGATTCATCACTACAAGCCTGAAAGTAAGCAACAGAGCATGGAACGGTAAATCCTCAATCACAGACCAAGAAAAGTCGGATGGAAAATTGATGGTTGCAGTTTTCTGAGATTTTTAATGGCCAGTATTGGAACATTATCAGGAAAAAAGTTCATCAATCAACGGTGCTCGTTAAAGTGAGTTGCTAAAGCATCCTTCCCTATAGTCCTGATCTTGCTCCATGGAACCTTCACCTGTCTGGTCCCCAGAAAGCATCCCTAAAAGAATGATTTCACTTCTTCAGCAAAAGTGAATAAACAGCTGCACATTTGTGTTTCGCAACTCAGCCTAAAACATTAATACGGAAAGCTTGTTGACAGACGTGCAAAGTGCATTGAAAAGCAAGAAGATTATGTATTTGTCTTTTCTATAAATTAATTAAAATAAATTTTACAACCACAGTGCAGATCATTTTTTAACTCATCCTGGTACATCGGGTATGAAACCTTTATTTTTAGAGCTGATGCATTATTAACTTTAACAACATTGTTAACAACAAAAACATGTAATAATATACGGGTGAACCAGTCATTATTTTTGAGTACAATGTAACTGGAAGTAATTGGCAAAATATCCTGGCCAGGGATAAAATGTCCAGTCAAAGACCATAGAGGATTTACATGTGGTCAAGTCTACATGTGGTCAAGAAGGAGAAAGCAGACAAAGAAACAAGACTTTAAATTGGAGAGTTTTCCTACTGAAATTTGCAATCATGATGTAATGTTATGGAAACAGACAAGCTTTTATAAACAATACTCCTCATCTTTACTTAATACACTCAGGTTCTCATGGTTTGAGATCAGTTAGGTTTAGTTGGATTGATTTCAGACTGATTAGATAAAACAATCCAATTAAATCTTAAAAATTAATGATTTTCATAAAATGTCATTATTTTATTTGGAACAGCATATAATCGTTAGATTATTTAAATTTGATCTAGCTAACAAGGCTGTGTCATTAAATCCCAGTGATCAACAACACATGTTAAAACTCCTTCAAATTGCTGCATTTACTCATATTTGGTCATTTACCCAGAGCACACCAAAATGGCATTACACCGCCTCAGTGTGTGCTTTTAAGAAGTGCGCCAGCGTTCCGTTATCACAAGAGACATGACATTTAACACAACAGTGCTGTGACATAGAACAGAGGAATAGGGCATACCATTGCTTTAAAAAGAAACATGATCGGGTGAACAGAATACTGAGGTGATTTTGCTAGCCATGCACATTTACATCACTCACCAAACGCAACACTCTGCAACGATGCTAAACTTCACTGCACACTTACAGCCTTTAAGTCGTGCAATCATGCTCTACGCCTCGTATGACACATCTGGGACGACCTTACCAATCATAGAGGAGACTGAATATCTAACCGATAATAAAGAAAGAGGTTATTTTTACATATTACATTATTAAGGCTAGAATGACCCTGTGCTGTAAACTACCCTTCAGATAATACATTTTTACACCCGACCCTGTTTCACAGCTCTTCTGAACAGGATGTTTCAGAGCCTCTGTGAAGTTGAGCAGAGCTGAGCAACAAGCCAAGGAATAGTACCTTCTTCTATGATGTCACATTAGGAAGAAAAGAACGAAAAGGAGGGAACGTTGTTTCTTTTTCTCTCTCTCTCTCTCCTAATTGCTTGCACACATTCACTGGAAGTCAGCAATATCTTAAAGCTTTTAAGCAGCTTTTTATTTTACACTGATCTCATCTCACCCCTGTTTACAACTATCGTTCCAAGCTTATAGGCAGACAACAACCCTGGATTCCTGCTCTTTACCCTTTACAGAAAACACTGAGGCAAAGGATGGCACAGAATTCCAGGCTTGAACAGGCTGTGTGCTTCCGGTTTGAACAGGATAATAGAGTTAGAAAACTGTAATAAACTGCATAATATTTCTGAAAACCTTTACACTTTTTGCACGTTAGCCGTTGTTGGTTACTCATCTCAGAAATGTACAGGAATAACAAAACATTTGACATTTATGAAATTAAAGGGACATCAGTTAAACAGCATTTTACCATCAGTTTCCTCTTCTTCCCTTCCCTCCTCTTCCGGAGCTTCAGATTTGCTGATGCCTTTATGGTGTGTCTGCATTGCAAATGTATTCCGTCTCATCGACTTCCGCCTTTTCACACGTGAATACATGTCCATGTTTTCCTATCGAACAAGGTAGACAGGAGGGACACTCAAACAATTAATCATTGCCTGAAGTGTTACAAAAGACTTCAGTACTATTTTCTAAATGACCACCGAGTCAACAAATTGCACAACACAGTATCACACTCTAAAAAAAAAAAAAACTAACAAACATTGATACTTGTGTTTGTTCAAGTTAATTTGGTGCCAGCACTTACCAGTTCTGTGTCTGTCCACATGCGGAGCCGCTCCACTTCCCGATTCTGTCGGATGTTGCTGATGTTGTCCATCTCTTGAAGCACCGCCTCTGCCGTGCTGCACCAGGGAAAAGAGGCGGTTAATCAAACACCAAAACAACTTACATAAATCTACAGGAAAATAATAATAATAATAAAATTGGATGCATTCTGCTCATTAGTTTTTATGACTAAATCTTATTTAAAGTAGAAATATAACAAACTAATACATCATTTTTGCCAATTACAGTCCAAAAAACTCATGCATCATTTCCAACTCTAGCAGGTCTCCAATAGAGTTCAGCCATCTGTCTTTCAGACAAGCAGTAAGCTAACTCAACCAAACCAACAGACTGGATCTGTAATTCCTACAACACTGTGTTTTTATTACTGAGCGCATTTACTCGACCAAACTTTTGTATGATTCAACATGAGTCACAGAATGATCGTGATCAATAGTCATGATTTAATACTGAGAAACACTTGCACTTATCATTTTAACAACCATCACCCGAACCCACTGTGACTTGCTTCAGACTTTAATATTGCCATCTACATAATGATCTGAAAGCAGCACTCTGCTCATGAATCACAATCATTCGTCTCATTAACTACACATAACCTTATTTAAAGCCACCCAACATACAATCACTTATACAAATGCACATAATTTAAGCTACGTTAAACAAAAGGCTTCAAACTATAAGTTAACCAGCCTCTCAAATGAACATTACAGTACCTGTTGACCAGCTGGTCAAACAGCAGGCTCTGGTTGAGGTGCTGAAAGCGGCTCTTCCTAGAGCGACAGCTCCTCTTCAGCTCAACGTGGCCATTCAAGCGGGCATCGTCCCCATCTGTGCTGTCATCTACCCGCAGGGTCCTCCGACCTAAAGCTTTTGACAAAAAAAAAAAAAAAAAAAGGCACTCGTTATGCTTCATAAGCGAAACGTTAACGAGAAACGATACACAGCACTGGGAATATCAATCGTCCGTTAACATTTATCTGGTTCGATAAAACACAAACCGGCCACAAAGATACGGCACAACCAGTGCAGTATCTAATAAAAACACTGCACTGAGTAGGTCATTATACTAAGGACCCGCATTTAAAATTTTAAAGCAGAAATACAAAATATAAATCATCTGCCTCACTTATGTAATCTACCAAATATAAAACCTTGTCTTACCGTGTCCATTTTGCAAAGCACCAGTTGATAACCTGAAACACATCAACAAACCATATATGTATATCATCCACAGTACAGTGCAACTGACCGTATACCATTTTTGGATCAGCAAAAAATAATAAAAAAAGGGGAAAGACAAATATAATTTGTGCAATTATATCATCATTCAAGATGTCCAATCTTTATAGAAACTCAATACTCAGTTGTTAAATTAAAGTGCAATACGGAGACGTGATAATTCTTTAATTTAAAAGTAATTTTTTTTTTTTTTTATATGAACACAGTCTTAGTCCATATTTTACAGATGTGGGGAACCTTGTGGACCGATCCGCACGGATCAACTCCAATCTCTTTCACCACTCATACAGGTTTTATATGTACACATCTATAAGACAGTTTTAGGAATTCCATAGCACTTGGGTATAGTATAGATCCGGGGTACTCAATAGGCGGACGATCCGCATCCGGACACAAATACGGTTAAATCTGGACCGACGCCAAAACAAACATGCTAATTTAATCATAATCCAAATGAGTTCTCAATGAATTGCGCGACTGTTTCCGCGCGATATATCTTTGAGTCGTCTAGTGATGGTTCGTTCAAGAACGATTCATTCTTTTTGCACGAATCTTTAACGTGACTCAGAAGAACGAGTCGTCTCCGAGAGTAATTCGTTCATTTTCTACTGGGCGCGCATGCGCAAATCATCGCAGAACCTCTGTAGGCTATGTATTGAACGGTTCTCAACGAATCGTCAAGTCCCCAGTTGTTCGGTCTGTTGTCACGTGACTCCCATAGACGCTATGCGGTGCAGTAGATTCAAAAGAACAAACGACTCAGGCTGGAAGATATAAGAGGTGAGCTACTCATTCTGTTTATTATCATATGTCCTTAATATCCTAATGGTGTGCGCAAAGCTGACCATGGATATACGTTGATTTCGAAAACAGCGAATTTAAGAGTGAGTGGACATAAAAATAGATATTTGTGCTCCCCGTGGAGGGAAGCAGAAAACCAAAGTGCTTAATCTAGCAATCAAAACTGGTCACCTTCTCACCTTCTGGACAAAGATGGTTACTGCAGCAGGTGTTCCTGTCCTGCAGAAAATGGCCCTTCAAATTCTCAATGTTTTCCTGACCGTACTGTTATGAATCTGCCGTTTCAACTATGAGCACGGGGTGAAAAACACATATCGCAGCTCCATCACCAATGAACATCTACATCAGTGCCTCCACCTGGTCCTCACACCTTTATTGCCCAAGTTCAAACAACTGGTGGCACAATGATGTCACCTTTCACACTAAAAGGACTACCATGTCATTTTTGGGTATTGTTTGAAAATTTTGGGTTTGACTTTTTTTGTAGTTCTCTATTTGAAAGGTCGTTTTTCCGGACCTCGGACTGAATAGAAATTTGGTAAGTGGACCTTTCGAATTTATATTAGAGTACCCCTGGTATAGATTTATTAAACTCTCCATTCGTAGATAGTTGCTTGTCAAACCAATTATATTAGCTCAAATTTGTGATCTACAGGTTTATTATTTTACATCAATATTTACCACATACAATACAATCCTTTTAGCCCTATATCTATAATTGGCCAGTGCTGGTATGATTCAAGTGGGCGCGCAAATATAAAATCCCACCCACCCTGGACGGGCAATGCCAATCTGCATTCTCTAGGCTCCAGGCTACAGATGGCTGTAGCATTACCCGGAAATGGATCTCGCAACCTCCCTGGATGACAGGGTGAACGTGTTTCCATTGCGCCACTTGGGAGCCACTTACAAGAACATCCCTGAAGGTTTTACTGGCTACTGCATCCATTTTCTGTTGATACAGAAAAGATTAATGCCCATCTGCCCCATTCCTTTGCGTTTTCCTATAAGCCCTTTATATTAGAATGAAACTGTGCACTCCAGGGAAACTAAGCTTTTGATAATTAAGTCCTGAGATACCATATGAGCACTTGAGGCTTTGAGATTCACAAAAAAAGGTGAATAAAGTGCACTCCATGATAAGATAGATAAGCTTCAAGTAGTGATCCATCATAAAGCTGCAGCTATTAACATAAGAACAAACGAATCAAGCTCGGTTTCTGCTTTCACAGAAATTATCGAGTTTGTTAGAGTCTGGTGTTGCGTTGGTGTGACCCATGGTGACTCGCAACTTGCTGCATGGACTACAATTGTTTTTAACCACTCTTAAAAATTTGTAGCAGAACCATTAAGTGATGTGTAGGCATGTCGTAGGTCTTCCATATTCTCCGCAAGTGTATCTGGGGGTCATTCATGGCTACCTGCAGCCAGTCGCAGCAGAACAGTGTTATACATGTACAGTAACAGCACATAACACCAGAGACTTTTAAATGTCATCACTGGTAAGTTCCCTTTAATGTTTATTCTGTAATTTTAGTTGAAAAATCATTACCATATATTGTGGGATTAAAGATTTTCAGAGCGATTCTTGCAATATATATATATATATAATTGATACCACCACTTCTCTGGTTATCACCAGTCTCCATAGATCCATGCAGCGCAACACAGAACTTACAATTTGGTGCCGAGCGGCTTTGATACAGCTCATGGCTTACAGGCTGTGATGGACTCACCTGGTGCAGTGTTTGGATGTGCTCCATGTAACTCTCTGCGCTTTGCTCTGGGGACTTGGGGAAGTGTCACTGGAGCTAGGTGTCGTATGTCTGCGTTTTCGTTTTGATGGAGGCGACAAGCGTGGGCTACCGGAGCTGATCTTACTGTTGGGGTCCTTCTGAAAGGCAAAAGAGATATGACAAATGATAAAAAAATTAAAACCACACATTTCACTATATCTTTGCAGTGACAATGCCTCTAAATAAAAAGAAAGTTAATTTTTAAAAAGAGGGCGTAGACACAAGCAAAGCAACTGAGACAGCGTTCCCATTAACAGCCTGAAGTGACTCAATTCAGATTTTTTTCACCCTAATGTGACACAGAACTGATTGTGATTTTTTTTAGTGCTGTCACAACAAACATGTTTTTCAGATCAGATCCAAGGCACTTTCGTAGGTGGTTCTAGCTCGGATAGATATCCAATATGTGGTCATGTGATTTGAATGAGAACGAGCAGACCGGAATTCATGCAACTTTCTTGCCTCTTCACTTGCATAGGACGCTGACGTCATCACCCAGTACTGGCATTGCAGGGTTTTCATATTTTTGTTAAAAATCAAATCAATGCTTTGAAGTGAATAAGTGGTCACGCAAATATGAGTGCCCTTACAGAAATCAGACGCGTCTACATTCAGATAGAAGTCACTTGTAATTATAATTGTGAACCGTTATGACATGCAAATCCGATCTGACCAAAACATTTGGAATCGAACAACATGGTTTGTAATGTGAACAAAGCTTGAAAGACATAAAACATGACAAATATGTCCATCAGCAACCGGATCAACCACACTTCAAGCATCATGTCTGCTTCCGCAGCTCAATTAACAACGCAATACTGACAGGATATAAAGAAACAGTAGAAGAAGAAAAAAACAAAAAAGTCAGTTGGAAAGAACCCAGTAAATGTTGCGAACTTAAGTGCTGGAAAATCAGTGACAAAAGCTGTGTATAGAAGGCACACCTGATACAGGAAGAAGAACTCGATCAAAATAACATTCAGGATGAGCGGTAGCTCAGTGGTGGATTATGGATCAGAAGATCACAGGTTCAAATTAGGACCACACTGCCATTGCTGGGAACTTGAGCAGGGCCCTCTACCCGCAACTGAGCAGGAACATTAACCCTCAACCTCTTAGATGTAATAATGAGATAAACGTAAGTTAACTGCCTAATGCTGTAAATGTAAATTTCAGGACAGTGACCGGGAATCCCCTGAGGAAAAAAAAATTTATAAATAGCTGCCTGGATGTTTTGTCTGCACAGATTTGACTGATTTTTGACTGCACCTGTATGTTAGCAAACATAAATATTATATGCATCCAGTACCGGGGCAAGGAGGGCACGGACTCTACTTGGGCACAAGGCGGGGTAGACCTCGGACGGACACACACACACAGAGCAATTTGGGAACACCAATTAACCTAATCTGCACTTTTTTGGGAGGAAAGCAGAGTCACTGAGAGAAATCCATCAAGCATGAGAAGAACAGGGGTAGCTCAGTGGTTAAGGCATTGGACTACGGTTCAGAAGAACCCAGGTTCAAACCCCACAACCACCAAGTTGCCACTGTTGGGCCCTTGAGCAAGGCCCTTAACCCTCAACTGCTCAGAAGTTTTAATGAGATAAAAAATGTAAGTCACTCTGGATAAGAGCGTCTGCCAAATGCCTAAATGTAAATATAAACATGCAACATGACCCGGAGGTGGGAATCAAACCCAGACACTGGAGGTGCAAAATGACAGCGCTGAGCACGACGCCACCTATGTGCCATCCATATGTGACTTAGGGTATCATTAAAATGTAAAGTGTTCAGACATGGCATTTTGAACACAGCTGAGAGAGAGATGTTGATCTGTGGTTACACTGGAAACGTTTGCATAAACACACAGCTCTCCTAGCAAACACTACTCAGTGTTTATTTGGATATTTGTGGTTTTCCTCGGTTCTTTGGAAGCCACTTCACACGACTCTCCCCGGGGCAGAAACACACCGGGGCGCCTCATGCTGAAAGTTGGGAGCAGCAGACGAGCCGGTACAGGAGCTCAACTCTGCCGGAGTTCACTTCCTGAACACAGCTGAGGAACCGCTGTACGCCGGCAGGGGTCTGCCTCCTCTCTGCTCGCCTTCACCGGCTGCTCGGTGAACAAATTTCTGCTGTTTAAAAGTAGCCCTGAACAGCAGCGAACACAAACACTACCACCACCCAAGCACAATGTTGTCGCGCTGTCAAGTCCCTTAACCGTGTGAAGAAAAAAAAAAAAAAAAAACACAAGCTTGCTAACTAGCATGCTAGCTAACCTTAGTTCCTCTCAGGCAACACAAAGGGAGAACTTGGAGGCACGGACTCCAATAAACTAGTATGCTCACCTCAGCTGTTGTATTAATATTTTATTTTTTTTAACCGGGAAAAATATTCAGCAACAATAATTCAACATAGCACAAATACATCATGTTCCTTTATTTTTTTTTCTTCTTTTAACAAACCGTGTCAGTCCTGAACAAAAGAGGTAAAGCTAGCTGGCTATCAATAAATGAGGGACATCAATCTTAAGGCCAAACTGGCTGGCTAGCTTAGCATAGCATAGCTTAGCATAGCTGTAAGCAAACTGGCTGCAGCAGCCGGCCAGTGAGGAAAAGCGAGCCGGCTCTTACATGGTTGTGTTCCTCCAAGTTTGGGTTGTTTCGAGTAGACGACCTCGTCCAACCGGAGATGACAGGACTGCATGGCTGGAGCTGCGTGCTTCTTCTTGTGTTCACCATGTTTCTTTCTCTACCGTGTTGTTTCCTTGCGGCTCTGTCAGTTCCCTCTGTATTGACTGTCTCTCAGCTAGAGTGCCGAGGCGCCATTTCTCTCGCTCACTCTCTCCCTCTGCTGTCGGGTGAAGAAAACCTCCAGCACGCCACTTCCGCCTCGACCGAGCCTCCAGTTAAATTCTCTCTCTCTCACACACACACACACACAAATTGGTGCTTAAATAATAAATCCAATCACAAATTGTATCAACATAAATGTAGTGTTAGTAGATAGAATTTCCAGGAGACTTAAGGTTTATCCAGAGCGACTTACAAAATGCAGGGTACACATGCCACCACAAGGAGCACATGCCACATACACACACCAGACACTCATTCACACATTATGGGCAATTTTGGAAACATCAATTAATCTAATCTACGCGTCTTTGCACTGTGGGAGGAAACCGGAGCACCAGGAGGAAACCCACAAACACGGGTAAAACCCAGAAAGTGCAAGGTCTCTCTGTGACCCCTAGAGATATTTTAATATTTTGGTCCATCCATGTGTCATCTTGCACATTGGGGCAACAGATACTCCCCACCGCTTGCCAGCTCGATGCCAAGTTGTCATTCGCACACAACAAGCAATTTTGGAACACCAATTAATCTAAGTACCTGGAGGAATTTTCTAGAGGAAGCCCACCAAGCATGGGGAGAACCCACAGACTCAAGGCAGGAATCAAACCCTCGACCCTGAAGGTGCAAGCCACAGTGTTAACCACTAAGCCATCATGTCGCTATGTTTATATTTAATATGATTACATTTGGCATGGGAAAATTTACATTAAGGCATTGGGCAAACTCTCTCATCCAGAGCAACTTACGAAAAGCAGGACAGGTCAAATGAAAGTATTGCAATTGGACGATCCACTGTTTGTCGATGCATATGATAAGAGTTGTTGGTGGGTTGAGAGACCGCATTGCATGTTACTGCCTATTCACCAAAGTTGTTGTACATAAGGCGGCACGGTGGTGTAGTGGTTAGCACTGTCGCCTTGCAGCTCCAGGGTCCGGGTTCGATTCCCCGGCCAGGCTCGACTCCCGTCTCTGTGTGCATGGAGTTTGCATGTTCTCCCCGTGCTTGGTGGGTTTCCTCCGGGTACTCCGGTTTCCTCCCACAGTCCAAAGACATGCAGGTTAGGCTAATTGGCGTTCCCAAAATTGCCCGTAGTGTGTGATTGGGTGTGTGAATGTGTGTGTGTCTGCGATGGATTGGCACCCTGTCCAGGGTGTACCCCGCCTAGTGCCCGAAGTCTCCTGGGATAGGCTCCAGGTCCCCCGCGACCCTGAACACAGGATTAAGCGGTATAGAAAATGAATGAATGAATGTTGTACATAATAGGGCAAGTAACTAAGGGTCGACTAACATTGCTTGATGAAATGGCATGAAAATTATAAGTGTGGAAGGATTATTAATTTAATTGTTGTTGTTAAGAGCATATGTAACAGTCCAAGTTCATCTGTATCTGTACATGTATTTATTCATAGACAATGATAATGCACAAGATTATATAATAATAACAACAATAGGAATACCATTGGGTATTAAATCATTTGACAATTTTTTCCTGCTTAAAGACATTAATGCACAAGATTATATAATAATAACAACAATAAGAATACCATTGGGTATTAAATCATTTGACAATTTTTTCCTGCTTAAAGACATTAATCAAGTTCAATAGTTATCAGGTGCTAATAAACAGAAATAAGGTACAGCTCAAAGGAAGTTTACCTGACATTAGCAATAGCAATAACTTCACTGGAACTGCCAGTACGTTAGTGGTTTGTCAAGCTACACAATCATTGTTGCCCAGTTTGGTGACTGTAAATAATGAAAGTGTCTCAACAAAAACATCAGTAAATTATGCCACTCCCAAGCCTCTGGCTTTGCTGACTCTACATTACTTTTCAGCAGTTACACAAATGTTACCATCTAAGATATTAATTTCTATTTTAGTGTCATATCCATGGAAAGGTTTGTGTACTTTTTGCCTACACTTACAGCTATAGTTGTAACACAATAGTCAGAACAATTAGAAAAACAGACAGAAATTACCTTACATACGTTTACTCTAGGTTCTCCATTTTCACCTTCAAAAATATTCAGGTGGATTGATTACACATAATTGCCCCAATGTGTGTGTGTGGTCCTCAGCTGGTGTGCTATTCAGGGTGTGTTCCTGTCACACCTTTATAGGTTCCTGTGAAAAACTCATTAATTTGACTGAACATAGACGAAATGAGCGATATATGTTGTACACATCACTCTACACATCTTATATGACAATACACTCTTATGTGACTCAAACTACAATCTTTATGCACAGTATTTGCAAGTATACAATATTGCCACAAGTATGTACAATATTGCCACATGACCATCATACCCATATGTGCTTGTTGAACATACCCTTTCAAATGTGCCCATCTTTGCTGCTATAATAACCCTCACTCTTTTGGAAAATACTTCTATTAGATTTTTTTGCACATGGCTGCAGGATTTATGCTCATTCAGCTAGATGAGTATTAGTGAAGTCAGGTGCTAATATTGGGTGAGGAGGCCTGGAGTACAGTTGGTGTTACAGTTCATCCTAAAGGTATTCAGTGGGGATGAGGTCAGGGCACTGCGCGGGACACTTCTACTTCAACTTTAGCATATCACTGGGCTAGGCCTCAGTGATGGGAAACCTTAAAACTACAGCATACAAAAACATGTGCATGGAGGTTGCATGTTCTCCCTGTGCTTGGTGGGTTTCCTCTAGTTACTCCAGTTTCCTTCTACCAGTCCAAAGACATGTGGATTAGGTTAATTGGTAGCGTCTGTAATAGATTGGAACCCCATGCAGGGTGTACCCCACCTAGTGCACCACGTTCCCTGAGATGCTCCAAGATTTCCATGACCTTAAACATGATAAGCAGTATCGAGATTGAGTGAGAGTATATAGGCATACTGACCCTCCAGTGCTGCATCTATCAATAATGACTGATGTATTTGCAATAATGTAAAGATGTATTTGCAGAGCACTGGCTTAATTCCTGTTCAGATCTGTGGTGGACACGGAGCCAATCCCATGGAATACTGGGTGTGAGGTGGAAATACACCCTGGAAAAAAAGTTTGTTGAAATAAAATATTAGGTGACAAAAGAAATGGCTGTTTCAGTGGTAACTTTTTAAAAATACACATTTTTTTTCTATATATTGATTTATAAAAGGCTATGTGCAGAACGGTTCGTGACGTCACATAGCGGCAGCTCACGGTGTGACGTCACACTAATGGCTGCTGCATTTTCCGGAGTGTGTGTGTGTGTTTGCTGTTGAGAGAGAAGATTGAAAGCTCCAGATCAGTCTTTGTGAACCCGATGGAATGGATTAAAAGGCTGGTAATGATACACGAATGCGTTATCGGAATGTGTGTGTGTGTGTGTGTGTTGTTTGTGGAAAGTCGCTGTGGTGTTCTGTGCTACGCATAATGCCGCGCTTGCGTGCTTCACGAGCTCTCCGTGGCTCTCACGCGCGCTTTACGTAATTCGGTCGCATGTTTTTGTTTGGCGGGAGCGGGGGGAGGGGGGAGGGGTGATGGCGTTTTTGCGTTTATATGCGGCGTTGATAAAGAGAACTGGAACGGATCGGGTACGTCTGGCTTTTTTTATAGTCATTTTAAACCGCGTCTACAGACCGGTCATGTCTTTATTAATGCCGAAAGTAAGTGTATAAAGTGAAGGCTGTCAGTCATCCTGAGGAATATTTACGTCATTACGTATTAATTGCTGTGCGTTCCTGAGGGTGTGTGTGTGTGTGTGTGTGTGTGTGTTGGAGCGGTGGAGGGTGTTTACTGGCCTGTCATATAACCGTCTGTTGTCAAAACAAGGCCCAAAACCAGGCCTGACTGCAGGCAATTAAACACTATTATAGTTAAAACATAAAACATTTAACTTCATAATTTACTGCTACTTACTACAATGTATACCTACAGTATATACGCTGCAGAATACATTGTATATATACACAGCTATGGCAGCACAGTGGTGTAGTGGTCAGTACTGTTGACTTGCACCTCAAGGGTCTGGGTTCGATTCTCGCCTCGGGGTCTGTGTGTCTCCCTGTGCTTTAGTGGGTTTCCTCTGGGTACTCTGGTTTCCTTCTACAGCCCAAAGACATGTGGCTTAGGCTAAATTGCCTGTAGTGTGTGAATGTTGTCCTACAGTCATAAAATGGGAATAAACGCAATGGTAATCTCCATAGTCCCTAGCTGGAATACAGATGGATACTTCCTAGAGGGATACACAAATATACTTGTATATATACTGTATATAAACACTACATGTATGCAGTTAGTCTTTCGGGTGCTCCCATCGATGGGTTGCCACAGCAAACCATCCGATCCACACACAACTTGGCACAGGTTTTTATGCCCAGCTTAAGGCAACACTCCCATTTTATCCAGGCTTGGCACTGGAGCTGCATCCAGTGGCAAGTGTTTGGCCACTGGATGGGAATCCAATACTCAAACAGGCAAGAAACCTACCCCTGAGCCCCCAGTCCCCCCACACCCATATTTATGGACATTACTTGCTTATATTCCTGTGTATGTCCCCTTTTCCACTTCATAGCATTATCCATTCTGTAGTTGCTTCATATACTCACTGCATAGCAATGTTATTTAAAATTTCCTGCATTTTCTGTATATTTGCAGTGATGTGTATATACACACTTATTTGCACTTCTGGTAGATGCTGAAATGCATTTCATTATATGCAATGACTATAAAGTTGTACCTACCTACATGCATTTATTTATGTTTTTTTTAATGTTCCAAGATGGAAGAAAAAAGACGTTATGAAAAACACTGATTCAAGAGAAGGTGTCAAAGATGGCCAGTGGTGAGCCTATACTTGTTATTATTATTTTCATTCATTTTAATGCAGTGTACAGTTCTAACATAAATTTCCCCATGACAATGCGCATAACAGATTATATTTGCGTCTGTAGTCTTTAGACAGAATCGTAACAAATCCATAATTGCATAGAATGAACATACGAAACGCATAATACAAAACAACATATCAAAGCACATCTCACATGTATGCTTATCAAATAAAAACAAGTCATGTAGAAACAAAGATATGCCATTAAAGTCTGTGAAGGCAGATTCGAATAGCTGTTAAGTTGTCCTGATAGAGCTGCAAGCCCTTACATCATCAAGCGGTGGCATAGCACTGTGGCCTCGCACCTCTATGGTGAAATATGTGTTGAGATTGCATGTTTTCCCTGTGCTTGGTGGGTTTCCTCCCACATTCCAAAGACATCCAGATTTGGCATTTCCAAATTACCCGTAATCCATGGTGTACCCAGCCGAGTGCCCCAAGTCCCCTGGCATAGGCTCCAGGGCCCCTGTGACCCTGTACACGATAAGTGGTATGATGGATGAATAAGATGAGTGATTGAGGTTTTACTCATGACTTCAAGCCATCTAATTTACTTCCAAATGTTTAAATGCTTGTCTAAGATGTTCTTTATCATTGTATCCTCATTATCATTATTATGTCATGAGCTCTCAGGTGTGATGGGGCTCAAAACGATCATGATGATGAAGAGGAGACCCCCATAAGGCCAAGTTTCTCGGTGGAGGACCTTCTAGATGAGGTGGAGAAAATCAGCAGTGTTCCCACATATGGCAAGAAGGTTTGTCGGTTTCTACTTCTTAGACTAATTTGTACATTTTATAACAAAATGCTACATTTTAGACACAATCAGTGACAGACTAGTGTAGACTTGACCTGTCTGCATTTGTTACCACAGGTGGAGATTGTGGTTAGACTGTGGAAAGATGGTTTTACTGTGAATGATGAGGGATTGCGTAGCTACTCCTCTGAGGAGAATCAGGAGTTCCTTGAAGCTCTTAAACGAGGGTAAAGGCATTGTTGTAGTACCATGCACACAAATGTCTCCAGCCACACCGTACCATGGTCCAAAGCCCGCATGGACAAGTTAAAATAATTCCCTATGTGTTCTCAGTACTACTATCTGTTTGTAGGGAGTTACCATTGGAACTGGAGGGAAGAGCAGACGAGGAGGAGCTGGAGGTCAGTGTGGAGGAGATGAAGGATGAAATGTATATCCCAAAAAAGAAGACCTTCCTGCCTTTTAGTGGAAGAGGCTACAGACTAGGAAGGTAAAAGAAAGCTTTTCAAAAAACTCTGTCGATAGTGGGAATAGTATTAGGACTTGTCACTGTGATGTGCCGCCAAAGTGAAATGCAAAACTCTTCTACTCTAAATATACTACAAAAGTATGAATTAAGAAAAACATTATATCACCCACAATTCTTTTTACTTTAACCCCAGTAACATGGCTAATATATTTTGTGATTTCAGTCCCACTAATTATAATAAATTGCTCACATCGTTTTGGATTCTTTCAAAAAAAAAAAATGACATAACTTATCCTTTTTTGTAAAGAAACTATGTGTTAAAAATATTTTGCCAGATTATTTTTGCCAGAAAGTTTCAGAACTATCAAAGTACAATCATGACATATCTCAACCTAACTGCACCTGAAAAGGACATAGTTTAAAGAGGAATTACAGACATGTTAAATTAGGTGTGAAATAAGTGAACAAAATGGTTTGATTTGAAAACATTTAGTAGTAAGTATCTTGCTTACTGTTGGGTTGAAGTCTCTCACACTCATTAGCCCCTTAAACCTTTTGGCCTCTCCGACACCAGTGCTGCCTCTTCAATGCCATGTTGGAAATGCAGCAATGGCATGAGTTGATGATATATTTAGGATGCCCAGTGTTGGCACACAGGTGGTATATAACACATTTCCAAACGTATTTGTCTCATTGATTATGTGTTGACTTGCTTGCTTGCTTGCTTAAATCATATTTAATAATTCTTTTAAAAAATATATATTTTTAAATGACTATATAAATTTTAGATTCAGCATTCACAAATGTGTGCCTGGTTAAAATAAATTTTTTGGAACAAATTCAACAGACATTTATTTGATATTCTGGCCTTTGCGGCCAGGAAAAATATTTTGCTAACTTGAATCAGTGACAAACCCGCATCTTTGAAAGGATGGCACAAGATTATTAAAGAAATGATTCCCTTGGAATTTTTAACTTGCCTTATTCATATGTCTACTGAAGCTTTTCCACAAGTTTGGACTCCATACCTGGATTATATTGATGTATAGTTAAGTAATATTTTGAGTTTTGGGATGCAATAATGTCTTTAAATGTTTTTTATTTTTACATTTTTTTTATTAATTTTTATTTTATATATATATATATATATATATATATATATATATATATATATATATATATATATATATATATATATATATAATTTTTTTTTTTTTTTTTTTCATTTATTTATTTTAGTTATTTTCTTCCTCTCCCCTTACCCCTAGCTGCTAGCATTGTAAGAGATGGGCAATGTTTGTTTGTTGTTTGTTAAAATGTTCATTAAAAAAAGATGCAATAAAAAAAATATATGCATTAAAAGAGCTTATCATAAAAAAAAAATGTAAAAAAAATTATTTAAGTTAAGTTCCTTGAAAGTAGGTCCATTTATTATTGCCAAAGGCTGTCAAACTATTTTCATGTTAGTTAACAGCATTTACAGTACATACATGCCAAATTTCACAAAACATGAACACATTAACATTGATTATCAATTATACTGTGTACCAGTGGACTGGAGACAGGACCATGCTCACCCAAGTCTCATTTATGTCAGGGCTGATTCCACAGAAGATCCAATGTAGCACAAATTGTTGAAAAAGTCATGATTGAAAGCTATTAGAATACCCAGTGTACCATAGCCAGTCGAGCACGAGGCCCAGCAGGCAAAGAGCTCATGCCCACCAACCCAGCCTCAGAACTCCCCAGATCTTAACCTGATCACGGACTCATGGGATGCACTGGACCAACAAGTCCAATCCAAAGCATCTGCTATGGATGTCCCGGGGTCAGACGCCACAGAACATCCTCCAAGGTCTTGAAGAGTCATACACTGAGCAGCCAGAGGTGCTCCTGCAGAACAAGCACAAGGTCTTCAGTGGTAATACAAACATGAAACATTAATTTGTATCCATCTTGATAAATATTAACAAAATGTCTTCATGTGTATATTGCAAAGCCTTTGTTTTCTCCTCGTTCATCTACTTTGGGTTAATATAATGAAATTAGATTTTACCAGCAATAAAGCATATTACACTTTGTTGCATATTGTTAGTGCAGTGGAAATCCACTAGGTGGCTTCTTCCTTCTACTCATCTGATATTATCTAATGGTATGTTTTTTTCGATGAACATTTCTTGAACCTGGAGAATCTGTTTCTTTTGTAATCATTAATGCTCTACATTGTCCCTCCGCTAGTGTGGCGCCTAGAGTTGTGGTCAGGTCTCGTTCAATTCACGAAGACTGTTCTGGCCCCCCAGTCCCTCCAGTGGAGCTGGATGAAGCATTACCCATTACTTGTCTCCAGATCTGGCTAGCAGACGGCCGGCGCGTGGTGCAGAGGTTTAACCTTTCTCATCGGTGAGTGCTACTTGCACATGCTGGACAATTTGTTTGTAATCAAATAGGAAGTAGGAAGTCAATGGCAAAAAGCTTTTACATCGTAGTATTAAAAATGGTTATATAATGTAAGTATCACCTTTAAAGTTACTCAACTTGGATAAGGATTCTGTAGTGATTGGTTATTAATTTCTGTTATGACCCTGGGCTGAGGTGCCGTTAAATAATGCATTTGTATTATTGCAGAATCAGCGATGTCCACGAGTTTGTAGAGAAAGCTCAGACGTCAAGCTCACCGTTCATCCTGACCACGTCTTTGCCTTTTCGGGAGCTCACACAGGGGAATCTGAGCCTGGAGGAGGCTGACCTGATGAATGCTGTTATTGTCCAGCGGCCCCTCAGCACACAAGAACCTTTTGGTCACTGCTGATCAAAGTCACCTTAACCAGTCACCTTACAGTATGGAAAAAAACATTTAACGAACCCTTTTTCTGGAACACGAAAGCATGCAGTATTTAATCCTTACAAAGCTGCTCAAAAGTCTATACAACTGCAGACCTCTTGGCATTAATCCAGTGTGAAATCTCTACTATGAACTCCACCGTGAAGAATAAGAATAGAAATCATTTCATGGAAGAAATCTCATCGCTATCACCTCTCGTGATCTTCAATCGGGGTGCAATAATCATATATTGGTAGTCTTATAGTAAGTGCAAATTCTGCACATATGTAGTGTATACCCAGTAAATATTACAGAACTTATGTAGGTACGGTTTGAATGAATGACTGTCGTTCTTTGTTCTTCCCTTGTTGGATGCCTTGACCACCTCTGATGCAATGCAGTACACACATGCCACGTCTTCAATATCGGTGATCAATAAACATCTGACTGAGATTGCGCTGTGATTGATAAAAAAGGAATCAATGCACTTCTCTGTGTTTGTCACAGACTTGACTGAGGCTTGTCTTACCACAATAATAATAAAAATACTATTTTTATGTGTGATGAAATGTTTGCTGGTTTGAAATTTAAGACAGACTTTATTTGCAAGTGGAAGATTATGTACATGCACTTTAAACTAAGTGAAAAGTTCTTTTGTACTGGAGCTTTGCTTGCAATAAACCCATTAAACAATTAAACCTACCTGTTTGCTAAAGTGCACTCATTTGAAATGGGCGATTTATTAATTAATTAATTATTTTATATATTTTAAACCCAGTCATTTCTGTTGAGCATAAATGGGTTTGGACTGTTTGTTCAGTATCTAAAAATTATTCATGAATGAGCACTTGAAGGTAAATATTTGCTTTCTCCATTAGAGAAGGAAAAAGTTCACCTATTGTGCTTTGCAAGACAATATTACTATTACCTTTTCAACCATCAGATTATTATTCATTCACCCTATGGGCAGCTCCATAAGACCTGTAGGGTGTACTGTTGTGTCTGGCTGATGTTTACAGTGGATTTTCTGGGTGCTGTGAGTTGTGGACTGGGACCTCCAAGGATGGGACCCATTTGTCCGGTGCATTTTATGGATACCTGATCGGATTGAGATCTGGGTTATTTGGAGGCCGGATCAACAAAACCTTGAACTCTTTGCTTGCTTTTCTGATACCTTTCTATCATTCCCAGGATTAACATTTTTCAGCAATTTGTGCTGCTTTGGTTTTGATTAGAGCCGTTCTGAAGGATTTACAGATCATAAGTAGCAGACACATCTCAATATCAACTATTCAAAGGAAAATATTACATATTTTGCATGCCTACAGTATGGTTTTACAATGTAAGAAATAAAAGAAATGTAAAAAAAAAAAAATCAGGAACATCCCCTAATTATAAGGTGTGTCCAAATAATTTTTTAACGGTACTGTATATAATTTTGTTTTTAACAGCTTCAAGTTAAATGTGTGTCTAAGAGGATGTGTGGTCATCTTGTCAATCAAAGTAGAATTTCCTGTCCATATGAGAATGTCAGTGGCTAGTAGTCAGAGTTTAATTCCAATTTTTTTCTAGCTTTGGGACAAAGTTGCATTAATGGTTTGTCTTAATGCACTCGTTCACACACTCACTCGCTCACGCACTCATTTTCTATCCTGTTAATCCTGTTCAAGGTCATGGGGGGCCTGGGGTGTCCCAGGGGATGGAATTAAAACAATCAATGTCCATAAACAAAGACTAGGGCAAACAAAGAGAATGTGAAAGTGAATGTACTTTAAGTTATATTGTACAAATTATGAAAGAGTAGAGTATGGAAGACACACATAGGTGATGAGATAAAGGCATATTGTTGATATTGCATATAATGATGACCTTCTTTAACCTCTAATGATGCAAAAACTGAGAAAATCTGGTTGAACTCATTGAAAAGAGCTAGATTTTCCATCGTTTTCTAGATGTGTGTGGCCACATGCGTATGCGTGTGTCCACTGGGGGGCATGTTTTCCTCTCAGCGATTCATGAGTAGCTGCTTCAGCTTTCTGAGCCTCTCAGTCAGTCTCCTCATCTCTCTGTGGAATGAAGTCGCTCCATCAGTCAGGTGAGATACAGAATAAAGAGCAGCCTCTAGTGAAATTCTTCTATTCAGTATGGAATATGTTAGATATTTGATCAGATAATGATGATTAATTCATGTAAATCTGACGTCTCTGTCTTAGTTTTAACATCCACACTTTGAGTAACATAGATTTAGATTATATGCATGTCTTTGTTGGCTGTTTGTGGGTCTGTGAGAAGGTGAGAATGGTTAAGGAAACTATAAAAATCTAAGGTTTTATAGACTGCATGAGATATTTAATGCATGAGATATTTAATATACAGGAGGTTATATGCTTTATGATCAAAGACACTGTATTGTTTCTCAGCCCAGTTATGGCTAAAGGGAGAAAGACACCAGCCAGCTCAGGTGCGAAGACAATGATGAAGCCCGTTTTCACCAAAGTCTCAGCACAGGTAAGATGTCGCTTCTGCTAAACTCCTCTACAGATCAGCTGGCTCATTTATTACTTCATCAAGTTACAGTATGTGACATCATTCACTGTGCTTTGAGTTCAAGTCAGGATATGAGCTAAAATGGTACAGATATAGTTGCTTTATTTATGTCATGATATACATTTCTGCACAGATGGATTTTGGTGGCGTGCTGAGTGATATGTTTTAATGAGTGGAAGGATCGCTTGCACAGCTTATTGATATGCTTTCAGCACAGCATGTCTCCAACCTGGATCGAGATCCTTTTTTTGTTACATAGAATTAAAAAAATAATAATTTTTAAGAATGTGCACAGGATTCCAGTTGAGGCAGCAATCTCAGCCCACTTGCATGTTTGTCATGTTACTGTAAATGTCATGATTATACCAGTCAGGTACTAATTTAGGAATAAAGATTACCTTCTATAAATGCAATTTTACAAAGAATTAATGCATGATATTGTATGTACAGTGCATCCTGGTTACAGTTACAGTCTTATTTCCAAAATGGATTAAATTCATTATTTTCCTCTAAATTCTACAAACACCCCATAATGACAACATAAAATCTTTCCAAATTCTTATAAAATTAAAAATTTCAAAAAGATCAATTAAGTATTCACAGCCTTTGTCATGACACTCGAAATCTGTTATTTTCTTTTCTGTTAGTTAACTGTTACTGTACTCATAATGCAGGGTCACATTATCCCTATTACATTTTTAATCCTGGTACATTTCTTTATAAGATTGGAAAGCACATATTACTGTATATATCAGATGCAAATTATCATGGGCGTTCAAATCAAACCGGAAATTTTGTGTCATCGAAGGCGTAAATCCGACGGACATTTACAAAAGTATGATAACGAGACTCTTCGACTGATCCTAGAAAATCAGTGGATAACCTGTTGTCAACATGAGGAAGAGAATGGAGAACACCATTAGCACAATATAGGAACTCAGCTGGAAGTTATTGCCAAATCTCTTGTGCAGTATTGAACCTCACTCCAAGCCATTTCCACATATTTTGGCCATTAACGGAGTTCCTGGGAGGCCGGCGTTTCAGACGTGAAGCAAGCAATCTGATCATGGCTCTGGTGTACTGAGAAAACCTTCTATCTTGATGGTATCCAAGCACTAGTGAAGTGCATTAGTGTAGCAGAGGATTATATAGAGGAATAAAGCTAGTTTTTTTTCTCTGATCACTGTGTTCTTTTATTCTGCACAACCAAAAGTCCCAGTTGACGCCCCTCGTACATTCTGAAACCAGAATTTCAGATTATCAAGATTATAAAGTTCCTCTTGCAGAAAGAAAAAAAAAAGTGTTTCCACCATGGGAAATGCACAACTGGCGAGCAACTGCAGTGAAATCTAAAAATACAGCATAGTAATTTACCTCTGAATGTTATTTTAGACGTGAAAGCAATGCACAACCATATTGCACCAGCAAGATCTCCTTTTACGCTTCAGATGTGGAGTAAAACCTCTAAACCAGGCAATGCTGCATGAGCTGCCAAGTCAAACAGCAGGCAACATTTCTAAGCTACTGTCCCTTCGGGGTGACCATCTTATTGAGTAGCCACAGTGAATTGCTAGTCGTGTGTGTGTGTGTGTGTGTTTGTCAATAATATATGGGGGGGAAGCACTAATGCATCTCTTGTTCTTCAATCTCTTGTCACGTGAGACATAAAGACCCCTTGTGGTTAAATATAGACCAAATGCACACAGCCAGGATAGAGGATAGAACTGAGAAATTGAATTATGCTGAGTGGGTAAATCTCCGGCACTGGTGTACAAGACAATATGTGAACTGGGATGTAAGTGATTTATTGCATTACTGAATGGCAATATCGAAGTCTGCAATCAAAATCAAATAAGTCCTGAAAGGTTCTGTTATCATCTCATGACCCTCATGTGCTTCAGCTTGGTGTTTAGTAGCATTAAGGTATTGACAGGATAAAACAGACATGAATTACCATATCTAGAGGATGTTTTTGCGTTCTGAATGGACGCTGCAAAACGAATCTGTCTGTGTAGGTTTGCTTCATGCATACGTTCCATAGTCGTCATATATTAGTATTAAAAATCTGCACAAAAATCTTGTTGTGCACTGTTTTAGTGTGTCATTATGGATGTGCTGCGATAATTCATTCTGTTTGTACACTGATAAAAAAAAAGGTCAATCCTAGCAGTTATAAATCCTTCATATTATGATGTATTATGTCATCCCAGTTTCTTTGCCACACATACAATCTGCTTCGGACTCAGCTGGGTGAAGCGGAGCAAAGGATAAATAAGGATTCCATGTGATTAAATTGCTGGTTTTCTGTTTTCAGATTATACCCACAACAAGGCAAAAGAACATACAGCATTTCAATCTGGTTGATTATACAACAAGGGTTTAAACTCTTATTCGTGGTTGAAAAGAAAAAAAAACAGACAGCAGAAAAAAATAATTGATGTCTTTCAGGAATACAACAGATGTTTTCAAGTCATGTAGCCTGTGGTGTACCGCCAGCACACCAGCATCAATCAAATGGCAAGCCAAAAAAAATATCAGCAGTGCTACTGCTAGTACATTATGATGGTGGATGAATTACATAAGGAATGAGATATAATATGCATGGTCAGAAACATATCCAATAGCTACACATACTGAAGGATTTCTCTCATTGCACTTTGTTTATAATCATTTTCCAGTGATCAAAGATAAAAAAAATAAATAAATTTAAGATTGGCATGTCAAATTTTGAAACCATTTGCAGTTACTTTTGGGTGGCATGATGGCTTAGTGGTTGCCTCACAACTTCAATGTTGGGGGTTCGAATTGTGCTCTGGTCTGCGTGCGTAGCATTTCTCCCTGTGATCCAGTTTCCTTGTGTAGTCCATGATGGTCCCGTTGGTCCGTGATTGGTTCCATCCAGGATATACCATGCATTTTGCCTGGAGTTCCCTAGGTTATGCTCCAGCTCATTGTAACCCTACCCAATTTGAGTGGTACAAATTATGGATGGATGGAACATTGATAAGACAAGTTTGTTCCTGATATCTCTTATATTATGGCAGCTGATAATAATAACTTTTTACCCTTCTTTACTTTATTTTACTTATGGAGTTACAAGAAAAGCTGGTTATGCGACTGAAGACTCTATCCATAAATATTAAGTAACTGTCTCCTTATAGAAATCTTTCATACATCCATGTAGGAACCTCTTGGTATCATTGAGACCATTTATTCCCACTGTGGTATTCACACACTACGGGCAATTTGGGAACGCCAATTCTCAACCTCAAACCTGCATGGCTTTGGACTGTGGGAGGAAATCCACCAAGCACATGGAGAACATGCAAACTCCACACACACAGACCCCGAGGTGGGAATCGAACCCAGACCCTGAAGGTGTAACCCCACAGTGCTAACCAATAAGCCACTTTGCCGCCTATAAAAATCTTATCAATTAGTAAACCATTTTATGTGTTATTAATAACTGTTTGTTATTAGCCTTACATTATGTGCTGAGACAGTCATGCACATCCTTTTAAACCAGAATGAAGACATCACCAGAAATGTGTGATTTAATTGCATCCTGAACTATTGTCGGAGCTACAGTATGTTATAATATAAAATGAATGAAATCCTTCTAGCCAGTCACGATTAAGTATTGAGGATGTGATACATTTTCTAAATACCAATTTGGCTACTTGTTACTTATGTTTAACTAGCTACAGAAATACCCTCCAAGCTGTTTGCATTAAAAATCGTCCTGGCGTCCCCGTTCTTGCGCTTGTGGAATGCACTATCTGTGAGGAAATCGGATATTTTGTGCCTAGACACAAAATGAGTTCCTGTTTGTGTCTGTGAGAAAGATGCATCTACTGTACGTGCGTTAGCCCCGTGCTGTAGATTCAAGACTTAAGATTGAAGAATTTTCTTTGTCACATACATGGTTGTACAAGTACAACAATAATGAAATGCAATTGTAACAAACTCAATGCAATGCATTATATAATATAAATATTAATATAAATTACATACAGAATTATGTTGTAATCTGTAATATGTGCACTGTAAAAAATGTTCGTAATTCTAACAGTAAAATTCCGTATAAATGCTACAGAATAAAACCATATTTCACGAAACTTAGTTAACTTAGATAACTGTAGAATTTACAGTGAAAAACTGTAATTAGTTTTACAGAGTAAGACCTTAAATTCAACAGTTAAAAACATATGAAAATATGGTTTATTGCAGTAAAATTTATGATATACTGTATTTATATAAAGGAAACTCTCAGAGATTTGTTACTAATATCATGAAGCATCAGTTTATATTTTACTAAACCTTTGTTGATAGAGTTTAAAAATCAGAAAAATATCTGCTCTGTAAAAAATAAACTTTCAAATTTTATGGTAAAAAACTGGCAGCTGTGGTTGCCAGAAATTTACCGTAAAACATACGGGAGCACGGTGGTGTAGCGGTTAGCACTGTCGCCTTCCACCACCAGGGTATGGGTTCGATTCCTGGCCAGGCTCGATTCCCGTCTCTGTGTGCATGGAGTTTGTATGTTCTCCCCGTGCTTGGTGGGTTTCCTCCAGGTACTAGTCCCCCCCCCCCCCCCCCCAATATATATAGGATAAAGTTGTATAGATGTTGGGTGAGAGTGTGTGAGTACTGAGCTGTAAAAAAGATGGAAATAAACCGTTATTATTACAACATAAGTCTTTAAATTAGACAGTTCCGAGCTGTAAAAAACATGGTTATGATCCGTATTTGTTACAATGCAAACCCTGGAATTTGGCGGGAATAAACTGTTTTTATAACAACATAAACATGTTAATTAGACAGTTTTAAACCGTAAAAAAAAAAATTTTAAATCTGTAAAAAAAATTTACAGTAAACTTCTGACAACCACAGCTGCCATTTTTTACCATAAAATTTACGGTTTATTATTTTTTTCGCAGTGCAATAACGGTGCTACCGAGATTTTTTACAGTGTGTGCAATGATACACATAAAGTGACTCTGTGTCTGTGCAACTGTGTGCTTTGTTATTTGTCGGTCACTGGCGAGGTTGTGTGTTTGTGTGTTTAATGCCCTTTTTTAACTCAAAGTTCCATGTAACATGTTCGAAAAACAGAATTTCATCCTATTTGAAAAATGAATTAGTTAATAAGCTCCGTTCATTGTTGCCAACTATTCAGTCAAAATATTAAAGAGTAAAAACAAAGTTTAAGGTCGAGTGAACTTAACAACCTCGTGCCACACGTCATCACCAGCAGAGACAGAACGTCTGCACTCAGGAAACGGCTTAAAGTTTAAAGTCAATTGATTTTTAGCCTTGATTTGATCTTCATGTCAGACTCGCCTTACTTTTGAATAATTACATAGCAACTTCCTGGTAATTGTGCTTCTCGAGCCATGCACGTTTTCAAGATGGAGAAAAGCAGAAAGGGAAAGAAAGAAAGAAAGAAAAAAAATCAACCGGTTAATTATAGCATCTTTTGAAAGCCTGTTGGCTTTGGGCTTCTGTGGTTGTTTTGTTGTTGCCTGTTTCAGGCACTGCCCCGGAGAGAGAAAGCGTGCATAGCGACAGCCAACAACCGGCTACGACTTTGCAGATGAAGGTTTTGGGTGAAACGTGGAAGTACAGGGTTTAGTATGTCCTTGGGTGCTGGAGTATTTTCATCTCTCTCTCTCTCTCATGTCTGTCTGACTGTCTCCAGGATCAGAAGGAGACAGTAATAGATATAAGGTTCTCCAGGCTGTGGTTAGCGCCAAACCGGTGGCACTTTAATGTGTTACAAAAAAAATCACATCCCATAGACACATTCACACAAACACCCAGACTTTTCCCCTCCATTTGTAGACATTTAGAAACAAACTGCAAAAATTAAGTGCAAGTGAAATCGTTTACATCTGCTGTCACACACAGAAGCGTTCACGCCCACACACACATATACACACACATGTACTCATAGACACATACAGTCTATTTCCAGGCATTTTGATTGACAGGTCGTTTAAACCCTTGCTATCATGAAAGATTTTGCCTGATGAAAAGGTTACGACTCCATCTCACCCATCCACTGGAAAAATGAGAGTAGTGGGATCGAGAGTGCTGTGACCACATTAAAGAGCCATATGTTATACATATCACCCAAAAGCTTCGGTAATGAGTTTCAGAGGTGCCTGGCTGTTGGCGGGGTCTCCGACCTTTAACTAGATATTCAGTCACTGTAAAGCCTAGTTCAACAAATACCTTCAATGATCACAACTTGGATTTCAGACTATAGAATACAAACCAGATGTGGCTCTGATATCAGCAGGCTGTTTCATCATCACCACATGTGAATATTATTATAAGTTTTTCAAAGGCGTTAGAAACAAGAGAAACGCATTCTGCGAAACCTGTATGATCCTGATCCAATTGTACGTACTGTACAATTATATTATTTTATTAAATTTTTTCACAGACTCATCTGGACCAGAAGCTCTCTGTGTGCAGGAAACTGTGTTTTGCTATCGGAGGGACACCTAATCAAGTTGCAGGAAGTGCGACTGCTTTTTTCTTACAGATATTTCTGCTAGACGTCGCACAGGTACATGAATATATTAATGTACTCCACTATAAAAAAAAAAAAAAAAAAGAAGTGACACTGATGAATGATCTTATCACTAATGCAGCAGATATGATTAAAGTTTTCATGATGTAAAATCTAAATATATCCAGAACAGCTTCATCCTCGGTTACTGCACAGACGTGGTCTGACTTCTTATATTTTTTCTGCTGCCTCATGACTTAGAAATAAGTTCCATTTACATACAGTACCGGTCAAACTTTTGGACACACCTTCCAAGTTTAGTGATTTATTTTTCGACGTTCTAGAACGATACTAGAAGATTTCAAAACGATGAAACAACACATATGGAATTATGTAATTAAGTAACAACAGCAGGAAGCACGGTGGCTTAGTGGTTAGCACTGTCACCTTGGACCTCCTGGTTACAGGTTCGATTCCCGCCTCGGATCTGTGTGCATTTAGTTTGCATGTTCTATTGGTGGTGGGTTTCATCCAGGCATTCCGGTTTCCTCCTACCGTCATGCAGATTAGGCTAATTGATGTTCCCAAATTGCTCGTCCAGTCCATCTCAGGGCACAGACTCCAGGCCCCCCGCGACTCTGTATACAGAACAAAGCGGTAAAGACGGTGAGTGAGTAACAGTCAAGACACAAAGGTCATCTGTTCTGGAATAGTTCTTACAAGAACAGTATTGTCAAGTGCATTTGCAAAACCCATCAAGCATCATGACGAAACTGGTACTCATGAAGAAGAAGTAAAGCAAGACCAAAACTTACCTAAAAGATTATTGCATGTTTTAAATAGCTTTAGCATTGTTTTAAATCAGGAAAGATGTTGTGTCCAAACATTGACAACTTGCACATGTGTAGTGGTAACTTCAAGTCTTCGTCCTTTCCTCAGATAAACCCATTTCAGGCCTCCCTGGTGCTGTTCATTGGGAAAGCTTGGGGTGCGATTACTGATCCCGTTGTGGGATTCTTCATCACTAAAAGCAGATGGACGAAAATTGGCAGGCTCATGCCATGGTGAGTTGAGATTCTCCCAGTACACTGAGGCAAGATCAGTGTTGTAGCGATGGGTGTTTATATATATACGGTACACTATACAGTACACCCAAATTAATGTGGGCACCTGAATATCACATCCATATGTGGATCTTCAACAAACTGTTGCCAGAAAGTTGGAAGCAAACAATTCTCTGGAATGTATTAGTGTGCATATAAATGTCTCGAGGTTTTCCTGCTTCAGCATGACAATACACCTGTGCACAAAATACACTCTATAATGACATGGTTTATCAAGGTATTTGTGGAGGAACTCAAGGGCCTGCACAAAGCCCTGACCTCAACTCCATTGAATATCTTTAGGATGAGCTGGAACTCAGATTATGCATTAAGCCTTCTTGAGTGGCATCAATACTTGACCTCATTAATGCAACTGTGGATGTATGGGCAAATCCCCACAGCCATGCTGGGAAATCGAGTGGAAAGCCTTCCCACCCATGGACCATACAAAATTTGGGTTGGATGGTCCATATCTTGGATTTCAAGTTGAGTTTATCTGAAATTAAACTTGAATAGACCTTGTGTTTTTGCAGATACAGAGATCGGAATAAGCATTATACTGTAGGACGCATTATTTCTAAACAACTGCACCCTGGCTGACTGATTACTTCACACTGATCCCACATTCCCGCTTGCTTCTTGTAAAAGGAAGTCTCTACATGACTCGCTAAAAGGTGGCATCAAAGTGTCTGAAAGGAAGTTGTATCTGTTTTATCACGGTGGAATGTGACAGCCTTGCCCAAATGGGGCCTCAATGTCCCATTGCAGATAACCCTGTAAATATTACACTCTTGAATATTCTGATAGCACTGCAGATTGTATACGGACCTGGTTATAGGGCACAGAGTAATTAGATAAGTCCACATTGGTGTAGAATAGGACTGGGATCCCAAGGGACCTGGAATTTTTTTTTTGTCAGAGCTGACTGTGTTTAGTCTAGAAGGATGGGAATGGGAAGGCACGTATGAAGCTAGATGGATAAAGAAAGGCCATGGTTATTATGATCGCAGTATACTAGGCATGGTGCATGCTCATGAAGGGCTTATAGAATGTTTGATTGATTCATTCATTTGTCATCAGTGTCTGTTTAATTTGAGGATCAGGGTCACTGTAGTTTAGGATATTCTTTAGGTTCTGTGGGAATTTAACTACCTAATTACATTCGAAAACATGGTCAGTATATTGAAATAGAAATAATATTTGTATAAATATTGTGGAAGTAAGCCGGATTGGTCAGAATGGGAAGGAGTGAGATTTAAAAAATATATACTCTTTTATCCTATACCCTTTTAGTCAGCTTTCTTTAAAATCCTGATCATACCTTATTGATAATTCATCCATCCATCTAGAACCCTACTGTATGTAGTCCAACTAGGGACTGTGGATGCCAGTGGTGACCATTGTATTTATTCCCATTTTCACAAATGTGGTATGACCCCCAGTCAAAATTCATACAGGCACTCATGCACTATGGGCAATTTAGGAACGGCAGTTAGGCCAATATGCATGTCTTTGGACTGTGCGAGGAAACCCGAGTACCCGGAGGAAACCCACCAAGCACAGGGGAAACTTCCAACTTCCATACATGCAGACTCCAAGCCATGAATCAAACCCGGATTCTGGAGGTGCAAGGCGACTATGCCACCGTGACACATAAAAAAAAAAAAAAAGTCTTCTTAGAATGAGATACAGGGGGGGGAAGTATTTAGTCAGCCACCAATTGTGCTAGTTCTCCGACTTAAAAAGATGAGAGAGGCCTGTGATTTTCATCATAAGTATACCTCAACTATGAGAGACAAAATAAGAAAAGAAATCCAGAAAATCACATTGTAGAATTTTTTATGAATTCATTGGTAAATTCCTCGGTAAAGTAAGTATTTGGTCGCCTACAAACAAGCAAGATTTCTGACTCTCACAAACCTGTAACTTCTTCTTTAAGAGGCTCCTCTGTCCTCCACTCGTTACCTGGATGAATGGAATCTGTTATCAGTATAAAAGACACCTGTCCACAACCTTAAACAGCCACACTCCAAACTCCACTATGGCCAAGACCAAATAGCTGTCAAAGGACACCAGAGACAAAATTGTAGACCTGCACCAGGCTGGGACACTGAATCTGCAGTAGGTGAGCAGCTCGGTGTGAAGAAATCAACGGTGGGAGCAATTATTAAAAAATGGAAGACATACAAGACCACTGATAATCTCCCACGATCTGGGGCTCTACGCAAGATCTCACCCCATGGGGGCAAAAATCCCAGAACCACACGGGGGGACCTAGTGAATGACCTGCAGAGAGCTGGGACCAAAATAACAAAGACTACCATCAGTAACACACTGCACCGCCAGGGACTCGAATCCTGCAGTGCCAGACGTGTCCCCCTGCTTAAGCTTGTACGTGTCCAGGCCCGTCTGAAGTTTGCTAGAGAGCATTTGGATGATCCAGAAGAGGATTTAGAGAATGGCATATGGTCAGATGAAACCAAAATAGAACTTTTTGGTAAAAACACAACTTGTGTTCCTCATGTTTGGAGGAAAAAGAATGCTTAGTTGCATCCAAAGAGCACTATACCTACTGTGAAGCATGGGGATGGAAACATCATGCTGCAGGGCTGTTTTTCTGCAAAGGGACCAGGACGACTGATCCGTGTAAAGGAAAGAATGAAAGGGCCATGTATCGTGAGACTTTGAAATGAAAACCTTCTTCCATCAGCAAGGGCATTGAAGATGAAACGTGGCTGGGTCTTTCAGCATGACAATGATCCCAAACACACTGCCCAGGCAACGAAGAAGTAGCTTCCTAGGAGATATTTCAAGGTCCTGGAGTGTCCGAGCGAGTCTCCAGATCTCAACCCCATAGAAAATCTTTGGAGGGAGGTGAAAGACCATGTTGCCCAGCGACAGCCCCAAAACATCACTGCTCTAGAGGAGATCTGCATGGAGGAACGGACCAAAATACCAGCAACAGTGTGTGAAAACCTTGTGAAGACTTACAGAAAACGTCTGACTTCTGTCATTGCCAGCAAAGTGTATATAGCAAAGTATTGAGAAGAAATGTTATTATTGACCAAATATTTATTTTCCACCATAATTTTCAAATAAATTCTTTTAGAATCCTACAATGTGATTTTCTGGATTTTTTTTTCTTATTTTGTCTCTCATAGATGAGGTATACCTATGATGAAAATTACAGGTCTCTCTCATCTTTTTAAGTCGGAGAACTAGCACAATTGGTGGCTGACTAAATATTTTTTTGCCCCACTTTATGTCTAGACACTTATGACTGTAGACATATAGACTTAATTACAGATGTCTGTCATGTCATCCTAAAATTCGCTATAGCATTTACCCAAATAATTTTTCTCAATGGAACAGCAAGTCTTTCATTAAACAAATTCACACATTTCGATCAGACGCATTCTACCATTGATTGCAGATACCCATGTGCATATGTCTGAGTACGGTGTGTGTGTTTATGGGTCACTGATCCTGCAGTTGTAGTTGTGTTGTTTTTCTTACAGTAGACATTTCTAGGCCGACACATCAAAAAAAATCATCTTGCTCAACATTTAGAATTATCCAGTCATCCAACCCCACCTCAATCCCCCTTCTGCATCGCTGTACCGTTAGTCCTTTGTTAGAAAACAAAAAAAAAACAATCACTGAGTGAGTAAGGGTGCAAGCTCACTCTGCAAATCGGGGGTCTGGACAGTGCTAGAATTGGCCATTCTTCATCCACATTTCTTTGTCTCTGTCTGTCTGTTTTAGCTATACAGCAGCTGTTGCTCACAGTTTAACAGTCAATAACCTACGTAGA
Source organism: Channallabes apus (assembly GCA_030522415.1). Lineage (NCBI taxonomy): Eukaryota > Metazoa > Chordata > Actinopteri > Siluriformes > Clariidae > Channallabes > Channallabes apus. The sequence continues at coordinate 26,141,287 of CM060128.1, read as the reverse complement.
TTTGCGGCAGAGGTCAATAAACTCTATTAAATGTCAGTTGCAAAGGTCATCTGTTTCTCAGTTGTGTTAAGATTAAGATTAAGATTAAGATTCAGGTTTTCAGTAAGATGAAAAAAGTACAGCGAGATTCATTTGAGGATACAGTAACTGTGCTGAAAGAATGCAGATGTGGCTATGATTCTTTGGCTTACAGGATTACTTTAGTGTACAAAGGCATCCTAGCAAACACCACACAAACCAAACATCTCACACACAAACAGATCATTTCCAATAACCGCTTCACTTGTAAAAATGCTGCTGCTGGACTGGACATCTGCAGTAACCAAGCGTTACCCGCAAGGATAAAGAGTGGCTTTTGAGGATTACAGGTCCAGATCTGATTTTATGCTCTGTTTATTTTATGGAACTCAGATATGACATTTTCTCCTGGATAAGGGAACCAGGAACTTTTTTTTCTTAGCCAAGTATAACCTGTTGCTTGAATTTATAGTAATGCTTGCCTTATTTTTTCTTAGGATGGTGGGATGCACACCGTTTATTGTCGTGTCCTACTTCTACTTGTGGTTTGTTCCTCCATTCACTGATCAGAGGTACATCTGGTATCTGGGCTTCTACTGTCTCTACCAAACTCTCATCACAGTAAGTTTTGGTCACGTGCTATTAGTCAGAATCACATTGCAGTTAGTATTGTATCTTACTGTACCACACCATGCAATGAATATTAGTATATCAAACAAATAATATTATTACTGCCGATAATTTTAATACTTTCTTTATATCTGTTTTATGTAGTTTCACTTGGCTTAACCATATTTAAAAAAATAAGAACAGCAGGACGTTTTAGACGCCAAGTCGGTGATCCCATGACTGCCAAGTTGTCCCTGTTGGGGCCTTGAGCAAGGGCCTTAATACAGGCTTTTACTGGTGCGATTTTGAAAATTTTAATTAAGTCATGAAAGGAGGGTCCTGGATTTTGATCGAGTGTGAAGTATTTTTTTCCCCCCCTTGCGGTCAAATGACCGCTGCTTGGCGCTTCTAGTGTTAACTGCTCAGGTGCATAATGAAAATACAAATGTAAGTCACTCTGGATAAGGGCGTCTGCCAGATGCCTAAATGTAAATGTAGCTGGCGATGCCACTCTTGGTTTGCAAATTGATTCTTGAAACTAAAATGAAAAATTGGACCTTACTCTACAGGGCATTGCTCTTTTTTAAGTAAAGTGGATTTTTTTGTGCAAAATTTGGGTCATATAAGAAATCTGAGAATTTGTATGACTGAAAAGGCTTTTTGCTGGTATTGAAAACAATTTACACTTGTTGTGTAAAAACCCATAGGATCCACTGCTAACGTCCGGGTGCGAGACACCACCACACAACCCCAGAGGTCTTAATGTTTTGTGTTTTAATGTTACAGCTAATTGGTGTATACTGTAGTTCCACTTTGAAGTTAAATTTAAAGATGGCATTTTACATTTATGAATATGAAATGTATTTAGTAATTACACACAGCTAAGATTGTATAGCTTATCAATAATGGCTAAAGCCGATACTGCTTGAATTAAAAGACGAAAAAACACAATAAATGTAACTATACACACCAAGCTGTTCTTGGTAGAATACATCTGGGCTATGTGGGACACTGGGTGAAACTTCTTTAACAAGTGGAAATAAAAAATAAATAGATCATCATAAATCTGTCCCTAACAAAACTAGAACTTTTATAGTATGGGTGCGCTGTTCTATAAGTCAGCCTCTTTGATGGTAGTAGTTTCTATTTCCATCATATATTTGTTTGTGTCCTTCGCCAGATTTGCCCGTACTGGACTGGGGAAGCCACTCCGAGCACACAAACCCACACTATAATGACAAGTCATATTAACTCCTTGATAAGTACATGTTAAGTGCAGCCAGAAACCGCTAGAGAGAGTAAACGCTGGTTTCCTCTTTTAGTGCGCTCCATTGTCTTTAAGTGCAAAGCTGAGAAACAGCAGCTGGGTTCACTATCACTGGCAGTGAACCCATAGGTGTAACACACCCATCTTTAATCATGCTATCATTTTTAATCAGAAAGTTTGCTTTTGAGCCAAATAGCATCTCCAAATGTGTCAAAAACATCATTCTATATGGAAACGCTTGTGTGGTTTCCAGTCCAAATGACATCGGTTACTGTAACACAAAGACTGTGCTTGGGCAGGCTCTCTGCAGAGGTTTATTTTAGTGGATGTTTGGTTCTCTGGTGCACCACAGCGCTGACTTGATTTTTCATGTAAATTACAAAGTAAAAGATTTGAGTATATATTTATTATATCTAGCAATAAACTTTACTGGATAATTTTACAGTTAAATGCTCTCTCGCTCTCTCTCACACACACACACATTCTCTTCGACTCATATACAGTAGCAAAATGATTTACCTAAAATTTGTAAGCATCCCGAAATATAAACAATTTAACTATAATTACAGCTATTCCAATAGAAACCTAACTTTGAAACTAAATACTGTCTCCCGTTTTTGTGTATTTATCCACAGCTGCGCATAATAGTTCTCTATTCATTTTATTATTTTATTATTCAAGATTGAAGATTCTTTATTTGTCACATGCATAGTTATACAAGTACAACACGCAGTGAAATGTATCCTGAACCGCTCCTACTTTGTGCAAATAACAGAAGAAACTAAAGAAATTATCTATAAATAGAAATTGAAATAGAAACAACAAAAAAATAGAAACAATGAAAAATATTCCTTTAGAAATTTACAAAAAAAAAAAAAAAAAGTACAAATGTCCTGTGCACAGCTATTCCCAAACCAGGATGAAATGTTCTGTGTAAGGAATGTTATTAGAGAATAACATCTGTATGTATCACTTAATCTAGCTAGTCTTAGTAAAGCTGCACCTAAATCTGAAGAGATCATCTGGATTTAACAGATTATATTTTCTAAAGGGAATATATTCAATATATTCCATTTTCTTCTCATGCATGAGTATGAGTGTGTACATGATCGTGCTCTGGGATGAACCGGCCCCCCATCCAAGATGTAATATCCAGCCCGAGTTGGGAGAGACGTCTACATGTGTGTTTTATCAAACTAATCATGTAGAAGAGGTTTTGTAAATGAAGGTAGATTTTGCTAAACATTATGTATTTTCTCTGCATAACAAGAGGAAATATTTAGGATATCCTATACATTAATATGTCTCAGCATGACTTTTCCTTTCTTCTATAGGTCTTATATACACTATAGGTCTGGTAGTGCCCTTTTTGCACTGCATGCATGCTCAAGTAATGTACTGTAAATGCTTTTCTGGTCAAAAATGGCTCTGTAATGATGATTGCTCTGTTCCGGTTTTTTTTTTTTTGCAGTTTTTCCATGTGCCCTACTCAGCACTGACCATGTTTCTGAGCGTGGACCAGCAGGAAAGAGACTCGGCTACAGCATACCGTACGTTTAACTCTTATCAACATAGGTCAAGATTGTATTCATAGAATACATTATTCTTCATTATTAAGAAGATGAAAAGCAAAAAAGTAGTAAAAAAAAAAAAAAAAACATGCCAGCAGAAATTTTAATCCTAAAGGAACATATCTGTAGGTGAGGAAAGAATGCAGCAGGTTATGTAAAAGACATTTTATAGATGAATAATAAATAAATAAATAAATAAATAAAAAGCTTCTGGGTTTGCATGCATAAAAAAAGAAGAAGGTGCGACAAAGGAAGGACTCAGAAAAGACTGTGGCTGGTAAAACTAAGCAGCTAATTTCTTTAAATTGAAGTGTATTTTAAGCAATGGATCGTCACATTATTTATTCGAATGTAGAAACTTTTTTTTTTTTTAAAGACATCCTTGTCCTACAGCAGTTATTTGCATGGGCAAAACTTTTGCACAGTATTGTATTAACACTGATGTCAAGGGTAAACTTTCAATATATACCCCAATATATACCCCTCCTTTCAGTGTATAACAATGTGTCAGAGGGACCCTACATTAAGTGCTGCATTATGTGTCGGTGCTGCAGGGATGACAATGGAGGTGTTGGGGACGCTGATTGGTGCAGCCATCCAGGGCCAGATTGTGGCAAGTGCTCATACTCTGAAGCACTGCCGCCACAACAACATGTCAGCTGGGCACTTGAGCAATGGCAGTGGGACGGAGGTCATCCGGAGCCTGGCACTGTCACAGGACTTCCTGTCACATGCAGTATGTATCACAGACACATCAACCTTAATTAGAGTCTCATGGCAATGTGCAAAATATATTTATATTATATGTTACAGAATTTCTACTTTCACCTAAGGTAATGTACTGTAGGAAAAGAAAAAACAAAAAAGAGCCAGTGGTAAAGTGCTCGCCTTATCATCCAGAGACCGCGAGTTCGATTCCCGGGTGATGCTGTAACCTCTCGCAGCTGGAGGTCTAGAGAGAGCTGATTGGCCGAGCTCTCTCAGAGGAGAGGGATGAGAGGTACTTAGTGCTCCCACATTAATCATGGCTCTACAGCCAATCAGGGGCGTCTGTGAGCTCACGCACGCTGAAGGAACGAATAGCGCTGTCCTCTGAGTGTGTTGCGCCCCTTAGAATTGGAATTGGAAACGACTAAATTAGGGAGAAAATTAGGGAAAAGCCCTTTTAAAAAATGGTTGCATTTTTCTTTTACTGTAAAAATAAAGGAAAATATCATACAAAAAGTAAGAGCATTTCTGCTGAGTGACTACTTATATACCCAGAGTCAGGTATTAGAGGCTTGCAACTGTTAACACAAGGCTCACCAGAGACCCCAGAACTATCAAACATGAGCAATTTAGTGGCTGATGTCTATTTAGAGCAGAATGTCACCCGCTTCCACCGTCAGACATATTGGAAGTGAGAGTGAGCCAACAAACAGCTTCTGGTTTCAGGGATAAAAAACCCCATCATGCATCATCATGAGGAGCCACAGCTATTCAAAGCAGGTCTGGGTAAAGTGGCTTCGGGGGAAAATGCTGCCAAGGCGGTTAGCTCGGCTTCCTCAATGCCGCCGCGTTTCTTCACATTCCTCAGGCTGAGGGTGGTGTGCTGTTTGGGTGCGTCCACCAAACTCCTCCAAATCGGGCCGCTGTTTGATCTTGACTGGTAATGAAGCGCTTCGCTGTCGTGACGGGAAAGAGAGCAAACAAGTGGGAGATTTGTTTAGGGCAGAACAGTTCCTGTTTAAGGGGAAGAGGTTTCCTTTTGGACGTTATGATTCATTTCACCAGGCCATACAGTATGCTGTCATAGCTTTTATTTGTCAGCTCCAGAAACAGAATTTCTGAAAGAGATAAAAAGAAAATACTTGTCTGAATATTAAAATAAAACTTATGCTTCATGTGTGTGTGTGTGTGTGTGTGTGTGCTCTGCGATGGATTGGCACGCTGTCCAGGGTGTACCCTGCCTCGTGTCCTGAGTCTCCTGGGATAGGCTCCAGGTCCCCGCGACCCTAAATACAGGATAAAGCGGTATAGAAGATGAATGAATGAATGAATGAATGAACTTATGCTTGAGAAATGATCCCATTTTCTTCTTATGTGTGTGATATTCATTCTTATTCTCATTCTAAGTCTGTCTTGTAATAAATACAGATATAGTAACGGCCAAAACACAGTATTGTTATACATTGTAATACAGAAAATGTGTGTGCCAAAGAAGCTAATTCTTTCAAGTTTACATGGAAGTGACCAATCTTGCTTCCCTAAAAATTACAAGGGTTTAACATCAGACTTTTTAGAGAGATGATTTTATATGTGCCCCATAAATAGGCATTTTTCAGCATTATACTGTCTCGGTTCAAACAATAATAATTTAAAATGTTTTTTTTTTCATATTTCTATGAGTATTGATTCTAAAATGTTGCAATATCTTTTTTATTATTTATTTATTTTTTACATTTTGAATTTTAGAATAACACTTTTTCAAGTTTATGTCTTTTCATGTAAAATCTAAATTCTAAAGTTTAATGATAATTAAGATCATTGAAAGATTTAAATAGAAAAAGTTACAGACACTGCATAAAAGGGTATGAAATTGTATTTATCAAATGTGTTTCTTTTTATCTGATGTATGCATATTTACCAAAAACAAAACATGGATCGGGAGATGAGAATCATTAAGCATTATGAAAAATGGTGTAATATGATCCTATATAACACCAATACCATGTTTTGGCTGTACTGTATGTGTTAACTGTAGAAGGTTGCACATGTCAAATATCTATCAAATAAAAAGTTTGTTTGTTCTTTTCAGAAAGAAGTGTACATGATTGCTGCAGGGGTGATCGGGGCACTCTTTCTCATCTGCACAGTCGTTATGTTCTTGGGAGTGAAAGAGAGAGATGGTGAGTGTGGTGTTACTGCAGCATTACATGCATTTGGGCACCTTAGAATTCTATACGTTATAGTCAGTGCTATAGCCAGAGTGTATAAATAATAATAATAATTTTGTTAAGGGCACAAGCACTGACGCATTGCACCTCCAGAGTCCGGGTTCGATTCCCAGCCAGGCTCGATTACCGAGTTTGCATGTTCTCTCCGTGCTTGGTGGGTTTCCTCCGCGTACTCCGGTTTCCTCCTACAGTCCAAAGATATGTAGGTTAGGTTGACTGACGTTCCCAAATTGCCCATAGTGTGTGAATGAGTGTGTGAGTGAGTCTATGTATGTGTGCCCTGCGATGGATTGGCACCTTGTCCAGGGTGTACCCCGCCTTGTGCCCTAAGCCTCCTGGGATAGGATCCAGCCCACCCCCCCACCCCCCACCCCGAATACAGGATAAAGCGGTCTAGAAGATAAGTGAGTGAGTGTTTTATTTTACTCATCCAACAGCAATTTGATAAAGACTCTACATCATGTTGTACTTTTTAACTTGTTAAAGTGACATTTACCTCTTATGGAACATTCACAAGGCAAATCAGTGCCTTACTGCTTACATCATAGCAGCCATATAAACGTTTATTTGTCTTTTTAGAAATTGCAGTAACTTATGAGAAGCCAGTTACTGAGTTACTTATGAGAAGTTACTACTGCAATTTCTTTGCCTTGGTGACAGAATGGATCCACGAATGTCTCCTTACAATAACCTTCAACATATCAACAATTCTACATAATTTTTTTATTTATTATTAGATTAAGTTTAATTGCCTTGGGAATGAATTACCATACAGCTGTGGCCAAAAGTTTTGATAATGACACAAATACAGTATTAATTGACAATTACATTAAGTTTATGCACATATAAATTTCGAGTCAATATTTGCAGTGATGACCCTTACTTTTTCAAAACCCTTTGCAATTCGCTCTGGCTGGCTGTCAATCAACTTCTGGGCCAGATCCTGACTGATGGCAGCCCATTGTTGCATTAATCAATGCTTGTCAGAATTTGAGGGGTTTTGTTTGTCCACCCACCTCTGGCGACCCAAATTTTTGAGGTTTTGTTCCCTGAGTCACTTAATTATCACTTTTACCTTATGGCACGATGCTCCATCATGCTGGAAAAGGCATTGTTCTTTGCATAAACTTGATGTAATTGTCAATAAAAGCTTTTGACATTCATGAAACGCTTTTAATTATACCTCAGTATGCTTAACATCTGACAAAAAGACCTACAAACACTGAAGTAGCACTTTGTGAAAACTAACATTTGTGTACAAGGCTGTAGAAGGCTGTAAAAACTTAAGCAAATTAGGACATGAAAATCTAATAATGGCCACCTCCTATTACATTTGAGATTTCAACAATGCTGTGGTATGAGATTAAAAAAAAAACATCATCCAGTATTCATGATTGGATTCTTCACTAATGGCCAAAAGTTTGCGGACACCTGACCATCACACCAGTATGTGGCCGTTCTACAAATTGTTTCCACAAATTTGAATTTGTCATAAGTGCTTTTGTATGGTGTAGTATTAAGATGTCTCAAAATCTAGAGGAAAAAATCTTCCCAGAAGAATAGAAGTTATTAAAGCGTCAAAGGAGGACGTATTCTGGAATATGGGACATTCTGCAAGCATATATGGTCATGTGTCCACAAACTTTTGGCCATGTAGGGCATGATTCCTGGTCAGTCTTGTAAAATCTTTTTATTTCACTACTTATCATTTTAGATCCCTATGCACGGAAGACGGAGAAACCGATTCCTTTCCATAAGGGCTTTGTGCTGGTGATGAGACATGGGCCATATCTCTCCCTCACAGCAGCTTTCCTCTTCATATCTGTGGCCATTCAGGTAGAGAGATGGCATTCAATATTTATTCAATCAGTGGAGAGAGTGCCAGTGTTGAATTCTTTTCAGAGCTGCTCTGAGACATTAATGATAGCCATGAACACACATCCTTCATGCATTCTTTTTACTGTGTGAATGAGATATTGCATTAAATCACATCATAGGTTTCCGCCGATGTACATAATCACACTTCAGTTACTAGAAGAGGTTTTTAATCATTTCAGTAGAACAAAACTGAGTTAACTCTATTTGTGTTTGCATTGTTGACTGTGATTTTGCAGCTGATCCAGAGTAACTTTGTGCTGTTCTGCACGTACGCAGTGGATCTACGTGATCACTTTCAAAATATAGTGCTAACAATTCTGGTAAGTGCTCATGACACGAGATTTTAAAGATGAGAAACATGAGAAAAATCTGATGGATGGCACAATCCATATTGGCACAAAAAAAGTCATGTAAATCTTGAATCTTGTAAACACTTAATATATCTTGTTATACAACAATTAGTTCTGACCAGGTAATCTGATTGGATGAGAGCCATTCTACGACTTATTATTACAGATACACAGCTGTGACAATACTGGGACGTTTAAGTATATGTTAATGCATCTCAGGTGATCCAACTATAGATCGGTATGGTCCACACTATTGGAAAAATCAGGGAGCAGCTGCATGCCAAAACCCAATCACAGAAGCACTTTCAGCAAGAAGACACATCTGATAACAATATGTCATCTTACACAACACTTTGTCTCTTTAGTAATTGCCTAATTGTTCTGAGCTACATAGTTAATTAGCTTCTAACACAAGGCTGAATCCTGAATCCCTCTCTAACCCCTGATCATGGGCACTACTTAGTGTGTGGAACAAGGGATTTACACTCTTGCGCAATAGTTTCCCAGAAAACCAGGAAGTTATAGAAGAATAGAAATAAAGTAAATTTAAAGTATATAAAGTAAATTTCATAAGTGTCTCACTTCCTCAACTTTTGTCTACATAGTACTGGTAAGAATTTAAAACTATTTTCACCCTTGTTATTTACAAATCAATCACGAAATAATCTTATATGCAATTTATAAAAAGCGTATGATATAAATATTAGATATTCGACATATTATCACCCACTAAGAAGTCTTTTTTTTTTTTTTAATGAGGTGTTGTATTACAGAGATGATTTTGCTTTGACACTCTTCCCGCTAAACAGGTTTAATACAGTATATTGGTTTAAGAAATCCCTTTCATTCACTATGCAGATGTCTGCAGCCTTGAGCATCCCTTTCTGGCAGTGGTTCCTGCAGAGGTTTGGCAAGAAGACAGCAGCATTCTGTGGAATTACGGTAACACTTGCCCTGTTTTTTATTTTCTGTTGTTGCTCGTGTGTTTTACTGATCACTCTTTAATTACAACACAGCGCACATTATCCATCGAATCAGCACTGCTATTGGCTCATGTGCATTAGTTCACAATGGTGCTGCTGTGGGATTTGCTATACTGTATGTTTAGTCAGTGGTGGAAAAAACACAGAGAAACATTGTTTAAGATAAAAGGAAGTGATAGTAGTAGAATAAGTCAAAGTAAAGGGATGAAAAGTATGTATTGTAAAAAATTATGAGAAAACAAAACAGATTACACTTAAACATACAGTACTCAATTTCACAAATGTCAATTCAACTCCTATCTTTTTTAGACTTGATGGATGATTTTTGAAGGAAATTATAGGGATTCTTCTGTATGAATAAAATTTTTTCACATTATCCACAATAATACTTCAGCACAGTTTAAATGTCTGGCGGCACGGTGGTTTAGTGGTTAGCACGGTCGCTTGTATTGGCAACCTGACCAGGATGGACCCCATCTCATGCACTAAGTCTCCTGGTTCCCGCGAGCCTGTATACAGGGTAAAGCGGTATAGACGATGAGTGAGTGAGTGAGTTTTAAAGCCCAATTACTCAGGTATTTTGTGATAGTGCGTGCAGTGTGATACAGCTTGATGGTGTCTGTTTGCAGTGGATCATGCCCTTTGCTGTGATGCTGGCGTTCGTTCCAAACCTGATGGTGGCGTATGTGGTGGCCGTGTCTTCTGGACTGAGTGTAGCTGCCTCACTGCTTTTACCCTGGTGAGTTTATTATTTTTTTTGCTGTGTGGTTAGTAAGAGAAAACATTGACCGTCATGTTGCATCTCTCTTTAGATAGATAGATTGATAGAGAAATGGACAGAGAGACAAATTATGAATAAGAAGATACGATACAGTAATATGCAAAAGTCATAAGTCCCTCATCATTTCTTAATAGTTTATGAAGGTCTTTTTTTTTTTATTTATGCCCACTGAAAAAAGAAATAATATAAAGTATATATATATATTACATTTTATATTTATTATATTATTAATCTATATTTTATTATATGAAATATATATATATTTTATAATGTAATATGAAGAAATGATTTTGCACAGTATTGTAGAAGTTCATTGACAGTTTTTAATCATGAGAGACAGTTTAAATGTTGAAATAATTAACACCTTTAAACTGTCTTGTTCTGACTGCCAGGAGGAAGAATTGAATCCGTAATTTATAGTTTTACTGATTTATTGCAGACATAAATTGGAAAATTTTACATTACATTCTTATGCTGGCTGCATCAAAGAAAACAGCCCCAAGCAAAGTTTAGTCTTTTGCATGTACCCTTATGCCGTACCTCATGCCGTACCCTTATGTGCGCCTCCCCAGAAAAGTAATGGCATAGGCTCTGTGCAGACTTGACACAGGAGCACAAATCAGGCTTCGGTGGTTAGTCCTGTCACCTCACACCTCTGGGGTCGGATCATTCTTCTGCTCTGTTTGTGTGGAGTTTGTATATTCTTCTCATGCTTGAATGGGTTTCCACCCACAGTGGCGTAGGTTAATCATGTTTCCAAATTGGCTGTAGTGTATATGAGGTATGAAGTAATACTGTAGGTGATATACTGTAGATGATGTACTTTAATAATATATCAAAAATAATATAGTATATCCACGAAAAGCAATGAAGTAATACTACTAAATGTATTTGTTAGAAAACTTAAAATAACTGATAGAATGAACAATTTTTGGACATTTTTGGATATTTAAAAAAAGATTTAAGTAGATTTCTCTTAATAATCTATTCAAATAAAAAAAAATCCTTTAAATAATTTTGCCTATTTTTTTTGTTGACACCACATTTCATTTTAAACAGTGTGTTGCTCAAATGACCTTCTGTGGCTGTATGAGGTCAGTTGGGTGGATGTTAAATACTTATAGCTGTAAGATGAGAAGCAGCAAAAAAAAACGTTCCTGTTTCTGATTGATCTAATCCTCTGTGGCCACAACTACTCCATCTTCTACACATAATTACTTTACAATCACCTTAATCACTGCTCTTATGTTTGGAACATATTTATATTGGGGTTAAGCGTTTCTGTTTCGGCTGACGAGTAAATCCCTTAAACAACCATCCGGCAATGTGCATTACTGTATGTTGAACCTTTTAAAAGATCGCTTATAAAAAGAAGTGAGCTTTACTGATGACTTGCATGCCTTATATGTGGAATGATGGACCAGGATTTGTGTTCAGGTCAATGTTGCCAGACGTAGTCGATGACTTCAGACTGGCAAACCGCAACTCAAAGGGCCACGAAGCGATTTTCTACTCCTTCTACGTTTTCTTCACTAAGTTCGCGTCGGGGATCTCACTGGGCGTGTCCACTCTGTGTTTAGAGTGAGTTTTGCCAAGTCACATATATAATTTACCTTTGTATCCTCTGTAGTTAAGCAGTTGGTTGTATCCATTAGAGTGGGTTTTTAGTCCTAATGTCTTTCCCATGTTTGCTTTGTTGGTAATTATTGTCTTGTCCGTGCTGTAGATTTGCAGGCTATGACACAGGAGCATGTAGGCAACCCAGCGCAGTAGTGTACACTCTGAAACTCCTGATTGGCATGGCACCTGTGGCATTTATCATCACAGGCCTCGTCATCCTCCTGCTGTACCCCATCAGTGAAAACGTGAGACAGAGGAACAAACTGGCTCTGGAGGATCTCAGGTGAACTCCACATCTCATACACACACTCGCATTACTTAGGAGGCATGGGAATCAACTGGGACCAGCCCATACGATGTTATCAGTGTGCCCAAGCTTAGGATGCTTTGGTGATTGAAAATGTATGATGCAGGATTATAGAGGAATGGTAGCATTCAGACTCAAGAGCAAACAGACTCTGCCTGGCCAAAAAAATTAAAAAATGATCAACATTTCAGAAGGGTCAAAGAAAGGGGCTGCAAAAGCAAAAGTCTGAACCTTCAACTTTGTGGAAGAAATGCTGTTGGAAAAAAATAATTAAATAGAGATCAATTAAACAATTGGTAAAGTTGCATGGTAAAAAGTTAACCGTAAAAACCAAGAGCTGTGTTTAATAGCGAAAGTACGATCATTTCCATACACACACAATGTGATGAGAACTCACAGGATGGAGACTAAACAGCTGTGTGGCCAGAGGAAAACCACTTGTTAGTGAGACTAATCAGAAAGAAAGGCTTCAGTTTGCTAGAAATGAAGTCTATTCAGCACTGAGAGATGGTGAAAAAGGGAAGTACATGACGTAAATAATCATCATACATAGTGTCCACTGTACAAGCCTCTGGAGGCAGTGTTATGATCTGGGGTTGCTTCAGATGGTCAGTTCTAGGCTCAGCAACATTATGTGGCAATAAAATGAAGTCAGCTGACGACCTGGCTGTACTGAATGACCAGATTATCACATCTAGGGAGTTTTTCTTCCCTGATGGCATGGCCATATTCCAAGACACAAATTGTGAAAGAGTGTGGTTCTGAGAGCATGAGGAGTCATTTTCACACATGCACTGGCCACCACATTGTGTGCTGTAATCAAAGATTACATAAAGGTGCATAAATTAAATCTTGTGACTGAATGCGACTTTTTCTCTGGGGTTGCTTTAGTTGGTCAGGTGTCGGCTCAGCAATGTTATGTGACAGTAAATAGTCAGCTGATGACCTGAATGTACTTAATGGGTAGGTTATCACATCTTTGGAGTTTTTCTTCCCAGATGGAACAGGCAAATTCAAAGACTCAAATTGTAAAAGAGTGGTTCTGGGAGCATGATCTTTACACTACACATTGTGTGCTATAATTAATGATAAAGGCAATTGAATGTTTTTTTGGACTATATACTGTATATATTGGAGTGTAGCGATAACTAAGTTGCCACACAAAAGAATTCTGATACATAACTGATATATTTTATTGTTTATATATATGCATATATATGCTATATAACATGCAACATGCATACAGTATATAAAGAATCAAGACATAAGGACTAATCTATAATAACTAATAATAAAGATGGGGAAAAAACAACTTAGGATTCATATACTGTATAATAGACTTTTAATATATCTTGGCATAATCGATTATCTTTGTCAGACTACTAACTTCATTCTTTGTCATCTGCAGGAACCAGACTATAAATTACAGAGAAGACTTGAACAGTGTATAGACCCTTTTCACATTTTCACAGATTCAAATTCCAGTTTGGGATGAGATGTGTTAGTGTACATTACACTGTGCTAAATATTATAAAGTTGTCATTTTATTTCTGAATTTTTAAATGATATAATAGTCTGCATTAGATATATCTATATACAGTGTGTATCTAATTTATATGAATGAATGTATGTTTCTTTCTGGTTTTATGGAAGTAAGCTAAAATAGCCTGTGGTAATAATTTAATTATTTGATTTTAGTTTCATTAAAAGCAATTTAATGATGCTGTTACCAAGGTTTGCACAAGTCATTCTAAAACTCTACATCAGAACACACACTTTATTAGAACAATATACCTCAAGTTCAGATACAAAATAATAAAAAAAAGAAAAAAACTGACCTAAAGATTTATTTCACAGTTATCTTGCTAGGAGTGTATCATAGGATATTTTTAGTCTATAAGACCAAGAGCAAACATTTATAGTACGTAAAACTACAGTATAATTGCAACCTGAACCAAAACTATTAGATACTTCAATAGTTACAGTGAGAGCTACAGTACACCAGCCACACTTACATCCGTCCTCACAACATGCAGTCTCACTTACTACGTAATACTCATTCATTAGTATTCTAACCAGTGTTGCATCAGATATTTGCTATGAAAATAAATCATACAAATTATAAACAATGTTTTCATTGACAATGTATTTCCTTATGCAATGCGCAACAGGTGTTTCCACCAACAATAAACGTTTAAATCATAAAAGCAGGCACTCAAGTAGTTTCTTTATGATTTATAAAAAAAAAAGTATTTGTTTTTCATTTATTTATAACAAAGCCACTAGTGGCTTGTTAGCATTTATTATAATCAGTTGTTTTTTTCAACAGGATCTTCAGGAGAGGTTTTGGAAGTGGAAAAACTACAGTGATAAAAAAAAAAAAAAGTCATTGTTCTATATTTGTTAAATGTTGGTTTTCAAGTGCTGGGCCGTTGCTAGTGCCGAAAGGTTTGAAGGGGAATTTCCTCTTTGCACTGCGAATCATGAGCTCCTCCTGGTGCTTGAAGGTGAGCGGTACAAATCCGTCCGCGTCTGCCACTAGGGTAATCCACATCAGACCTGGACAGATCAAGCCACAGCATATTATAAAAGCCACCACATGATCTATCTCAAGTGCTTTTTAAGAAAGGTTTGTATAGAAGAAGTTAGACATTAAAAGAAAGACGCAGTTCAGTAATTTGAACACATTTTGTTTTTGATACCGTGATATTTTTTTAAATACCCTGAGGTCATAGCACAAATTGGTGATTGGTCAGATAGTCAGGATGGCATGCTAAATGTACACAAACATGTGGGTCATATGTAAGGAAGGTGTGGTGGTAAACTTTACAGGTGAGGCTGTAATTAGACTTAAATCTTAAATCGGATCAATGCTCATAATCTGCTCTCTCTTTTTTGTCACAGCCAATTAGCTACCCTAAAATACACTTTCATTTTGCGCACAGCAAGAGAATTTACCCTGGTTGGATGGCAGTCCATCTCAGATGTCACACTCTTTCCTACAATCCATCTACCTGCTTTTTAGCACAGTGGGATGAAACCCAAAAACACAGAAGAAAATCATGCATATCCAAGGAGAATATGTCCAGAAACTCCACACAGAACTGTAAATCCTGGAGCATATTATATATAACTGTACTTTAATTTCAAAATGAAGTCCACGTATACACATTATTATTTTCAAAAGCATGTAACCGGTCAAAGTAAATTACTGACAATTATTAGATTTTCTTGGATTCATTTTCTAGAGCACATACAATGATCCAAAATGTATTCTTATACAAATCTCTCTTTTCCTGAGTACAATGCTGAATTATTCAGAACATGATTCAAAACAAAAGACTGAGGTTAGGTAATTGAGATTATCCGTACCATGCTTCATCTCTGTAACAGTCAGGTTGAAGAGTTCCTGCAGGACCCGAAGACAGAGCCTTTCTTTACACAACAGCACCGGTCTCCTTTCATCTGTGTACATGTTCTCAGATACCTGCATCTAAGCAGTAGAGAATAAACCTGTTTCAATGTTTTTTACTTTATATTTTCATGTCACACATGCACAAGGTATAGGAAGTGTTTTATGTTGTACGTTATACACTGTTCTCTAAATATTGAGCTACCATAGTAATGTTTAGTTAAAAGTTTTAGGTATAATTAGTCAACTAAACCCATCAAATACCTACTACACTCTTAGTGTATGAAAAACAATAATGTATTCTCACTCAATTGCCTTGGGCTTTTGGTGATATACACGTATTATAGCTTCATATCATCCATCCTTAATTTCAGAACTTATATAAAAGAAAAACCTGCATCGTTGTCATACCTGACATGTAACGTGGACATACTGTGGTTCAGAAGCAGGAGGGTAGCTGCTCATGAGCTTTTTCTCGTTCTGGGTGCAGTCTTTGAAGAGGCACTCCTGCACATCTGCGGAGCGAGCGAACATCCTCTCCATGTTGTGTGCCAGCTGTTCAAGCTTGTCCCCTTTTGCAACACAGCTGTTCTTCAGTAGAGGAGGATCAGTCGGTAGCTTTTGGGAAGTCGTGTTCTCGTCAAACTCCAGGTCGCGGGCTGTAAGCTCGAGGAAGTATTTGTCTGTGGTGGAAGACGGATAGATGCTCAGGTTGTTGGACCTTTGAATGCCAAGCATGACTAGAATCTGCTTGCTGCTAAGGAAGCACAAGCCTTTAGGTCTTTCATTCATCTGTAGGTGGATCTGTTGAACATTGGGCATGGAGGATGCCAAGATGGAGTAGACCAGTACTACGTTGCAGGTATTTGATGCCACCGCGACCGTGTTCCCTTTCGGTTGAAAGGCCATGATGTCAGGAACCAGAATACCGGGGATGCTTACTTTCCTGGTGGTCGTGGCCTTTCTCTCGTACTTGACCAAAATCAGATGTGCCGAGTCTTGAAATGATTCTGTCAAATGATGTCTGAAGTGAATCAAAGGGTTAGGGTCTGACCTTCGGTGTTTTGTCAGTATCTGTGTAAGGTCAATAGGGCCGGAGGACGAAAGGAACCCTAAAGGTAGCGAACGCGCCGAGTCACAGGACTTCCTCCTGGATTCTGAGCAAACATCTTCTTCAGACATTACAGAATTTAATTCATTTGCTAAGTCCGAGGGAACACCTGCACTAAGCCTGCAGATTTTCTCTAAAGGTAGTTCTGTTGTAACAGCCACCTGTGCCTCATCAGTAGACACGATGGCACAGATATCTCCGCCGACATCGAAAACAGGGCAAAACGAACACGCCACCAGACTTTTCTGGATGTCGTTCCATATATAGGAGTGAAGAGCGCTGCCGATGGCAATCACCAATCTGGTTCCGTCTTTAGTCCAGCACGCACAGCGGATCTGACCGCTGCCACGGATATCCGGCTTCACGCCTCGATTGCCCTCACGCACAGAGAACAGCACAGAGACATCCTGCTTAGTCAAGATCGCCAGGACGTCTTGTCTGGGATGCCACACGCAGCCCTGAACCAGCAGTGGGAAAGGCTGGCTCATTTCACACGTCTGGGTGCACAGAAGCTTGTCCTGCTCGAGGGCACTCAGCTGGAGCTGCCACACCGTCACATGCTTCTTGTGCTGCACCGCGAGCAAAGCAGGAGTCTCTGAACAACACAGAGGTCCCCAGGAAAGTCCAAAGACGTGTTCGAACTCTCCGAGTACATTGGTGTCAGTGAATTGAATCTCCCCGGCGACGTAGCAGAACGAGGTGAGGCAAACCCGTCTCCCGTCTGTCCAGGATATCCCATGGACAGGATGAACGGCGTGCTGCAAAGTGTTGAGTCCATTCCTGAGAAGTTTAGCTTTTCCTAATTCCATGCTCGTTAGATCTGTCAAGTGAAAAGATTTGAAGAGTTTTAATCATTTACTAAGATGAATGAAAGGTACTGATGTGTCAGCAGGTGTGTCTCTGAAATGTCAACTCCCTAATCCTGCTCAAGCATGACCTGATTCATCTGACCCACCAAGATTACTCGTCTGAAGCAAGATGAACCTATTCTACATTCACACTTTGCTGTTTCTAATTTTTACTCAGATACATTACACTTTGAAACCCATTCGTTAATTGAAATAAGTTTTACTACACAAACACTGTTAACTAACCGGCACGTGAGCAAACAACAACGCTCTAGTTTAATACAAACATAATTGGGGACTAAAATGTATGTCATAGCATAGTAGTTACAAAAAAACATTTATGAATAATATTAAAAATAATATAAAAAACATACCACGTTTATGTTAAAACAAAAACAAACTTCATGACTATACAAGTACTGTGTTCGGGCTGTGTTTCCACCCGGACATATTTAATGTACCGGACAAACGGAAACAGGTTCGAGCAAAGCATTGTGGGAATTTGTGTCTTTTTCCACTCAGACGCTAAAAGATTCGTATACATTTTCCCTACTTTGCTATGTGTTTAAACTGGACGAGATAATCGCATTTTTCAGTTCCTTCTTCAACGTACTACTGCTACTACTACTAAATAAAAAATAACAATCAATTATTATTATTATTATTATTATTATTCAGTGCTATTAACTTGTAAAGGGATGGAAAACTCTCTTGTGTAGTAAATACATTAAAATGAAAGATTTTGGACATGAACATTTTAAAACATTTTTAGGATTCCTTTCTATACTTTCTATTTATTTATTCGTTAAGTCCGCTGTAACTTACTACTAAGATAGGACGCATTAGATGTTTTTTAAGGAAGGCTAGAAATTGGCTTCAAGAGGCGGGGAAGGTGAGGGGCGGGTGAGGCCTGCAGGTGGCGGTAATGTAACCTACTGGATTCCAACTGCCGTTAAACAACAAAGAAGAAGAATAAAGGGGGGGGGGGAAGTCCTGTATAAAACAAGAACAGTGTAATAAAGTGGATGTTTCTAATCGATAAATGGAAATATTTTTTAAACATAATATATTTTAATATAATATTTTTTTCTTATTTGTAAAAGATTCAATACATGTAAAAAGAAAGAAAGAAAAAACAAAAACATATATAGAATCTGGGTATGTTGTATAAAGGTGTATTCAGCTTATCTCTTTGAGAATTCACCTCACTGTCATTTACACGTGACCTAAGATACATGAATACTTTTGAGGACTGTGAAGGAACTCAACATGTCCTCTACACATCTAAGTATATACGTTATTCATTCATTCATTTTCTATACCGCTTAATCCTGTGTTCAGGGTCGCGGGGGACCTGGAGCCTATCCCAGGAGACTTCGGGCACTAGGCGGGGTACACCCTGGACAGGTAATTTAGGAACGCCAATTAGCCTAACCTGCATATCTTTGGACTGTGGGAGGAAACCGGAGTACCCGGAGGAAACCCACCAAGCACGGGGAGAACATGCAAACTCCATGCACACAGAGACGGGAATCGAGCCTGGCCGGGGAATCGAACCCAGACCCTGGAGGTGCAAGGCGACAGTGCTAAGCACTACACCACCGCGCCGCCGTTATATACGTTATTTTGTTTCAAAAATCTGTATGACTTGCTTACTTTTCACAAACTTATTACCAGTTATTAAAATAAATTGATGCCAATATATACGAAGTGCCTAAGCATCACGTGATCACCCTTTTTTTTAAAGACAAAAAGCGTTTGATGCCTCACTTCCTTTGCAACAATGTTACTGTTACATTTGAACATAATGAAACATTTACTGTGCAGCATTTTCCCGCTTCAAATAGCGATTCCTTGTCACGTGACTAAGCCTTTCGGAAATGTACGTGGGAAGAAAGAAAAAAAAATAGAAAATGATAAAAGACCGTTATTTTTTTATTGTAAACGCGTTTATTTTGGTAGGATGAGGCAGGTTGTACAAATCGTTTTCACTTTTAACACGATTGTACAGTTGATTGGATTATTTTTAGGTAAAAATCTAAATACATTTATGAAGGTGTGTATGAGAGCAAGGGGAGGGGGGTGTAGGAGGGGGTGTGTGGGGTGGCTGGAGCGGAGTGGAGCGGATCGCAGGCTGATTTGTGCCCGTGGTTCGGCCCCCAGTGGGCGGAGTGCAGCTCCACCACCACCGCCGCCGCCGCTTCCAGCACCAGCACCCAGTGTAACTGCTCCTGTCTGCACACTCGAATAACCACAGCGTATCGGCATGGGGGTAGAAGTTGAGACGATATCTCCAGGCGACGGTAAGTCACCCCATAACAACAACAAAAAAAAACCCAATACATTATTACATCGAATAATAACCTTATGATTATTTACGTTTTAATTGACTCCCTGCAGCCCGATCCTTCTTTCCCGCCTTCTCTCTCACAGCCCCGATTACTGACACACTCTCATTCTCCTATTCTTTTTATTTTATTGTATTTAACCACTTTATCTGCCTTAGAGTTTAATCTAAACTCTAACGCATGGATGAACAACTGACTGAATGAATGCATGCTGAATATTAACCCCGGGGATGAAGTCATTTCCCCCCAGCAGATTGGGTTACAGGGAAGGATTATTGTTTTTTTCCTCAGTCTAGCCAGGGAATTAACAAGGCATACTGAATGATAAACAGAATCCAGATGTTGCTGCTGCTGCTGCTGTTTGTCTCCTGTTATCTACTTCCGTTCCTCCTTTGGATTGAGTGTGAGGAATATCAGGGGTTGATCACTGAAGCAGAAATACGATGCTTTGCTGATGTGATGTGATGTGATGTAGGGGGATGGCTCCGGCTCTGGCTCCGGCTCCGGCTCTGGCTCCGGCCGGTCTGGGCTAGACAGGAGCTTTGCAGGCTAATCCGCATTTATACAAGAGTCTGAATGTAACTGAGGACTTTCACGCAGCTTGGATGGCCGCACACACACATTTCCACAATGCACCTTTTCCAAACCGACCATTTGTTGCATTCAGTTTTATCACCGTACTTTGGCTCTGGTATACTTTAACTGATCCACGTCTTCACCACACTAGTCCTGTCTTAGTGGTTTTTACTGTCACTTTCCACTTCCAGATTTGGGGGTTTGAATGGGGGTCGTGATTGGTCTGAGTTGGCATGTTCTCTCCATTCTTGTTGGGTGTCCTCTCTCATGTGCTGTAGACTGACTAGTGTTAGGATGTGTGTCGCACGAGGTTTGCAAAAGTTTGAGGTCCTTGAGTAAGCAATGTATTTATGATGTCATATCTATGATGTAAAGCCAACCAATGATGACAGACAGACAGATATTGATTGATTGATTGATTTGAAACAAACATTAACTGTATATCAGAGGCAGTTGTTGGAATCAGGGGTTTTCAGCCTAGGGAAAACACAATGACCTCATGTACAATGAGGTATTTTTTTCTTCTCAAACTTCAGCTTGTCCTGACTGGCTATCAGCTGCCAAAACCTAAGCAGAACCAGTCAAGAAAACCCATAATGTACCATCTGGAACGATGGTCTACCAGATTGGACATACCTTTAAATTCAATGTTTTTCTGTTTAATGGTTTATTTTCCACATTCTAAAACGATACTGAAGATTTCAAAACTATGAAATAACACATACAGCATTAGGTCACTAAATAACATAAACAACAACAGCAAAAACAACAGTCAGTTGATATTAACAACCAATTAACAACCAATAATCACCAATTAACAACCAGCACTTCGGATTAGAGATGTTATGAAGCCATTACAGGACATAAGTAGCAGACACATCTCAATATCAACTGTTCAAATCTGACATTACTGCATTTTTTTCAGCAAGTTTTCAGCATTATTTTACAATGTAGAAATAAATAAAAATCAGGAAAGACCATGGAATTAGAAGCTTTTTAATAATGTTTGCTGACACAATTCTGATCTAGCATATGACCACAAGTTGCGAAGCATTTTGCCCTAAATCACCATGGCAACTCATTAAAAAAATGCCACAAACAAAGGTTTGCAGTGTATTGCTCAAATGCTCAGGATGTCTGTAATTCATCAGTATCTGGTATCAGCTGTCAGGCCTCCTTGCAGTTGTGTGCCCTAATGCTTGCACTAACTCGAAACAGCAGTTATGTGTTATTAACAAACTGATAACAAATTAAAGGAACACACTGCGCCACTGTTAGGCTATCGAGGGCACTTCAGGGAGGGGTTTCTGCAAATCAATACAAAGTTATTCTGGCTGATCAGCTAAGTTTGAACATGGGGTAAATAGTATGCTATGGCATTCATAGTCAAATGATCTTAACCTGATCATGTATGACAGATTCTGGACCAGCGTTGTTATCAAGTGCTCTCCAGCATGGAAAAAAAAACATATATCTTATCTCAATGCCAAGGTGTATTAAACCTGTGACCCAACACCTTACTTAGACACTTTTCCCTCTCAGATTTGTTCTATATAGTGCATTTACAACATATTCCTTATTTTACTGCATTAAAACCTCCTTGTAATATCGACCGATTATATTTTTCTCCTTATGAAAAGACATTCCACAAAATTACTAAATGACTTTTAGCATTTACAAAAATGTTCCCTGGCACAATGGCGTAGTAGTTAGCACTGCCACTTCCAGGATCAAGAGTTCAATTGACACCTCAGGTCTCCTGGGTTTCCTCCAGATACTCTGAGATTAGGATAATTGGGTAGGTTAATTGTTGCTCCCAATTTGCCTGTTGTGTGTGTGTCCTCTTTGATGAACTGGCATCCAGTCCAGGGTGTACCTCACCTCGTCCCCTAAGTCTCCTGAGATGAAGATGAAAAATATTCATTTTTCCAGAAATTTGGCAGCAATTTCTATCTAATATCAAATAAGCAGTATCTTATTTCATATGATATTTCACTTGGAAATGTAAATCTTCTCCTATTCTTCTCTACTGAATAATCTCAAACTCTGTCAGATTAGAATGATGTGATGCCATGATGTAAACACTGCCTAGCGTTGCCACTTTTCTTGTCATTCAGAATGTTCCTGTTTCTTATAGTCTGCGAGTCCTTTAGGTGTCTAGGCAAAGTTGAAACGAATCATCGTGTGCTTATTACTGAAGAGTGCTTTCTGTCTGGTCTACACTCAGCACAGACAGATTCTATCGTCTCCACCAGGACCTCTGGTGAGCCATCAGAGTCACCTTCAGGATCTTGGTCGAATAAAGCCACTCTCCTCTGTATACTCAGATCTACGGATGTTTTAAATTGTCTTTCATTCACCAAAGATGGAAGCCACTTTGTTCTTCCAGACCACCAAGGCTGAAGAACCTTCCTCAGATTGGTCTTCCCATGAAGTCGCTTTCCTTGTTTCTTTGTTATATAAGTTGTGTGGTTTCATACGAATATTAGGTTTGGATTTTATAAATGTATCATTTGTAGACACCTGACCCTCACACCCACATGTCCATCTATTCCAAAACAAACAAAAATAAAAACATAAGAGATAGGAAAGGCTTTTCATTGGATTTTGGAGCCTAGCTGTTGGGATTTGCAACAGAACCATTAGTACAGTCAGGCAGTGAAGTAGAAAGGCCCAGGGCATGGTTGTTCTTCTAGATCAGGGGTCTCCAAATCCAGTCCTGGAGGGCCAGTGACCAGCACAGTTTGTAATTCACCAACACCTAAACTCACCCACTGAACCTAGTAATTAACAGATTAGTTAAATCATCTGTGTTTGAGAAGAAGAATCACCAAACTGTGTTGGACACTGGCCCTCCAGGACTGGATTTGGAGACCTCTGTTCTAGATTATCTGACACAAGGCTGTTTGGTAGGGTTGAGGACAGGGATCTGTGCAGGGCACTCGGAATTCTTCTACACCAAACTTGGCAAACCATGCTTTTCATTACTTTTAATGAGCTTGTGCACAGGGGCATTTTAATTCTGGAACATGTTTGGGCGACTTAGTTCCTGATCTAGTTGTTTAAAAGCGACGGTTTTAGCATACGCCATAAGCGGCCGATCACAGCTGTGTGACTCCACACAAAGCGACCTCAGTCACTTGTCAGTCAGTCAGGCAGCACAGATGGCAGAGTGGCAGGTGGATGGCGGGGAAGGGAGAGAAATAGGTCAGAAAGTGTCTCGGTGTAGAATGCATTTAAGTGCATGCCGCCAAAACAACATTCATGTATACAAGGATATATCAGTAAAATCTTATCACTGAAGTTTCCCAACATACACTCTTATCTGTTCTCAGTAAAGTCCGTGGGGGTACATTTAGTGAGAGATTTATTTTAATTTTGCTTGGCGGATTTATGTTTTCATTCTGGATCACATGACTGTAAGATTGCGCAAGCGCTGTATTACACGTGCTTTCAACTTTGTGGCAACGGGTTTTGCGAAGAACCACAGAACGGTGTGCTGGTCAGAGGTTCACAAATCTTTGGTCTTATAGTGTATATAGATTAATACGTACTTCATAACCAAACAGCAAAAGTTGTAGCAATTTATAGCCTGGTTGTCTACAGAAGTAAGTCTCTGTCTGTAAAAAGCAGTCTGATCACCAACACGACAAATTATACTGATTTACAAATTTCCTAGATTTACAAATGTCATTAGCTAAAAAAAAAAAAAAAAAAACATCATCAGGAACACAAGTGGTGTTCAAGTCAAACTGGGACTTTCTTGTGAATGAAGGCATAAAACCGGTTTTAAGGCTCAGCCTCAGTCAAAAATAGACTGTATGTCAGTGAATGAGGTGTCTTTCAATCGACTACATTCGTTCCTGTGAACGTTTCTAGTGAAACACCTGATCCTTTAAAAATCGACGGAAAACTTGTCGTCAACTTACAGAAGAGATGCAACTATCTGTTATTCATAAACATCTGCATTTTAGGAAGGCGTGTGCACATTGGGTACTGGTAGAACCCTGCTTTTCTATGAAAATGTTCATGTTTTGACATGAAAAGCTAGGATTTTTGGACATGAAACATGAAGTCTGAACATGGTATCCAACCACAAGTTATAAAGAAAAAAAAAACACTGGAATAAGTGTATATGTGTCTCAGGGGATTATATAGAGAAATAAAGGAAGTCTAAAAAAAAGGGAGTCAAAATCCTGGTTTGACTTGAACGCAAGTTTCATATTACTATTTATTCACCGTTGCAGCAAATCTCCTTGTCGGTGATAATCACACACATAGACACACCACACACTGCATTCTCATAATGGGGATTAGGTTAAGACTACGGTTGACTCATTTCCTTAATATATTCGGACCAGACTGGGACGAGAATGTGAAGATTTTCAGTAAATACAAGTATAACATTGGAACGGTGATGATGTTTATTAACAGAAAATAGCAAAGTGATCTAAAACAATCATGGGACGTTGGAACGGATTTAAGACCAACATGCCATTAGTGTAGAAACACTCTGTGGTTATATCTCATTTACACTCAACCTGGTTGCTCCAGCATGCCTTGGACCGGACTGAAAACTTATCTCATGCCACAACCCCCCATCCCAACCCCCCACCTCATCCCTGAGGCCTGTAGTCATGCAGCATGAATTCCTCGCTGTCCCACAGAGTAACCAGGTGGCAGTACATTTGATATAACCAGCCATGTGTATGCGTACTTAAGTTTACTCGCCTGCACTCGAATACATATCGGTCCTGTAGTGTGTGCTGGTGAGATGTGCTTTAATGCAGTCAACTGACCCGCAGAAAACATAATACTGTGACGTTAATTTGTCATGAATCTCCTGTGCTGTTTACTCACACTATCGTTTATTTCTTCTTCTTCTTGTTCTTTTTTTTTTTTTCAACAGGGAGAACTTTTCCGAAGAAGGGACAGACGTGTGTGGTGCATTATATAGGTAAAGAGGATGTTTTCCTATTGCTTTTTGGAATTTCCATGTTTCTGTGAATCCAGTAGTCATAACTCCTAGACACCAAAGTTACACAGACAGGAAACAGGATGTTGATAGCGAATTTTTGGCTCAGTTTGCTTAACTCCCTCCCGCCGCAAACCTAAAAGCATTTGCTTGATAAAAACTCTGTAATATACTAGAGTTGACTGTTGTGTTTTGTTATCGCACCCTACCAAGCTTTTCCTCTGTCCCTATTGTTTTTTGTCTTTAAACAAACAATCTGGTCAGTAATTAATTTGTACCGAAAGATTAATGACTCATGGGAAATGATAAAATGGCTGTTTAGTGGACACGAATGACATTTCATACAGAGCAGGCTGTGTCGTTTGGTTCCGCAGCTCAGAATGCTTTAAAAGAAGTTTCGATTCAAGAAGTGAAAATAGGATGATGATGATATAGCAGGTCTTGAGATGAGGGTTAAAGTACTTTTTAAAAGTTGCTGGCATTCAGTGATCTCATACATTAAAGGGGTCCTATTATGCCATTTTAAAGGTTGCTAATATTGCTTAATGAGTCTCTTAAAACAGGTTTACATGTATGCAAGGTCAAAAAACACTTTAGTTTTCTCCAAAAATAGATTAAATTTTACCCCTCCTTTCCGTGAGCCCTCACTGCTGTGATTGGTCAGATGGCACGACCCGTTATGATTGGTCTACCACTACAGCGTATGTCGGAAAACGAAACGCCCATTACCATAACTGAACGATGGCTCTGGAGACCCATCAATACATAGAAAAGATGCTGTCGGTTTTACCGTGTAACGACCAGCTCATTTTATATTAACTGTGGCTACAGAAATCGAGAAGGCTTTTATCTTTGTGTCGGTGTTGCGTTAAAAGGCAAAAAGGACAAACAAGTAGATAAAGCAAATGTGTATTATACAAAACTAAATAAAGTAAGGCGGCGCGGTGGTGTAGTGGTTAGCACTGTCGCCTTGCACCTCCAGGGTCTGGGTTCGATTCCCCGGCCAGGCTCGATTCCCGTCTCTGTGTGCATGGAGTTTGCATGTTCTCCCCGTGCTTGGTGGGTTTCCTCCGGGTACTCCGGTTTCCTCCCACAGTCCAAAGATATGCAGGTTAGGCTAATTGGCGTTCCTAAATTGCCCGTAGTGTGTGATTGGGTGTGTGAGTTTGTGTATGTGTGTGTGCCCTGCGATGGATTGGCACCCTGTCCAGGATGTACCCCGCCTAGTGCCCGAAGTCTCCTGGGATAGGCTCCAGGTCCCCCGCGACCCTGAACACAGGATTAAGCGGTATAGAAGATGAATGAATGAATAAATAAAGTAAACGAAAAAGGTGTACCACAACCAAACAAAGATATAAACAATATTTACAAACTATACAGTATATAATAAACAGTATGTGTATGTGAACGCGAGTGAGTGGAAAATGACCGAAGTCCATGTTTATTGTATGTGTGTTATCTGAGTATACCGAGTATGGTCCGGTCTCACCGGGGATAATGAAGTCCAGGAGGCCGATTACGCAGGGTGAGAAGTCCGGGGAATATGTCCAGTCAAAGATAATCCGGTTCAAAAATCTTCGAAAGAAAATGATCCACAGCAATCTCTCCTTCTCTCGTCCAAACAAATAATGCCAGCGCTGCTCCACCATTACTTCTCCTCCGTAACAGAGAAAAATTAGATTTGCTAACGACTCGTTTAGGCGAATGTATGACTTCATTTATCGTGCACTGTCGGAGTCACAGATAGTGCAGATAGTTTATGTTCACATACAGCTACATGACACACTGCATGAAAGAAAATATTTGAAAAAGCATAATAGGGGCTGTTTAACATCAGCTCAGACAAACCGCCGAGTACATTCTGCTATTAAAACACACTATTTATTAGTGTCCAATCCCAGTCCAATTCAATCGCAGAACATTATGCAGTCGGCTGAGACAAAAAAACAAAACAAGAGAAACTAGAGGAACCCCACACAGACATGGGGAGAACTCCACACAGTTTAAGGAAACAATTTAATTATTAATTCCCCTTAACAAGACATGTTCTATCCCATACCGCCGCCCCCACCGCCAACAGTTATCCCTTCCTAATCATAGGTCAGCTACCAATCCAGGAGGGTGAAGACTGTCATGTGCTTCCCCAACCACCTTTTTGATCCGGTACTGATTCTGCATCATAGGACAGGGCAGTGTAACACAATGGCTTTATCGCACTCAAAGGAAAACGCTATCCACCCGCTTCTGCATGCATGAACTGACAAACCATAGTTAGCCCATGGTTATTGTTACTATGATTGGACAGAGTACAGAGTATTTAATCATAAAGTTTGCTCTGTTGGCCTCCCAGCCATGGACAACTTTGGCAGAATAGTCGGTATTCAAACACCTTATCTTTGACTGATAGAGCAATGCTTTTCTGTTGCGCCACTCTGGAGGCTTGCTCTCATTGTTTTTCATGGAAACTGTCCTGTCACTGGAATTGGCAAGAACTGACGGGCAAGTAAATCTAGCAAAAATGCTGGATACTTGATACCATTTGTGTGGTGGACTGTGAAACCCTTCACACTGACATTTTCTTCTATGTGAATTATAACCAATTAAGGTTTTGATGATGAAAAGAAATGAATTTGTCAAAAAAGTAAAATTTTTGGTCCTAAAAGGAAGTGACAAATCTTTTTTGCGTTCCCAATGTCACTGAAAAACATCAACACACTGACAGTTACTTATTGAGTCAATTAGATTAGATTAGATTCAACTGTACAGAATAATGCAGTAACTGTGCAAACAGTGCAGTGGATTAGCATGTCTAATAATTTCATGCCCAAAAGTAACAGGATATACATATGTACATGTGCGGGTTCTTATTTGTACAGTATATACAGAATGAATATGGGCCGAATGTACAGTAGTGCAATGATGAGCATAATTATTGATGATACTATGATGCATAGTGGTAAAAAATGAAACAGTGCAATAAAAACAGAAAGTGACAGAAAGTGAATGCTCTCAATGGCTGAGCGGTAAAAGTTCTCCAGTATCCTGGAACACAGGTGGGACTTTTTATGTCTGCTCAGAAAGTACAGACGCTGCTGTGCCTTCCTAATCAGGAAAGAAGACCAGGTGAGGTCCTCTGAGATATGCTGAGATATGGACTCCAAGGAACTTAAAGCTCAACAGCAGCTTCGTTGATGTGAATGTGAGCATGAGTTTGATTGCCAGCTCGGAAATCCACAATGATCTCTTTCAATGTGTTAAGTTCAACATTGTTATCTTCACACCAAGATACCAGTTGCTTTATCTCCTCCTTATAAGCCGCCTCATCGTTACTTCTGATCAGGTCCACCACTGTGGTGTCATCTGCGAACTTGATAATGTTGTTGAAGGGTATAGGCAGGCATACGCATCCCTGAGGAACTCCAGTGCTGTGAGACTGGAGGAGGTGAGGTTATGCAGGCGAACAGACTGTGGTCTGTTCGTAAGGAAGTCTAGGGTCCAGTTGCAGAGTGCAGTGTGCTGATGCCAAGCTGTTTCAGCTTCAGGGCTAACTTGGAAGGTATAACCGTGTTAAAAGCTGAACTAAAATCTGCAAACAACATCCTCAGGCAGAACGGAGCGCCGTGGAAATGGCGTCCTCAGTTGACCTATTAGGGCGGTAGGCAAACCGGTATGGGTTCAGAGTAGGTCGCAGACAGGCTTCGAGGTGAGTGCTGTTACAGTGGCACTAGCACAATGGTTGCAGACTTAAAGCATGTTAGGACAGCAGACTGGGCCAAGGACAGGTTGAAGATATCTGTGTAGACCTCAGCCAGCTGCTCCGCGCATGTTCTGAATACTTAGCCGGGGATGCAATCACTACCAGCTGCTTTACTCGGATTCACTCTGCTCACAGACAATTAGTAATACGGGAAAAAGTAAGTTAGTAAATAACCAAATTAGTAAACGACCAGAAAAATATGTCTTACAAATATGTCTTATATATACCTCCAAGTGACAAAGCTCAAACCATCAACCTTCTAATCAGCAACCCAGAGCCTCAACCACCTGAACCACCACTGCCACATTTTCTCAACTTATATTACAGGCATAAAATCAAGGCCCAAACCCTTAATTATTTTTGTCTGTTCTGGTCAGAACTCAGCTGCAGCCACGTCCAGCAGTATTTCCCAATTTCTTATTTGCCACAGAACTGATTTTCTGTTGTTTTGCCAGCATTTTTCACCTTGATTTAAATACGTCACTGTAGCATGCTTTCTCCCGCTGCTACAAGACCCATGCGGTCATGTAGTTCTATATTAGGGACTACAGCTTTGCTTTGTGGGTGTCTTCAGTGCAGCTGACCCTGCTGGGTGAGTGCTAATGCCCAGACTGAAAGCACATTCTCTGAAGCTCCTGCTGTCATCAGCTACTAGCCCAATTTCCAGGCATAAATTTTGATCCATTTGAACTCCTGGTTAAATTAAGGGAATCTTTTGCAGGCATTTTTAGAAGAAATATTGTTTTCCGTATTCTGATATAATCTGTGATTGCATTTAGTACATCTGATACCTTTTTAGTTGTCGAGCCCCAGTCGGGAAATTAAGAAAGTGGTGCAAGTTCTATGAACAACAAAATAGAAGCCGTTATATACACTCTTTTCTTTTCCAAACTCCTAAAATTGACATATTCAACTTTCAACTGTCACCTTTGTGGTCGAAAAAACATGAATGACTATGAACATAGATCACTTAAAAACTTCATCCGTGTACGCCGGTTTCCTCCCACAGTCCAAAGACATGCAGATTAAGCTAACTTGAACTTGAACTAATTAGCATTCCCAAATTTCCCATAGTGTATGAATGCGTATGGGTGTGTTTCCTTCAATGTATTGGCACCCTATCCAGGGTGGACCCCACCTTATGCCCTAAGGATTTACTGGAGAAGACTGTTTTCCAGTATTTACTGTTTAACTCCTTCATCATCAATATAAGATCATGGATAGAAATAAATGTTATGTTGCAGAAGGTTGCTGAAATAGCGCCACAGTGGATGAATGTTGTAATCAAAGCTAAAAGCCATCCAATTGAATTTTAGAGTGTGTTATATGAGGAACAGTATCAATCAACCTAACCTACATGTCTTTGGATTGTGGGATGAAACCCACCAAGCACGGGGAGAACATGCAAACTCCATGCACACAGAGACAGGAATCGAGTCTGGCCGGGAATCGAACCCGGACCCTGGAGGTGCAAGGCGACAGTGTTAACCACTACAACACCACTATGCCAGAGATAATATAATGATTCAAAAATATGATGTGAAGATGTACATTTTGTTTGTTACTTGTGCCAAGTAAAACAGGATGTTTTTATTTTTATATCTTTGGCCATTTCCTAAATTAGTCCTTGGCCTGGACAGCCCCAGTGCACGCCTACGTTTCTCTAACCCGGCCAGGCAGAAAATATCAATTAGCCCTCTCTCTCTCTCTCTCTCTCTCTCTCTCTCTCTCTTTCTCTGTTTTATTTTAAGAGCTCAGGAAATCATCAGTGGCTCTGTCAGCTCTATTAATATCATTACTACTAAAGAACGCACAGGCTGCATGCAGATGGTGTGTCTCTTATTATGTTGTATTATGGGATCACTTTTTTTTCATGCTGTTGATACTGTGGCACATGATTTATTAACATTTATATCAATACATCGATCTGATTGATGTAATAGATTAGTATGATTTGTATTTAAATATGTTATGTTCTTAGCGTGATCGTGTGGAAGCAGAGGACAGTTATGTGAATTTAAATCTGTTTTGAAACCTCTCCCAACCAAGGTCTCCCACCCATGTGACCCTGAGGATAAGATAGACCTTGATACATTTCCTTCTACAGGATTCATCTGGTTTATTGAACCCTCAACCCTGGAGGTGCAAGGCCACAGTGCTAAACATCACGCCTCCTTGCCTCCCATAAGCAATCATCACTCGCTCACTCATCGTCTATATCGCTTTATCCTGTATTATTAAGTAATGCATGAATACAAAGTAACCTTAATCTAAATGTCTTTGGACTGTGGGAGGAAAGCGGAGTACCTAGAGGAAAACCACTTCCCATGGAATTGAACCCTGAGGTGCAACGCCACGGCGCTAAACACCATGCCACCCCATAATACCATTATACCATAATATATAACCAGTAACCAATCATTTCCTCTTTTATTTCTATTAAGATTATATATGCTAATTGGCAATAACCAATTATATTTATTTATCTTTGTTTGCGAATGTATGAATTATGGGTGATTGTATTCATATATTTTAAGAAACTGATCATCTGCTCACTGATAGTATATAGTAAACTAATTATCAGTAAATGCTACACTTGCTATTACTTGCTATTAATTTCCCTAATAAATTTAAATAACCTGGTTGATAACTATATACTTGTATAATGTTAGTTAAGTCAATAAAATGACAACTAAAAGACTTTCAAATCACATGAGCCAATATTTCATTCACAATAGAACATAGAGAACATAATAAATGTATTTTTACACTTATATCCACTAAGGTCCCCGCGACCCTAAATACAGGATAAAGCGGTATAGAAGATGAATGAATGAATGAATCCACTAAAGGTTTCATTCATTCCAAATTTGATGCCTGCTACAGACCTAAAAAAAAAAGTGGGACAGGGGCCACAGAGGGCTGAAAAAGTAGGAATTTCTGAAAAGATTCAGCCTAGAGAACATCTAGAATCAGGTCTGTAACATAATTAGCTATAAAAGGGATATCTTAGAAAGGCAGAGTCTCTCAGATATAAAAATAGGCAGCCAATCTTAAAAGAGTGCATAAAAAGAGAATCTGAAGAAACCTCTGCGTGTAAGGGACAAGGCTGAGGACTTTTATTGGATGCCCGTGGTCTTCTGGTTCTCAGACAACGCTCAACGGCATGATTTTGTCATTGGCATTACTAAATGGGCCCAGGAATACATCCAGAAACCACTGTCGGTAAACACAATCTGCTGTACCAACTAAACCTCTATCATGAAAAAATATGTAGAAAAGTATTCTATTGTCAAGTCCAAATTTGACATTCTTGCAGGAAATCACAGACGCCACGTCCTCCAGGCTAAAGAGGTGGGAGACCTTGTGTTATCAGTTAAAAGCCAGCATCTCTCTCTGAGTGGCGCAGTAGTAAAGAGCTCTCCCTATCATCCGGCGATCGTGAGTTCGTTTCACCGGTGATGCCGTAACCTTTTGCAGCCGGAGCTCTAGAGAGAGCTGATTGGCCGAGCTCTCTCAGAGGGGAGGGATGAGAGGTACTTAGTGCTCCCACGTATATACTATATATAGTGTAAAACACAAACCAAATACATACTGCAACTTACTTTGCTCAGGATACTATCTAGTTGGTTAGATCAGGCTTAATTTTACCTAGACGAGGCGCAAAGAACAAATAGGCGGGACCTGTTGCCCAGGCAACCATGAATCACTTTAGCGGGCTAACCAGTCTGCGCTCTTATAATAACCTGCCAGTCATTTCTGTAAACTAGGATTGGTAGAATTGTTTCATTTCTGTTATGATTTAACAATTTAGGCAAATATATTAATCTTTCATTTCAGATTTTCTTAAATTTCTTATTTTTAAAATATGCAACTGCGTTTCTTCAAGTTTGTGATATTTTTCCCAGCAATTGTGTGCCCCCACTGTTTCCCCTCCGATATTACTCCACATCGGCTTTTTTTCTTTGGTCCAGTACGAATAAAATGGGCCCGAATATCGTCTCGTCTCTTTCGCCCGAGTAATACTGCTGTCATGATGGAGAGTTAAAGATGACTGAGCTTGTAACATCCTGTTAGTGTGCGTGCAAACTCCTCCTGATATGGCACACGCCATGACCCAGGAAACACCGCTGCTCATTCCATAATGAATGAATAACTTATGGCAGCGAATTGTGACAAAAATTATTTGTTGACGAAAATAAAGACAGATGGAGTTCCTGGGAGGCCAGGGTTTCAGACATTCAGTTTGCAGTATTAAGCAAACTTTCTATCTTGATGGTATCCAAGCGCTAGTGAAACACTGGAATAAGTGCATTAGTGTAGCACGGGATTATATGGACAAATAAAGGTTGGTTTTTTTACTCTCTTATCTGTGTTCTGTTATGCTGCACAATCAAAAGTCCCGGTTTGGCATGAACGCCTGTCTT
The DNA here is from genome assembly GCA_030522415.1 of Channallabes apus. Classification (NCBI taxonomy): domain Eukaryota; kingdom Metazoa; phylum Chordata; class Actinopteri; order Siluriformes; family Clariidae; genus Channallabes; species Channallabes apus. The sequence goes on along the minus strand of CM060128.1, from coordinate 26,107,513 downwards.
AAATAAACAAGTCAGTAAATTACAGTTTTTTAACCCACAAATTCTGAATTGGTTCCAGCATTCTCCTGTAATTTAGTCAGAGCCTATTCCTACCTTTCACTAGAGCGCTTTTCCATCAAGGCCACTACCTCCGACTGGGGGCGAACGGTATCACGTGTTTCTTCTGAGACATGTGACGCCAGTTAACCGCATCACGTGGAGGAAAGCACTATCCGCTCTTTCCTCTTGTGTGTGGTCACACACGCCCATGACTGCTAGCCTTGCGGTGATTGATTGAAGTGCTTGAATGCCACCCATTCCCCAGAAATCTATTTTCTCTTGACTGGTGTGTGAAAACGTATTTAGCTTGTTATAGTCTTATACCCCCTCACTTCAATAAAGGTGCTTACATGCCTTTACAGAGCTCTTTACTGACACCTTGCATATGTACTGATCTGATTACATGGTTTGGGAAGACCGACTGCTGCCTGTCCCGCACAGATACTGTAAACTGGAGTAAAAATAGTGCCACACAGTGCACATGGATCTCCGGGCACACTGACGTCTTTTAAAGCTCAAGTGGCTCTGGAGTTTCAGCATGAAGAAAGGCTAAATATTTTTTTTTTTTTTTTTGCGAAGAGAAAATCCTGGTCTATTAGCCTTGGAGCATGGACATATTCTGATAGTAGAAGGTGTAGGAGTAGCTTTGGGTCACGAAGCAGTTTTTCATTCATTCTCATTCATATCAGTAACTAAAGTTTTACCTTGAACAAAGCAGTTTCTCGAGGTCAGCGTTTTCTTGATGTTTCAGCTCAAGAATATGTTACTGTGTTGTGATTTCTGTTCCTGAGAGATGAAACTATTATAATCAGGCACTGACTTATGCAGCCGGCCAGACTGTATGCAGACACCATGGCTAAGTGGTCTTCCTAGAGGCACTAGATCTTTCTAAGTATAGAATGAAAGAGTAGACGCAGTACTGTACAAGGCTCTTCACTAAGCATCAGCAGATACTTTAAATGTAAACCAGTGCAGCAAAGGATTATTTGGGTTCAGTGCAGTTTAGTTCGATTGAAGGAGCTCTTTCCTGTGTTATCCAGCTTGACTATTTCTCAGAAACACTTTGAGCAAAGCGAAAGTAAACACCTGCATGCTTCATTTTGTCTGACGTTATCCCCTTCTACAACAAAGACAACAATATTACATTAACATTATAATATTAGTTCTAATATTCATTATGAGAGTCATGAAATGCTTGGAGCACCAGTCAAACTTTTATGATCAATCAATATATTTTCCTCTGGGCTTTTGTTATCGCATGGCTGTAAAGCTCAATTTTCTATTTGCAGTTTTAATAACATTAGTGTGAGATTCAGGATGTAGAAAATTTCTTTCATGCAAACTTTTTATGAGACTCGGATTTTAAGGGTTTAAAGCTTGTCCATTGCACAATGCCTTGTGTGTAACAGCTATTCCATATTGTATATTTTGCCTTTCCTGTAAATAATAATTCTAATTCTGGAGTGCATTACAGATGTAGTTAGGTTGTTTCTAATTCATGTATCATCGGTTCATTTGTTTTTCAGTATAAATCAAAAAAAATTTTTTTACAAATTAATTAAACCAGTGTAGTGGTTAGCACTGTTGCATTGCACCTCCAGGGTCCGGGTTCGATTCCCAGCCAGGCTCGATTCCCGTCTCTGTGTGCATGGAGTTTGCATGTTCTCCCCATGCTTGGTGGGTTTCCTCCGGGTACTCCGATTTCCTCCCACAGTCCAAAGATATGCAGGTTAGGCTAAGTGGCGTTCCCAAATTGCAGGTTGTGTGAGAGTGAGTGTATGTGTGTGTGTGCCCTGTGCTGGATTGGCACCCTGTCCAGGACCCCGCGACCCTGAATACAGGATAAAGCGGTTTAGACAATGATTGAGTGAGAGTGAGTAAATAAAACCACTTAAAAAAAATACAGTATGTTATAAAAAAAATTAATTAAAAAAGGATAAGGGATCCTTTTCTGATTTTGTGCTGAAATCAAAGACGAAGAAGGAAAAAAAAAACGACCGCTTACTTTCTCTTTTGTCTTGTGTTATGTTTTATTTATTATGATTAAATATTTAAAATTTTTACCTAAATATATGGTTTTTCATGCCATTTAAGGAAGTCAATAGTGTAACCCTCTGAGAAATTGCATTTAAACCAACATGAAAGCAGCTGCAAGGGGGAGGCGCCTTTACTTATTTAGCCTTTGTGGTATTTGTCTGACAAACAGTGCATTTGGGTTTTCACATACTGTTTGTCATGAAGAACGAAAGTAGCCAATACTTTTATAGCGTGTAAATTTGACCACTATTAGAATATGGGAATGACATTGTAAAAATTAAGAACTTTCAAAATAAGCCTATTATTATTAGTATTATTATTATTATTATTATTATTATTTCTTATTTTGGAACAATGTAAACAACTAGAACAACATGTGATAATCTGTGTCTGTGCTATTTCTTTGCCCATGTAACCCAATTTGAAATCTTTTGCTCAGTCATGTTATTATAAAATTTAGTTTATAAAAAAAAAGGATCTGTCACTCTGACAGAAGCCCTGGCAGAAGCCCTATGTATACATTTATTAATAAAATGGCTAAAATACTCTGGGTTTTACAAGCTATGTGGCAATTCAATAATAATAATAATAATAATAATAATAATAATAATAATTGAACTCAAGGTTCAAATGGTTCAGTGGTCACTTTATTATGCCAGAGGGGCATTTTAGTTTACAGCCAGCTGCAACATACAACATGGGACAAGCACATGCAGGACAAAATAATGAGATGACATAATAAGTGACGATTGACCTCGAGGATCCCTGGTCCGATTCTGAGCTCAGGATACTGTCTGGTTCTGTCTCGTTCTTCTGTCTGTCCTCCTGCCTACCAAAAACAAACAGTAAAACCAAAAGTCCGAATCAAACCAGGCACCTTGGAGATCAGAGCCTACAGTGCTATTTGCTGCTCCAATGACAAACGCCCGGTGCGGTGGATAATAAACAGGATGCACTCAGGATGTACTGACTTCGGCTTATTTAAGGCTTATACAGTACAGTATCTGCGAAATGCTTCTGTGTACAGTACAGTACTGTGTGAGTGCGCTACATCCTCCCTGTTCTGTTCTTTGCAGTATAAATGCTGGCACAAGGTGGCCTACATAAAACCTCAGAATAATCCCCTGAATTAGGCCAGCGTTCGACATTCCACATTCCTTTCGTCCATTTGGATCAGGAGAGATGGAAGGCCACTGGAGATTTAGATAAGCAGAGAATGTTTTGTTTCTCGGAGCCAGCTGGGTGTTATTGTATCATTCTTTGGTTTTGAAGTCAGTTTGGTACGTGCATTGAGTATTTGGGGGGTAAAAGCAACTGAGAAAGGCACTGTTATTCTTATTTAACACTTAGAAATAAACAAGTTATAAGTTCATATGAGCAAACTAGCTTTGGCCTCAAGCAGTTGCAGGGAAAAGAGACATTCCTGAGCAGCGTGCTCACCGAAATCCCCAACACTGTTTCTATTGAACAGCTCTATTGATATTATGCTACTGTGTCCTGGCCTCATCTGAAGATAGACAGAAGATATGTGGTAAGCTTATGATCTCGATCAGGATAAATAACCATAGGTCCATCTATTTGTACATACAGTATAATCACAAAAGATGGCTGTATCTGCTATTTTGTCATGAAGGTTAACCATTATTATTCTCCTCATTCCCTTTATCAGATTTCCAGACTTTATTGTCAGATTTTAGATTTTTCCTTAAAATTTCTTCACTTAAATTTCTATACATTGAACGATTTATTATTTCCATGTTTAAAATTTTTATTCTTAGTCAAATATTTACCCTTTATATATATATTTATATATATATATATATATATATATATATATATATATATATAAATTTATATATTTGGTTTATTACTTTTTTCATTTTATGTCTCATTTTATTGATTTGTATTTGTATTTTTACTTTTTTCTGTTAATTTTCAATAATTTGCATCAGCATTTTCTGTTTTCTTACAAATAATAAATTTTTAACAAATATTTAGTTTTTACTTACGAGGGGCATTCAAGTCAAATCAGGACTTTTGACTAACATTCTGTTAGTGCAGAATAACGCGATCATATAGTATTTATTTCACTATAAAACCCTCTGTTTCACTAATGCACATATCCCAGTATTTCCCCTGGGGCTTGGATACATCAAGGTAAAAGGTTTCTCATTATGCCGGAGCCATAATCCAACTGCCTGCTCATGTCTGAAACTCTGGCCTCCCAGGAACTCCTTTAATTGCTTAAACATATTGAAATGTCTTGGAGCGAGGTCAGGACCGCACGGGGGAGTTCCCGTAATGTGCAAGTGATCTTCGTGAATGATTTTTGTACAGGATCAGGTGTTCCACTTTGCTGAATGTTCATGAGGACGACTGGATTGGGCTCTAAGCTACTTCAGCTGGGAAGCTCATTTAAAATTTGCACCATTCGAATGTTTTACTGTGACTAAGAATCTCATCACCATAGTGTGCTTTAAATCTTCTGTAAATGTCAATCAGTTTCACACTTTCATTCAGTTTGACTTGAAAAACAATGACCTCATAAATCATATATACTGTAGAATGCTACTGTACATGTATGATGATGTATGATATGTTGATTACTAATTATTCTTTTTCAACTCTGCAGGAATGCTGCAAAATGGAAAAAAGTTTGACTCTTCACGAGACAGAAACAAGCCCTTCAAATTCAAAATCGGCCGACAGGAAGTCATCAAGGGCTGGGAAGAAGGTGTTGCACAGGTTAAAGATTTAGCTTTTTACTCAATGCCTTGCTGTTGTAGTAAATGAAGTCATCATATCAAAGCGACTCTCTGCTCTCTGATCTCTTTCCCAGATGAGCCTAGGCCAGCGGGCGAAAATTACCTGCACCCCGGATATGGCATACGGAGCCACAGGACACCCTGGGGTCATCCCTCCTAATGCCACACTCCTATTCGATGTGGAGCTGCTAAAGCTGGAGTAAATCATCCTCTTCAGAAGGAAGAAACTCTAACCCTCTGCCCCACCATGGAAATGCTTCCCGTGAATTTAGGGTCTCAAACTACATGCTCAGAATCTCCTCGTCTTCATTGCCAACCTACACTCCATGTTTCACCTAGCTCGTTTTTAAACATGTGAAACGCTACTGCTCTAGTTTGCTCAGTCCAGTTCGATTTCCTTTGCACTCTACATACTGTACACTTATTAAATCAGCATAACCATTTGAAACATTTATGGATTGAAACAACTGCCTTACTGTATTTGAAGTGGAAACATGGTGTAATAGAAGTGACAGCTCTGCTCTTCTGTATATTAAGGGGCATTAACAACCACTGTCAGCATTGCCACTTTTGATATAACGAAGTCCATCTAAATGCATATGAAACAATAATCATGTTGCTGTACCTAGTAATATTTTATATGTACTGTATCCCTTATACAATTTGCTGCAAGTATTACAGGATTTCACAAAATCTTGCCTACGCCTGGAACAAACTGAACACTGTACTTTGGCTTCTTTGAATATTTTATCAATCGACTCTTAATAAATATAAACATATTTGGAACTCTTTAAATCAAGTCCTTGTATTGCTCAATTACATCATTGCTGTAAGGTCAAGAATGTTACGTTTTGGGTTGTAAGAAATACGTATAAAAGAATAGATACAAATACTTGAGTACTCAGTACCTAGGCGTGATGGTGAGGTGGGTAGTGTTGATGTTGTTCATGTGGGTTTCCTCAAGTTCTCATGTTTCCCCCCACTACTGAGAAACATTTCAGTAAGGTTTAGGTTTACAGGTGTTTCCAGTCATGAAGTTCATAGCCAACCACTATTAAAGTTGTTTAATAGTGTATTATTGGGCATTGGTGGCTTAGTGGTAGGTTTCTCACCTGCCAAGTGGAAGGCATGGGATCAATGCCCAAACTCAGTGGTAGGTTTAGGTTAAATTCCCACCCAATGGCCAAATCCCAGCCCACTGAATGCAGTACCAGTCCTAAGCGGAGATAAAATGTGAGGGTTGCGTCAGGAAGGTCACCCAGTGTAAAACCTTTGCCATGGTGTGTGCGGATCAGATAGTCTGTTGTGGAGACCCCTCAATCAGAGCAGCTGAAAGATTAGCGTTCATATATTCACAGATGTGCAAGAAATATTTCGACACCTATAGTTATATTATGAATTTTATACACCAACATTTGTTGCAATTTTTGCCAAAGTAAGGTTTAGCTATCTATCCATTTCCTGTACTGCCTATCCTGTGTAGGATTCTGGGGGCTCGTAAGAAATTTGACCATGGTATGAGTACATTTAGGCATTTGGCAGACACCCTTATCCAGAGTGACTTACATTTTTATCTTATTATACATCTGAGTAGTCAAGGGTTAATGGCCTTGCTCAAGGGCCCAACAGGGACAATGTGGTGGTCATGGGATTTTGAACCTGTGACCTTCTAAACCATAGTCCAATGCCTTAACCACTGAGCTACCTCTGTATTTTTATGAAGGTTATCTGAAAGTTGAGTCATGTCAACTGGACTTCTTTCTTGTTCAGTAGATATGTTTCATTACTCACCCAAGTAGTTCTTCAGTATAAGGTAAGTTGGAAAGTTCCTTGTGTTTTAAGTCCTCCAAGGTCAAAGGATCTTCCACTATCTGAAAGGGAATAGGAGAACAATGGAGAAGGTGAGAATAGGAGGGAGGGTTGTTAGAGAGTAGGGAGAGAGAGAGAGAGAGACCTGTTCCTAGTAATATATCATACCGATAATATGTACTAAATGGTACAATATGTACAAAAACACTATATTAGATACCTGGTCAATCTGAACAGATCTTCTGAATAGCATGATGACTTCATTCAGAGGGCCCAGGTAATGACTCACTTGATGTTTTACCATTCGCTTTTAATTAAACTATAATGGTGTTAATGGTAGAAAGAGGAAGTTCATAATCCCTAGCTACAGTATATGTCTCTGGGACATCCCTTTGATTGACCATTCATTCATCTTCTATACCGCTTTATCCTGTATTTAGGGTCGCGGGGACCTGGAGTTTATAATAAACTCTCTCAACTGCTCCCTTCAAGGGATCGCCACAGCGAACCATCCGATCCGCTTGGCGCTTGTTTTTACTTGGCACAGGTTTTTATGCCGGATACCCTTCCTGACGCAACCCTCCTATTTTATCCAGGCTTGAGACTGCCTTACTGTATTTGAAGTGGAAACATGGTGTAATAGAAGTGACAGCTCTGCTCTTCTGTATATTAAGGGGCATTAACAACCACTGTCTGCCTTGCCACTTTTGATATAACGAAGTCCATCTAAATGCATATGAAACAATAATCATGTTGCTGTACCTAGTAATATTTTATATGTACTGTATCCCTTATAAAATTTGCTGCAAGTATTACAGGATTTCACTAAATCTTGCCTACGCCTCATTGCTGTAAGGTCAAGAATGTTCCGATTTGGGTTGTAAGAAATTCGTATAAAATAATAGATACAAATACTTACCTAGAACAAGGTGTGATGGTGAGGTGGGTAGTGTTGATGTTGTTCACGTTGGTTTTCTCAAGTTCTCATGTTTCCCCCCACTACTGAGAAACATTTGACTAAGGTTAGGCTTTTACAGGTGTTTCCAGTGATGAAGTTCATAGCAAAGTTGTTTAATAGTGTATTATTGGGCATTGGTGGCTTAGTGGTAGGTTTCTCACCTGCCAAGTGGAAGGCCTGGGTTCAATGCCCAAACCCCAGCCCACCGAATGCAGTACCAGTCCTAAGTACAGATGTGAAGGTTGCGTCAGGAAGGTAATTGCACGCAGTGACTGGGTAGGATGGGTCATTCTGCAGAAAAGGTGGAATTTGTGTCATAGAAACCTCATGAAATGTATTTCTTTTCACAACTAGAGCTTCTATAATAGCAATAACTTACTTTTTACTTATGAAGTAGAGCTTAATGCATTTTCATACATTTAATAACTGGTACTACTTCTCTTCCTGGTAACACATGACGGTAAATGACACAAAGGATAATTTAGCGAAAGAATTTAACTTTTTTCAAAATATTACAAAATGTCCTCCATACTGTATGTTAGACCACATGCTTTTCAATTTATGTCAAACCAATTAATTAGTATTAGATGTAATTAGGTTTTGAATGATAAATGATAAGATTTCTAAACTAATGAAGAGAGACATCTGACATGTCTTTTGCATTCTCCAGAGCTCTTCGTCTACAGCAACAGGACACAGGAATGATTTCAAATTCTCAACTGTATTTTACTTTTTTTCTGTGTGTAACAGTAACACCAATGACATCGTTAGGGGAGACTGCTATTCATTCATTCATTCATTTTCTATACAGCTTAATCCTGTATTAGGGTCGCAGGGGACCTGGAGCCTATCCCAGGAGACTTCGGGGTACACCCTGGACAGGGTGCCAATCCTCGCAGGGCACAAACACATACACACGCACTCACACACCCAATCACACACTACGGGCAATTTTAGGAACGCCAATTAGCCTAACCTGCATATCTTTGGACTGTGGGAGGAAACCGGAGTACCCGGAGGAAACCCACCAAGCACGGGGAGAACATGCAAACTCCATGCACACAGAGACGGGAATCGAGCCTGGCCGGGGAATCGAACCCAGACCCTGGAGGTGCAAGGCGACAGTGCTAACCACTACACCACCGCGGTGACTGCTAGTTATTTCAAATGATTCAATATAATCAATTATTGTTACATACTTTTTGTGTTTAAAAGTAAATGGTTCCACTTTGATCTCAGTGACAAGAAGACATTACTTTGAACTTGACCCCTTAAATAAAATTCTATAATTTAAAGAAGTAAATGCATTTCATTATAAGTATATACAAGCAGTGTGTGCTATATTAACCTAGATGATTTTGGAATCAGCAAAACTAAGCGATTATTTTCCACCATTCTTTCTAGATTTTTGTAAAAAGACTCGTGTACAGTTTACAGCATGTACTGTAGACACGCCCCCTAGTGGCGCTTCGTGACCCTGCGGAACTATCAACAACAGGAACGTTTCTTTATCAGCACGGGTGTCATTTCTGCGTTACACTTCCGGGTGGTCTGGTAGTCGTCTCTGATTGGACGATATCACTATGAGGCGTTGCAGACGGACGTTTCTGATTGGTCTGTTACGTGTTGTTCCTAAACGTGATTAGCTGCACAGTTTGGCTTTCGTCTGCCTGTTGGAACGTAGCAGACACGCACAAGGTCAGAAAACAGGATTATTATGATATCTACTTTTAATAACAGCTTTTGTTAAGACAGTCAGTAGAGGAATTAATATCATCTATAAAACACAGTCAGTAATAGTTCCGTGTCGATACCTGAGCGCCTGGGTCACGTGACTTAATAAACCTCTCTTAAATAGTGTATGAGAATAGTGTCTTACTTACATCATGTGTCCCAACCATTCCTTATATACTGTGTGTGTGTGTGTGTGTGTGTGTCTGTCTCATTCCTGCTGCTTCCTCTTCTTATCATTTCATCAGGTTCATCCTTTCTCTGCCACACATCAGCCATAACATTAAAACACCCTGATTAATACTGAGTTCCTCTTGTGCCATCAGAACAGATCTGACCTTTTGACCTGTGAAGGTGTGCAGTGGGTATCATCTGGCATTATCAGAAGATCTTAGTCATGGATTAGACTTAATTTGTCCAAAGATACTTGATCGTGAATTTGGAGCACAGTTCGACACCTCGACCCCTTGGCCATGCTTCTCGAACCATTCCTGAACAATAAAGCAGCGTGTGGCCGCATTAGGGAATCATGTTTCGATGTACTTGGTCTATAACTGTAGGTAGGTGATGGGTGTCAAAGTAACATACATGTGACGCCACATCATGTTAAATCTGAGCACACTCCATGTCATACAGTGTAATATACTGTATGAAGCAATACCAGCAGTATTTCTCATTGATGTTAAGTTTATTAGAATCAACTTCTTTGGTCCATTGTGTCCAGCTTTTTTTCTCAACACACAGAAGTAACTACTGGTACTAAAATGTAAAATACTCTCTGTCATTCTCAGGTGGGTCATGAGTGACTAATCCAGCGTACACATCCAGCATGTTGACCGCAGGAAAAGCATGCGCCTCTCTGGCGGCTAAGCGGCTGCTTGCCGTGTCCAGCTCCGCACCTGCAGTCCTGGATCAGCTTTGCCGCTCAAGACTCTTTCACGCATCCGGATCACACGAACGTGACGTAGAGCTTCACGAGGCTTGGGCCGCTCTGGCCAAGAAACAGCTTAAAGGGAAAAACCCTGAAGATTTGATCTGGCACAGTCCAGAGGGCATCGCTATCAAACCCATGTACACTCAGGTCGACACGGCGGAGGTTAAAGATGAGCTGCCCGGCGTGTTCCCCTACTCTAGAGGGCCCTATCCTACCATGTACACATATAGACCCTGGACCATTAGACAGTACGCTGGCTTCAGCACGGTCGAGGAGAGCAACAGATTTTACAGGGATAATATCAAAGGTAAATATGTGTTTACACTGTGTGTAATCTGCCACATTTTACTAACAACGTCACATTTAAATGGAAGTCTCACAAGACAGACGTCTAATTAAGTGTCTGGTACCTTTTTATCCTTAATTACAAATTATATCCTTTTGAAAGAAAGACGTGGCATTTATGTGTATGTAAGCTCACTTTTTCTTGTAATGCAAATTAAGCCCTATTCAGACGGGACTAGTTTTACAGGGAAAATTTTGTTAGAGAAATTTGGTGGAAAATCACTTTGTGATTTTAATCCCGTCCGAATCTGCCATGTCTGTCTTTCTCTCGCTGGTTCTGCACGATGCTCAGCAAAGCTAAGTAGCTAAATTCCTAATAATTCTGCAAAAATTATACCTGAGATTATATTTCAAGCAAAATGTCATCGCACCAATTGACTTTGGTTTTATTAATTTATATTTACAGATTTTTATAGTGTATTTTAATAAAAAAAAAAAAAAACTCTTTTGGGAAGACATTCTTGATCTGCAACAGTTGTTTGCATGTGTCTGAGACTATTGCACAGTTCTGTACTGTAAAATACGAGGTCATAAAAGCCGAAATTCTAATTATAAAATTTTTTTTTGTTTTTCAATTAAAATGACTCAGTTTTGGACATTGGTGTCTCAGTTGTAGCTTCTCAACATCCAAGCAGAAGGCCCAGGGTCGATACACTGCTAAAGCCCAGACTCAGTCACTGGATACAGGATATTCTTAGTGCCAGTCCCAAGCCCAGATAGAATAGGAGGGTTGAGTCAGGAATGGCATCCAACGAAAAAACTCCGCCAAGTTGTGTTGTTGTTGCACCTATTTGCAATAAACAAAGCAGACTAAAAAAATATATGAGGGACATTCAAGTCAAACTGGAACTGTTATGACCTCTGGACTGTCTGACCCTTAAAATGTCCTGTGAATAAAATGTCCTGTGAATAAAATGTCCTGTGAATAAAGATGGAGCACACATTTACAGGACACTTCAAGCACAGTATGGTAATGAGACTCTTGGCTCCAGTGATACTGTAAATTTGAACATTTTAAAGAAGGCTGTAGTTCCTGGCTGTAGGTGGCTCAGAGCCCACTGCAGTCATTCTTGTGAACAATCATCAAGTAGAACATCAGATTGTTGAAAATTGACAGATAACTTGTCGCCAACTTGTGGAAGAGACACAACTGTACACACAACCATTCATGGACACCACATGCACATTACAGAAACTCTGCTGGGAGTTATTGCTACATCCCCCATACAGTTTTGACCTCGCTCCAAGTCATTTCCACAAGTTTGGGCTATTAAAGGAGTTCCTGGGAGGCCAGGGTTTCAGGCGTGAAGCAGGCAGTCTGATCTCTGGCTCTGCCGTACTATTTTCAAATTTAAATTTATTTGTATAGCGCTTTTAACAATTGACATTGTCTCAAAACAGCTTTACACAATCAAAAGAATTATGTAAGTTTGTATGGAATGTGAATGTGTATGAATCAAAATGTTCACCAGTCGAGGCCAGACACCAGACGCATCCTGATTTACTAAGTTTGTGTTCCATTTACAAGGCATGGTGTTAAAGGTATATTATTCGAAGACTTGTATGCAGATATTTATGTAGCACACATAAAATTCGAAAGTTTTTGCCTCTGTTTTGGATAACTGCTTTGGCCTCTGTCCAGAACCATTCATTCAACCATCATTAATTCTAAGATTAACTGCTACCGTACGTCTACAATCAGCATTTTTCTTTGCATCTTTCTTGCAGCGGGTCAGCAAGGCCTGTCTGTGGCCTTTGACCTCCCCACACACAGAGGTTACGATTCGGACAATCCCAGAGTCCATGGCGATGTGGGCATGGCCGGAGTGGCCATCGACACAGTGGAGGACATGAAGATGCTGTTTGACGGAATTCCTCTGGAGAAGATGTCTGTGTCCATGACCATGAACGGTGCAGTGATTCCCATCCTGGCCATGTTCATCGTGACAGGGGAAGAGCAGGGCGTGGACAAGGCCAAACTCACCGGCACCATCCAGAACGACATCCTCAAAGAGTTCATGGTCCGAAATACGTACATCTTTCCTCCTGAGCCCTCCATGCACGCCATCGCTGATATATTCGCTTACACTTCAAAGGTATGGCTAGAAAAATGTGTACAGTTTGGAAGATTGTGATCACTAGAGATGAACTCTTGTACTGGATGGACTCTTGTGCATCAATTTAGTAGTGTATCATAATAATGGGATGGGAATTGTAAAGGACCACCCAATACGATGCGTTATCAAATTAAAGTTTTATTTGTCACATACACACTCATACACAGTACGATATGCAGTGAAATGATTAAATGACCATCCTTGACCTTAAAAATAAAAAGATTATTAATAGGAAATAAATATGGAATGAAATAAGAAATTAAATATAGAAAATAACTTTAGCTAAGGAAAGAAAAATATATCTATAGAAGATAAGACAAATGTACAATATAAGAAAACCTAGCTGAACAAATATGGAAAAAGAGATGATTTTCTGTACATATATAGAAAAATAGAGACACATGGGGGGGCGGAGGGGGGTTGTACGATATATACGTGCCGATTTGATTCATATTGGATTTCTGTATTGTGATTTTTATATTTTAATAATTAATATTAGAACGGTAAATAATAAAATTAATATAATAAAATTATTTTTACAGATATTTTTTTTACATTTACTTCGTATATACATCAAAAATCATATGTAGACAATTATAAAGAACAATTTAAACATAGTCCATATTTATTGTTGTTATAGACAATCATCTCCACTTTCTTCCTGCCTCTTAAAAGTGCACATGCAGCGGTTCAAAAGATTTCCCAGTTTGATGATTATTTGATGATGATGATTGCATGAGTGTTGCTAGAGAGTTTATTTCACAGTTAAACACCAAACTATTACTATTTACCTTTTTAACTGCCAAAATAAAACCACATATAATATTTCAGCCCTGTATGTTTCAGTTCTTAGGAACATACTCGGTGTTCTCAGTAAAGATCATTTAATTGTACTGTAGCGTTTAATTAATTGCTCTTCAATCTCAGTGCGTATGGAGGACTAAACATGACATAATTCTAAATAAATAAATGTGTGAATGAATAAGTAAATATAGAAATAAATAAATAAATAAATACATAAATAAATAAATGTGTGAATAAATAAGTAAGTATTAAAAAAAAGTGTCAGTCCTGTCAGTTATGAAAATTGCTACCAGTGCATCTCTAATTGTAATACGCTTTAAATGTAAATAAATATATTAAATAAATCAAAACAATACCGTCATATTCTATATGACTGCCTAGATAATACTGACTTCTCTAACTTTTCCTGATTATTCTGGGATGCTTGTTTTGCGCTTGTCTTACAGAACATGCCCAAGTTTAACTCCATCTCTATCAGTGGTTATCATATACAAGAGGCCGGGGCCGATGCCGTCCTGGAGCTGGCCTACACCATTGCTAATGGCCTGGAGTACTGCAGAACTGGTCTAAAGGCAGGCCTCACCATTGATGAATTTGCACCCAGGTCAGCTCTCATGTTTGGCTCAGCGTCTGTGATGTGTTGCAGTAGAAATTCAGATTTACACACTTTTTCAAAAAATAAATCTTTTGTTTTATGAACACACCATAACAACCGAACAATATTTTGCCATATGTCTAATATATTGTCCCCTTTTTCTAATTCAGGTAAACCCTTGATTTGTAACAGTTTTATAGGGCAGAACCAACACCACTTGGTGGCATCTCAGACGTCTTGAAATACTAATTTATTAAGGAATATTTAATTTTAATAACCATTTTTTTTTCAAAATATAAATTTCTCCATTTTAAAACTGTATAGATAAATATAAATATAGATGTAATGTGCATGAAAGCTATGATGAAACTTTTCTTCATTTTGATTTTAATTACTTGATGAAACAAAGTCAATCAACTCTTTGCTTGAAATATGGTCTTTGGTATTACAAGCTGTTCAGTTTTATAAGAATTTAGCTACTTAGTGTTAGTGAACATCCTGCAGAAGCAGCGTCACAAGACCAGAGGATTTTGTCGCACCTACTTCTTTTTTCGTGCATGCAAATCGCAAAAGCTACTTTGTGCTTTTTTCTTCTTCTTTTTTTTTTTTTTAAGTGTTCTTTTACATAATGTGCAGATTTATTTTTCTGCATATATCTTCCTGGAAGATTTATATTTTTGCTGGTAAAGTAATGTTTGCAAATCAGAAATGTTTTTTGTACTGACCCAATGATGAAATGATGCTTTGATCCCAATTTATCTGATACATTTTGACCCCAATTTTATGTCTCCTAGGCTGTCTTTCTTCTGGGGTATTGGTATGAACTTTTATATGGAGATAGCCAAGATGAGAGCTGCACGGCGTCTCTGGTCTACGCTGATTAAAGAAAAGTTCCAGCCCAAGAACTCTAAATCTCTACTTTTAAGGACTCACTGTCAGACGTCAGGATGGTCTCTGACCGAGCAGGTTTGTAAACAGATGGACAGTGCATTCCTTTGTAAATTTCAGGTTTTTAAATGAATGTAAAAGCATTAGAAAATTCATGAGCCTGAAAAGTTATACCACCCCAGAGGAGGTAACATTAAACACAAATAGTCACAAAGCATCACAGTAATGCTTATTTACTTATTGTTGTTAAACCAGATTGTGTTATCCGAAATATCTTTTTTCCTAATCAAGCTTCAAGTTGTCTTCATGCAGAAATGTCCCTTGTATTAATTGATTAGGAAATCTCAAATGAAATCTTCCTATTTACTATATACAACAATCAGCCATATAATAAAACCCACCTGAGCAATAGTGTGTAGGTTCCCTTTGTGCCACCTAAACAGCAGGACATGCTCAGTTTTCTGCTGTTCCATTAAGATGAATAATTTAATGGTCAGGTCAACACCTTTAACTCTTTGTCATGTTCTTAAGTAATACAGCCTGAAAGTTTAGAGGTCAGGCACACTCTGGTGCCCCCCATCGTCTCGGTTTTGTTAAAAGGTGAGGCTAAAGTTGCTTTATTCGACATGATTTTTTCACAGGACCCCTACAACAATGTGATTCGTACAGTGATCGAGGCCATGGCTGCAGTATTTGGAGGTACACAGTCACTTCATACCAATTCTTTTGATGAAGCACTGGGATTGCCCACGGTGAAGAGCGCCCGTATCGCCCGCAACACCCAGATCATCATCCAGGAGGAGTCCGGCATCCCGAAAGTAGCTGATCCCTGGGGTGGCTCTTACATGATGGAGGCACTTACAAATGATGTACACGATGCAGCCCTTAAGGTCAGAAAGAAAGATATCTTGGACCCTGTTTACAAAGTAGAATTATGTGTAATTACCTATGATATGATATCCTGAGCATACTGTAGATATATACAGTAGGAATACATTAAAAATGATTTGCACTCGCATCTTTAATATTTGGTGAGGGCTCAAGCCTAACTAAAATGCATTCTAAAACACTGCAAAAAAATCTTTTCATTTTTGCTCAGCTCATCAATGAGATCGAGGAGATGGGAGGAATGGCTCGAGCCGTGGCTGAAGGAATCCCAAAACTACGAATTGAGGAGTGTGCAGCACGCAAACAAGCTCGTATCGATTCAGGTCAAATCATAGGCAAATTTTAAAAAATCACTTATTCAGAATATTTATGTAAAAGTAAAGAGTCAAACAGCTTTTTTCCTTTATAGTAAGTGGATGTAGGAGAAACCTCCAGCATTAGCCAACGCAGTAAGGTTTAGTTGCTGCATATAACAAAGCACATGTTAAAAAAAATGTTTACAATATGCTTTATTTTACAGCATACTTGGGTTTTTTATTGCTGCATCTCCACACACATTTTTACGCTTATTCGGATGTAATATTCATAGTTTGCGTTTAGAATTTTATTTGCAATTAACAAAGCTTGTGTATAAAATTATCAGTTTTATTGGCTCTATCAGCTTTGAGTGTGATTACATGATCTACCACAAGGGGGCACAACAGCTGCACTCAATAGCAGTAGAGCCCCTTTTTACAGTATGACTTGAACCGTGAACAAGTATTTAGGACGTTGCCTGGTGTAGAAATAGAAATTGATATTATTCGACACTACAATATTTTGGACTGCTTATTTTTTAAATTATTAGTAATTTAAACCGTATGTTCAATACTCTACATGTATTAGTGAACCGTTGAGTTGTTGTGGTTTTAAGTTATGTTGAGTCATAAGATCACAAAAAAATTATTCATCAGTCCAAGCATTCGATTAAGTTTTTGATGTAATGACCCGCCCATGTGAGATTTAAGTTTTTATTTATTTATTTATTTATTTATTTTATCATGTACACCAGTGTGCTCTTCTCTTCTGATTGTTGCCTTGTAGGTGAAATTTTTGCTCTTATCACAGAGCTACAACTGACATTAGAGTGAAGCCTTATCCAAGCCCGGCATAACCTACCTTGAACAAAGATACTTGAACTATCTTGGTTTCCATGGACATCTTCTGTGATTTTATGTTGAGACATGCTGCTGTATTTTGATAAACACTGATGATACCTGTAGCTGTTCGACAGGTCTGTGAAAGCAGCAGGTCTGTAAAGGCAGCGGGGGTTTGATTCACTGCCTTTATATTTCTTTATGGTGAATGAAGCAGTTGTATCGTTTGTATCAAGGGGCAACCAAGGGTTCTTAAAAATAAAGGCAATGTGCAAGAGCCAAAACGTGCAGTTCCTTAAATGTCTACTGGGGTTGGCTCCAACTTTACAACAGAAATAAACATGTTTGCAGTCTGACACAAACACTGGTTTTGGTCTCCATAGCTAGATTTCCCATTATGATAATTGTACAGGGGTCCATTTTTATGAAACTTATCAATTAAAATTATATTAAACCGTAAAATTATACCTAATTAGGGGCTTAGCCAAATGAAGTGATGGGGGGCATTGCAGGTATCAAACCACAAGCTGTCTCCTACGCATCACGTTAGCTAATCAGCTAAACTAACTTAAATAGTTGTAGTTTAACTTTTACGACAAGATATGTAGGAGTTGACACTGGACAACATGTAGGGTATGGATGATGCAGTTCAATTAAATGTAAGTTAACATCATCAGTTAAATTAATGTTACCCACTTTAGAATTTTAGTTAAGCTAAGCTAGCTAGCTTGTGGCAATTAAGGCTATGTACTGTAGGCATGTTTCAGTCAAGTCGGGCGCTGTGTTGAGCCGCCCAGCTGTCCACTGGAGTCAGCTCCTGCCAAGATGGTGACGACCAGAGTTACCAGAAGTTGTGCTTCAAAACCTGTTTTCATAAATCCTATCGGTGATGTCATGGATGTATCGCTCATATTTTTTGTTTTTTTTTGCCAGAAAAGTATCACAGTGATTGCAAATAATTATTCCATTTGTATTTCTGGCAATTCTCACAGCGCATAACAGTCTATTTTCATGCATGGCTGGTGAATTTCAGTCTAAAGGTTTCTAGAATTATATTTTCTGACCCATTTTTGGTATTTCGGTCTAATAAACATTTTATGACAAATAAGTCTAAAAAAACTAAACTGCATGGACACTATAATTTATCACAGCTTGTGTATGAGATATGCTAATATGCTAACATAGAAGCATATTGCAGTCTGTGTTGCTGAAGAGGTATATCATTTTATTATTTATATAAAGCAGGCTGCACTCACTTCTTCAGCAGTGTAGATGCCTGAGTTTACTTAACTGCTCTTCTCATTTTAGGACTTTAGGCCTCAGTTACAGGGTTTTTGAGAGTCTCTTGTGCTTAAATGCTTGGGATGTTCTGTACTGTGTTCCTGATCAGCTGTTGATTAAGTTCTTCGACCTCTAGGAAAACTATCCGATATGCAAGATTTCAGTGTTGCTTTTTAAATTCGCTCTAATGTGATGTTCTTGCTTTGTGATGTAAAGCTAAATTTCTGTCTAAATTTCCTCACTCAGGTTCTGAGGTCATTGTGGGGGTCAACAAGTATCGTCTTGAAAAAGAAGAAACTGTGGAAGTTCTGGCTATTGATAACACTACAGTGCGACAGAAGCAGATAGAGAAGCTCCAGAAGGTATCTTTAGCCATTATGAACATGTATAAAAGGATTAAAAACTTTAATAGGGGTAATTGAGCAGCCTATTTGAGGTGTAATGATTCTTGATTACAGTTCACACTGACTAATAAGGCTTTTTTTTGTATCTGAAGCCATTATAGGTGCATTTACATAACAACCTTCCATTAGAGAAAATTAGTCTTCATTTAAATGTTGACATTCATTCTGGACACAGCACTTAAAATGAATGCTTGATCCAGCATTACAGACGTCCAGCATTACAGACGTCCAGCATTACAGACGTCCAGCATTACAGATGTCCAGCATTACAGACGTCCAGCATTACAGATGTGACATTTGGGCTCATGTTGGTAAATAAAAAGTCTCAGAGCATGGACAAGCTTAATATCAGTGCAATGAATTGCATAACTTTTAATGTAATCTCTTTAGTTAAATACAAACCAATACTCAAAATGTATATAATCACTTACATCCTGAAAATATCTAGCATTTTATCAGTATTATGGATGTGACATTAAATGGACAAACTTTTATGAGAGAATACAGGTTTTCTACTTACACTGTGAAGTTTAAAGACAACTACAGAAAGTATTACACTTGTGGCCTGAAAGAGACTCGAAATGAAAACACAAAATATAAATTTCATAATGCTTGTCAGTTTTGGTATAAATGATTGCGTGCGTGCGTGCACAATTGTTTCCCTTCAGGAGTCCAAACCAGTTCCAGCATGACTATGACCAAAGCATATTAAATCCACCTCCATCTATTAGACGTACAGTATCTCCAAGTGTTCTTACTCCAGCACTGGTCGAATGCTCTTTAACTATAACGGGCTGTGATGAGAGTCGTGTGTGATTGTTTTAAAGGTGAGAGAGAACAGAGATGGCGAGGTGGCGGAAAAGTGCCTGGCTGCTATAACACAATGTGCTGAAACCAGGGAAGGAAATCTGCTGGGACTCGCTGTGGAGGCTGCCAGGGCCAGGTGAGTCAGGCTCATCACGCAGGCTTTTCTTGACAGTATATAAGAGCTAACAGAGCAGTCATGTAGCAAAATAAAGTGTTTTGAGTGTAGATGATTGAAGAGTGTTTTACATGCTGGACTGAACTTTGAGGATTATAACCCTGATTGTAGAATTGTGTTTTAAGAAGGTACAAAACTAAAATCAGCAGGCCTATGTTGAATGAAACTTTGATGCAGATTTTTAGTTTATTTCATTTTAATAGACAATCTCTGAGTGCGCATGACAATCACATCCACAGTTACATCAGTATGCACTGAGAGAACAACATGGTGTCACAACAATGAGTTACCAAATTGTTACTTGTTAATTTCCATCAATAACCATCTGTTAATTTCTTGTTTTTATTTTAAAAAGCAATGTAACGCTCACAGTTGTGTGGTTCAGACATAAACACTGAATCGGTCCCACTGTGATATTGCTTAATTGTTTTATTGAGTTGTTTTTGGTTACACTGGGTTATTTTATCATTTGTTTATCACCTTTATCATTTAAATGTGTGTCATTTATTACTTACAACCCGACAGTCAGCGAGCAGTCGGGCAGTTATGTTTATATACAGCGTCACTCCCAGTTAGTGTAACCAGTCACTATTAAGTGGCGTACATGCCTTAGACCCCTCCATTTAAAATCCCTGATAGTCACATGTACAACGAAGTGGAACTGATACAGCAAAAATGACTCATGTGAAAAAGTGAATGAGCGACAGCAGATGTAACAAAAATATTCCTGATGAACAGGACAGGCCAGAATACATGCATAAGTGATAAAAGTGACCTGGACGTAACAAAAATAACTTAAATAATAAGTTATTGTCTTGTTATTTACTAATGAACTGAGTTATTTTATATATACTATCAGTCTATTAATCACCTTCATGTTATTGAACTGATTTTTTGATGGTTGTTAATCCCAGCAACATGATTTATATGATAAATGCTGAAGAGAGAATACAGAATAATAAAATGTCTTCTACTGTTACCCCTCATCGTTACTTTGTCTATGTTTTCAAGATCCTATGTAACTTTTAAAAAGATTTTTAAAGGGCTTCACTATCAATCAAATTTTAATCTCAATTACTATTAAAATTCGACTATTAGAATATAAAGCTTAATGATGCAAGAACAATGCCAAAATCAGCAAGTGGAAGTGACACGTACCCATAAGGGTTAAGAAGATATGCACATGAAACATCAAACAGCTATGCATATAAATGGGTGCCATTTTCGTGAGCCCAGTATTGCAGCCTGTGTATGGTGATATATTATTATTAATAGATGGCGTGTGAAATATCGAATCTTGCATTTGGAAATTTTGCTTAGCACATGCTCATCTTCAGGTTGAGTTTTGAATGTTTGGAGGCAGGGAGAGTAGCTGATATCTCTGCTCCTTTGACTGGTCAGTTTTCTCCATAGACATTCGATACTTAGACACTGCAAAACTGGCCTGTGAACAAATACAAGTACTGTAAAAAGTGGAGCTGCACGTTATAAAAAAAAAGTATAAAAATGTTTGCATGTTGATTTTGTGATCAAATAATGTGATTACACATAGAATTAAGTGCTTTGTCTGTCGCTCAGGTGTTCCGTGGGTGAGATCACAGATGCAATGAAGGCTGTTTTCGGGGAGCACAAGGCCAGTACACGCATGGTGAGCGGAGCATACCGCAGCGAGTTCGGTGAGCAGGAAGAGATCACCCACTCATATAATCGGTGAGAGCCTGAAGATTGTCTTCATGTTAATGTTTTCCACTCTTAAATGTTTTAATCCCCAAAGATCTCAGCTTTCACAAGTCATTCAGCTTGAAGTGTCAGGTAGCTTTAAAGCATTCTTTACTTTAATTAACAAACCTAATCTCAGCCCTCTTGTGTTTGAATGTTATTTTTAACTTTGTCTATAAAAGCAGCACTTAAGCCACCCAGGTGGAAAGAAACCCCTTTCCTAATCCTCTCCTAGTGGTAGAGTGTGTGTGAGTGGCTTGCATCCTCCTGTGATTTATTGTTCAGGGTTGTGCAATTTAAGAAGCATGAAGGCAGAAATCCTCGTTTGCTGGTTGCCAAAATGGGACAGGACGGACATGACAGAGGGGCAAAGGTCATCGCCACGGGATTCGCTGACCTAGGTTTTGATGTGGATATTGGACCACTTTTTCAGGTGAGTTACAAAATATGTGTTATATGTTATAAAATGTTAAAGATTCATATTTGACCTAAATTACAACTACATACTCAAACAGTATTTGTCACTTTAAGTAATAAAAGGCACATTTTTCTATTAGATTTTACAATATATTTATATAAATTTATGGATGTAGTTCTGTACAACTCACGGCACCGAATAATTAACAGACAATATATAAAGGTCTTTCATTTTGAAATGTGTTTCTGATTAATTTCTGAGCATGTGATCTTTATGCTTTGTGACAGCACTATGCATCCATGCACAAATTGCCTGCATTGTTATTTTCCGCTCTTTTGGATGTCTTTCCCAACGGGTTTGGGTTTAAAAGTGTGCTTCGTTTTGGGGAATTTCTAAAGCAGTTGCTGTAGGATTCTGTTCATGAGTGTACAATGAATGAGAATGGCCAGTTATGGTAGAGTGCAACGATCCGAAAGACACTCAAGAACGTAAAGGGGCACGATGATCTAATGCTGATCAAACTCCGGGGTTTGTCTCAATTTAACATCGAGCTCCATGATTCCCGGCCTGGGGTCCACGACCCCCGTTTGGGGGTGCCAAAGATCACAGATGATGCTCCAGCCTTTGGTGGACTAGATGACAGCACAATGCCAACAGCTTGGTGATGAGTCATGCTAGTGATGGCTTTCCTGAATTTATATCAATTGAAAATGAAAAGTAAACTTTTAGGCGTTGCTTGTTTTTGCTTTGTCTCAAATGGTATTGTATCGTGACACCGTTTTATCAGTTTGAATTAGATTAGTTTCTGATTTAACATCATTTTAAAAGACAAAACTAAAGACTTCCTAGATGTTAATTTTTATTATACCTTTTAGTTTTTTTAGCTTTCAGCTTGTATCAGTCACTCTTGTAAAAGAACGTAGAGAAAATGTGTAAGAGAAATCTTTACCTACCCTTCCAATATCACTCTCTGAATTCTAAAAACTTTACAATTAAATTCATAATTAACATCTGCGTTATTTCTGCCCCATCATACATCACTCTTCTGTGGGTGTATGAAAGACAACCAAAAACTTGTGATGCCTGTGTTTTTTCTCTCACTGTTGTTTTCACCATGACAGACCCCGCGAGAGGTGGCTCAGCAGGCTGTCGATGCAGATGTGCATTGCGTCGGTGTCAGCACCCTGGCAGCCGGACACAAGACCCTCGTCCCTGAACTCATTAAGGAACTGCATAATCTAAACCGTCCAGATATCCTGGTGATCTGCGGTGGAGTCATCCCCCCACAGGTAAACATGACTATCCACAGCCAGTAATTAACAGATCATGTGGTCTGAAATGATCAGTATTGATTTAGCCTGTGCTGTGACTTTTAAATTAAACTGTTAAATTGACATGCCTCACTTATTATAGAAAATATATATAAAAAATATTTAATATTAAACTGGCATTGACTAAATGCTGCACAGTATGGATTCCCTAGTTTAGCCAGTCATTTTTAAAATCCAGGTGCTGCACTTGTTACAAATCACTAAAGTTAGTTCATATAATTAGAAAAATTAGTCAGTTATATGGTGAAACAAGTTATATTTTACTGTAAAATATTGTGGTGATCATGTATTTTCATGTATTTATAGCAATAATAAATACACCTGCCCTCTGTCTTTTCTGGTTTATAAAGCATTTCTAAACATTATAATAAACGCACTGATCAGCCATAACATTAAAACCACTGACAGGTGATGTGAAAAACAACGATTATCTTGTTAAAATAGCTGATGTGTGTCAAGTGTAAGGATCTAAACAACAGAAAAATCTGTGAGCATCAGAACTCTCGACCAGGGAGCAATGGAGCAAGATGGCCTTGTTTGGTGAATCACATTTTCTTTGACATCATGTGGATGGCTGGTTGCTTGTACATCACTTACCTGGGAAAAGATGACCCAGGGATGAACTATAGGGAGAAGGCAAGCTATCAGAAGCAGTGTGATGGTCTGGGTCGGAACATTACCCAGAGCATCATGTTTACACACACAACACATACCTAAATGGAGTTGCAGATTATTACACTCCTTCATAGAAATGGTATTTCCTATGCCCTGTTTCAGCTAGACAATCTTTTTCTGAAAAATATTGCCTTCTTAAGACAACATCTTAAACACCGTTGAGACAACATCTAAACATGTGCCCATCATCCTCAGTTTTCAGGGGTCCATTCGAATCAGACTATTAAAATCCTGGAGGGAAACCAATTTCCCTCTGGAATTAATAAAGTTCTTATTAAATCTTGAATAAACCTTCTTTCTGTAACAATATGACCTGTATTAGTCCAGTACATGTCGTCTTGTAATTGGAGCTTACTGATGTCCTGCTTTTCCTGCTTTGTTTAAACTGAATAATGTTTATGTCATATGTCATGCAGGATTACGAGTTTTTGTATGAGAGTGGCGTCTCCTGTATTTTTGGTCCCGGGACCAGAATCCCGCAAGCTGCATTGGAGGTCATCGATAACATAGAGAAGAGTCTGGAAAAGAATCGCCAAGCTATGTAACTGGAACTGAACAGTACTCAGTACACTACTTATGATGTATGATTTCATCCAAGTTGTAGAAATCTGAGGGAATGTGGTTATTAAGCATTAATGTGTCACCGTTTCATATTCCACAACTGCTTTACTCTAGAGATTACAGTAAAAAAAAATATCTGTCTGCTGGAATAGTGAGATTGTGTAAAAACAAATATTCTTCTGAATAATCTCTAAGAAGTGATCATGAAAGCTATCATTGCTTAATTTGTGCTATTTCATGATGTTTCATTGATGCATTTTACTGTTTTGATCACACAATACATTCGATTGATTTACCAAATTCCTTGCTCAGAAGCATCATTTATGACTTTTGTAATGTCTACTAGATTAAGTGAGCACATTTTATTGGCCCTTCATCATTAATGGTAAATGGCCATATACAAACAGGATATTAAATATGTACATGGCCATTATACATGCAACAACTGTATGTACATGATTGAAGCTAAGTGTATTAAATAATTCTTTATAATAATGTAGGTGCGTGGTATTATTTTGCTCATTATGCTCAGTGGTTTACGTTTTTTTCATCAGTGCCTCATAGAGGTTGAGCTTTTAGTCCTGTCCTGCCTTCATCTACAGTTAAAAAGGATATGTATCTACACTACCTGATTTTTGATTTTCTCTCAAAATTTAAGTCCATGACTAAAAGTGCTTCTGTTTGGAGTTCTTTTAAAATTTTTGCCAATTTTTTTTTTTATTACAACTGATCATAATCAGCAACAATATGAATGAAAAGAAGAATCTTAAAAATATTTTATTCTTTTGACAATTCCTTTGTCTCTTTTAAATAAATAAGTAACAAAGCACACATAATCCACAATATTTATGCATATGCATGCTAAATCGTCATCTAGCATCTGTTTAAACTTATAGTAACTAATTTTTCCATTTTTCATGGATTATTTAAAAAAATATTTATTACGGTATATGATCATACAGTAGACACAATTTTTTTTTCAAAATGATCATTTTGTAGAATGTTTGATGCTATGCTTGTGTTGAGCTCATGGAAGCCCTTTCTGGTCACACTAATTGTGGTGGTGTCCATTTATTTGTTTAATTTTGAAAATTATATATATTTTAATGATATTTGGTTTGATCATGAAAAAATAATGAATGAATGATGCGTGAATTTCTCCAGCATTGTGAAAAGCACATTTTTAAATTATTTTTACTTAATTATTATTTTTCACACGTTCCATGATGACTTCCTCTCACACTTTCTCAGTGCTCTGAGACCGATAAAGGTTACTCATCAATAAACGCAGTGAGTAGAATTAAAACGCATCACATACAAAAAATACTTAAGTACAGATTCAGAATAAAAATCCTTTTTTTTTTTTTTCTTTCTAGTATTTGTACTTTGTAAAATGCAACCTCTGCTAAACAGCTACCACCCAGGGAGGCTGAAGCCTAACACATGCTTCTTCCAGTCATGTGTAACCAGCCGACTACATCTTTTTAAACTGCTGCATAAAACACATTCAGGAAACTGCAGGTTGATTGAAGGATTGACTGGAGGATTGAGGATTGAATGATTGATGGACTAAAATTATGCCTGAGCATTGCCCTTTTTGGTCGTTTACATCCAAACGGGAGGATGTGGATGCACATGGCGTTCAAGCTCACTATCTCGGGGGGGGGATAGAACGAAGGCTTTTACTGTATGTTGTGTTACTTGGGGCCCTTATTTCCAAAAACAAAAATCTCAGATTTTAAGAGAAGTAACCTTTCAGTAAATACCCTTTTCAGTATACAGTACAGGTATACTGTACATCTGCCCGCTGCCAGCGTGTGTGCCGACTTCAGCATTGATGCCAATTTTGTGCCTAAATAAAATTTGTTTGCCCTAAATATGAATCTTTTCACAATTGCCTTTCAGCCCCAGAGCCAGCATACAGTGGCTTATATGCACTCAGACCAAAGGGGGCTGAATAATTACGCACACCCCACTTTTCAGTTATTTATTTGTAAAAAATGTTTGGAATCATGTATGATTTTCGTTCCACTTCTCACGTGTTCACCACTTTGTTTTGGTCTTTCACGTGGAATTCCAATAAAATTGATTCATGTTTGTGGCTGTAATGTGACAAAATGTGGAAAAGTTCAAGGGGGCCGAATACTTTTGCAAGCCACTGTATGTGAGATCAGGAGTTTTTTAATGGTGATTTCTTGATGTCAGCAGCAAGTCATTGAGGGTACAAACTGACCTCACTGTTACAAGAGCATTGTACCGCATTTTGCATACATTCTTGATGGCGGTAGCTCCAGAGCAAAGGATCTCAGGAAGACAGAGTGCCAGGTCTATTGACTCTGCATCGTGCAAACACATTAACACCATCATTGTCTGAGGATGAGTCAAAAATGACCCTCACTCTGGCTGTAGACGTTGTTTTAAAGAACGTCTTTTGGATAATGTTTCTTTCTGTTCAAATCACTTTATCAATGGGTTGATATGCTTTCATATTCCCTCATTAAAAGAGTTTTAGCTAGAGCTTCAAGTCACGAATGCACCACTGTCTTCACTTCTTCATCAGAAGTAAATCTTCAGCATCATACGGACTGCATTTAGAGGAGCAAACAAAACCCATATAAACCACTGGACCAAACTTGGGCCTTTTGGATTGTGAGGTGGGAACTACCCACTGCACCTCCATGATGATCAATAATGTACAAAGTAAAACGACCAGTGACACTATATAAGCTTTTAGGCCACCTCAAATGACATGGCTCTTACCTCTAATCTCTCTTTCAGTCAATAAAATTAATAACCTTCATGTGGATTTATCCCGACAGGGTGCCGAGAGAGGAGCTGTGGTATTGTATGAGCACGTCTGGAGTGGCAGAGAAGTATGTCAGAGTGGTGCAGGACGTGGATGAGAGCTGTAGGACTTGTGTGGTGCGATGTGCCGTGGGTGTGAGTTCAAGTTGGAGGTGGGTGGAGAAAAGTGTCAGGTGTGTTGTGTGATAAAAGATTATCAGTGAGAATATAAGGAAAGTTGTACAGGACAGTGATGAGGCCAGTGATGCTTTACGGCTTGTGAGATGCTTGGACTGTTCTTTTAAAGTCATCCTACACAGTAGCCCCCCTGCTTCTGCTCTCGTCTAACAGCAGTCACGATTCTTTTCAAAGGTAAAGTGCAGGTTAATTTGTTTTATTTTGACTTTATATTTTGTATGACTTATTTTTATATAAATATTTTGGGTTGTGGAACAAATCATCAAAGTTTTCATTCTTTCTTATGGGGAGTAAATTTGTTCTGATATATGAGTGCTTTGATATGCATTATTCCGGAATTAATTATACAACGTTTGACTGTATATGTAAAAAAAAAAAAAAAAAAAGAAAGAAAAATGCATTTTCTTTCTGCACAGACAGCTCACATATCAGTGTTTGCTCTCTCAGTCTAAATGAAGTATTTACACAGAATTAAAGCATTCCACTTTCTGGTGCAATTACATATTTTGCCATTCAAAGGAGAAGGACAATTTATTCATCATTACTGATAAAGCAATTTGCATGGCTACCATAGAAACTTGTATAACCTTTGTACACTGTTTACAATGATAACTGCATGTACTTTGTTATTTCATCCTTGAATGTCGTTCCTGATGGTGCATCAAACAGAATATTTTCCATATGTATCCATGATGTGAGACATAAACTCTTGGTTTTAAAAATATGAAAGAAAGCCATAACCATCACTTTTTGTTTTGTAATTAAACATAAAATTATTTTGGCACTTACCAATCATTTTCACACAGCACTGACAATTGTTACATTCAATTCATTGGATTAAACTTTAACACACCACATTATGGATAATTTCTGTATATACAGAATGCTTAGCCAGCTCTTTTTGTATAATTCCTCTGATGTGCACATTAGTTTTCATGTAGCCTGCATGACATAATGAAATGAAATTGGTGAGCATAATGAAGATAACACTGTTGTTGTATTCTCATAAAAAGTAAGGAAAGTAATATGAACAAAGTAACTACATTTCAAAGTAAACAATGTTGATTAGTTAATTACAAAGTGACATCAATCCAAGCAGTGGTTCATCATTTAAAGCAGATGCTTACAGTACATTTATAAACACACAAATAAATGTATATATTACATATAAAGTTAATTGAAGATTAATTTCTAGCTACGTAAATATAGTAATCAAATGCCTCTCTGTAAAAAAGCATTTCCACAATATTACACATATTAAACAGATATACACAATAACCAGATTGTTTGAAAGTCATATACTTCATCTACAGAAAAATATGTTTAAGAATTTTTAATTTTTTTTTTACAGTAAATGAAGTACAAGACCGTGTAGAATATAACAGTATACACAAAAGTTAAGCTGATCATGCCCGTAAGGATGGAATTAAAAGTCTCATCACTTTGTTAACTAAAATAAACAGACTTAGTCTGTTACAGTATCTTTGCCATATTTAGTTTTTCTGGTCCATAAAATTTAATTATATGCAAATGTCTAATAATCATTAATAATTAAAAACTACTGTGCTCAGCTAATGATGTCAACTTATCTCATGGCCAATTTTAATTCGATATAACTTTACACCATAGGGTCAAAAGTATAGGGGCACCTGATCATTGCACCACACCTTCTCTTAACAGAGGAGTCTATTGTAACAGAAACGTCTGGGATTGAAGGTTCAAAAGTTACATATTGAGCTGTAATGTCCAAAACACAACAAGCTGGTGTCCACAACATTGTGGCCATATAGTATAGGTTTTGTAAAATGATAAAATAAAATTGTTTAGATTATTAATATGAATATCATGTACTGTATATCACATGTATACACCTCACACCATACAGTACATAAAAACTATGAAATCATAAGGTGTGATCTTGCATTAAACTGACAAATTAACCAAACGATTTTATGTAATATGTTTGATTTGAATATAACGTATTATTAGCAAAATTTCATTGAATTTGTCTGACACTAGAATCATGTGTTGCTTTCAATTCCTTTCTTTTAACGGTGAATGTCAATAAAGCAACAACTGGCACATTAATTGTGATTTCTATTAACAATAATTTACACATATGCTCTCTACTCATAATTGTTCAATTATATAATTATAATTAAAAGTATGTATACATAACTAAATCACTTGTCACACCTTAAATAAAGACATCTACTTATTTTCCACTATCTCTCTGGTACGCCTGCAATATATGCTGGTTTTTTTTAACTGGTCCATTACAATTCCTACCATCACACTCTTTGATCATATCAAACATCAACCAGCAAAGTAAATGTTTGGTTGGGAATTCCCATTCAATATAGCAAACAAGGCAATTGATGGAGCTTCAATAGAAGTAAAGCAAAGCACTGACATACATTAGGTAAGCTCTTACTTAACCACCGACATTTGCGTAGTTCAGACCGAGGGCAATTACTTCAAATTGAAGATATTCCACTACCATTGGGAATTGGAAGAGTCAAAACGTTTTCAGCTTGAACTGCTGGGACAGACAATCTAAATGATGTTTAACCTAATCATGTTTATTTCTTATTAATTTTACTGAATATTACATAATAAATATTCTCGAATATTGGATACAGTGTATGTGATTGGATCCATTTATTTTTTTTGATCAAAGTTTTTTTATTTATTTTCAAACTATACAGAAAAAAACCCACAAGAAAACACAACAAAAGAGAACACAAAAACCAACCCCCCCATCCCCCCCAACACCAGACAAACACAAGGATGCCATAACAATCACATGTCCATAAATTTTTTTTTAAATTAAATAAAATAATAAGTAAGTAAGTAATCTTCCCCACACACTTCCTTTACAGGACAATAATATCTGCGTTCAGGCCCTCAGCAAAAGTTAAGAAAGGCTGCCAAATATCATAAAATATGTCAGTAGACCCTTTAAGTGTATACCTAATTTTCTCCAATTTAAGGCAGTACATCACTTCCCTTATCCAGTGGCTAAATGTTGGTGGATCCGGGTTTTTCCATTTAGTCAGAATTAATCTCCTAGCTAAAAGGGAACAGAAGGCAAGTATTTTAATTTTCCTTTGGTCAAAAAATTTTCCTTTGTTTTCTGGAGGCTCACCAAACAATGCTACAAATGGAGTCGGCTCTACTATCTCTCCAAATATTCCAGAAAAAGTATCGAAAATCTTGGTCCAGAACATGTAGAGTCTTGGACAAGTCCAGAACATATGCAGCAGAGTTGCAGGAGCCTGTCTGCATCTGTCACATGTGGTGTCTATATCAGTTTTAATCTTAGAAAGTCTAACTTTTGACCAGTGTAGACGATGCACAATCTTAAACTGTATTACAGCATGTCTAAGGCAAATGGATGATGAAAAAATTCCCTGTATTATTTTGTGCCAGATTTCCTCTGAAATTGGTTCATCTAAATCTGTCTCCCATTTATTCCTGAGTAAGTCTAAGGGTGTTGCTTCATACACATTGAGTATTTCATAGATCCTGCGTATAGTTTGTTTTTGGACTGATTTACATTCAAATATTGAATCTAATAAAGAAAGTGGAGGGCATGATGGGAAATTATTAGAATTCAATGCCACAAAATTCCGAAGCTGCAAATACCTATAAAAGTGTGATTTAGGAATGTCGTATTTCTGTACTAACTGTTCGAAGGATGTAAAATTGGATCCATTTATATAATTATTTGGCAACACTGCCAACCTAAGGGTGTTGTTGGTCACAATAAATAGCTAGGTAAGCAAAAAGACATCAATAAAACCCTGCAGTATATGAAAAGAAATCCCAAATGTATTGATCTCCTGAGGTATGAATTGTGCATCAGCATATGTGCTTTTGAAATGAAATTTCCGTATGGACGTGTTCTTTGGTTGTAGATCCTTTGCATACCATGTATATTCCATTTTCTACAAGATTATTGGGCTGAGAGCCACGGGATACCTGGGATCTAGTGCATACCTGGAGAAAGTGCTTTGCCTCCTGTTTAAAAGACTTGCTGTAGATGTAATAGATTAGTGGGTTATAGACAGTGGAAGACTTGGCAAAGAGGCAGGGAAGCATACTGACATACGGGGTGATGGAGGACGTTGAGTACATCGACCATAAACTTACTATGCCATAAGGAGTCCAACAGCCAATGAATCCAGCGCTGATCAGAACAGCAATCTATAAGAAATATGTTAAAGGGTTGAATTTTATTCAAATAAACTTGCATTTGGTTTCACATGCCATGTGTAATTAATATAGTAGATATCAAATACAATATTAAACACAATTGAAAGGCAATGTATATGATTTATGTACAGTATATCTTATAGTAGGTGATGTAGTGTTAATTATTACTAATAATCAGTTAAACACTGTTCATTAAGAATATGTTACAATCGTGATAAAGTTCATATTTCACTGACGTACCAGTACAGCTAATATACACTTACTGGACACTTTATTAGGAACATCTGTAAACCTAATCATTCATGCAACTCTAATTTACATTTTAGCATTTGGCAGAGACTCTTATCCAGGGTGACTTACAATTTAATTTTTATCTCATTATACATCTAAACAGGGTTTAAGGGCTTTGCTCAAGGGCTCAACAGTGTTTGAACCTGGGGACGTCCAGAGTGTAATCCGATGCCTTAACCATTGAATTACCTCTGATCGCATTCTCTAATCAGCCAATCATGTGACAGCAGTGCATAAAGTCATGCCAGCAGCCTCAGGTAAAGTACAGTATACATCAACCTTGACTGTTGATTGATGACTTTTGGTTCCAGATGGACTGGGGTGAACTGCATTTTATTATTTTTTTTATAACTGCTGATCTCCTAATGTTGTTCCACAAAGTCTTTACTGATTTTTATATTACGTAACTCACCAACATGAGACGACGCTGGATCTTTACTTTGCGCTGGATGAAGTTGGCATTTTCTAAAGTCTTGTAGGATAAATGGAGTCGAAGGATGATGCCAGAGTAGCAGCAGATGATTATGATGGCTGGTATGACCAAGTTCATGGCAAACAAGCTGATGACAAAGAAAGGGCTGTGCTCCTTCATTTCTGCCCAGGCCAGTGTGCAGGAAAGACCAAAAGGTTCAGGGCCATATGTACCCACACCGATCAAAGGAAAAACAGCCCATAAGAGAGCGTAGAACCATGTACCTGCCAACAAGACCTGCACCGTCCTTTTACTAATTTTCTCTGCTAAACACAGACAGAGACACATATGCACACAGTGAAGGACTATGGAATGAAGAGACAGAATCAAAAAAACATAAAACACTTTGCTTGTTAATTTTAGTTTAAATAGGGACACAGCTAATCAAGGATTTTAATTCCTGTAATATTTGCAAGCAGCTACTGTTACACCACTTAAGAGCCTACTATGTGGGAAGCAAATAGAAAAATACAGTAGGCTTTGGAAATGAACATACTGTAAACTGATATTTAGTGTTGGAACTCAGAATTATTCTGCTCGTTTCACAGTAAATTACAGTATGTGAATGTTATTTACACATTATAAAAATTAGAGGAAGTTCCAGTTTTCACTATAAAGATGGATATCTGCAGTACTCACTTTGTGACTGTAGTGTCTGGGATCCGGAGAAGCGCACTACAGCCATGACTGTCAAGGTGGCTATGCTGGCTACACCAAAGAAGAACCCCATCCAGCCATAGTACATACACGTGGCTTCACCCCCTAACCAAGAATGATTCCATGATGATGCTACAGCAAGAGGATACATTGAGACTGCTGCACCAAGATCTGTCACTGCCAGGTTCACACTGAGGAGCTCAGGGGGCTTCATGTGAGAAGATCTCTTGTATGCCAATAAAAGGACCAGGAGATTCCCCAAAATGGACAAAATAGCTAAATATGACACAAAAATACATTTTATTTTAGTAGAAATGTACCCTTGTAATCAATGCTGGGCAATCAATATCAAGTCAATTTTTGTCTCTATTTTTCTGTTATAATCCTTTTTTGTTCATGTCTTTTCATGCCAAGTTATTCAGTTTGAAAGGGTCAGTCAGGCGAGGTACAGTACACAGTGTACAGTATTTCTGGAGTGTACAGAATTTAAACTCCACAAATATTCTTTTATAGATTTCTAGTTGTAAGTCATCTTTAAAATTTTAAAGAGACATGTAGCTGTACGTTAGTTGTAGAGTATGGCCACTTAAAATGTTAATGTCATAAAAGTGCTATTTTAAAAAATATATAATTTAAAAGTGTTTTGACACATTATAAAACAGTTCAAGCAATCTTGACTGGAGAAAACACACACACACACACACACACACACACACACACACACACACACACACACACACACACACACAAATATATATACACAGCTATGGAAAAAAAATAAGAGCCCACTGCAGTTTACTCCAGAAAACTACTGGAATGTCATCAAGAGGAAGATGGATGGTCACAAACCATCAAGCAAAGCTGAGCTGTTTGCTTTTTTTGCATAAGAGAGTGGTATAAAGTTACCCAACAGTAATGTGAAAAACTGGTGGAGAGCATGCCAAAACGCATGAAAGCTGTAACTGCAAATCAGGGTTATTCCACCAAATACTTATTTCATAATGTTATTTATCCAAAGCATTAACACAATTTGTTTACAAATTATTTGCATTTTATTGTATTTGAGTTATTAAAGCTCTGCAAATATTGCATGATCTTGGGTTATTTTAATGTGTTGTGGTTTAGTCATTTCCTTTAAATATACACTCTAAATCAAACTGTTTATCTCACCAATACATGCACCTGTAAGAAATAGGAAAAAACATAAGGAATTTATTATTTTGCAGTGGAGTTTTTTTTTTCTCAGAAAACATACACACACCAAACTGTATATACATATACTGTATATCTCTCCATTTCACAGTCAAATCAGAAGCATCGTACCCATTTAACCCGCGAGAGCAGGTGCCCTAATTTTTAAGATTAGATGCCTGCAGGAACTCTTATTCTAATTCTATTTTTAATTATGCTTACTGATACAATTTTGAAACCAAAGGTGCTTTTCTGTATGTTTATATTGTATAAATATTATATATATATATATATATATATATATATATATATATATATATATATTATTTTTTTTCATTTAAAATCCGGATAGTGCCCACTGGATGGTCCTCCCTATTTTTAGAGAATTTGCTTCATTCCCACTATAGAGGGCTCTGTAGTATCGTCTATTAGACCGCTCACCAGCGTGGCTGTAGGCCTAGCAGAGAGATTGGAAGCTGATAGTGTTAGTGAGAGATATGAATAACCAATCTCAGCTCAGGACATTACAACATTATAATTTTTCGATAATAGCATTATTGTTTAACTCATAATAGCATTATAGCATTATTGATTAACTCATAAATGATTAACATTGAGCTTTTTGTCCTTATCAATAAGTTTCTTTATGTGTCACATTTGTTGGACATTTGATTTACTGTAGATGACAATCCACACCAGTCTAAAAATAAATAAATAAATTCATGTGTGAAATCTGCAGCACTCCACATCACATCAAAACAATGCTGATATGCAGCACAACAGCATGACCGTGAGTGTGATCTTGTTTAACTATAACAAATTCATACAAAATCAGTCTAAATTTGCACTTAATATGTATTGTATCTTACTATGCACTTTTAACCTATAAGGAAATACAATTAGTTAATATATCTATCTATCTATCTATCTATCTATCTATCTATCTATCTATCTATCTATCTATCTATCTTTATTGCTTCGTGTAGCATTTTAATTCAGAGAAATATTGTTTTCATCATTTGTTTAAAAAAAAACAATACACACTGATAATTGTTAGAACTACTGTATCTATATTTATAGAACATTTAGATGTATAGAAAATGACCGAAACTACTAAGCCAGCAAAGAACACGACAAAACATGTGATGTCACGAATTAGTTCTGATCTGGCTAAAGAATTGTGGTACTTAAATGCAGCGGGTTTAGTTCAATGGAACAAATATATGGCAGGACATTTACTTTCTGCAGCTGGGGTGTCAGAAAGTAAATGTCCTGCACAAAAGTGACTAAAAGATGGGAATTCCCAAATGAATTATGAACTTCTGCTGCAAATTTCTCTACATGATGTTCAAGAAACAACCAAGCATCCATGGATTGAGGGAGGTGACCCCAGAGTGTTGCAGACGTCTTTCTGACAGGTGGATCAAGCAGGCTTTTGAAGGATACAGTCCTTAATATTGAAAATTTATTTTGGTATAGAAATTCTATTGCATAAAATAACAAATTATTATCTTATCAATTATTGTCTTTAAAATAATAATTTATAAATAATTTTTTTTTTATGAAATTTCACTTTTGTTAGAATATTTTTGGCCACTACTAACCAGGACATTCACAATAATAATAATAATAATAATAATAATAACTAAATAAATAAAACATTATTGGCCAATTAATTAACATGCAGTAATAATAACAATAAAAAACCCTCTAATTAGATAATAGTTTTACCTATTATGAGCAGAAAGGCTCCGACTCCATAATCCACCGCGGGAGGAAGTTTAGAAGAATAAATATCCATAAGGAAACTGGAAGTGCGTTTTCCTAAAGCGTGGAGAAGGACTGCGGCGCGGACAGACACAGAGAGACACAGAGAGACAGAGGGACCTGTGTGATTATCAGTAGTGTCAGTGAACAGGTTGACTCTTTGAGTCGGATCTTTAGGTGAATAAGGCTGGGAGCCGACTCGCATCTCTCATGTACTCTGTCCCGCTACAGTGTCTGCGGAGACCCCGCCAGCTGTGTCCACTATATTCCCGCTAATTGCTTTAGGAGTTTTATCACTTGATTGGATTTAGCGCCAGTTTTGTGTGCGCGCGTGCGTGCGTGTGTGTGCGCGCGCGCTGAGCTACTGTTTGTTGCAATGGTGTGTCTAGAATACAGAACAAAATCATTACAATTAAAATCTTGTTCTAGTGTTATGGGCACACAGGAGCACATACATTGTTACTGGATGAGTGATTAGACATCTGCATTTCAGAATGCATTTGATGCTGCTTGATTAAAAAAAAAAAACTACTGTATATTGTTTATATCTATTTGAAATACTCACTCATTTAACTTCTATACCGCTTTACCCTCTATTCAAGGTCATGGGGGGGGGGGTTGGCTGGAGCCTATCCCAGGAGACTTATAGTAAGGACACAAGGCGGGGTACCCCCAGGACAGGGTGCCAATCCATCATAGGGTACCCATATACTGCAGGCAATTTGGGAACATCATTCAATTTATTTTTTCAAAGTTTTTGTTCAATACATCTACAGTATTACACCAGGATCAGGAAGCTGTGATTAATAATATACTTTGCAAATTAAA
Organism: Channallabes apus; assembly: GCA_030522415.1. Classification (NCBI taxonomy): domain Eukaryota; kingdom Metazoa; phylum Chordata; class Actinopteri; order Siluriformes; family Clariidae; genus Channallabes; species Channallabes apus. Next base: position 26,070,690 of record CM060128.1, on the reverse strand, counting down.
CATTATATGTGCCCCAAAATTGACAATTTTTCAGCGTTGTACTGTCTCACTTCAAACACTTTCTAATGATGAAAAAAATGCTTTCATCTTCTAGAAGCATATGACCTGTAAAATTGTTGCTTAAATTAAAGCATTCTGTGCAAAATTATTTTCCCCCCAAAAAATCTGTAATGTTCATACCAATGTCAAAATCATGTTGCAATATCTGAAAAAATTGTATTTTAGAATAATGTACTTTCCGGTTTATGTCTTTTCATGTTAAATTTAAATTGGCCAAGTTTCATCTGAAGGACAATTAGGATCATTGAAGGATTTGAAATAAAAAAAGTTATAGACACTGCGTAAAAGGGCATGAAATTGTAGTTAGCAAATGTGTTTCTTTTTACCTGATAAGCATATAAATGTGTATGCATATTCAACAACATAGAAATGAAGCATGGATTGGAATATAAGAAACATTAAGTATTATAAAAAAAAAATTTTTAATATGAACCTCTGAAAATATCTTTTGCAGGTGTTTAGAGTTAATTAGTTGATTCAGATGATTAGGTTAATAGCTGGTTTAGAGAACCTTTTCATGATATGCTAATTTTTTGAGATGTGTAATGAATGTGAAAATATATGAAAGTCTAATGTTTATCAGTACATTACAGAAAATAATGAACTTTATCACAATATGCTAATTTTTTGAGAAGGACCTGTACAACATGCTACACATGGCAAATGATTAAACAAGCTAAGAAGGTACCTACCGAAAAAAGCTAAATAGTGGTGCTAATCAAGGGAAACACAAAACAGGTGCAAGTGATCTGGAAGGCATGTAATAAGGGCCTGTGATTTGCTAGGGATTATGGGTAGTGTAGTTCATCATCATTACCTCCACTGACCTGATGTGACCATACTTTAGAGAGGACCTCAGAATCTAGAGCTGTTGGAGTAAATTAGGGCTTACCTCCTTAGAATTAAATGACATATTGTGGCCAGATTGTTTTTAAATATGTTGGATATTGCTTTGTGCACTGGTGCGCTGCCCGCAGTCATGTTAGAACAGGAAGGGGCAATTCCTAAACTCTTCCTACAAAGTTGGGAGCATGAAATTATCCAAAATGTTTTGGTATTTTAAAACCAAGAGTACTTTAAGAGTACAGTACCTTTCACTTGAAAGGTACCTTACCTTGACCCTTGAAGTAAGGGCCGAGCCCAACTCCTGAAAAACAACCCCACACCAGGTTCAACAAGTCTGTGCACCAGTGCACAAAGCAAGGTCCATAGACATGATTGAGCAATTCGATGTGGAAGAACTTGATTGGCATGCATTGTTCTGATTTAGCTTTTGAGGACAACAAGCAGTTAGTTAGCTTTATTGAATAAGGACGAAAGCCAGATACCTCGTTTTAGCTGTTTTAGGAGTTTTTGCTAACGCTGCTATAAAATCCCTACAATGCCAGTGCAGGCAAAAAAGTTGCTTGACTTCCCATCTGCCCATTCCCATTCAAGTCACATGACCATGTATAGGATATAAAAGTGACTCAGATCCAATCTGAAAAACAATAGATTTGTGCATTCAGACAGCCCTAAAAATCAGATCTGTGTCACTTTAGGGTAATTTTTTTTGTTTTTGTCCAGTTTTTGTCGATTAATTTGTTAAGATTAATATTATTGGGCATGGATATCATTTATATCTGCTCCATGATGACACTCTGCTGGTGTCCTGCAAGGCTCAGTAACTGATCCTCTTCTACTCTCCTTCACTAATAAATCTTTAGTGAGGTCATATCCTCACATGTATACTCAGATGTGTACTCCCTATATTTCAGCAACATGTAAAACCATCTTTAGCAGCGATAATGTTACTTTTTAAAATCTAATGAATGAATGAAGTCATGTGTGAGGGCCAGGTGTAGCTCAGTGGTTAAGGCATTGGACTACGGTTTGGAAGATCCTAAGTTCAAACCCCACAACCACCAAGTTGCCACTGTTGGGCCCCTGAGCAAGGCCCTTAACCCTCAACTGCTCCGATGTATAATGAGATAAAAATGTAAGTCGCTCTGGATAAGAACATCTGCCAAATGCCTAAATGTAAAAACAAGGTGTTCATCAGTCCAATCCCTTTTTACTGAGGAGTCAGGTGGCTTGGAGGAAGAAGCTGTTACACTTTATTATTAACTCTGATATAATAAATAATGGAGTGTTTATGGTTCTCTTGTTTACTCATACTGCACATCAAAAGAGGTATAGAGTATAGGTCTTAAGCCTAAGTAAATACTGTAGGTGGCCCTATCGGCACTACATCATAAAGCACACACAAGTCACATGTTTTATACTAATATTTACTGCATTTACTGCAAATACTGTATAGGCAAATATTTGCACTGTTTCAGGTACTATTTGCTATAAACTTCTGGTTTTAGATACTAAATTGCATTTCATTGCTGAGTACCAGGAACATGCAACAACTATAAAGTTCTATCTATCTATCTATCTATCTATCTATCTATCTATCTATCTATCTATCTATCTATCTATCTATCTATCTATCTATCTATCTATCGTTATGGCATACTTGTTCTGTCTTATTCCAATATTGCTGTTCATTTGTAAACAACTTTTGTCTACTGTAAGATATACATTGCTTTCAGCTAGCCTCCATAGTGTAAAAAATTTCAAATATATTTTGAAATCTTCAGGGGTATATTACAAAGATACTAACAAAGAATAATAGCCTACAGTATAACAACATTGGCTTTTACCAACTGTTGCAACTGAATTTCGAAAAATTGCTACTGTATTGTAAATTGCAAATTGATTTTATATAAATACTTACAGATTGGCACCCTGTCCAGGGTGTACCCCGCCTAGTGCCCGAAGTCTCCTGGGATAGGCTCCAGGTCCTCCGCGACCCTGAACACAGGATTAAGCGGTATAGAAAATGAATGAATGAATGAATAAATACTTACACTCACTCACTCATCGTCCATGCCGCTTTATTTTGTATGCAGGCTCATTCTCCGTACCACTGTACAGGGTTGCAAGAATCCTGAGCCTATCACAGGAGACTTCCCAGGGTACACCATAGATGGAGTGCCAATCCATCGCAGGGCACAAACATACACACACAGTTACATGATCATTCACACACTACGGGCAATGTACACCAATTAGCCTAATCTGCATGTCTTTGGACTGTGGGAGGAAACTGGAATGCCTGGAGGTAACCCATCAAGCCCAGGGAGATTCAGTCAATCCTGAGATGGGAATCGAACCCAGAACTTGGGAGTGCAAGGTAGCAGTCCTTATCACTAAGTCACAGTGCTGTCACAGTTGGCCCTCGATGCACTTAATTGAACTTATTTGTCAATAGAAGTTATTTTGTCAAAATGATCATTGTAATAATGCACTCAAACCATACTTTAAAATTCAAGTTTAAATATCAAATGATCCTCTATAGTCAAAATGTTGTGTAACTTTAGCATAATTTGTGCACTTACTTAAGCTTATAGTTCAGTGCATTATGTGTACAATATATTTTGTTTGTATAATATGACTGCAAGACTGCACTGAAAGCCCAGTTATAACACATCATGTTTAACATGGTATAGTAGTGCATACAAATATTCTTGCCATTGTTGGGTAATCTTTAATTCACAAATTTTATCTAGCAGTGTTACAAAACATCTCTGAATGTGTCATTGAACTTTAAAGTCTCTTGATGACATGATGACAAGGTCAGCTTGAGCTTTTGTACTGCAAAAAAATTAATTGCATGAATCAGTCCAAGGTCTTTTATCAATAGTGTTTTTTTTTTGTGTTTTGTTTTCAGTTCAAGGCAAAAGAGGTGCTTGTCTCTTGTTCATTCACTCATTGGCATGCATGTCAGGAGGTCACAATGCTGTGGTGGTAAAAGGGTAATGTACTGTATTTCAGCAACCTTGTATACATGGTCCTGTTTAGTATAGAAAGTAAATTCTGCATTTGAAAAAAGGATATAAATTAATGTAGCCCGACCAAACAGTTTAAATACCCAGAAGTATAATGGGAATATGTGCTTCATACTACATACTACAATTTCATGCAGAACTGTCAGTGCTGGACTATAGTACTGAGTATACTGTACATGTTATGTTAATTATTTATTTTTAAGCTACTGTGTAGACTTTGTAATGTATATATTCATTCATTCATTTTCTATACCGCTTAATCCTGTGTTCAGGGTCACGGGGGATCTGGAGCCTATCCCAGGAGACTTCGGGCACTAGGCGAGGTACACCCTGGACAGGGTGCCAATCCATCGCAGGGCACAAACACATACACACACTCACACACCCAATCACACACTACGGGCAATTTAGGAACGACAATTAGCCTAACCTGCATATCTTTGGACTGTGGGAGGAAACCGGAGTACCCGGAGGAAACCCGTAATGTATATACGTATAATTAAAAACAAATTAATGCTTTTGCAAGTTGGAAGGCTTATTATCACCTGTGGTCCTTATGCTGGCTTACGTTTTTGTTGTTTAGAAAGAATGACTACATATTGAGATTTGTTTTTGAAGATTTTTGTAAGGACCACACAATTGTTTTTCAGACTGTGATAACCAGAAACACAATACAACTGAAGTAGAGTAATTCTTTTTCCCCCCTAGGAAAAAATGTGTATTTTATTAAAAAAGTTAATTGATGTCAGCACAGTTTCTTAGTTGTTAGCACTGTAGCACCTCCAGGTTCTGGGTTTGATTCCTGCCTCAGGTTTGTGTGCATGGAGTTTGCATGCTCTCCCTGTGCTTGGTGGGTTTCCTCCAGTTGCTCTGGTTTCCTCCCACAGTCCGAAGACATGCAGATTAGGCTAATTGGCGTAACAAAATCACCCGTAGTCTGAGTCTTTGTGTATGTGTGTACCTTGTGATGGATTGGCCCCCTGTCCAGTCTCCTGGGAGAGGCTCCAGGCCCCCCCATTACCCTGTATGCAGTATATCACAGTATAGACAATCATGATATGAATTGATCACATTAAGTCACAAGTTATCTGTGTGGTACTAAACTTTAGTATTGTTATGTGGTCCAATTCTTCTACACAATTATCAGTGATAATGCATGACACCTGGACGTGCACCTTTATAAACCCTCCGTGTGCGGCGTTCTGTGTGTAAACTGTTTAAATTATATCATTCAAATGAAAGATTTGCTTTGAGGGATCGCTTTATTGAGAGAACACTTGTTTTTAAATATTGTCATGTGAATAAACATTTTATTTAAAGAGAACTTTAACTGAGAGAAAGTTTGATGTACTGCATTATGCCTGAATACATTACAATGGCATCGGAGAGAACATGAACAGTATTTGAGTATGCTCTTCTCATGGGCAGCAGATAAAATGAACCTGCACTGTTCTTGATCTGGGACCAGACATTAATTACATAATCATATAAAAAAAAATTTTTGCCATATAAACAAACAATACACACATCATGAAGTGGATCATTTCATCGCTTTCACTTAAACAATATCACACAAGAGTGAGTGATGTTGTAATGGATATCAGCATGGATGTGATGTGGTCTGCAACTTGTGCACCATCAGTTAGTAACCAACAGTTAGTTTAATAAACAGGGGTAAAAGTCATTTTAAATCAGGGTACTATGTAGCCAAAAGATGAGGACCATGGAAATGCTGAACAGTGCTGAGTAACAAGAATTATGTTATTTTTGTTTCAGGGGTTGAATCCAAATAGCACAAAATGGATAGCTAGTGTGCTATAGTAGTACCCTTGATCTGGGGTTAGAGAGGATTTAGGATTCAGTTAGAAGCTAGTCAGCTTTTTAGCTAATGTTATTTGTAAATGGAACAACAAGGACGAATCAGGGGACCTTCAGAATGACTTAGAAGCAATTACTAAGGAGACCAAATGTTAAGATGACATAAGGTTATCAAATGTGTTTTATTTCTGTGACTTGTTTTGAATGTGGGTTTTGGCAGTCAGTCGCTCTCCCCTCTTTCCAGTACAAAACTCCATTTATCCTCTCTCAGCAGCTGAACACTAAACTATGGAAGATGTTTAAAAATTACAGTACATAGTCATTTATCCACATCAAAATGTTCTTTTTTCCATTGATCTGCATTATGAAGGCCCGTAAAGTCCTTTTGCATTTCAGGCCACACAGAGTATCCCATGCAGGCCACCTCTGTCTTTTAGGCATTAATAAATATCATCCTATCCTAAATAGACCAATTAATCAGGGATCTAAGTTCGTCAAAGGGAATTTTAGTTCCAAATCCCGTGTGCAGAACCAGACCAGCACCTGTCTTGGGTGTAGTTGAGGTTGTGGGTGATGAAGTTGATCATGATTTTTCTGTTAACAGATTTTATATAAATAATTTTCAGGGAGAAGCAGTAGTGGTGTATTGACATGTTAATTTATTAAAACTTACTTATAAATTTAGTCATCACACATACCTACAGTACAGTCATGTTCAAAAGTTAGTACCCCCTCTTTTAAATAAATAAATCCTTAGATGAACAACAACATTTTCTCTCACTGTGCCATTATAGATTTAATCAAAATGAAGCCAAAAAGAAAAGAAAAAAACATGCGTGCAACACTAAGTCCCCCCTGATTCAATAGCTTGTAAAGCCACCTTTACACAACATTCCTTCAGTTCATTGAAGTTTTGGGACATTCTTTTATGCACAGCTCTCTTAAAGTCCTGCCACAGCAATTGGGCTGAAGTCTGGACTCTGACTGGGCCATTCCAAAACCTTGATGCTTCTTTTTTTTTTCAGACATTCTGATGTAGATTTACTGGTGTGCTCTCTTACTTGTCAATCACTATAGCGCTCAGGTCCTGTCATTCTTCTAAACAAGATCGCCCTGCCACCACCATGCTTGAACAACTTCACTTTGGTCTGATCTGTCCATAGGACATTGTTTCAGAAGTCTTGTAGTTTGTTCAGATGCAGTTTTGCGAACCTCAGTCGTGCTTCCATGTTTTTTTTTTTTAGACAGAAGAGTTTTCTCCTGGCAACCCTTACAAACAAACCATACTGTACATGTTGAGTCTTCTTTGAATTGTGCTGTCATGGACTTTAACATTTAACATGTTCAATGAGGCCTGTAGGGTCTGAAATGTACAGTAGCACTGAACGGTCTGAACTTGTGGTGAACGTGTTGGGACGTCCACTTCTTGGAAGATTGGCAGTTGTCTGGAATGCTTTTCATTTGTAAATAATCTTTCTCACTGTAGAATGTTGAACTCCATATTGAAATGGCTTTATAACACTTTCCAGATTGATGTGCAGCACCAATTGCTTCTCTAAGACCATTGCTTGTGCCTTTCCCTCTTTGCACTGGGTTAACACACATACCTTAATGTTCCAAACCAGCAAACTGCCAAAACATATGCTTTTATTGAGGTCTACTGCTGATGATCAATTAATCAAAGTCTGATGCAACTTGCCTTCTTAAATCCTGTAGAAGCAGTAAAGGGGGACCTTGGAATTGTCTACATTTCCTTTCTTTTTTTTTTTTTTTTTTGTTGGCTTCATTGTTGTTAAATAAATAATGGCATGATGAAAAAAGCTGTATGGTGTCGTTTGTCTGAGGTCATATTTGCCTAATTCTAAAACCCACTGCAATTCGATTATTTTTATGAATCACATAGAATTTAAAGAGGGGGCACTAATGTTTACACCTGACTGTACATGAACACTTGAACATTAAAGGGCAGAATGTATAGACAAACAGTTCTTTATTCTGCATCTATTATTTTGGGTTTAATGTATAAATATTAAATCTGATATAAAACTCTCTCATATTTAACTGTTATAACAGATAAAGGCAACAACAAGGTTATATCTTCTATATCAAGAAAAAAAAATGTCTAAAACTAAACCAAACTAAATAAAATAATGCTGGATCACAGGTCCTGTAAAGCAGAAAGTCTCTTTGCAATACTTCATTCATACCGCTCTGAGGAAGCTTGTAATAGAATTTTATCAAGAAATAGTTTTCAATGCAATGACTTTATCCATAAGAACTCCTCATCCAAGGAGAGATGTCAATTAGAGATGTTTTTTCAATTTGAGGCAGAAATTGATTTCTTTATTTGTTCTTCATCACATGAATGCATGAGCCATGATGCTAAGAGAGGCTTTAAGGTAGAGACTCATCCAGCAACAGTCTACTGCATTGTGAGTTATTCAATTGTTGTTTGGAAAGAGTACAGCAGTCATCTGTATCAGGGTATTATTTTTTAGGACAATAGAACGTTCAGGGCAGTAGAAAATGGCTGCTCAAAGAGTAAAAGAACAGCGGCTTTGTATGGGATTGCAATAATGTGGATATGGAGTGTGGTTATACAGTAGATAATCATTGTTTCTCATTGATACTCCACGCCTGTTTGGTGCTTCCTTCCCGAAATTTGCCGGCGGGAAGTTCAGAATTCAATTGAGAATTGTGGCGCAGAGGTGGACGCTCCAGCTTCAGAAACTAAAAGTCCCGCCACATATTTGTTCCATCCATTAACTAAACCAGCTGACAAAAAACCAGCCAGATAAAAAAATAATTAATGGAATCATATATTTTGTGCACAGGCAAATCCAGAGGTGGAAAGAGTAATAAAGTTTTGATTTTAAGTAAAAGTACTGTTACTTTAGTGAACTTTTACTGAAGTACAAGTAAAGTTACCCTTATAAAAATCTACTCAAGTAAAAGTAAAAAGTAGCTCATTAAAAATTTACTCAGAGTAAAAGTTACTGAGTTACTTTGTTTTTTTTTAACAGCAGGGTTGGGATGGGGAATGGAACACAGTTGCATAATAAATCTGTTCCCTTTGTTGTGCTTGAAATCAAAGTGGTCGCTTAAATATGACCAGGGGTTTGCTTCATAGAAATTTGTTGGCATTTCATTTCCAGCTGTGTCTGCATCACCGACATCTGTTTTGTCTGTCTCCATCGTTCTTGTGAATTTATCCACGCCCATCAGTCAATCAGTGCAGTGGTTTCCAGAGTGCAATTTTTTCCCTTAACCGTTGTATTATTTGTATTATTTTTTATTTTAATTCATTTGTTTTTACTCAGTAGCGAATATGATTTAAAATGTATTGAAGTACAATAATTTTAACAAAACATTCTTAAGTAAAAGTAAAATTACAGATTTTAAAAACTACTTTAAAAAGATGAAGTACACAAAAAATACTCAATTACAGTAATGCGAGTAAATGTAATTCATTATCTTCCACCTCTGGGCAAAACTGTGATATCAAACATGCATATGTTGTAACACTTTTGGTCACCAGCATACAGTATACTAATCCTGATAAATATGTAGCACTTTGAGATTTGTTTCAAATATAAAGTACATTATAAATTAAATGTATTTTTATTATTATTATTATTATTATTATTATAAATGTCTTTTGTAAATACTTGTGTGTAATTATTTTTGGGCCAATATATGTTTTTTGTTCTGTCTAATGTACAGGTTGATGAACCAGGCTGGGAGTTTTTAAAAGCCTCAGGAATCTTTTGCAGGTGTTTAGAGTTAATTAGTTGATTCAGATGATTAGGTTAATAGCTCGTTTAGAGAACCTTTTCATGATATGCTAATTTTTTGAGATAGGGATTTTGGGTTTTCATGAGCTGTATGCCACAATAATCAATATTAAAACAATAAAAGGCTTGAACTACTTCAGTTTGTGTGTAATGAATCTAAAATATATGAAAGTCTAATGTTTATCAGTACATTACAGAAAATAATGAACTTTATCACAATATGCTAATTTTTTGAGAAGGACCTGTAGTTGGGTCCTAGAGTTGAGAGAGAGAGAGAGAGAGAGAGAGGTACTAAGAGCTACTTTGTTAAATCCTTTTGTTTTTTTTTACTTATTTATATTCATTATGTAACTTCCAAACATGCAGATTTGCAGACAACCGCACCTTTGGTTGCTAGACGACGTCATCAGAAAGGCAATCAGAGAAGATGCGCTGCACCTGAGTAGACTCCTATAAGCCCCTTAGACCCTCCACATGGACATTTAGTCTGCACCAGGTGTAAAAGGGTTTGTGAGAATAAAGAATGAAATGTTTGTTGAAATGAAAAGAGAAAAGAGGAAAAAGAAGAATAAATAAAATAAAATAAAATATGTTGAATAGAGAAAAGATTTACTTTTAATTAAGAATAATTTTTGTTGAGAGGATTTATTTCAAGAAAATAATTTATTCTGCCAGAGAAAAGCTTTATTATATTATTTTTATAAAGACAATATTTATTTTGTTAAAAGAAAGCCTAATTCCTGGAAGCAGAAAGAATCCTTCCTAAAATCTCACCACCTCGTTTCCCAAAAAGCACGCACAGCATTCCCGCACCGTGTGTCACCACCTTGCTATCTTCTGAGCCTGTCTTTTGCACATAACACATTTCATAACATCTTATCATGTTCTTAGATTATCGAAAACATTAAGGGAGACTATTGATGTTTCAACAAATCATTATAACCTGTCAGGACTGACTCCATATAGGCAGCTTTTAGTTTCATCAATAATAATCTTCATAAATAGGGTCGCATGCAGAGAGAATAGACCAGTATCCTAGGTTGATAAAAAAAAAAAGTGTCCATTCTGTGACATCAGAAATTTTTATGATGGAGGATGTGGCTGAGGACCCCAGCCTCTCACACATCTGATAATTTGTTGTGTCCCTGTTATTTAAAATGTAAATTGTGAGTTATTCTTATTCTACTATAATTAAAAATATATACTAAAATTACTATTTCATTTTAATTACTCCTAATTATTCCACTTACACCAATCAGCCATAACTTTAAAACTATTAATATTAAAACTACCTACTGTAGGTTATAGGTTCCCCTTGTGCCATCATTTTTACTTTTTTTTTTTTTTTTTTACAGTTTGTGCTACAGTACATTGTCTTTTCTGTGGGATCTGTCCAGCCAGCTTGCCCTTGTTCCATAGATGAGCCTTTTGTGCTCATGATCTTGCCACCAAGTTTACTGGTATATAATTGTTCACTGATGTCAACCAGTTCACATGGCTGTGGTGTTAAAAGGACTATTGTAGATTACTGTATTATTGTAGATTTTTTTTGCTTAGTAAAAACATGCATGCTAATAATTAAATCCAGATACAAAGCGTGTGTGTTTAGACAGAAGCAGGCAACCACATCCTCCTGTGAATCTTGCTCCAAAACTCCGTCTTGGAATCATGAAACCTTTCCAAATTCTTTGAGCTTCTGTGGGTCAGTTGGACGTTTTGTTTTTGAGGAAGGGCAGAAATTATGTTAAAGCTGTGGGTTAGAGCCTTGTTCGTTTTTTCTTTCCGCACGCAAATACTTTAGTTGCCTACTAGTTGCCTTCCTCTGGTGGTACAATGACTTGACGAGCTGTTTTTAAGCAGCACATTTGTCATTCAAATAAAGTAAGTTCTTTAATAATAAAAAATATAGCTATGTAAAAATATGCTTATACGTACTGCACTACTCTCTCTGGTGCTCATGCTTTCAAACTCGATTTTGCACAATGAATTTCTCTTGCATGAGCACGCTCTTAAACTCGTTTTTTGCATGCTGTAACTTTTGTGTGTGCTCAACAGGGCCGGCACTAGACAGGCACATATGGGGAGGCATCAGAAATGTGAAGTGGGCATCATGTTCGAGCACTGTTTTTTTCCCTGTGCTTATAGTAACAGTATTATCCTTGCTGAATTGTGTTGTTAGCTGCGTCCAAAGCCTGGAGAAGTGGATTGCACTTTGTCAGGCCTCTACCTTCAGACCTGTCCAACTTGGGTGTCCCACTTGAAGACTATGCTCCAGCTGGTATAGCTCTTAAGGTCACTGAGGCACGCAAACCCCCTGACCACAATAAGGTGGCAATCCCTCAGGGGGGAACTGAAAAATAAAATAAAATATCCTTAATCCAGATTTTATCAATCAACAACATAACATTTATCTTAGCTGGATGGTCTAATTCTCAAAAACGTTTAACCTAATGTAAGACTTAACACACTATAACTAGAATATTTACGAAACTGAAACGTTGTCTTATGAATAATAATAATAAAAAAAAAACTAAGTTAAAGCAGATGGGCTATAGAACTTTTCATATTTTTCTTTTTTTTTTAATAATTTTTTAAATAGTAAATTTAAGACTTTACTAAGTAAATTTAACAGCTCTCTTCTCTTCAATCCACTCTTGCTACATCTTGACTCATTTGCATACGGACGGTGATTGGATGTTTACTGAGGGCTCAGGGGAAGTGTGTGTGTGTGTGTGTATGTTTGTGTGTGTGTGTTTGTGTGTGTGTGTGCGTGTGCGCTGCAGCCTGTGAATGAATACACACAGGCGAGGGACAGAGACTTGAGGGAAATCGTCTCGGATTACTTCGCTGTAACCCTGTTCCCTGAAAAGGCGGGAGATGCTGCGTGAAAACGCTATGGGAACATCTTGTCATGTTGCCAGTTGTGAAGCATGTGTGTATCAAACACGCCAAATTTTGGCCTATATAACCTCGGTCAGGTGACGTCATCTGATGAGATGCACCTGCAGGTTATAAACACAGGTGAACCGGAAACATTCGTCAGATTGATTTGACTGAACGGACGTCCGGTCATGTAGGCAGTGCGGCATTGGGACGTACTGTAGCATCTCATTCCCACCTTTTCAGAAAAGTAACCCGAGACGTTCCCTTTCAAAGGCTACACTCGATGTTGCATGAAAACGCTATGGGACCAACCCTCCGCGTCACACAATTGCTGCAGGGGAATACCTCTGATGCAGTGAAGTGCATGTACTGGACACAGTAAGTGAAGTATCTCCTGCTCCAAAACTGTAAGGCGGAGGACAGAAGGCTTCAAAAACAATAGGGTGCATGTTGGGTTTATGGAACTTTGGAACTTTCGGAAGATAGTTCAGTGAGGATGCAGTTAAGTACGTCCTGAGAGTACTAGGGCATAAGCCCGAGGACAATTTTTTTCCCGCAGAAACTCCAGCACTGAAACAATTCGGCAGTGGACTGGGTCTATCTGCTTAGCACACACTTGCTGCAGGGGGATACACCCATTCATTAATTAAATTTTATTTGTATAGCGCTTTTAACAATTGACATTGTCTCAAAACAGCTTTACACAATCAAAAGAATTATGTAAGTTTGTATGGAATGTGAATGTGTATGAATCAAAATGTTCAGATAGTCTCTGGTGAGCAAGCCGAGGGCGACAGTGGCAAGGAAAAACTCCCTGAGATGGTAATAGGAAGAAACTTTGAACCCATCCTCATCTGGGTGAAACAGATAGCAGGAAATGATATGCATTTATACAGTGTTAGGTGGCAGGCAGTTCAGCTATAATAGTTGATGTTAATTGATGTTAAAATGGAGTCCAGTAGTTATTGGAGACTCAGATAGACTTGTAGAAAGTTCCAGTCCTGAACTATCAAATTGTCAAGTCCTCAGAGAAACAGCTGACAACACCAGTCGAGGCCAGAACCGTCTTCTAAGTAGAGAGAATCATCCCCAGACACCAGACGCATCCCAAAGAGACACACGGGGCATCCATGCGACGAGACCTCCAACCAGAAACAGGGCACCAGGATGGATCAGACAGGTCCGGAGGGCAGGCGAAGTCTGGATCACTGGCAGCTCAGGAATGACATGTGTAGATCGACAGAGAGAGAGAGAGAGAAAGAGTGAAAGGGGAGACAGGGGGAGAGAGGAAAGAGAAAGAGGGGGAGAAAGAGAAGAGGAGGAGAGATGGCAATTAGGTATGGTCACAGTCACAATGTATAATTTGAATGTATATTTAGTGTAGAGTGCAAGCAGGGACTCCGGCAGGACTAACTATGACAGCATAACTAAAAGGGAGAGCCAGAAGGAAACACAAACATGAGGGGGAACTGAGATGTAAAGCAAACAATCACCTCACCGTCAACAAACCTGAGTGATCAAATGAGAGTGAGGAAGACAGCATCTAAACATACCAGTTCACCATAATACTCTACGTCCATGAGTCCCCCAGATCTGCTCCTTTACCTTATGGCAAATCTATTTATAAAAATGCTTGGCTAAATAAATAGGTTTTGAGCCTAGACTTAAACACTGAGCCTGTGTCTGAGTCCCAAACACTATTTGGAAGACTATTCCATAATTTTGGGGCTTTGTAAGAAAAAGCTCTGCCCCCAGCTGTAGTTTTCATAATATGCGGTACTGGCAAGCAGCCTGCATCCTTTGATCGAAGTAGGCGTGGCGGATCGTAAGACACTAGCAGTTCGCTCAGATACTGCGGTGCGAGACCATTTAATGCTTTATATGTCAAGAGTAGTATTTTAAAATCAATGCGAAATTTCACAGGGAGCCAATGCAGTGAAGATAGGATAGGGGTGATGTGCTCATATCTTCTGGTTCTAGTGAGTACTCTCGCTGTTGCATTCTGGACTAGCTGAAGCTTGTTTATGCACCTAACAGAACAACCAGACAGTAAGGCATTACAATAGTCCAACCTAGAAGTGATAAAAGCATGAACTAGTTTTTCTGCATCGTTTAGCGACAATATATTTCTGTGAAAGAATGCTATCCTGGTGATATTATCTACATGAGCTTCAAATACCTCTTGCTAGTGCAATAAATGAGGCGAACCCCTGGTTGAATGAGCACTGATTCCTTGAGGCGAAGTGAGCCCGCGCACCTCATAGGTGAGGGCAATAGCATCTCTCACCCAGTGTAGTGGCGGCCGCCCCCCGCGGCCCCAAAACATGTAAATGCTGCTCTGACCTACGCCACTGGCTGATGCGGTGGACATGAATCTGAAGAGCACGTACTGGACACAGTAAGTGAAGTCTCTCCTGCTCCGAGGCTGTAAAGGCGGAGGACAGAAGGCTTCAAAAACAATATGGTGCATGTTGGGTTTATGGAACTTTCGGAAGATAGTTAGTGAGGATGCAGTTAAATACGTCCTGAGAGTACTAGGGCACAAGCCCGAGGACAACTTTTCCTGCAGAAACTCCAGCACTGAAACAATTCGGCACTGGACTGGGTCTACTTGCTTAGCACACACTTGTTGCAGGGGAATACCTTTTGCTGATGCAATAGATGAGGTGATCCCCCTGGTTGAATGAGCCCTGATTCCTAGAGGTGAAGTGAGCCCACGCGCCTCATAGGAGAGGGCAATAGCATCTCTCACCCAGTCTAGTGGCGGCCGCCCCTTAGTTGCGGCCCCAAAACATGTAAAAGCTGCTCTGATCTGGCTGATGCAGTGGACGTAAATCAGAAGATCACGTACTGGGCAAAATGGCCCTGACTGGACAAGGGGCAAAGTCTAGGCAGTATGGGGAGACTGAAAGATCTCCAATCCTCTTAGTGAGGTAACGGCCATTATAAAAAACATCTTAAGGGTCAGAAAACCTGAGGTGCTGACTCTAGTGGTTCAAAGGAGTGTCAATTGGGCCTTTGAGCACTATAGCTAAAACCCACAAAAAGGGACCGTGGCTCTAGTGGGTGGCCTCAACCGTTTAGCTCCATGAATGGAACGGGTAACTAAAAGGGTATTTTCCCACAGTAACCCCATCGATCAGGACGTGGCAGGCTGAAATGGCAGTTACGTACGTCCTGAGAGTACTAGGGCACAAGCCCGAGGACAACTTTTCTTGCAGAAACTCCAGCATTGAAACAATTCGGCAGTGGACTGGGTCTAACTGCTTCGTCATGCATGACTTTCCACATACATTCCTTCTGAGGGCATAAGCTCTTCTAGGGGAGGGAGCCCTCTAGAATAGTCTTAATTACGCCGGCTGGGAGACCAGCTTGACTTAGACTCCCAGGAGCCAAGCTATCCTGGGCCGAGCCGAGCTAGACGTAACCTGGACCACTTATGGGCCAAGATGTCCAGACCCATGGGGGGCTGATAGAGTCACAGAGCAGCAAAGAGGACATTTGCTGATCTTACGAGGCAAAGAGGTCCACCTCCGCTAGCTGAAATCTCTCCCAGATTGAGGACTACTTCGGGGTGGGGTTTCCAATCAGAGTGTGTCAGAGCTTGACTGGACAGTAAAATTGCTCCTATTCATATGCCCTGAAATGTAAATTGCCCTAAGGGAGAGGAACCTGGTGTGCTAGCTGTATAGCGGCACGAGCACAGACCACCCTATATGATATATATAAGGGCGATAATATATGAGACTACCATTGTGTAGTCCATCCGCACTAGGACATTGTAGCCTCTCAACTGCTGGAGGAAGTGCTTTAGGGCCAGAAATAGAGCCATCATTTCGAGGTAATTGATGTGCCGCGCGAGAAGAAGGCCTCTCCAGCTCCCTTGGGCTGGACGGTCATCTAAGACCGCACCCCGGCCTGTGAGGGAAGCGTCTGTTGTTAGCATCTGTGACGACAAGATGAACTTAAAGTCGGACCCAGAGTCAGAAACCGGGGTCTTGAACCACATAGGGAGGGTACGGAGCACTTGGCGCGTACCCTTTATTGGGGATTGGCCCTAGAGTGAAATCCCCTGTCTTGGCCACAACTAGAAATGTTCTCATGTGCGATTGTCACAAATCAATTGCTTGGTAGGATTTGAGAGCAATCACTTTGACAGTCAACATTTTGAAACTGTATTGTTTATTTTAGATAGCAAAAATACAGTACAGCCCGCAAAATCTAAAACTTTGGACGCAGCCCCCCGTTCCTCTGGGAACCAAGAGGAACGACTGTAGTAGCCTGACTCACTGTCTGGTAGGGGAACATGTTCCATGGCTCCATTCCCCAGCAACTTCTGTCAGGAGATGCACACTTTCCGGTTTCATGGAAGCGGAGACCACGCCATTTTGAAATGCGGTGGGTGATGTGAGAACTGAATCCTGTAGTTTTTCTACAGTGCTTAGTACCCAAGGAGATATACTTGGCAGTAGATTCCACACTGCCAGTTTCTCAGAAAGGGGCAAAGTTTCGGCGGCTTGGTTAAACGGAGGGGATGTTACCTGAAACATGGCAAGAAAAGCCGAAGAACTAACACTTTATTGGAGACTGGTGTTGCCCGAAACACCAGCGGTGGCGGAGCAAGAACACCGACCTCCTGGGGGTGTCAGGGAGAACACTTAATTCTTGAACGGAATTCTGCGTGCCACTCCCCATTGGGGGGCCACCCCCATGGTCCTGGGCACATGAACCTCAGGGCTTCTTTGTGAAGAAGACAATATGCCAGTCTGACCTTTTTGAGGCGGATAGTGAGGCGCGGCGCACCCCAATCTTTACGACAGGTGGCAGGCTCAAAAACACACTCCTTGTGTTTCACGCATCGCCAGAGTCAGACCCGGTCGAGACTGGGTGGCCGACAGTCCTGACTCTTGAGCACGGCAGGGAAGGAATTTCTCATTGTGTAGTCCATCCGCACTAGGACATTGTAGCCTCTCAACTGCTGGAGGAAGTGCTTTAGGGCCAGAAATAGAGCCAATTGTAAAGGCTTGTTATATATAACTTCGCCTAATGAACCTAGTGGCGACCGAGTTAACGATACCGCCAAACAGGCCGGAAGGCGAGATAGGGGCATCCAGGAGGAATGCACGATTCTTATCCTTGATGAACCTGAGATTCAACCACAAGTGCCTCCACGCGAAAACCCATCGCAGCCATAAAACGGCCGATAGCACGAGCCGTTTGCTTTTGTTGCACGCAGAGACAAGTCTGTGGTCCAGCGTAATTCCAATACGCCCTATCTGAAGAGCCCCGCCAGTGCTCAAGTCTCTCAGCCGGTCAGCGTGGTGGCCTGGAAGACTGCCATGGTGTGCACTGGAGCAGCAACCTGACCTGCTCCCTGAAAAGCTTTTCCTTCCAGGGAAGATGAAAGTCTAAACAGCTTGAAGGAAGTATTAGCTTTTCAGGAAGGATGATGCCCCAGGAGAGAGATAGCCTGTAACCTCTTCTATCTGGGTGTCATCATATAACT
The DNA here is from genome assembly GCA_030522415.1 of Channallabes apus. Taxonomy (NCBI): domain Eukaryota; kingdom Metazoa; phylum Chordata; class Actinopteri; order Siluriformes; family Clariidae; genus Channallabes; species Channallabes apus. The sequence continues at coordinate 26,052,751 of CM060128.1, read as the reverse complement.
CTGCGCTTCCACATCAATTACTGTATATTTAAGAGAATAAATAAGTCGATGTCAGGAAAACACGGGATAATACATCTTACTCCATGAAAGGGTTAACTCATATGGAGAGAGCTAAGAGGGGGGAGAGAGAGCGTCGTGAAGCTCCGCCCCCCGACCACCCGACAGAAACTGTCGTTTAATGTTTTCCCAGTGCTTAGTATGGATGTTTATCCTTACCCATTCAAGAAGCGCAGGGCGCATTTGAGAAAGGAATTTCCCAATCTGATGAGAACGCGAAAGAAACGGGGTTTTAAGCCCCAAAGGTGCGCCGCGGCCCGAAGCTTTTCAAGGAATGATGGGCGCACGCGAGCACTTTTAATCGAAGCAGTAAAGAGTAGAGATCGCCCTCCGATATCAATTATCACACGGAGGGACATCTCATTTCAAAACTCCGATATCGGTGAGTTAAACACTTCTTATTTTTGCTGGATTAAACACAGACACGCTCAACACAACGAGGTCAAAGTGAAGACAAAGAATCTGAGGAATGTTTCCGGTTCACCTGTATTTATAACCTGCAGGTGCATCTCATCAGATGACATCACCTGACCGAGGTTATATAGGCCAAAATTTGGCGTGTTTGATACACACATGCTTCACAACCGGCAACGTGACAAGATGTTCCCATAGCGTTTTCACGCAGCATCGAGTGTAGCCTTTGCAAGGGAACTAATACCGTATTATGCAGTGTCCCTTTTTCGGCACTACCACAGATCATTTTATCAACTTGTAATATATTAATTTTGTGAGTATATTAACATGTGCTTTCTCAACATTTTCAAAATTTTGATTATTGGGGGCAAGACATTTATTTGAGGGGGCGCTGCCCCCTCTTGCCCCTGCGTAGAGCCGGCCTTGGTGCTCAATATCACAAAGTTACATTTGCACGAACTGCATCAGCGTTATAACTCTGCCACAGTTCCAGCCAACCAGAGACTAGATAAGGGCAATACCCGCCAATCAGAAGCTGTCGACAGTTCCTGTTCTGGAACTGTTCCTGATTCGACCGTGTCCCTCGGGGTGTCCTGTGGGGGGTACTCCGGGAGTATGGGATATCAGATTCCCTGTTAAGGGCTGTCCGTTCCCTGTACAACCGGTGTCGAAGCTTGGTCCGCATTGCCGGTAGTAAGTCAGACCTGTTTCCGGTGAGAGTTGGACCCCGACAGGGCTGCCCTTTGTCACCGATCCTGTTCATAATTTTTATGGACAGGATTTCTAGGCGCAGCCAGGGCATTGAAGGGGTACAGTTTGGGGGCTCAGGATGGGGTCACTGCTTTTTGCAGATGACGTTGTTCTGTTGGCCTCATCATCCTGCGACCTACAGCTCTCACTGGATTGGTTCGCAGCCGAGTGTGAAGCGGCTGGGATGAGAATCAGCACCTCCAAATCTGAGGCCATGGTCCTCAGCCGGAAAAGGGTGGAGTGCCCTCTCAGGGTTGGGAGTGAGATCCTACCCCAAGTGGAGGAGTTTAAGTATCTCGGGGTCTTGTTCACGAGTGAGGGTAAAATGAAGCTATCTGAAGGTATCTAAGGTATCTGAAGCTGTCCACTCTCTCCACTGGGTTCTTGTTGATGACATGGGTCTGGTAGTTCCTCTGCTGCTTCGTACTAAAGTCCACTATGAGCTCATATATATCTTGCTAATATTACGAAGGATATTGTTCCTCTGGCACCGTTTCTCCAGATTTCCAATCTCCTCTAGGTACAGTAGGCCGTCCCATCGTTGTTCGTGATCAGGCCCACCACTACGGTGTCGTCAGCAAACTTGATGACGGTGGTGGAGTTGGTAGTGGCCACGCAGTCGTACATGTACAATGAGGCTCAGATCACACAATGTACAGGGGGCTCAGATCACAAACCTGGGGGGTTCCATTGCTGAGAGTGAGGGCGGCTGAGACATGTCTGCCCGTTCCTTACTGCCTGTGGTCTGCCATTTAGAAAATGGAGGAGGTCCACTGAGACATAGATGAGCTGAGTCTCAGGTGCTCCAGCGTGGTGGTGAGTGTGGAGGGAATTATAGTATTAACTACTGAGCTGTAGTCGACAAAGAGCATTTTAAAATAATTCCCCTTCCGACTGTCCAGGTGAGTGTCAAATGTGTATTTTAGTCATTAGTCTGGCTGCAACTACAGTTAAGTATTCTTTGGCATGCTACAATATATATTAATATACTTAGCATACTTTTTTCGCTTGGGTATACAGTATATTCTAAATATTAGCATTTCCTAATTTCCCGAATATTAATAAGATATCTGATATCTGAATATCCTAAATATTAGAAAGCTTTGAGAGTCATAAAATTATAGACCCTTTTTTACACCATGAAAGTCATAATTTGTACTTCGTATCCACCTGAATGAATGATCTAACAGATGTAACAGAAACTACTGTGAAACCGGGTGTGTTTATGAAGTCAGATGAACAGTTGTAATGGCAGTGGGTATTGAGTCATGGCATGCTTACTTAGGCCAAACAGTGATTTCCCAATGTTGCCAAAATGTACGGATAATATTTGAATGAATTTAACATGCCACATTATATTTACAATAGGAAATTTTAAAAACCACCGGAAGGCTACAAATATTTTGACTCATACCTGGGGCGTCCCCAAATCCATTTCTATTTCTATCTGCCTTGTTGACAGTATAAAAAAAAATGTAGTAAGTGTGGTTTTTGTAATGGTTAGCGAAATGACTGGTTCTTTTTTTTTTTTGGTCATTCCGAACTCTTCAAGTATACTCAAGCCCACTATCCATCATTCAAATAAATAAATATAGGGTTATGGTCTGTCATTGTACTATCTATAAACTTCAAAATTATGTCTGTTAAGCAAAGTATACTAATGAATCAAGTAACCAAAAACACATCCCTGCTTTCCATTTCAACATTTGTGTTTCCACTGGGATCTTATTGGCACACTTCTACGGTAAAGTAAAGGTTAGCATGATGCTGAAAGGTTCCAAAGGTTATTAAAAAATAGTTTTTTGCTAAAAAAAAAAAAAAAAAAAAAACGCAGATGCTGGAAATCTTATATTCTGTGAATCTGATCAAATGCTTAGTCTTTCTAGTTATTGATGAATACGGAAAAGATTAGAAGACATTTATTTCATCATTGTCATTCCAGCTCATTAAGACTTTCTTGCCTTTTGTAGCGAGCGCGTCTTTTTGGCGTCACTTGTCTTTCTGGCGTCACTTGTCTGTCTTTTTAGGAAAAGCAGACTGTTTATGAATGCAGTGGTGCATACCTGATTAAACTGTGATGGTTGTCGAAGAGCCAAATATGATTTTAAGACATGCACGCCACACTGTAATGTCCTTGATATTTAAGCAGGATACGCTCACGTGCTTATTTTTTTCTTTCCTTTGCCCAGGAGAAGCTTGCTTTGGATTCATAAAGTTGAACTAACTTTATTATTATAATATTCATAACAGAGGGTCTATTATGTCTTCATAAAAAATATTAACAACATTTTTTTCATTTTTCAGAATTTATAGATGTTGCCGTTATTGTGATGTTTAATTTATCTGAACAAATGGAAATAATTTTAAATATAATTATTGCTCTAAAATGAGCAAAAGGTCAAATGTGCATCTCATTTGTGTTATAAACACAGAAGCAAACACCGTGAAATTCAACTGTCCTGTAGCTGCCAAACCGGTCTGCCAGTTCAGTGGTTCGGAAATGTTAAACCAAAATAAAGCAGAACCCTGAGTCAGAACATCTGGCTAGTATGTGTGCAGCACCTCTTCTGTACATGAACAAAGAGCCTGTACCGTAGTAAACCACTCTTTTACAGATTCAGATTGGTCATGTCAAGTAAAACATCATTGCTCATAGAGACCTCTTTAAGAAGACATTATTTAGATGCATCGACAGATATTGAAAGAGGTCAAACTGACAGCTTATAATGTCACAGCTTGACAGCGTGTCTCAGATCTTTACAATTCTTTGTCAATATTGAAGTATCACCAGCAAATCAATGGGGGCATGTGTTGGGTAGAATACATAATGAGGAGAATATGAATTGATATAAATTCATTACATATTACTGAAACATATTATTGATTAGACAGAATTAATCGCAACTATAATCACAGATTTAAATCAATGACCTGAATATTGGGATTGCAGAATTAAAGAATACACAAACCTTATACAGTATACAGTATTTCATGCTCAGACTTTAGTCTACACTTCTACGCAGCTTTAAAATTTTATTTTATTTTATTATTATTTTTTTTTTTACCAGCGTTGCAGTAAGCTTAAGAATGTAACAGATGAAAGGCAATGGTATGTTATATAATGTACTGTAATATTTGAATTTCTCCTTCAGGGTCATATTTAATCTAATACTTATTTAATAAATTAGCTAAGATTTCTTTATACTAATCCACTGATAGTGAATTATATCTACTAATGTAGAAATATCTACTGATATACTGTAGATCATTAAGTTAGTATCATTGTCATGTTTAGATTGTGATACATTAGCCAGTATCACCATCATCAAATCACTCTTTCAGCAAATATTCTTTGGAGCAATGGCATCCATATCACAGTACAGATCCAGAAATGATTATAGCATCTCTCCAAGACAGTGTTAGAACTGTTCTGGCAGCTCATACTGGATAAACACTTTATTAAGCCTTTTTTTTTGTCTTTAATTTGTCATCCATGGTACAGTAGCTTCCTATGTTATAATTCCTGTTTTTGATGTGCCTTTGAATATGTGGAATCACCAGAACATTCATTCCTTTTTTCTCAAATGTCATATTATTATCCTTTATACATGAGGAACCTATACAATACTGGCCATTAATGTTTTGTTGTATTGTTATGGTTGTTTGATGTATTTGCAGTTAGCGGACATTTTATTTGATCAATCTCTAAATTGCCCAAGTTGATGTTAATAACCAAACAAATGAAGTCATTGGAAGCAATCTCAATAGCGTCTAAAGGATAAATATTCAGAAATCCTCTAACTTTTCATACGATTTTGATTTACAATTTTCATACATCTTCAGTAACTACTGGAAGAATTGAACTTGGATTAATCGACCTTTTACATGCCATTTTGCTCGAGCTTATCCTGCACAACATTGTTCTATTGTCTTGTGTTTGTTGTTGTGTGTATCTAATGTCCCCAGGTTGTCCTCTTCTGAACTGTTCTGTATTTGCACTTTATTTAGTCATGTGGACTGTTATGCATTGTACAATGGTCCTGGAGAAACAACATCATGTTTCAGTTTCTACAGACTATGGAGAGGAATGACAATAAACCCGAGTCAGACAATCCCCCCCGCCAACACACACACACACACACACACACACACACACACGCACACACACACACACACACACACACACACACACATAGAGAAATAGCTGCTGATATTTTACAGTAGTTGTTATTAGAATGAAGAATAACCAGAATCTGTCTCTATAATTGTGAATACCATTTTTATATTTACATTTATTTCTTTGACAGATTATTTTGCCTAAACACGCTATTAGTTTGTACATCAGAACATCAATCAGGGAAAAAAAAACTACTTCTCTGTAGCTAAAGACTCTAAAGATTTGGAACGTACCGACATTCAGGATTATTTACGGATTGCGTTAGATGATGTGCTTTTTAAGGTTTGGAAACGCATTTTATTTTAGTGTCAGTTGAAATTCTTGTTTGTGAGTTGTATAATAGGAATGTTGTGTCGTTATGGTTCCACGGATCCAAAGGCCTGTCAAAGAAAAATTGGATTACTATGAGGTCTAATGTTTTTTGTCTCTTTTTCAAATTTTGAAAAATGCTCACTGAGACTGACTGAGACATTTCATTATAGCGTTTAGTTCAGAAAATCTACTATGGCATATTTCATGATAATTTAATGAAGCACATTTTGGTTTTCAGATTGAATTACGATACAGAATTTAGATTATCTTAAGCACTGTATGACAGCTTATGAATAAAACACTACAAGTGTTTAAAAGTATAGAGACAAGTGGGAAAAATTCTGTTTTGCCTTGAGGGCAGTGATTACCATAACCAAGTTAATAATAAAAAATAATAATAACACGAACATACTGTACCCAACCATTTCTACTGAGATATACAGTACCATAGGTGCTTTCCTGTCATTCAAACCCTGAGATCCTGTTCTGTAGCCACAGATCCTTTTGTTTTATGTTCATCTGGTCCTAAACGCTTCAGCACGATATAGGAATGTGTGCATTTAATCATGTTTTTGACAGCTCAGGACCGAGCAAAAGAGGATGGTTTGTTCTCGCGAGTCGCAATGGCTGTGGGTCCGTGTTTGGCTTGGACTCCAATGAATAACATTGTATGTTGAAAGGAAATTAAAAATGCAGGGTTGTAATTTACAGGAGAGTGGAACTGATTTAAAGCAGCCCCTCCCTTTTTTTTTCTCTTGCCGCTGCTCTTCCAAGGCTTCCAAATGTGCCACAGCTGAGAGAGAACTGAGCTCTCTTGTGTTGGCAATAACAAGAAAGTTGAAGCTGTCGGTTCTTTTTCCATGCCAAGGCGTGATGGCATAAGGTAAACGATTTATGAAATCCAAATGCTTCTCGTGTTGGACCGGACCGACTCCGATTCATTTAGGCCATTTTACGCATTGAAGAGCAACATAAAGGATCTGTCATCGCTGGAAAGCTTTAGTGCACATTTCACATGTGTGTGATGTCTTATGTGACTCATAGCGTGTTGAAAAACGTTGGAAAGTCATCGCACTGGCACATCACTTAATCCACATGTCCAAGTACAGTAAGATCATTTGCATGTGTTTCATTTAGACTCGAAAAAGTCTGAAGAGTTTTGCTGGTAGCATGGGTTCGTGAGCCAGACTGTAGCTTGCTCTAGGGACTTTGATACTTTTTTGTCAGAACTGCTTACTTTCATCCAAAGTGGCGATTTGAGTAACATCAGTCCTACTGAAACATCCGAGGCTCTGAGAGTTATGTGCACTGGACATACAGCATACTCCATGAGATATTTATGGGTAAAGAACTTTATTTTCCAACATCACCTGCCTTAAAAATTGCATGCTCAGCTCTCTTTGGTGGATTTCCAGCATCGACCAGACATCCAGTGATCAGCTCAACCACTAAGCATTAGTATTAAAGACACCACTCGTTATATTCATCAAGTGCTTCGTCATACCAGCTCTAAGACCTACAGTAGATTTACTCCAACACAACTATGAGTGTCCAGAAGATGGCAACATTGCTCAAACATGACCGTCTCCTCCCCCGCAGCCCTTGTTATCGCAACTTTCCCCGCTTGCGTTCTTGTCATTTAGACATGAGTTATGTGAGAAGCAGGGATGTCTGTACATACCGACTCACAATACGTACACACATGACGGCGGTTTACAAACACTCGAGACATTTCGCGATAAATATTTGAAGCGCTGAGGTCCGTCAGCAGGGCTCGCAGCTTGGACAGATGCAGTAGGCGTATCCGTGTCCGCAAAATAAAACCCACGTGATTGCAATGAAGGAAAAAAAACAACAAAAAACTGTTACGGGCCAGTGTGGTGGGCTAATGAGATGGATGAAGTGGCAACTGAACTGTTTGCGTAGGACAAACACAAGACGGGGGTCTGCTTCTAATGATCGTGTGGAAGACGCGAGGCCTTCGGGGTCGTGCCAGAGGAATTTTCCTAAAAACACAGACCTCTTACCGAGCCCAAGATAGACAGAAAAAGAGTGAACAGGCAAAAGTGAGGACCCTCCAGAGAGCAGTGAATTTTTTTTTCCAGCAGGGCTTGGCGTGTGCTCATGGCGCCGGCATGGGTGTTAGCTGACGAGGGGCCGTCATTCACAGTTGATGCAGCGAACCCTCGCGTTGTTGCTGTGCTGCGTGTGTGCGATGGCTCTAGTTGTGCTGACTTGCAGGAAGGAGACAGTTTCAGTGGGAGGTCACTGGAAATAAACCCAGATCCTCCATTTCGGCTTAGAAGATGGCACTTCGATTCGTGTTTTTCAAGTTGCGACGCAGGTTTCACATAAATAACACGGTTCATTGTATGTTTTTGTTTACAACGATTTCCGACAAATGACATTTCGCCTAATCTGTGGAGACAAAAACACACGCTTCGTCCTTTCAAGTCCTCAGTGAACACCATTTACAAAATGATTATGGTCTTAAGCGTGCCACCCCTGGTGCACACACTACAATCTCTCACATGCATTACACAAACAAGCGCTCATGTTCCTTTCTATTACAATGGCAGGACTTAGGAGGATCAGTGCACATTGGTGTAGGCCTACTGTACTGTACCTGGGTTTCATTTAAGGTCCGCACTCTATTCTCGGTTGTTTGTTTTTACGGCTGCACTAAAGACCGTACTGGGAAGCTGCCTCGTTGTTGCACTGGGGTAACAAAGGCTTTTATTTACACCTGCCGAACGTGTAAAGAACATAGTCTTAAAGTTGAGATTTAAAAATTGTTGTCTGTTGCTCGTGGATAAAGCGTAAGCTGTGCACGGATGTTTGTCTTGCTGTAATGCTGTAATCACATAGAAGAGTCAAAAGGGGGGAAAAAAAGTACAAAGAAGTTTAAAAGATTGAAAGTTTACTCTCACTTACCCTCTCACTCATTCACTCATAATCTATACTGCTTTATCCTGTATACAGAGTAGTGGGGAGACTTAGGGCACGAGGCGGGGTACTGTACACCCTGAACTGGGTGCCAATCCAGCGCAGGGCACACACACACACACACATGCTCATTCACACACTACGGGCAATTTGGGAACACCAATTAGTCTAATCTGCATGTCTTTGGACTGTGGGAGGAAACCGGAGTACCAGGAGGAAACCCACCAAGCACGGGGAGAACATGCAAACTTCATGCACACAGATGAACCCCGGATCCTGGATGTGCAAGACGACAGTCCTAACCACTAAGCCACTGTGCAGTTTTTAGTGGCACAAAAACTTTATGATTTAAATCATATTTGTAACATAGGTCACGTTGTGAATAACTTAATGCATTAAGGGTACAGTATGCATACTTCAAGTGTTCAATAATCTGCGGGATGGGATTAAGTTTTATTTGAGTTTTTGTTCCTACACCATATGATAGCTCAGAATCTTTATAACGCCAACAAAAGTGGAATGGATCAGACTCTATAACGACTCATCAAACCCCAAATTTTATGGTGTAAAGATTCCAGAGACTGCTGGAGCACCACAATGCTTGTTTAAGTTCATTTTTTTCCTTTAACAGATCCTTTAATTAAAAGTATCTGAGAATGAACATAAGAGCGCTGCCTTGCAGCGACCAAGAAAAATAATCCCGAAAAAGCTAAGCTACACAGACTGTGTGTTCATTACATGGGGAGAAACTCGATGGTTTCATTAATTAGCTTTTGGCCTACCCTTTACTCTAGAGTGACAGGTCAAAGTAGCCACCAGAGAGAGGACTGTCTGATTACGTGCCAAATGTGCAGTCGTGTGAGTGTGTGTGTGTGTGTGTGTGTGTGTGTGTGAATGATTTATGACACACTGGATATGTGAGGGAAGCGGCACTATTCAGACTGTTGTATTTTCGAGCCACGTTACACACATGTGTGGGATTTGACCTGCAAACCTCCTGAGACACCATTTATCCTCTATCATGAGCATGTTGATAACATCCTCCTGAGCACACTAGACAAATATCTACAGGAGTTCTGGCAGCGGTCAGCTTCCTACAGTACAGGGCAGGGCAAGAAACATAAATAAGAAGTCAGTGTTTAGGTCTGCTTTCATTCGTTTATAATCCGAGGATGTTAAACAGGAAGTAATAGTGTGGACAATTTCCTTCCTGCACACACATTCAGACTGTTTTATTATATTCCACTGGCATTCTGTGATGCAGTTTATTTCTTCAGTGTGTCCTACTGTAGGACCTGAGATGTCTCCCCAGAGTCTGTCCAACAGTGTGTTTGGTTAGATATGCAGTTGTGCTACAGTAGGTACTGTACGCTGGCGAATAATAAATGAGCTAATGAAAAGACAGAGGGAAATAGAAGGCACTTAGGTCAAATGTAATAACTTTTATGTGAGCTAACAGATTTAGAGGTCTTACCAGTGTGGTTTACTACTGATGTGACTTATAAATATGACATCATTACAGTACTGAAGTGGTCTGGCAAGTGCACTAATACTACTGTATAGCACAACCTGGTACAATACTGTACTGTATGTGAATTTGGTATCAAGCATAAAATTGATTGTTATTTTAAACAGAACCCTACTGTATATACTGTACGATAGCACTTTTGCTTTTCTGTTCTTTAGGAATTTTTCCCATTAGAGTTAAATCTAAACCAGAGGAGCCGTGCCTGAGTTCATGGCAGAAGACGTTCCAGCAGCATGACACAGCCAACGTAAAAAGGCGAAAGAGAGTTTCTACAGGTGTCAGCAAGGCCATGGTGGATGTTGCCCTAACAAGCAGTATATAATAATTAGTCTTCAGTAACGATGTGAATATTCCTGCAAGCAAAGCTTTTGATAACCTTAATATCACATAACCCGCCTGGTGAAAAAACATACATTAAGTCAAAACATCATTAAATGGACAATTAGCGCTAATGAAGCTGACACCGATAGGTCAAAGCAGTGCTGCAGAACATCTGTATACAGCTGGTTAAATAGGAAAAGCAATGAGTAATAAAATAATGCTATTGTACTTGGGATTTCTACATAAAATAGCTATGATGTTTTAAGGAAACAGGGTTTACATTAGAATGAGGGGGTTTTTAGGAAGTTTAAAACACTAACTCTAAAAGTGCACATAGGATTATAAATGTACTTTATAAAATTAATTGACCTTGAAATAAGAACATAAAGTGGGGACCAAAAGTCTGACATCACTAATGGAAACATTTATTTTTTATAATGTAATACAATTATTTTCACTACAAATTATATTATTGACAATAACTTGAATGAAAAGTAGAACCTCTGAAATATTATACTGTAGATCTTTACTTTGTAATACCCTTTTTTACTTACATGACCGTGGACTGGCATGAACTTTGTGCAAAACCTTATGATCCATTTTAAATCACTGTCATATTAACATATGCTTTAATTAATTTAATCTAATAACCGTTAACCCTTAATATAATACATTTAAACAAGAAGTTAGAAGAAATATATGTACTGTACATAATACTATAGCTACATTAAATATTTCTTAATATATACAGCAAATAAATAAAGCAATATTACATTGTATCAATTTAAATTTCATTGAGGTCCATGTCTGTCTTTAGCATGATACCTCAAAATGTGCAAGAAAAGTTAATATGTTTATATATTATATGTATAAGTATTATAATTAAACTAATAGATATTGTAATACTATTCCAACATCATTTCCACCATAAAGCTGCATTTCTAAATCATTCACATCTGAAAATACTGAGTTAAAAATGGAAGCCATGACTTTGTATATTATTCCAATCTAAACTTATCCATAAATTGAGAACTTTTTTTTTTTTTTTTTTATCTCAAATGCACTAAAATTGTTGTATACATGGCCCTTTTACAAGAAATAGCTGAAACCACAAATTGCTTAGAACAATTCCAATACTTCTAGAGTTGACCACTTTAAAACTGGGCCACTGCGAGATTATAAATACCGTTTGATAGCTCTGTCATTACACCCTGAGTGAAGAGGAGGGGGTCAGCCATCTTGTGGCATCATGGCAGAATGGCTCTATTTGATGTGGGAGGCTTCTTTGAGCTTCCACGCCGCAAGCTTCTGTACACTGCGAGAGGCGAAAAATACATATCGGCCCTAATAAAAGCACACTCACGTAACTCGGCTCTGCTGTCCTCACGCATGTGCATGTTTATTACGCCACACACAAAGACACAAACAGAGACTGCTGATGAGACATGCAGCCCCCTGACAGCATCAACACACTGAAATTATGCAGTCAAGTCTTGCATGTCTGTGCATTTATGCGTATTTGCTCAGCAAACACATGAAAAATAGGGCTTTGTTGTAGTTATTTATATGTCTCGACTGTATAAAATACAGGCTTCATCCTTGGGTGATGATTTCTCATCTCATATCAGATTATTTGGAGTCGGGTCACATGGTGCCAAATGCAAATCAGTGGTCATGTCCTGGTGTCACACTTTCTACAGAAACAGTAAAGCACACAGCTGAATCCTGACCTTCGCCTTCTTAGTCAGTGTGAGTGGGAGCTGGAGGTCAGAGCAGGATTTGAGGCCAGTGGCTGCCTCTCATAGGTTTTTATTGTCTAGACTGAGTAATACTTCCAGTAAACAGGCTCTAGTTGATGAGTTATGAGGTCAGCATTGCTCTGGCTATAACAGTCCACACAGCAAAAGCAACAGATCTTCATCTGACTCCTTTTTTCCTTCTGATGTGAACATATGATGTTAAGATGACCACGTTGACTCAGCGTTTTCCTTATGCCTTGATTATAGCTGCTGTTTCCAGAACTGGATATGTAGTTTTGTATTTTGGATTGTTGGTAATACAAAAAAAAAAAAAGAAAGAAAAGAAAAAAAGCCTTGTGAACGATTTTGTTTCAATATGAATAAAAAAAAAAATCCCTGCCATTATCTCACTTACTCATCGTCTATACCGCTTTATCCTGAATACAGCGTCATGGGGGCCTGGAGCCTATCCCAGAAGAATTAGGGAAGAGGCGGTGTACACCCTGGACGGGAAGCCAATCCAAAGCAGGGCACACACATACAGTACAGACACTCACACACACACTACGGACAATTTGGGGAACGCCAGTTAGCCTAACCTCCATTTCTTTGGATTGTGGGAGGAAACCGGAGTATTCGTGGGAACCCACCAAGCACATGGAGAACATGCAAACGGGAAAGGCGGGAATCGAACCCGGACCCTGGAGGTGCAAGACGACAGTGCAAACCACTAAGCCACCACCATACCATTATCTATTCATGTAAAATATTCCTATTAGATGCTACTTGAATGCCTGCATCATATAAAATGTACTTAAAACCATAAAATTGATAGATGGAATCAAATAATTACCAACTACATTGGAAGTAATATTTTAAAAGTCCTATTAAAATATAAACCCTCATATAAACAGAACTGTGAAACAGTGAAAGCAACAGTCCCTTTCTAATATACAGAAGGCCCATTTACTTTTTATTTATTTATTTTTTTTAAACATTCCCATGTGAGCATGCACACAGAGCCAGCAAGCAAATGAGAGGTTAGTATGGAGATCTGAGCGGTCCTGCAGCAGTGATTGATGGGATGCCGGAGGACAGAGAGGTTTTGCCGCTGACAGAGAAAGCTCATCCACAGATCACAGAGGCCAGAGCTACTCTGGCTGCTCCGTAAGCCAGGCTGCGGTAAGCATGAGAGAGATCTGACCCCCCATCTCATTATTCATCCAGCATGGAGTGCTGCTAGATATTTCAACTCCTTATGGGTGAAGACGAGCGTCTAGAGTGGTTGCATGGCCACCATAAAAGTAACAGGATAACAAAGTCATGTGCGAAGGTACTTTAACAATGGCACTATGGAATGATTCGAGGGAAACATGATACGGAAACGTTTTAGTCCCTAGTAAAATATCTAGTGCTTATTGCCATTGATTATAATTGTTCATATTCACTGTAGGTTGTAACCAGAGTCGATGACTTAATTTAAAGAATTTTATATAGAGGCAAATACTTAAGTTTCTGGCAGCCGATTCAGATTAAAATGATATGTATGGAATTCATGCCTCTGAGGTTAGCAAAAAATTTTTATAGAGATGTCCAACATGGGGTATTCAATAATGAGTACTATTAATAGGGACCACCACTTTTAAAAACGACAGAAAATGCAGCCTGAAGTAGAAGATATGTCTTTTACGTTGAATGTTGAAAATGAGAAGACAAGTGATAAAGACAAAATAAAAAATGACACTGTTATGAATGCTTGTTTGTAAGGATTTACATACTGTAGATAGATGTGAAGATGTTGAGGTTCTTGAAGATGTTGAGGTTCTCTTTGGGAGTGACAATGATGGATAGGATCAAGAATGAATTCAGAGGGACAACACATGTGAGATGTTTTGGAGATAAAGTCAGAGAGGCCAGATTGAGGTGGTTTGGACATGTTCAGAGGAGAGATGGTGAATATATCGGTAGAAGGATGCTGAGGTTGGAGCTGCCAGGCAGGAGGTCTAGAGGAAGACCAAAGAGGAGATTTATGGATGCAGTGAGAGAGGACATGAAGTTAGTTGGTGTGAGAGAAGAGGATGCAGAGGATAGGGTTAGATGGAGGCAGATGATTCGCTGTAGCGACCCCTGAAAGGGAACAGCCGAAAGACAAAGAAGAAGACATACTGTAGATAGATAGATAGATAGATAGATAGATAGATAGATAGATAGATAGATAGATAGATAGATATGGATACTAATTGTTCACCAATTATGTATTTGATCACCAATTATATACCAATAAAATGGTGACAGGAACACTGGCACCTGAGGCTCACTCATGCGTGTGGGACCACAGACCAGCCAGCCAATCCCACAGAAATGCCAATGCAGCACAAATTTCTTTAGAATAAAAAAAAAATGTTAGCCACAATAGAAAGGTATCAGGCCACCCAGTTCATAACAGCCCACCATGCACAGGGCACAGAAGGGAAAGCGCCCAAGATCATCAACCCAGTTTCCAAACACCCCTGATCCCAATCCAATCTAGCACCTATTTGATGCACCTGGCAACCAAGTTTGATCCCCTGAAACCTCACCCAGTAACACACAGCACCCAACGGATCTGCTGCCTACAGTACAGTATGTCCTGTATGGGCCAGAAACCATAGCACACACTTGAGGTCTTGTGGAGCCCAAAACCTACTGTAGATGGATTTAAGAAAACTGGTTTAAGTGTTAATGCTGATTGTGGGGTCCATACCGCATAAGCAATCCTAGTTGTTATATTCACAGTATGCTTTCCACACTCCTTGTTCAGCACATGATGAAAAAAATAGCACTTGATCCAGCATATCCTATTATTTTTGCATTGTGTACCAACCACATAACGTAATGTAGTGAAGAAATGCTAAGTTGAGGTCATAAAATTTGTAATGTATGCTGTTTTTTCCTTGTCTTCTCCCCAGTTTGGTAAATTGCTAATTCCTACTCACATGAAATCTATCGCATAACTTCTACCAGTCAGGGAGTGTGTTGGCTCATGTGCTTCATCTTATGAGCATAATACACTAACAAACTAATGTTTTCTCCTCATCCAATCTCAATCTTCGGGGGAAAAAATTATGTTAATAAAAATTGTAAATAAATATTAAATCACTGCTGCTCTGTGTTTTTTTCCCCCCAGTTTAAGGTCTTGACCACCAAATGTTCAGCAAAAATAGAACAGACTTTTTGTAATCACAGTTCCAGTGTTCGAGTCGTATTGCCACCTTCTCTGCTTTCAGTTTCCTCCCACTTTCAAAAAAACATTCTGGTAAGTGAATTGACTTTTCTAAATTACCTCTTGATGAGGAGTGTGTGAATGCAGGTGTGTGTGTGGTGTCTTGCAATTTACTGTGATCCATCCAGCATGTTTTCCCACCTCAAACCCAGTGTTCCTGGAATAGGCACCAGAACCTCCTGACGAGGAAAACCAAAAAAAAAAAAAAAAAAAAAACAGTCGCTCAAGATAAATGATCGAATGGATATAAACACAAGTATAAACACATTTTCCAGATATTATTAATATGTTTGACTTAGCCTGGTAATGCCAGATGTTCATGACCTTCAGCACTGCTGAGTATGCACAGGTAAGCGGAGAGGAAGTTACAATGGATTGATTTGCTGGCTCCCAGGCAGTCATCTGTATCCCATCTGTGTATGTGTGTACATGTTTCCACCTGGACAAAGTCTGCGCAAGCTGTTAAAACTCCCACTCTAGCTTCCAGATCCTGCTTTTGAGGAAATGCTTCATCTGGTGTTTCTTACAACCTTGAAATTTATGCCTTTTACATGTTCAAACCAAAGGCTCTTTGAATAAGTTGCCACTTAATTCACCCGACTGACAGTATGTGTATTTAAAACTATATTTACTGATTGAGGGAGGTTATGATTTAGCAGTAACTAAAAAGTTCAGGGTGAAATTTCTAGCCAATTTTTTCGAGCCTAGATCTATTCAAAGGTTGTGCTGTAAACTGTAACTCTTCCTTTTCGCAATAGCTACTAAAGTAAGTTAGAGAAATTAGGCTGAGTGTAACTTTCTGTTTAAAGAGAACCAAAAATAAAAAATGTGTTTCAAAGTAAAAAAATTTTTTTTTTTAAGTTATAACATTCCTGCCAGGATCTAAACTAACAACCTTCTGCTTAGCAACTCAAATCCTTTACTACTAAACTATCATAATTTAACAAGGACAATTTCTACTTTTTTTTATTTTTATTTATTAATTTTTTTACATATTTATGAAAATTCTATCCATTCATTTATTTTCTATACCGCTTAATCCTGTGTTCAGGGTCGCGGGGGACCTGGAGCCTATCTCAGGAGACTTCGGGCACTAGGCGGGGTACACCCTGGACAGGGTGCCAATCCATCGCAGGGCACACACACATACACACACTCACACACTCATTCACAGACTATAGGCAATTTAGGAACGCCAATTAGCCTAACCTGCATATCTTTGGACTGTGGGAGGAAACCGGAGTACCCGGAGGAAACCCACCAAGCACGGGGAGAACATGCAAACTCCATGCACACAGAGATGGGAATCGAACCCAGACCCTGGAGGTGGAGGCGACAGTGCTAACCACTACACCACCGCGCCGCCTATGAAAAGTCTAATAGAGCCTTATTAGTGGAAAGGGTTAAAAAAATTTTTTTACATGGCTATATGCTCCAGCCCCAAAATTTCTTTGCCTTTTCGCAAACTTGAAATGATTCAATTTAATCAAGTCAGGAAAAGTTTATTCCACTGGAAATGTGACCTGATTCCAGAGATCTTCTTTTAGAAGCACGCACAATGATGAGTCCATGAAAAGCCTATTTCTGACTTGGAGCAGGACGAGTAGGGGGTCTGCACAGACACAAAGGCTCCTGAGGAAAAGACTGAAGGCCAAGTTTTCTAAACACTGCCATAACCCAGTTATCATCATTCATCTCTGGGTGGTTAAGTGATGAAACACTCTAATGACACCAACTACTCCAGTGCTCGCTCATTTTTCCACTTCTCCTCTTTCTTGTATACAGTTCTGATAACTCTTTATTTTGCTAGAGGATATCGCTGTCAGCAGTGTCAGCAGCGCAGTAATATTTTCTAGTACAGGACTGATGTGGCACCCAAAACGTTCATGCCTTGGCTGAGCTCATTATGGATGCCAGCATCATTTAGGAACAAGTCTACGCAAGATTTACTGATATTGTTTGAGATTCTCTAAAAATCGCACATAGTGATAATTAATACAGTGTGCGAGAAAGCCCTCTATTACAACTTCAGCAAAAGAAAGAAAATCTAAATATTCAGTATACTGAAGCTGAAAGGAATTCACAAATAAACAACAGCTTGGCCATGATTTCTTTGAAGCATAAGCAGATTGATATTCACAGTAGCTGTAAAGTTCTTTGCCACATGCTTGTTAAAACATTGATCATTTTATTTTCTTTATTTTCTTTATTTGATATTTGTAGTAAAAGCTTGCATGAGGAAAAATAATATAAGTTGTATTAGATCGGAATGCAAGTAGGAATGTGGGTTATAAAAGGTCTTATTAAGAAATAAAAAGACATAAAAGGAAATGCATGCCACTGTAGTGGAAAGATCTGTAATTGTTTAATGCTTTCTATGAGCTCAGGTGGTTTAGAAGGAGTTTGTCATTTTCAGACATTCTCTGAAATTCTGTAATATTCGAAAAAAGACCATTCCTTTCCGAGCTGCACTCTTCTGAGGTGCAGAATATGAGAAGACTTGTTCTCTGGTACTGTTGCGTTAAATCAGTGGAGAAAACTTTTCATGCACTGCTTGTGCTATTGGAGAGAACTTATGAGCTCTCTGGGACCTAGAGAGAGCAGGGGTGATTCCAACTAGTTAGAAATAACATTAATGCCTTTTATAAGGACAGTCTGCACTCGTAGGAAAGAAAAACAGAAGATAGAATAATATGTTTTTGTGACTATTCCATACTACAGTAACTGGATCTATGTGCAATCTGCTTTTGCATATTTAGTTTAGAAGATATTTGGACGTGACTCTTTTTTTTTTTTTTAAATTAATGAAACAATCATATGGCATTCAGCTCTATAAACCCCAATTAAGAAAGAAACCAGAAGTTCAATGGAGAACATCCGCCAACTAGAGGCTGCTCATTTGTTTTTATTGCCTATTAAGTGAAACACCTCATTTATCAATGTCAGTCTGTGCACAAAATGATAGCTGTCCTCATGTAAATCAGTTAATCTGACGAATGGTTCGGAATTAAGTGGCTGCTTTCTTATGAAATGCGTACTCTGTCAGTCTGCTGCCCCTGCTAAACCACCCACGACCGGGGCGTTTCTCTTTCTGCAGCTGAGCAGGGTGAATTCACTGACAACAGTGTGAAACAGATCTGATTAGGCACAGAACAAGCCCTGTTTCCCACCACATAAACCAGGCCTCGGTGTAGGTGCTAATATCGGCCTCTTCATCACCCTCTCACAGTCGCCTGGATCGGCTTTTGGATTAGTGTTCAGACCACTAATCTCCTTTGCTGGGAAGGAATACAGGATATGATGAGTTTATTGAGGAGGATGTACTGTTGCGTAGAGCTCATAGCCTAATTAATGCATGCATATGGAAAGATTTTTAATGGGAGTTTAAAACCAATCAACAAAAAAAAAAGTGGTTTTAAAAAACGTTCAAAAAGCCACATATTTATGAGGCATAGAATGTCATTCCGTTCTATGCCACATGCAATTATGCCACATATTTAATATATTTACAAGAGAGAGACAAAAAAACGACCTTATGTCTAAATGGTTAATTCATTAGTCAAGACATTTTTACTTTTACGCTGAGCTGCACTGTGGAAAATGACTAAAGGCAATGGAAATGTACTTTATAAAAAAATGATCGATTTACAATGATTAATAATAAAATGAGATTTTACCTTTTACTTTTTTCCCTGTCTCACAATTTGTAAAAAAAAAAAAAATGCATATATATATATATATCCTGAATGTGCTGCACTCCTCACCATCTGCCTTAGAATTGGTTAGGTTTCATTTTGCCTTCAGTATTTGTTATTTTCAGTGAAAACTACCAAGCACCATAAGTAGCCTACGACTCTCCGCTGTGGTCTGACGGGGCCAGGAAAAAGCCGCCGGAGCCAGACGAATAAAAAGGAAAAAGCAGAGACGCCGGCGTTTGCCTCCCAATCTGGTTCCTGTCAGAGTACATCAAGGGAACACCCGCAATGCAATCTCCAAAACGGCTCTCTCCCCTCAACCATACTGTACGTGGCTCAGTGTCAAGGCGACTGAACCATCGCCAAGTCTCCAAAAAGGATGTTTTTTTCCCCATTTATTTATTCTTCCCCTCTCACTTGTGTTGGAATTGACCCATATGGATGAGGATCAGTTGTGTATGATATGGTAATTGTGCTGTCACTTCCAATCGTCGTGTGATAAAGGGCAAAAGCGAGCAGAAAGGAGAGATAAAGACATTCCGAACTTTCCTTCGACCTGACCGTACAAAAACATAGCCACAGATTGTATTAGCTGGATAGAAGAATGTTATTCTTTTTTACTTAATTAATATGGCTTTACCGCTTTTTCAATAACTGTCTGATTGTTCAGTCACAGTAAGAGCCTCTGCAGTGCTAAGGATTTGAAATATGTCACTATGCAACCAGAATTAAATCATTCATTTATTCATGGATCAGTCATCTTCAGGAACCGCATTCTGCTGGTCAGTATTCAGTGGATCTGGAGCCTATCCCAGGAACACTGGGCACGAGGCAAGAAATACACCTTTGACATCCATCACAGGGCATGCAAAATTAAATATTCTGACATACAAAAGGAAAAAGGGGGAAAAAGGAAATATAGTATTTGCACAGTAGCCAGTAGGAACACAGCATGTTTGGCTGAGTTGGCCTGGGCACAGGTTGGATTTGTTTAACCCTGAATGTCAACCTGTGCAGTCTAGAGCATGTCAGCAGGTAATGTCTACCAGATGGCTAAAGAAATCTGTCGAATAAAAGGGCACATCAGGAAAGAAGATCTTGAATCTACCCCCGATCCATGTACTATACTTGTATTATTGACAGCATATCTTTTTAAATCTGGTTTTGATAGTGAGTTATAAATCAGAATGGTGATTTGGAAATGAAAAAAAAGAAGGTGTGTAAATTAATTTGTTCATTAAGAACATTAAGATCTATCATAATGTATAACTACTTCTCTATAACAATGTATGATTATTTATGATGTGCTACAGTCTAAAATAGAATCACTATGTAATTGGTAAGCTGGCTAAATGTTTGTCCACTAAATTGAGAGCTGCTTGCTCTTTAGAGTCGGTCAGCCAGTGTCTGGAAAGACCAACCACAGTTCTGGAGGATGAACGACCTGCTGTTAGTACGCTGTGTATCTGAGGATCACTCTTTTCCATTATGCATATTCATCCCACATACATATAAATAAATTCTAAAATCCAAATATTTAAAGGGCATCTTTGGCAGGGCAAGACGGCCACCCAGAATGCCAAACGGGGTTGGGTTCTAGATTTGGCAAGATTACTTTGCAAACATCTAAACAATAACCCAAACATTTTGTTACTTTTTTTTGGTAGGCAAAGGGATAAAGCTAATATGTAAGGTAAAATATAAAAAGTTATTAAAAGCAGGTACATAATCCTAATGTATCCATAAAACATTGCAGCTATTTTTACATAATTCTGTAATTTTTCCATTTGGTCTCATTATCAAAGCAATAGTCTTGCTTGATTTTGAGTAATTGGAAAATAGTTCTCACAATAAATCGTCTATTAGTATGTTCTCGGCATTGGTGGCTCAGTGGTAGGTGTTTTGCCTACCCTGCGGAAGGCACTGGTTCGATTCCCAGCCTGTGTCCAAACCCCAACCACTGGCTGCAGTGCCGGTCCCAAGCCCAGATAAAATGGGAGGGTTACTTCAGGAAGAGCATCCGGTGTAAAACCTGTGCCAAGTTGTATGCTGATCGGATGATCCGCTGTGGCGACCCCTCGCAGGATCAAGTATGTTCCAAAAATATATGTATCCATAAATATGTTATGTATTTTTTTCTTATTTGAGCTTCTTTAATAGGAACAAAATACTTATACTGGATACAATCTCTCTTTGCTCAGACTTCCGCAGGTTTCCACAAGATTCTGGTCCATGCTGGCATGAATAAATTGCATACATGCTACATTTATCGACTGCACATTAATACCAATCAACCACATCGGAAAGATCCTCTATTTGTCTGTAATGAACACATTTGAAGACTGCTTGTACTTTTTGTAGTGGTGCAATATTATGTGATAAGGAATTATTATAAGATTGGTAAAGTGCGCCACCCCATCAGCCTGACATTCCTAACACAAGGCAGGATGGGTCTAAGGATTCATGATGTTGATTACAATTTCTGACACTATAACAGAAAAAATTTAAGCCACGAGGCGAGGTATTGAGGTATTGACGAGGAAACATTGGAAAAAACATTTTTCTGTTTCTGTTCAGTGTTAATGATCTTTGTTGGAGGAAATTTTGACGTGGTCCTCCTCACACCTCACACATCCACCTATTCATCCACAACATTTATTCAACAGCAATACTGTAGAAGCTTACTGTACTTCATCATATATGTATTTTCTTTTTGAACAACACATGATTTAGGATGCCCCCTGGACGCCTCCCTTGTGAGGTGTTCCAGACACGCCCCACCGGAAAGAGACCCCGGGGAAGACCCAGGACACGCTGGAGGGACTATGTCTCTCGGCTGGCCTGGGAACGCCTTGGGATCCACCCGGAAGAGCTGGAAGAAGTGGCCAGGGAGAGGGAAGTCTGGGCATCCCTGCTGAAGCTGCTGCCCCCGCGACCCGACCTCGGATAAGCGGAAGAAAATGGATGGATGGATGGAACACATGATTACCTTTGCTGTTGGAATGACCTTAAATCTTCTGAATTACCTTTTCACTTTGGAGTGCGGCCACAAGCGCATTAATGAGGTCAGAAGTCGATGTCAGATGAGGAGGGCTGGGGTGGAGTTAGTGTTTCAGATCATCGCAAAAGATGTTCAGTGTTGTTAGGGTAAGGCCCTGCGCAGGACACAAGAGGCAAAGCATGTCTTCATGACCCTGTTAAGTCCTCATGGGCACTGTTGGTTTATTTGTTGGTGGTGGAGGTTTATTTGTTGGAAGCTGTAATGCTACACCATGCAATGTCAATCAATACTATTTTCTATTTCCGAGAACAGTTTTAACGAATCAAATAGGTGTGATGATCAGGTGTCCACAAACATTTGGTCATTAAACATATTTAATAGTATAATATCTAATAAATATTAGATAGTATATATGAAATATTATGTAGCTTTATTAGAAGCAGAAGAATGTAATAAGCATTTGGACAATAGTTATTATCTTCTTCTATACCGCTTAATCCTGTGTTCGCGGGGGACCTGGAGCCTATCCCAGGAGACTTCGGGCACTAGGCGGGGTACACCCTGGACAGGGTAATAGTTATTATATATTATTTATATTATATATACAGTATTATATATATATCAGAGAGAGAGTTATATATAGTTTATCTATCTATCTATCTATCTATCTATCTATCTATCTATCTATCTACACACAATATACATAGTTTCTATACATATTTTTTAAATACTTTGTATTTTAAAAAAGTAAAACAAATATTTTCTTTAAATCTGGAATTAATTGATATTTTTGTAACTGCTGGTACTCAGTACAAGTCATGGAGATCATCCTGTCGAATATGAAAGAAAAACCCTTCAAAAAACAATCTAATCATAAAATTTAATACATTTTGGGGTGAGCTTCCTGTCTTCAGTGACATCTAACTTTGCTACTATGTTAATACACATTAATCAAAGTGTCAGCTATGAAGAGACATGGGCTTTGTTTTGGAACAGGTCTCCAATAAGCTTCCTACAACAGTGCAACTATTACGGGGTTAAGTAAACAGTATTTGCTAATATGGTCTGTATTCAGCTGAAGGATAGGAAGCAGAATCGCAGACACTTTCAGACCTACACGAATATGGAAGCAATCTCTTGGAAAAACGTAAACACTCAGACCATCCACAGAGGCACCACCTGGGTGCGTTTTTATGTGTGTGTGTGTGTGTGTGTGTGTGTGTGTGTCTGGGGGTGGTTGGGTGGGTGGATGTAGAGCTTGATCACCAAAGCTCCTGCAAATCCTGCACACACTGTCACATTTGGAGGTGGGCATGTGCACATCTGGAATGAATTTATTTTATAATTCAGCCTATTATTGGTGCGGTCTCTACTTAAGTAGCATGAACACAGTCATGGCCCAGTCCTCAAGACTATGCGTGGCCTCTGCCCTACACTAATAAACCCTAGCAGAGTGGGGAGGGCTGAATTTACTCAGGGCTGACTATGCAACACATGTAAGCTCTCCTACTATTATTTAAAGGAATTTACAAGACTAATAAATTGCGAATAACAAAAGTAACTTGGAAGGCAATTAAACAAAAATAAAATTATGTATGGATGCATTCACGAAAAAAGCGACATATAAAAATATGCTTCATAACCACATGAATGAAAGATGGAATATTATGAATCGGCGAGGTCCACGACTTGTTTCTCTGGTAGCTGCATTGTACAAATAAAACCCTACTCTAAATAAAACAACCACAAGCTGCACCTGAACCCTTTGATCAGTATTACAGTATGTTTCTGCATTGCATATATCTAACTATTCTGTCTTTTGTTTTATGCTTTTTTGATATGTTGGGTTTTTTTGGACTGTTTATCAAACAACACAAATTTGCCATGCTCTATTACAAGAATAAATTGCTGTAGCCAATGGGCATTACTGCTTTTCGATCCTATCTCATCTCTGTAGCAAAATGAGGATTTTTAAAATTAATTATAAAGTGCAGTACAGGAGCATTCCTGCACATACATAATATCATAAAGCAACTAATATTTAAAACAAATCATGGCTTATTTACTGCATACTAAAATTATGTATACAGTAGTAGTTCATCTATGTAGATGGGGCTCATATGCCTATTTTTTTCTTTTATTGTCTTGGTCTTCTTTCAGGTCTTGAGACTTGATGTGGGATGTTTTCTTATGTGACGTTATTTGCATCAATATATCATATTACATTGGCTTGAGGTAAAGTAATTTTTTTATTGCTGCTGTAAACTTATACATTGCAAAATTTCCTGTTATCTTCGGTTTAATGAAGAACAATAATACACACAAAGTGTAAAACATATTTTGAGTTATAAATTATAAATTATACTTACTTATTGCAATTGATTGAAATCAGATTTCGGCATTGTCATGGTCACCCTTTTTTTATTTAAATATAAACATTATTATTATTATTATTATTATTATTATTATTATTATTATTATTATTATTATTTTCATGAAATCAGGGTGAAAATCAGGCAGCTTGCTAACAACCACAAATGTTACATTTGAATGATAAAGCAACATCATTTTATAAAAAGGGAAAAAAAAGAATCTGTCAGGTTTAACCGCTTGAGAAATCTAAGATAATGCAGTATAGTATCAATACAGTATATTTTTTATATTTAATGAAAATTATATTGCATAAGAATTCAAAATTTGATTTATTAATTGTGATTAATTAAAGAATAAATCCTTTAAAATTGTGCTTGAATAGAATAATGAAATAAAAAGTACTTTTTACCATCATTAAATAAATCTAATGTGTACAGTAAAATAGACAAAGCATAGTACATACAAACACATTATACAGTACTGTATACACGAAGCATAATCATACTCCTATAGAGACTATAAACTAATTAAATAATGACTCCAAGCATAAAGCGTTTTTATATGTGTGTAAATAGAAACATTCTGTCATGTACATATAGACTTTATTTACTGCATCTTAGAAAGATGCAATAAGATTGTTGGCAGTCATAGTGTTATTTGATTAAGGGGCTGTGCACTGATGTGGGATGATAATGCATCAAGCATTAGGAATGCTGACAAAGCCCATGGGCTAATTTGACAGACTGCAACAGCATAAACACATACTCAGACATTAAAGGGTTGAGATGGCTTCAGAACTAAGCACACGGTGCAGTCTGGACATGCCCAGGTTGGGGATGATGGGTATGAAAGTAGTAAGCAGCAAAAAGGAATGTGGTAATCTCCTATTGTGGAACAGGTAAGCAATCTGAGTAGATTTAAGTATGTGATATTAGAAAACTGCAACACTTTTAAATTAAACATTTAAAGTAAGAACACAGGTTTTGATGTTATGTGTTGTAATATTATGACCCATCACTAGGTGCAAGAGAACAATATGTTTGCATGCATGGCTCCTTTCTCTGTGAGGACTGTACGCCTTTAACAGTAAAGAATTCTTTATAAAGTTTTGTGTTTCAATTACGTAGCAGGTGATGAATCGCTTCCTGATGACTGAACAAAGATGTAGGAAACCACATATGAGAGCACAAATTAAAAGACTTTGGGAAAGGGATTAAAAAAAGAAAGAAAGAAAAAGAAAAAGAAACAAAATGTCATTAAATGTGTGGTTTCTTAAAGAGCTGCATTTAACTAGAATTCTTTAAAAAGGAACACATTTATTGTGAACAAATACAAGAAACACGCAAGATCTGAATCAGCCACCAGAGAAGAACTTTAATGTGTCCCTTTCGGCCCCTGTGGTTCTGTCACCAGAAATAATTGTAAAAACATTGGACAATTGAATCTAAATGTGCGAAGAAAAAAATAAAAAGTGGAACGCTAAAATTAGACCAGGTGCTTTACCCTTTGAGCAGCACTTATATAGAGGAAATATTACGCTGTTCAAATTTACAAGCTATTCTTTCCTGTGGACAATAAAAGGAGACTAGAATGAAAGAAAAAGACAGATTCAGAGTGTTTGTATTAAACATGGAAGAGTGTGACTACATAAAGCGTTTGCTTTTTGATTCTATATAGCTGCTTTGTGACAATGACCATTGTTAAAAGTGCTATATAAATAAAATTGAATTGAATTGAATTGAATTGGATTGAATAAAGGAAAAAATCTGAAAGAAATCTTACACACAAACTTAAAACAACTTAAGCTTTATTATAAAATGATTTCAGCCTCAGATGTTTAGATGCTGAATGTGTTAATGCATGATTTCCTTTCCCAAATACAACAGTATTCCACACCATTGCAAATGACAACAGATTCGAACCCAAGTGCATTTTTTCACATATAAGGAATTTGTCTTGGTGCAAATAGACATAAAAGCAAGTAGGAGGAACTACTAGAATATATACGTATGGCAGCGTACCAGATGGTGTTGGAGCTGGTCAAGATAGACTCATCGATGGAGGTGTAGAAATATCCCATCGATGTGGCAGGTCGACCTTCTTGATATACCGTAGGAAGTACATCCACTGCTATGTCATCCTGGTTAAGGAGCTGATGTTAAGTTTCCACTGGAGGTCCTGGCTGATGACTGAATGCAGGAAACACAAAGACTCCACAATACTGATTTGGGAGCCACAAAATCCCCTTGCAGCTCCAGTGTTGTTGTACAACTGTTCATACAGTATGTATGTATCAACTTTCATACGTTACTCTTTTATGCCTCAAATCCCTTCCCTGAGTGAAGCATACAGTATACAATACTGCATATATGTCCAGATAAAGATGTGCCCTGGAGCAACATTTGAATTCACTTGATTTAAAATTCCGTAGGTGTTTTGGAGGAGGGTTGCACCCGAAGGCAGTGTATACCCCTGAATTAAACATTTGCAGTCACTGTTTCTCTGGAAGCAAAAAGGATGTAAATAACCTGAACTGACCTGAGAGGTGAACGGCCTAATTATAGATTCCTGCCTGTAACCATAGACTGTGGAGATACACGCCATAGTGCAGCTACCTGACTTACCTTCTTCACAGAGGCAGAGGAACCTCAAAGTCAAAACATCCAGCAAAAGTGAATGTCTCATCGTCTCCTGTTATTCAGAGCAGAAAGGAATCAGAGGAAGGTCATGACAAAGGCAATAATGCATTAATATGAAAATATATTTTATTCCTATAAAACACTTGATCTGTGTTCAACATTAATTGCAAAAATCTTTACAGGCGTTCTACATCCTCCGGCAATCCATCGGTTAAAACATCAAATATCTATTAGAAACACATGTCTCATATTAAACTCTTCCCCTCCACTTCAAATAAATCAAGCATACTTGACACTTAAGTTTATGGAAGCCGTATTACTCATAGCCACGCATAGGCTTCTGTGCCCTAAACGTTTACATCTTCGAGATGACATATTTTGGAAAGAAGAAAAAAATCCACAGAGTATGAAGCAAATTTGCTAACTAATTCCACACTGCAAAGCAACATTGTTTGAAATGAAATCAGTACATAAGGAAGGAAAGCAGCCTTTAATTTATATGACCCTTAAGCAATATTCCCACTAATTTGACAAAGAATAACAAAATGAATAAACAACAATCCATACAGTGCTGTCAAAACAGCTCCAAATATGCCACCCTTTCTTTTTTTCTTTCTTTCTTTTTTTTTTTTTTTTAAACTACAGCTTCGGTTACATAAAATATATGATTTTAACGTGGCTTAGTTATGAAAGTGCACTTTATTTCACTTCACAAAATTTCCTGTTTAAAATCTCCATTTTCCAAGTGAAAGGCCTGTGCCACTGTATAATCCTTGGTTCCACACACTCTTAAATCTGAAACCCCGAAGACATGTATTTAATATGCAACATGTGTAAGCAAATCACACTGAAAAAATGATCTGAGACCCCACATTTGTCAATTACTGAATCTTTTCTGTGCTTAGATTAATAAAAATTATGTGAATGTGGCAAAAATATTTCTGTCATTTTTCCGGCTGAAAAAGTACAGTGTGAGAGGATTGACAAACGTCAACAACCAAAGTGTGGAAACACAGGCTACCATTAATGATGATAGACACATTTTGATGTCTGTGATGTTTTGGTGCCATTTTTATAAATATTTTGGAGACTGTCAGTTAATGCTGAAATTCCATAAATGTGCTCTGTCCAGAAAAATAAACACCGGTTGCTCAGTCCTGGACGTGAACATGGTATTTTGTTCATACTCTTGGTAGCCTTACTGTAGCTTCAGAAATATAGCGTATTTGCTATGTTTCAAAATATTAAGCTCACCTGGGTTTATATGAAAGTTGACATCAACACTGCTAAACACATATTTCTGCACTACCATAGACAAAAAAAAAAGCAAATTTAAAAAATGTATATTGTATATTTAAAAATGTAAATATTTACATTTTAAAATGTAAACATTTCAAAATATATACATTGAACACTTTAAATGTTTTCTTTTCTTTTCTTGTAAATCACTGGCTCACAGAAGGAGCTGAGAATGTACAGTTCAAAAGAAATCAAAAGAGGTTTAACTAACTGTTTTAAAACTCAAACAGTTCAGCTACAGTACTGTATGTGCTGATGTGATAAGTGGTTCAATAACAAGCAGAGCGACATAAAAATAGAACAGTACATTCCAAACCAATATAAGAGCAGCAGGATACCATCAGAAGACCACAGCGAACTGCAAAATTCTTGCGCATCCATTCCGAGACACGCCTAAAAAACCCACTATGTCCACATGTAATACCACTAACATCAGGTAGCACTTAAGCGTCCTTCACCCCAGTATATGACTAAACTTACTGCCCAATAGCCAAACAAGCAAACAGAAATTCACATCATGTCACAATGCAAGAAACACGATGTTAATTCAAAAACAGGATGTGATCACAGTTAGCAATGATGAAAGTATGCATTAACAGCATTTTTAAGTAAACCTTGGCTCCTGTTTTTAACCACTGGGCATGGTCACTTCCAGCTGAATCAATCGTCTTTTTCAGGACATTATCATGTGTCATCAAATGCATTTTTAAATGGCTTTAGTAATTCAAAAAAATGTACGAATATAATTTAAAGTGCATTTTTAGTAGAGAGGGGAGGTAAACCTTATGTTACACAAACGATATATTGAAATTGTTCTTTTTTTAAAACAGCAAACAGTGTCTTAATGCTGTTCATGGCGTATTCTGCAAAAACAAGAATTATACTGTACCTTCATAGCATTCCGACAGGTACTATGCAAATATGCAAAGTGCTAAATTAAAAGTATTTAGCGACACCACTGACCACTTTTTAAACACTAGGCTTGTTTGATATACAGTACTACTGTAAGCAAAAGTCCCCGAAACCCCCTCTTTTCTTCAAATTTTGCTTCCAAAGGTTCAGACTTTCTTGAATTGTTAATGCTGATTAATTGACGATTAATTCTCCATGCATCTTGAAGGACATTTATTTTGGATCTTATTTTTGGCAAGTTCACGACTCCAGTCCCTGTACCTGAGCAATTTCAGAGGAATGTTTTTTTGTTTGCTGAGCCACATGTTGACCGTTGGTGACCTGTGAATCATTCATGCAAAACAAACAAGAAAATCCACCTAACCAGTGAGAAACAGGTGCAGATGATGACAGATGATCAAACAAGACAGGAAATGACATTGCTCCTTAGATAAACAACCAATTTTTTAAGTGTGTATATATATGAATAGATTCATGATGCACTCCACGTTTAATATTATAAGATGCAAAACTTAGAAATTCTCTCCAAAAAATTGACCTGTTAGTCATTTATAAGAAAAACATGATAATAAGTTTTAATGATGTGAGTTCACAAGGACTGATAAACTGAAAAGTTACACATAAACTGTCTAAAGAAAAATAAGCACTGAAAATTAAGACTAGCTGCCTTTGATATATGGAAAGAATTTGAGTGTCACTTAAGTTTACATAACCGAAGAACACATTTGAGCAATTTACACAGCTGTCAAAAGAAAAAAAAAAAATGTATAGAAGGACATCGGTAGTAAGACTGAAATGACTTCCAGAGGAAGGGAGGCCTGATTCAGATGATCTTCATATCACAGTCACACAAGTCATTCGATTTTTCAATCATCTTCAATTCAGAAAACTTTAAAGGAAAATTCTCAGTGGTGTCTCCAAGTCAGGTCTAGAGTCGTACCATCTTTTGCTCTGAACAAAATTAATTATAACGTATGCATTATATGTGACTAATGATTTACGAGTGAGTAGCATATCATCAAATGCAGGATCATAAATCAAAGGAGAGTGAGGACAAGGGGTGGTTGAGAAGTTAATCCCCGTTCAGGTCTGGGAGGTCTGCAATGTGACCAGAGACACGTGGCCCACAGTCTGGACCTGATTACTTGCATTAGCCAATGATTCCACTGGTTTACCCAGAGCTCAGAGATAGCACTCCCTCTCATCAGCCAAAAGCACAGTCAGGACTACAGCACTAAAACCATATGTGAGCTGGAAAATTCAGGCATTAGAGAACCCCAGTGAATCTTAATATCAGCCTGAGTAATTTCCTTCCCTCTTTTTGTAAATTCCAGAATATTTTCTATAACAATATGAAGGAGAGTTTGCAATTTTATACAAATAAACAAGAACAAAATTTTCAAAGAAAAAAAAAAAGGGAAAAAAAGCTTCTTTACAAACCATAATATTCTAATTTTCTGTTTGTCAGTTTTGTAAATCAGGTCTATCAAAAATGTAGATGCTTATTGTGACCCAAAGACACATGCAACATCACTGTCTATCTCCGTCTTATCTTTTCTGCCTTTACTGATGTCATCTTCCCTTCATTTTCTTTGATTGCTTTGAGAAAGCATACATTGGCTTGATTGATTTGATTTAAAACCAAGTTCACACAATTTGCTCAGCTAATCCACTATTAGTTCCACTCAAGTGTTTTATTATGTCCTTTTCCCCAGAAATTACAGTTAATAATGAGTGAGCTGCACTGGTCCATTATGCTTTCAGTAGCAGTTTCAGTATTTAACATTTAAAAGCATTTAAAATTCTATCACTTGCCTTTTGTTATCATGTAATTCTGCTCAGAATGAAGACTGAAAGCATATTCTGTAATGCATTACTCTTTTATGTGTCACTAAAAGACTAAAGCTGCTTGTCCAATTATATTTAATAAAATATTACACGTATATACTGTAAATGTCAAGAATATACACAAGAAATAGAGACCTTATACAGTACATAAGGCTACTCTTATATAAATCAGTGTCTCTTTGACACTAGAGGAAGTCATTGTCATTTACATAACTCTAACAGAATGCCGATGAGGCACTTGAAGGTGAATACTGAATTCTAAAGACTGAATGCTACTACTACTGAGTACTGCTCCTACTGTACTGTATGTCTGACCCATAAAAAAAATCAGCATCGCTAAATGATTAAGTGTAGGGCATGAACCAAAACATTAAAACCACTGATGTTAGCACGTCCACTGGAAGAGCAACTGCAAAAAGAAGAACGAATTATGTCATAAATTACCACAAATACAAACCATTTTAAATGTCAAATGCCATTCATTATGACCACCCAGGCATTGCAGGATACTTCAGCATTCCCTGAGAAGAATCACAGAGGTATGACAGCTCTGCCTTATTGACCACACACATAAGCGTAATCATAAAAGTGGGAAAATATTAAAAAGAATAAAATAACACGTTTCTTTGAAAGGTTAGGAATAATAGAAATGAACACTGCATCCGGAGTCCATAGCAATCCAAGGTTTGCTCTTACGCTTCCAAAGCAAGCAATCCAAGAATATCAGTTCTCGACTCAAAGGTTTTTCCAACAAAAGAGCCACTCAATAACATCAGCGGTGTCATGAGCGCAAACTGGAGAAAGAAATGCTCAGGTTCCTGAACCCTGTTGTCTCTTACACTATGAGCATTCATCTTAAATGTGTCAGATGGTTATTTCAACTTCTGGGGTATTTGAGCATCAGGTAAGAGATTCGCTGGCTTTATGCTTCAGTGGTGATATACAGTAATGTGTAACGTTTACGGTTGCAACTTAAATGATTTCAATCTAAAGTATCTGTATGTAAATGGTAAATACAGTGTATATACACAGAGTCAGGCAAAAAAAATTGTGTACACACTTCAGGAAAAGAAGAATTGCATGATGTATATTATATTAATAATATTCAAATTTTATTATCATAATATTATAATAATAAGTTAATATGATAAATACTATATTAATATAATATAGAATATTATTATCTATATATAAAGCAATACATTTAGTATTAAAACATGTATTTGACTTTATTTTATATATATATATATATATATATATATATATATATATATATATATATATATATATATATATATATATATATTCTTTTCCTGAAACCTGTATACAAAAAACACATTTCAGAAAAAAAAAACTTGGATAAATATTTAAATACTAAATTTATTTCTTTGTTTTTACACTGTGTATGTATAAAGTATAATATATATATATATATATATATATATATATATATATATATATATATATATATATATATATATATATATATATAAAATAAAGTCAAATACATGTTTTAATACTAAATGTATTGCTTTATATATAGATAATATATATATATATATATATAAGATTGATATATACAGTATACTGTATACACAAAGTATCCTCTTTTATGTTTTATGTACAGTCATTGTACTAAAATGTAATTTAATTTTAAATCTTTTTTATTTGAACATATTATAGAAGGAATATAAATATCACTATCAGTTTACCACAAACTTAGTGACTCAGTGATGAGCCAAATATATGATTATAGTCCTGCAGAATCAGTTTATTTCATTCCTCACCAGTTGACTCAGGAAACCAGGAAATTCCCTCAAGAAACATTTTTAGGATAGGATGGTATTTTTGCTGAACTAAACAAAAACACTAAGTTTGTGTGTTTTTGAATTTGTAAATGTTAAACTAGGGGGGGGAAAGAAATCTATTTGTGGACTAGACAACAAGTCTGGTTGGAACAAAGTGTTTAACCGGAGAAAAGGTTCAAGGTTTGAGGAGAAAACACACATTGCAATGCTCAATGTTGTTTTATGGCTTGCATATCATGATTAATTAAAGTCAGTTATTTAAGCAACAGTCAATAAATAGTAAGAGCAAATATGTTTGTGGATCCAAATCCATAGCTTTTTTTGGACGTAGACCAAACAGACGTTGCAATAAATGAAAGGTCACCTTTGGTATTCATTGAGTTCTTTTCCGCTCTACTTGATGTTTACAAAGTATAACATATTTCCATCCAACCTAATTAAAATCCTTATGAATTCAACAGCAACATTCAGAAATCCGTGAACATCATCAGCAGTTATTATTCCAGGGGAGACAAGACTCTGCAGGCATCGTCCTTACACACTCTAATACCAGCCGACTGAATTTTATACTGACTGTTGAATCATGACCTCCCTGGGTGATAAAATAGTCCCAAAGTCTGTGAACTTTATATTTTCAACAGACCACCAGTACAGTAGATTGTTGGCACCAGGGCAGGCCCTTTTTGTGCCCATTAAATCATCATCCCGTATTTCAATCTCAATATAGCAACAGAGTAAATATTTGAGTATTACATACTGAAGGTACAGTTCTGGTCAAAGGCCAAAATCACCACTACAGGCAAAAAAATAAATAAAAATAAAAAACGGACTGAAAGGGGGCATTCAGCATGGACTGATCACCAAACTGAGTCTCTATTGGGCTAAAGAATCCTTTTTTCCCCTTAACAAACTAATAAAGGACACACAAATTTATAAGCATGTATTCATTGTGACCAACAGACTTTGTGTTCTAGTCTGCTATAGGTGGGAAAAAAAACACAACCCTGGGTGTTTTTTAGATTGTTAATTGTGAGTTAATTAATTAATTGAACTGATGGATGTTTGGAGCAAAAGAAAATCAAGTATATTTTATGGCTGCCTTACAAAAGGATGAAAAAAGAAGAACCATTATGGGCAAATCCACTGAAGATCTAAAAAAAAAAAAAAAAAGGATATTAAAAATCAAAGTTTCACTATTAAGTAAACAAGATTGTTTTTATTGCTCATGTATACTATCCATCTATCTATAGAAATCTCTGTAGTCCAACTAGGGACACTGTATTTATTACCATTTTTACAACTGTAGTAGGAGCTTTGGTCAACAATTATACACACATACACAAACTACAGGGAATTTGGCAATGCATTTAGCCCAATCTGCATGGAGAGAACATGCAAACTCCATGTACACAGACCCAGAGGCAGGAATCGAACCCACAATTTGGAGATGCAAGTAGACAGCGCTAAGCACTACGCCACTGTGCGGCCCATATAGTCTCTACCTTGAGCACAAGCCTTAAATAATGCTGTGAGTCCATGCTGTAGGTGTAAGATAAGGGGTGGAGTTCAATGGCCGCAAGTGGCCATTTTCCCCATGAGACAATGGGGGTACTGTCCAAAAGTCTTAGGCACCATATTATCTTTAGTACAAAAGATAATCTGCATTCTTATGTACAAAACCATGCACTATTTCCAAACATAACTTAAAAATGTATAAATAGATAACATTACAAAAGAATATTTTTATCTCTGTAATGAAAGCAACATCTTACATAACAGATCCGTTTTCAGGTGGAAACAAACAAAAATAATAATAATGCAGTTTCCTGGGTTTTGCAAGAAAATAGAAAGGAGCAAGTGTGACAAAGTTACCAGCTGACAACCTAACAGCTGTTTTATTTAGAGTACATTGCAAATGTGTCTTGGGAACTTACAAAAAAAAAATCCATAAGCAAAGATCGAAAACATTTATAAATAAAAGAAACTTGTACAAGGCACTAAAGAGTAATAAAATAAACACTGTTAATATTTAGTATGAAAACTCATTGCTTGAAAATAATCAGTAGTGTTAGATACAGGTTTGTGCCGTTAAAGTAAAACAGATGTTTGGTTTTACTGAGTGTGCTGGCGTTCTTCTGCTAACTTTGACACACTTGCTCCTTTCAATTTTTATCCACAAACCGAGGAACGTAGTGTACATCAGGTTTTTTTTTTTTTTTTTTTGGTTCCCATCTAAAAATTGGTATGTTATGTAGTGTAATGTGTTGCTTTCTTTCAAGCAAGCAAATATTCTTCTGTAATGTTATTTATTTATTAATGTATTCATTTTTAAGTTATGTTTGGAAATAGTGTTATAATGCAGATATGATAATCACATATAACAAAATTTGTACTAAATAATATAATGCCCCAGACCTTTGCACAGTACTTTATGTGTCTTTAAGGAGTGAAACTTACTGTACAGTATATACACCAATAGCTTTAAGTAGCCTGGGCTGACCTTCCTAGTCTGGCTTGTTGTGCCTGTGACCCTTACTAAAAGCAAAATGAAAATTAGATAATTAAATAATTAATTGTATACAAAATTATTTATCTTTGCATTACAATGAGAAACTGTCTTTTTTTATCCTGCATGGACAAAATGGATATTTTGCTCCTAATTTAGTCAAATTTAATGATATGCTCAGTGAGTTTTCTTCAGATTTTTGGGATCTGAGATCACAAAAGCACATACCAGTTATCACAAGCAGGTAATAACACTATTAGTAGCACTCATAAGTGATGCTTTTATGGTTGAAAATTAAACCTGTAATTAGAGTGTCTGGGTGTCCTGAGGCGCAAGGTTTTTTTTTTTGTAACTAATGTCTGTACGTTTTAACAGTACAACCCATCATTAACAATCAGCATAATTAGGTAGCGGTTTGTCCGGTCCTTTAGGAATAATTTTAGATGCACTATATTACTTTATATCTGTATAGTGTAAAAATCTAAAATGATTTCTAAAGGACCGGACAAACCGCTACCTAATTATGCTGATTTCATCATTCACCGCTATGTTTAGTGAAAAGTATTTATCTAACAAAAATAAACCTTTCACTGAAACTACAAACCTTAAATGTTACACTTCAACCAGTCAAACAGTAAATTGTAACAATTTTATCTATTTTTTATTACATTTTTCTCTCTTTGATGGTAAACAGTTGTTTACTTGATTTTAATGGATTAAACAGATAAGAATAATAATAAATGTGATATGAATGTGAAAGCACACTGTAGGTAGATATGAACAGACAGAATAGGGCTTACCAGGCCATTATCATAAATCACTGCAGCACAACATTTCATACAAGTCTGAGCAAATCACAGCAGTCTTTCTTCAAATCTCTCTGTCTCTGCCTTGTGAAATATTCTATCCTTCAAGTATAAATACATTCCTTCTCTTTAATTGCTCTTTGCTAAGTCAGAGAAATCACATACTTCTCCACTGCCTCATAATCCACGCCTGCATCTGATGACAAGAACTGAAGATCAGTAATGCCTCTCATCAGACACTACGGTGCAACATTGTCTTGAAGAACGTCTTGATCCGATATTTCTCAAATATTATTTTACAAATACGTAATGGAATTCTGAGGTTTGCATTTATAGCATTTAAAGCATCAGCAATACTTCCTTATGCGATAGGTTGGGGACAGAGAACACAATCAAGCTAAAAAGCCAGCAGAAAGCAGTATAGCAAGGGCATTTAGAAGGGATTTGTAAACATTTAAGTTAGGACATATTTAAAAGCTTGGTGAAGACAGCCATTGACTGTTCATTTCACCAGCGGAGTTTCAGGACAGAAAATGGCTTTGCTGCTTGTTTTCCTTTTGACTTAGTGTGGCCATACGTTGTAGAGCCACCTTTTCATTTCGCAAGACTTTTGTGGGATGTCACTACCAGCTTTGCACATCTAGAGACTGACATTTTTGGCCATTCTTCTTTGCAAAACAGCGTAAGCAGATTCTCAATTGGATTTAGGTCTGAACCTTGACTGGGCCTTGTACGTAGATCTGGCTGTATGTTTAAGGTCCTACTGGAAGGTGGAACTTCCGCCCTAGTCACAAGTCTTTTGAAGACTCTAACAGGTTTTCCTCTAAGATAGCCATGAACTGGCTCCATTTACCTTTCCACCAACTCTGACCAGCTTCCCTGTCCCTGCTGAAGAAAGGTATACCCACAACATGATGCCGCCACCACCATGTTTCACAGTGGGGATGGTGTATTAGGGTGATGTGCAGTGTTAGTTGCATTTAGGCCAAAAAGTTAAATTATGGTCTTATCTGATCAGAGCACCTTCTTCCATGTGTTTGCTGTGTCCTCCACATGGCTTGTTGCAAACTGCAAATGGGACATCTTATGGCTTTCTTTTAAAAGTGTCTTTCTTGCCACTAATCCATAAAGTCCAGATTTGTGGAGGGCAAAAATAATGGTTATCCAGTGCAGTTGTGCGATACTCTTTCCATTTTCGGATGAAGAATTAAACGGTCCTATTTGATACTGTATGTTTAAAGCTTGGGGTCATTTTTATAACCTAACCCTAATTTAAACCTATCCACAAATGTATGTCTGACTTGTCTGGTGTGTTCCTTGGGCTTCATGTTGCTGTTTGGACACTAAAAAATCTGTATGGGCGTCACAGAACAGCTGTATTTATAATGAGATTTCTACTCTGAGCATTAAACTACTAAGGAGTATTCTCTAATACTGTAGATACTACATTGCATATGGCAATGCTTATTATGTAAGCTATTATGTAAATGTAAGATTTATAGCTTCTGTAGTCACAGGTATCCAAAACAGGGGTATCGAGGTAAGCTGTTAACAGGTAAGAAATCATAGCAGTTCTTGACAAGACTTGACAATTCATAGAAAATTGTGAGGTGTATTAGGCAACCGTTGGCAGTTCAGCATGAGTTTGGCGCGGCTCATAGCAGAGTAGTAGGTGTTTCGTATGTATAATTCATAGATGATTTAAGGGCACATGACCTCACAGAGTCAAGCACCCAAGAACTATCAAGAATTTAAATTATATCAATGAGGTTGAGAATGTTGGAAAGCCTGTTATTCATTAAAAATCTTTGCCATGTTAAGGACATCATCAATATAGAAAATGTGTGATAGCCTGGGAAACGCCACAACCCACTGAGTGTGCTATGAAAAAAAAATTAATAGTTAATAGCAAAACTAGGTATTTCTGCCTAAAGAATAAGACACGATATTTTGTTATTGATGTAACCTTGCACAGGCTATGTGCAAAAATCATAGTGGGTACCGAGCCAGGTTAACAAACATAGATGTAAACACAGCCTGTCTGCTTAAATATGCCTAAAACTTTACTAGCTACATGTGCTTTTCTCACACAGTGAGTGCCAAGCTTTAAAAATCTTTATTTCAACACCAATCTAAGAGTGGAAATCACCAAAGGAAGAGCAATCAGTCATGATAATGAAGAGGTTCCTGTTTAAATGAAGTCAGTGACAGTTACCTTAAGTGGAGGTGGATGGGGATATTACAGTACAGTACATGGGGTTCCCTGGGATAGGCTCCAGGCCCACCACAACCCCATATAGAATACGTGGTATGGAAAAATTGATGGATGGATGGATGGATGGATGGATGAATAAGTGAAGCAAATTGCATTATTAGAATTACATGACAGCTTGACAGACTATATCTATATTCCCTGTTAATGCAGATTACATTAAAGGCTGAAAGATGGCCCTGAAATGTATGGTGCAAATATATACATGGAATTCCAAGGATGCTAAAAAGCACAAATTCCAAAATATTATGTGTAAATTTGTTGTGGGTTTATTACTGTACATTGTGAAGCCTGATTTATGCTGCTTTAACAAGTCTACACTTTACATCTCTTTAGACACTTTTAGCTCTATGGAGACGCCTGACATGCACTCCCTCAGAAACATAACCACATGTTGCAGGGATGCAGACCAAAACAACAGTTTGGCCTCCTTAGTAGCATCACATTCTGGGTTCTTCTTTCATGCTTGCATTTTTTTTAATTAAGAAAGAACTGACTATTTCCTGCAACTGTTTATTCTGCATGACAGAAATTTCAGTAAAAGTAACTGTTGATTCAACATCTATTACTTTCACTTTCCATCATCAATTTATATAGCAATATAATATACTGTATATAGCAAGCTCATGCTTTGAGGTTGTTTTTTTTGTAGTGAGTCAGTGAGTCATACTGGCAGAAAATCGGAACAAAGGAATAAAAGGGTTGACGTTTGGTGTGCATAAGACATTTTTAATTACAAAGTTTGTTGATGATTTTGAGAAATTTCAAAAAGAACACAAAAAAGTTCACTTTACAATACAACACCAAGGGCATTAGTGGCAAAAATATATTTTATAATTTCATTTTGATGTAAGTAAAAGTCACAAATAATTGCATATTAATAATCAGCCCTTTGATTTACTACAGAACAGTCTACAGTGGAAACTTTCAGTTTCCTTTCGTTATTATAAGCTTTAAAACTAAAGAAATAAAGCCTTCGAAATAAAATTATTGCTATAGACTACCTTGTGTGCAATGAAAATAGGTCTCCAGAATGAGTGTAAATCTGAAATACTGTTTTTGGTGTTTAAATAATGAATAAAAAGAAAAAAATTTAAATTTTAAACAAGTTTTTTTTTGTTTATATGCAAGTCTCACAAAGGGTGCAGTACAGGAATTTTTACAATACCAGCCAGTCAAAAGTTGAGACACACCTTCTAATTCAATGTTTTTTGTTTTATTGATTTATTTTTTACATTCTAGAATAATACTGGAGATGAAATAATGCATACGAAATTATGTAATTAAGTAACAACAACAACAACAAGTGCATTTTGAAAAACCCATCAAGCACCATGATAAAAATTGCTCTCATGAAAACCACCCCAGGAAAGCAAGACCAAAACTTACCTCTGCTACACAGGTTCGTTCAGACTTACCAGCCTCAGAAGTCACCAATTAACAGTAAGATAAGAGCATTATTAGGACATTATGAAAGATTTAAATGTATTTTTTTCACACATGATACTCATATACTCTCAGTCCTGATGTGGCACATTACCTGCTTCTTTGTACATTTGCAATGAGGACATACAAAATCACACTGCAGCTGACACACACATATTATTTCAATTCATACTTCATGTTTCAATCATACTACAGTATTGCTGTCATATCATCCACATACCATATTTTGCAATTCTATTGTTATACCTTACAGTTTACAATTTCATTTTGTACAGTCTGTAAATTAAATTTTATTTTGTGACATTTGTAACATTTCCAGCCTAAATTTGTATTTTTATTTCACTTTTATTGAAAATTGTATTTTGGTATAAAAGTGCTCTCTAGGGCATGCATATCATATTGTGCATGGTTGTGTATATGATAAATAAAATACTGTATTGGTATGAGGATGCTGATACCAGAATCACTTTTAATCCCTTACAATTAAAACCTTATAATAAAATACTAATCATTAACACATGAATCTCAATGTGTTTATGTGCAAATATTCTACATTATGTGTGATCGATGATGGATGTTTTCATATTTCTTTCATGAAGTCCATTAGTATGTGCTTTCAAACAAAAAAAAAAATGCTATATTTGTACACAATGATCTCAAAGGAACCCCAGTCAGCATTTCAGTGTCCATATCCAATATTAATTCATTTTCCAATACACCTTCACTCAGCAGCCGTACTCCAATGTTTGGTCTATTGTAATGTCAAGTCTGCTAGATTGTTTATTTCTATATATACTGTATTTCATAAGCAAAATAAACATGATAAGCAATTCAAAGTGCAAAATCCATCAGCAATCATTCATATCGCTGGATGTTATTTAAAACAAAAATGCAATGGCTGAACTTGGTGTTCTTCTGACATTCCTGGGGCAAGCAATATAAGATCCATATGCTCATCCATCTTACTGAAGTTACTTACTGTGGCAAAGAAATGGGTTATGGGTACTATTGTATTATGGCAAATTGAAAAGGGAGTCATCTCGATCCTCTCGTCATATCATGTGAGGATGCCAATTAACTGTCATACAAGCCTTGCCAAAAGACTTTTTGTGAAGACAGAGCGCTTTTTGTTCATCCAATTGTTCACTGTACTGTAGATCACAGTTTCGTAAAGGCTCATCTCTCAAGTAGCATTTTTGTGCGTCCTTCCCTTCAAAAGCAGTCTTTCAATAGAAATATTGTGTACTGTGCCCTTCAGATGGAGGTTGTTTGCAAATCCCCATGGGCCTGCCTGAAGTATAGGATTACTTACATGTGCTTCACTAACATGTTCATTTATCCAACCACACAGACCCATTTACATTCACAGAGCGTGATAATGTCAGTTTCGTCAAGAAAACCTTCTCTTCTCCTGTTTTCGCAATTGCAGCTGGGGACAATGCGAGCAAGAGATGAGAGAGTAATAGAACAAGGATACTAAATATGATCTTCAACAATAGTACACTGTGATTTGAATAGGGATTGGTCTTGAATCACACGGCCACAGTGCCAGTCGTTGTTCAGATTCGTCTCTCTCTCATTGAGTAAAGGGGGGAAAAAATCTGCAGAAAAAGTAACGCAAGAAAATCTTTCTCAACTGACTGTACTGTAATGGGCCAACATGAGCGCAATCAAAAACGGTCATGTTGTCAAAAAGCAGCGTAGGATAAAGGATTGAGCAGACTCTCATAGGTAGAGCATCTGACCCCCCATGCTTTTAACCGGCGAATTAAAATTGGATGGAGGAAAAAAAAAAAACCTTGGAAATCATTGCTCCTATCCCCAAGAGAAGCCGGTGTTTTGAACTGCTGTGTAGGTAGACTTGTATTTACCCTGGATGCAGTCCTTGATTAAAATGGCAGAGTGGAGAACTTGCCTGGGTTTGCAGTGGTTAAGCCACCAAGCTAAAATATCTCCTTTAACAAAATAATGTCATTGCACATTGCCTTTGCTGCTTTCATTTAATGTTTAAGAAATTTGATTTAATCTCCTGCTCGAGAGTTATTTTTAATGGGTGTTTAGCTTGTAAGGTTGCCATTTGATATTAAACACTTCCCCCCTCTGCCGATTCCGAGGGCGATTTCATTTTCCTTCCAAGCTGCAACTCCAAAAACAGTCGACGAGACACCACAAGAAAGGCCCTCGAGGTCACTGGAAGATGTAGACTCGTTTTGGATAGCCGAAGAAAAATATCTACTTTCGTTCAAATTATACCTTCCCGACCATACCCGAACAATTCACGTGGAATATAAACATCCTTGCGGAAATATTACCTCACATCTTGAGTTTCTCTCGCCGCGGAGGTGCCTTGGACTCGAGGTAAACGGTACAAGGCTGCTAAAGTTCTCGACTGTTGAATACGGTCCATTCCCACTTTCAACTTTTGATGCCTATTTGCAGTCGCGCTCGCCGAGCTGCCAGCGAACAGAATCCTGTTACGTGCGGCGTGTTTTTCTTTTATGAAAGCATGTTAATTCAGAGGCTACCACAGTGTCAACTTGCCTGGTGTTTTACAGATGTAACCTGCTACAATTAATCACTGTACCTGTCTGTTCATCTCTCGACTTTATTAGTAAGCAGTGACAAGCAGAATTTATTGCCCAAATTTAATCATTTATTCACGTGTTATCCAGGACATAACAGACTAGAATGCGTACAGCAATTAAAAGGACGTGTTTAAAAAAAAAAATGCAAAATTTGTTTAATTTTTCATTTTTAAATGGTGTAATTTCCTAGAAATTAATCCTAGAAGGTATGAGACTTATAGCACGTAACTAATAAATAAGGATTTAGTTAGTTCGCAGCGTTCAAATCTTTTATATAAGGCGATATTATTTTGTTGTATGTATTTATTTTCGTGGTGGCGCGGTGGTGTAGTGGTTAGCACTGTCGCCTTGCACCTCAAGGGTTCGGGTTCGATTCCCGTCTCTGTGTGCATGGGATTTGCATGTTCTCCCCGTGCTTGGTGGGTTTCCTCCCACAGTCTGAAGATATGCAGATTAGACTAATTGGCGTTCCCAAAATCCCCGTAGTGTGTGTGTGTGTGTGTGTGCCCTGTGATGGATTGGCACCCTGTCCAGGGTGTACCCCACCTTGTGCCCTGGGATAGGCTTCAGGTCCCCGCGACCCTGAATACAGGATAAAGCGTTATAGGATAAGATGAGTGAGAGTATTTATTTTCTTTAGTGTTTGCTTTCCCATTTCCTAGACTGTTTTTGTTGATTTTCCCTCTACAGGCTGAATATTCTTCACATCTACAGTATATCAGCAGAGGGAAAATGGTTAGAGGGCTGTTCCTTCAGTCTTATTTTTAACCTCGAGTAAAGTGTCCCACCCAGAAATCGCATGCTTATAAAGTGTCTGTAAAGTGCCTGATCATAAGACAAACCTAGTATTCAAATTGATGGGAAATATTTGCCGTGTGGGTGTGGTGTAGATTTTTTTTTTTTTTTTAAACAAACAGGGGTGTTTGGAATAACTTTATTGCTTCAGGCGTCACAAGACTCATCTTGATGTTAATTGCCGATTTTTATGCTACTAATCATTTTTAATCATTAAAAGCAGACAGTGATGAGTGACGACCAAAAAGAAAAAAAGTATGTCAAACAATTCAACATAGGAAGGACAATCCGATGTGTTTATATTTTGGGAATATATTCAAAACATTTTAAAAGGATTTTGAAATAAGCGCTTTGTTTCTGTATAATTTCAGCGAAATACCTTACAAAGCTAAGCGCACTGAGGCACAGCCCACCAAGAACCCTTTCAAAGTTGTTTACCCCATCCCACACACTAATTCACTGAATTAAACTAGATGAAAAAAAAAACAAAACGATTGAGACACATTCCGTACATTCCAATGGTGAGATGCTGCTTGGAAGCCTGGATGCTTTAAACAGACACCTGTAACCCGTGATCACAGAGGAGACCCGAGCCTCAACCCGGCCTGCATTTTTATGTGGCGTGTGAATCTGATGAGTCACCTGAGCCCATGGTGCTTTGGACGTGTGGCAGGTCTCCCCCCCAACACACACACACACACACACACACACACACACGGATCCAGCATGATTTACAGCCTCTTACAGGAATCACCTACATTACCAAACCACTCAGGCATACACACTCACACACAGTCATACATTGTCACAGACTTGTTGTGCAATCCTGTGCGGACAACTTTAAAAAATTAAAAATTAAAAAAAGATGACAATAGCAGAGTGAAGGAAACTGCACTAAGTAACTGTTAACTGCTAAATAACGCGCAGTAAATATCGAACTGCTGTCCTCATCCCACCTTTGACATGACAGCAGTTACAGGCTACAGCATGCCACCTTGTTGTGCCTGAATCAGAAAGAGTGAGAAACTGGAAGAGAGCCCTAGGCAGGAAAAGCAGAGAGCACCAAACAGTCGCTTTTGCGCTCCATGTGCCGTGGGAGGTTGAGGTTGGTAATTGTCCTCGCCCGCCCCCCCACCCCCTCCCCCCCTTTCTGAAGCCTCATGACTCAGGGAAGCTGAAGATCTCCATCACACCCCCATAACCCCCCCCCCCATACCCCACTCCACCCCCTGAGTGCCAGGAAAAGCTGCCGAACCACGCGTCTCCGCAAGAAGAAAAACAGAGCAAGAGCAGGAAAGAGGGGGAGAAAAAGAGAGAGAGAGAGAGAGAGAGAGAGAGGGGGATAAAGAGAGTAGAAAGCCGCAGCAGTAAGAAGCTGGCCCACTCAGTTCTGTTGCTCTGGTGATGTCACGAGCATGTGACCCTGCCTCTCCAGTGACAGCTTTTTGAAGGGAGGGTAAAAAA
The DNA here is from genome assembly GCA_030522415.1 of Channallabes apus. Lineage (NCBI taxonomy): Eukaryota > Metazoa > Chordata > Actinopteri > Siluriformes > Clariidae > Channallabes > Channallabes apus. The sequence continues at coordinate 26,007,796 of CM060128.1, read as the reverse complement.
AAAAAAGAGAGATTTTAAAGCTTCTGCCGTTTTGGGTTTTCCTGAAGGCTGTGCTCACCTCCTGAGCAACCACAGAACCACAGGAGTTCAGATCAAAATTTTTACACCGGGCAGCACGTAAATGGTTAATTGTCACAGGTCAGCCTCGGGCGTAAGGAGTGCACCAGTCAGTAAGTACGCTTCAACCGCACTTTTCAGTGCAGCAAGTTTGGCTCCATCCTCTCCAGTTAGGGGACTTTTTTTTTTTTTTTTTTTAAAGCCAGACCTGGTCATTACTTGTGGTCATGAAAATAGTTGATACGAAAATGCAATTCTTGTGGATGTTTTTACCCTTGCGCTTTTTCTCCTGGCATGATGCGTGTGCCTAGCTGAGGACGTCTCAAAGGTCATCAAAACCATAGAGAAACAAAATTTACCCGTGGAGCAGCTGACACTGGCGGCAATGGCATCGAACAGCCTCTTCAGTTCTGTGACATCTTGTCAGCAAAACTTCTTCTGGGGTAAGTGATAACTAAATTGAAACCTTTGAATCCGTGTGATGCAGTGTACCGGGTGATAAAGTCAAAGACAATCAGAGATCCACATACAGTATCTAAGTCAACTCTGTTTTTGCAAAAAAAAAATCCTGCCATGCCATGAAAACATTTACATTACGAATATATATTTGCAAACATTTGCAAGCAACCAACATGTTTATACAGCTTAGGGTTACATGTGTGGAAGGATGTCGAGAAGGGGGAGAAAAGTTCTTGAAAGATATTTCCATCAAGCATAAACATTCACTCAGCGTGCTGCGCACATTTACGGACAAGCAGTGAAACAAGGCATGGAAATTGAGCGGGAAATGAAAGCGAATGCACGAAACGTTTGATGCGGCCTGTTGGATTAGTGGGTTTGCATCATCATCTCTGCAGCCGACTGGCCTGACCAGGAGTGTGAATGTCCATCAGGGTAAAAGAAACAGAAATCGCCAGAAGAATCTGCAAGAAAGAAAAGTCTGATTGATGTCTGCTCACTTACACTGATGTTTATTTTGTGAGGATACACAATCAAGCCATTTGGAAATGGTATCATTAATCTCATGACATGATCGAATTATACCATTAACTAAGAAATAAGCAAAAAGAAAAAAAATCAGCTACACTTTCTGTTATTAAAATATAATTACATTTTGCAATTGTAACTGGATAAACGAAACACAAAGCTTCATTGTGCACAACTTCCTGATGTCAGACTCAGACCCTTTTATTCCGCTTGATCTATGGCTGTACATATCCCACCAGAGGAGTTCTGAATAAGTCCAAATGTCTTGTTTCCAAACACAGCTGTGCGGAGCGTGCGTCCTGAGCCACACGAGCTGCACGCTTCCCTCCGTGATGCCGGAGCCAGAGAGGCACTTATAGTAATCAGCACCCTCTATTAGCATGTTAACCTCTGGCCCTCTCTAACATCTCCGGGGTGAGAGAACAGAAGGATGAGATGAGAGCACCACGGCATGAAGTTTAGTGCCTGCTGAAGAATAGCACAGTTTGATTAGGGTTGCTGCAGGTGTGAGCAGTAAATGACTGATGTTAATCAAAACCAGCCAGTGAGGCCCATTTTTTGGTTATAATATATAAATATATACATAAATGATATATTTAAAAAAACATGCACAACAGTACGTTCATTTAATTAGGCTACAAACATTCTTTTGTGGCGTGGAATAATCATCGACATGTATGACGAGACTCGCATATTTTGTTGCTCTGTCTATCAAAATCAAAAGCAAAAACTATTGACAGTGAGCCCACGGTAGCGATTATGATTTTGGAAAAAAAAAAAAGAGGGAGAGAAAGAACAATAAAAAAAAATGTACCCGAACTACAGTCTGATGAAAGCGGAGAAGACGATTTAATGAGCTGATGACTCAAGATCCAGACTTGTTTCAAAATATCCATATACAGTAATCGAGACTACATAAGCTGCGAAATGAAAAAGCAGCTTCTGTTGTGTGTACCGGCTCCACAGATCCTACCACAGACATTTCATTTTTGGAGACGCGCTAAAAGCAAACCAGACGTCGCCTTTCCGCAGCAGGGCCGGTGGAGGGAAGCCCTCTCATCAATAGATAATTGAAGCGAGGGGAAAATCACTAAGTCCTCAATGGCAGCTTGTAGAAAAAAAAGGGAGTCATCTCAAGAAGATCCCCTTCTCAAAGGAACACTAATTTAGTGCAATTTCATTACAGCCAGCAAGCAAGCATATAATTAGAATGGGAATTTATAGATAATGATAACTGTAATGCTGTCTGGAATTTGTCGGTTTACTGTCAATATGCTGAAAGTAATGGAACTAATGTGTAATTTAAGATTATTTAACCTTTTATTTTGGCACGTTGTTTGCCGTGATGATGATTGTAATTGTTATCTTCTTTTAAACCAAAATATATTAAACATTTTGAATCATTTTCCAAAAAGTAAGCTAGCTCTCAAGCAGCTGCAGAACCTCAAAGGTCATTTAAATCACAGCTGTTTAAATCCTTGTCGTTTTTTTCTAGTCATGAGGACACTTCTCACTTCTTAAGTCCATATACAATGATATAAGGTATTACAAATGGCCCATGAGAAAACACTTCAATAATTGGAACATGGCAAAGGGAAGTGACAATTTAATCAAAGCACTTAGTCAAACTGTACAGGAAACCGAATCCCTTTTCTAGTGTCAGAGCAAATGTGCAGTCAATAGCTCGGAGAAATGGACAGAGGCGGAAATGACAAGAGGACGTCTTCGGTTTCACATCACAACAAGGGCCATCTTCTAACTCATTCGAATTAGCTTCTCGCACATCTCCCAGGAGGGTAAAAGTGTTAAAAGTGAGGGATCAGTTGCACACCTGAGCGTCAGCCCGCTGGCTCAAGAATACTGCAGTGACTGTAGGCACCCGTGTGTGTGTGCCGTCCCGCTGTAACTGGAGTAAGGGGAGGAAAAAAAATGAGGATCAGTTTGCGCCTCAGAGTTCCAGAACTGCTGAGTCGCTAGAAACCCACAGGTGGATCAAACAGCACCCATCTGCTGTGAGGGAGGTGGCAAGGGGCTTTTGTGCTGGCTCATTTGTTTTAGTTTTCCTCCTCCTCACCCCACTTAAATAAAACAGGTCTACTGAATATGCTGGAAATGCAGCTGAATCATTTAATCACTGTCTCGGCACCTGTGATGCAAGCGCTTCATCCAGGACGTCTGGGTTACGTTGTGCTCTCGTGTACGGTGCAGATTCACCTACACATTTTTTTTTTTTTTTACAAAGGATGAAATCATATATGCTTTGGGCATAAAGGAGGGAGTGAGGGTGCACACTGATACTGTGTTCAGTAATTGGCTTTGAAGTAGGAGCAGCCTGGTATTTTTTTTTTTATGCATTTCCCCACTCAGCCGGCTAGAGACTAGAGGAAGGTGAACAGGGAGAATCATTTGACTTCGCAGCTCGGGTTTAAGTATCACCATGGCCAAGGGGAAATAAAGAGAACGCAACTTGTGTTATCTAATAGGACCTGCTAAACCACATCTTTGACCGTTGCATTTTAATATCTGTCTCTAGCATTTTTTTTGTGGGTACTACAAGGATCGTTGTGTGTATCAAAGCAAAATCACATCTGGCATCACTTGACAAGTCAACCTTCTGTTTCTTTATGTTCATTTGATGTATAAACTCCTAACAGTAGTTCTGTCTAAATCTTCAAACTGTTGCACCGATGCATCAATTCCAATCAATATGTCTGTCAGAAGAATGACATGGTACGAAGTTTAACACTGTGATTCCTTACAGTTACACAAAATGGTGTTGTCAGGCAAAGGGCAACAAAAGCTATTCGTTTGCTATTCGAACTGCTTGTCGTTTTGTTGGTGGCATCCAGACCCCCTTGGATCAGTAAAAAGATGCCCGTTTTCTCGAGATCATGCTGTTAAAAACAGAACCAGACATAACAACAAAAGTCTCGGAGGACCTGAAAGTTAACCGAAATATATAGATATTTTTTTTCAGAGTTGTCATTTTTAGCAACCACAGGCATCCTACAGAACATGAGAAAATTTCACTTCAAAGCAGGAACTGTCAAAATGAACCACAACAATATTCTCAGGCAATGTGTGTGAATTCTCTGAATTCATTTTATCCGGAAAACAAGCTCTCTTCGGTGCATATATAAAATGTTCATTTTGTTAAAACCTCTGAACAAAACTAGATCATTCGCAAACAATTAAAAGCTTCCTTCAGAATACTACTTAGAAACACTTTGTAAAGTTCTGCATAGCAACATTCAGGGTTCCCTCAGAGGTAAAACCCCAAAGAATGCTTTAGGGGGTTGGATGGAATCTATTTTCTAAAAGGATACTAACATATACTAAACCACCAACTTACACCACCACCACAACCCTTTACACACACACACACACACACTTTCAAAACTTCCCTCTTGTATCTTCAGACCCTTATTTTAAAGTGAATAACTGTATAACTTGTGACTATATGTTAAGGTTGAGTTTATAAGATAAACAGTCAGGAGGTAAAAACACATCACTGATATTGGCATTGCCACTTCAACAATGAACTTTTAAGTTTTAAAGATAGACTTTGCTGCAGTTCTAGACTTAACCAAAGTAATTATAATGTAATTTATTTTCATGCCATTATTACATGATGATGGATTCAGTCGGTTTTATTCCTGAAGCTGCATTCTATTGCATTTTTTTTAAACCCAAAAAAATTAAAACGAATGAACCTTTACCATGTTCAACCTAAGTATATACAGATGCTTGTAATGTCGTCACTGATTAGCCTTCCACAGAAGCATTAAAGTGGAGTAATTCAGTTAACTTCAGAAATTTGAGATCTTTATTCTTAAGATGCCAAAAATTTTATTTTACTTAGTTCTGACCCACATTGCAGTGATTACCAATAAAATAAATGCACCCAATGGAATCTCGTTCAACCTGTGATACATGAATTTTGAGTTTAGTTCAACAATCTAAATTATACATCATTTAAATTTTACTGAGCATCATAATTATTTTATATTATGGGAAAGGTATGCAACAGAAGGGACAGGCTTTGTCTGTTAACAGAAGAGCAAAAATGTAGCTCATGACAAATTAAATATATTGTCAGATGGAAAACGTCCTGCTAAGTTTGATGTCGTGTTATGTGCAGCCCAAAGCCCTTAAGTAAGTTAAGTTTGTAATGTGCTTAATTCTATTGAATTTTTTCTAGAATCATTGCCATTACTTTTTTTTTTCCAACTGACATACATTACTTGAATGGGAATTATGTCCTTAATTTAAAAATATGTTGATAAATGAATCCTTTATTTCAGTTAAGTAATTATCCCAAATAAATGTTCTGTTATTTATTACACAGCATACAGTATATTTGTCAACTACTACAGTAGGAATGATGAAGAAAATGATAAAGGCAAAAAGTGTCATTATTAAGAGTCTTTATGAGGGTTAGAAACGGGAGTCTGAACCTTATAATAGCTCATAGGATTTTAAAAGGTGAAGAAAATTATAAACAGGATGTCCCGTCATATGCAATCTCTGCAGGAAAACATGTCCAGTGGAATCATCAAAAGACTGGAAATGCTGCAGATTTGTATCCCAACCAAGCAGGGGGTGCATCAAATAGTCAACTGATAAAGATCTAACAGATTACGCAGGTCGAGTCAGATGCTGTTCCTGCTTGGCTGGAATGAAAACCTGCAGCCACTCTGGCCTTCTGATGATACCACTGAACACCACTGAATTCCTGTTTTTCCTTCAGAGTGGGAATAAAATATGCATGAACTAAGGAAATGATACATATACAAATATGCCTAAAATGAACTGATATTCCCATGTACTTACTACACCAAAGAACCAATTCATCATTGTTGTACTTATGGTTACCGTAAATGCATTTGCACAAATGGTACTGTATGTGTAGAAAATCTTTATGAATAAAGTCTATTGTTTCTGTTAGGTAATGTTATGCATGTCATATCTTGAATGTTAATTACTTGAACAAGGTAACATTTCAGTATGGGTTTATGATTAAGAGGGATTATGTGTGCTGAAAGGAAATGAAAGGAGTCTAAAGAGGATGGATATCGTCCCAATTGCTTACACGAGGCTGGAGTCCAATTAACAAGGATATAAAGGATATACTCCCAAACTCTAAAAATGATCTGTTGCGATATTGACCTCAGTGCCTTCCTGCTTCCAGAAGCATTTGCTCTCTATCATTTTTTCCTCACTAAGCGATTCATCAAACATTCCACATTTTTACTTTTGGATTATTATTTCCCCCTAAGCTTTGGTAATGACTAAGTTTAGCTCATAGGCTGAAAAGAATAGAAGACTAGGCAGACCTCCTCCCGGTGAGAATGATTGAGTTTCTACCAAACAATGGCAGCCTTATTTTTTCATGAAGAAATATCAGAGCAGTGGCCAAGCAAATCACCTGGTTCCACAGACTTTTGACATCCTGGAATAATTCATTTAATCTACTGCTGTGCACATATGGCTATAGTATACTTTACCCCAGCCTGAGGTTTATATGCTCGAAGAGCAATGCTCTGTGTGTCTTGCTCAGATTCCGGGCTGCTGTTATATTCTTCCCTTCATTCTTGGTTTCATTTGAGCACCACACACTTAAAGACTCTTAAAGTGGCGCTAACAGAAGCTGAGACAAATCAGCAGTGATGGGTTACACGCATGTTACAGATATCTGCCTGCTTGTGTTGCCCATCAGATGTTCAATCCCTTGTCTGCATGTTACACCATCCATCATTCTCATTCTACCGCAGAAGGTGAAATACTGTATACTCCCAATAAATGTACTACTAGTTTTACCTTTCACACAGCAAGTGGCAGTGGATACATTAGAATAGTATCTTACATATCTATAGTATACAGTATATTATAAATATTTTTCAACCGACCAGGTGGTTTCAGAGAGGAAGTAGACCAGTGCAATTCACAGCGGAAGAGAAACGTGTGAGGTGGAATTCTGATCTTGTTCCTCGTCCAAAATAAGCACGTTCTTATGGAAAAACGACACTCTATCCTTATCCAGGAGTGTTTGCTGTTCATACTGATCCTGTGATTATACGGCAAAAGTCATTACTCAATGGGATTTTGCAGTGTAAAAATAAATGTTTTTTTTTGCACACCTACAAATATTATATGTAATATTGTTTTATAAGTAAAAAAAACAAAACTTGTATATCCAATAGCATGTTTAGACTGTTTACGCTTACAAGCCCTTCGAAGCACACCACTTAACACAGAAAACACAGAAAGAGTATACAGTAGTGTGGTGTGGTGTGAAATGTCTGAACACCTAGAGCAGACAGTAGAGCGGCGCACTCTCTTAATGCCAGACCTCGTTGTTATGAGTGTTTAATGGCAGCCTACACATCAACGCCCTTTTTTCTTTCCCCCTTCCTAAGTTCCTTTTCTGTTCCTATTTTTAAGTACAAGTGATCTCAATTAAGGACCTCCACGAAGGATGAAGGCGGCAGACAGTCATGCCAATAAGAGCAAAAAGGAAATTGTCTTTGTAGCCGGCCCCCCTCCACCGACCACAGCAAGCCTCCATCTCAACTCTCATTTCCAGACGAGGCTGCCATGCCGCACGCTGCACTCATCCAAAACAGCCAGAGGAAAGCACTCGGAGTGCACCCTCTCCATCTTTAGCCCTTAATGGAAAATCTCCTACCCGGCCTCGCTTCTGTTCTACCACTTCTGTGCCATCTCAGTCATCTCTGCCATTTCTGCACGGTTGCAGTTTGCTGCCTACTCAGATCCTTTGCCTTATTTGATAGCTTGGCAAGTAGAGTTTTAAGTCTGCCTAACTGTCTTCTTCTGCGATGATGTCATTAGTCGTTCAATGACAAATAGTAATTATGGGCTTAGATTAAATCTAGGGATCGAGAGGAGTTGAGGAGGTCTTCCTGATTCAGTAAGAAGTATGTTTCTGTGAATGTGTCTTTCCTCTCTCTTTCTTTTTTTTTCCCTCACTCAAACTCACACACACACACATACACACATATTCTCTCCACCCCTCTGTTCTGCTGCCTGCCAAGGATGGAAAGTAAGTATTTGAAACTGGAAGGTTCCGTGGCCCCATCAAAATGCTCCACACATAAAACCATAATTAAGTGTCTTTAAAAATGCACCACTGTGAAATGGAGCCTTGATCCAGGGACTTAAGAGGCTGGATTTTTCCTTGCAACCAATGAAAGAACGCAGGGCTAGAGAAAAACACACACACATACACACACACACACACACACACACAGAAAAACACTCATGTAGCATGTTACATAAAACCGTGGCTTTATGAATCAGAATTGTAGTCATTTGGATATTGTTCCCACCCTGAAGCTCACTATCTCCTTTTGTCTAAAGCAGCAGTCAACAAAGGCTCCTTTGTCTTGTGTCATTATTTATAACAAGGTGTGTATCAACAGGGGAAATGTGTGGATGATGATTGCACAAACTCTTTTTCATTTAAAAAAAAAAAAAAAACTCCAGAGAATACAGTACCAGTCTGATGATTTATCCACAGCAAATCACACTATCAACTCTATATGACAAGCTCATCCCATCGCTTCAGTATCAGATCTGCATCAGGTCCTGGTTCTGTTATTCTGCATCCCACCAAACTGAGCGCATCCTTTCATCAGGCTCTGAGGCTGATTACTACAGACATAAGATGAAAGATGAAAAATGTGATGAAGAGCAAAAAAATAAGTTAGCTTGCATCCTTCATTAAACTGAACAGCTTCGACTTGTCGTCTTTATGGCACATCAGAGGCAGCTGTGTGGGCTGCTCTCGGCTCATTAGGACATCAAACAACGAGCCCCGAAAGGAGTGAGCAGAGTCCCGGTCTCGAGGCTCGGAGAACGATTGAAATTAAGTGCGTACACTCCACACCGATATTGCTGGCAGATGTCGTGCATACTGTACAGCAAAGTAGATTCAGATGTGACAAACACTCTTTGATATCTCTTTGTACAGTATATGACTTAACACGCGGTTTGGTTTATCAACAGTCACCAATTTCTGCTATCAGATTTTATTTGCACCATTGTTTTATTGATTGTCATGGTAATATCTATATATTTTTTCCTTTTGATAAAATTACATTTGCTGCAGGGTGATCATCACTAGGGCCATCCTAGAAACAGTCCCATAAAACAACACTTTTTTCCATTCGGCACACTTCTGGCCCAGGGCAACAGAAATGATGGAGAAAGCAAAACACAAACCTGTGACCCCAGAATGTTTGAATAATACCCAGTGTGATTTAACTATGGATATGTTTAATACTGGTACAACCTTAATTACAACCTTACTGATTTATCCATCCATAAATTTTAAGTCAATATTCTGAAAACGCTGGCCAATCTGAACCATATTTTCTGATGTTCTGGGCAGAAAGAGAAGGAACGTAATTCAATAGGCTTTTTTCCTCTGTCATAATGATGTGCCATATGCGCGTCTGTCTCTGCTTCCAAAGAGTTTTTCTATCCTAACCCACATCCTTATAGTGAAAGACATATATACTTTATAGAAAAAGTCACAGACAATACTGCATCCAAAACACACACACACACACCGTACAGTATACTGTATATATACATGTGTATGTGTTTTTGCACGTGTGGTAATGCCACCTCGCTTTTCTCCATCACCACACATTTGTGGTCGTATGTCTCATCTCCATAAACCTGCATGTGGAAATAAGGCACCGTAACTTCAGTAAAGCTTTGAAATGTAACTGCCATCAGTATTTATACAGTATGTGGCCAGATAGACTTTAGCGAGTGTGTTTAAAACGTTCCTCAATGGAAAGAACACTGAGATCTATACACCATCTTCACTCTCTCGTTACACTAAATCCAAGCAGATTGTATGATATTAGTTTTCTCTGACTGAGTAGTCCTATAAAACATTCAGATTTTTTGGTCTATCTGGTCATTTTCCCGGGCTATTTATAGTGTGCGTCGAGTAGGATGGAGTGTTAAGTCTGGTTTGTTTTGCCCTGTTTTTTTTTTTTTTTTTTTTATTATTATTGATTTAGTTACCTTCCTTTTTACTTATCAGTTGTCATGTATGAGTGGGCATTGCAGTGTAAAATGGGCATTGCAGTATAAAAGTATAATAAGTATAAGTAGCAAAGCAACATACAGTATGATTAATAGACTGATTTGTTCAGTGATATTAGTTGCACATTTTGTGTCAATTTAAACAACTGATTTAATCAGATTTGTATTCCATATTTAACACTATTGTCTGGATATCTTTAAACTGTTTAAGTTAAGTGACAGATGTGGGGGGGGGAGTTTTACGCACACACACACACACACACACACAGAGAGCGCAGGGCAGTTAAATAAGCTTGCCTCAACTCTGTAGTAGAGAACATGAAAGATATCTGGAAGATTGAACACATTAGGCTACAGTGTAACAATCAAACAGTAGAGAGAGAGAGAGAGAGAGAGAATAAAGCTCAGACGTGGCGCGTGATTATTTTTTTTAATACAGGAAACTGTAGCAAATGCCGCCTGTGAGTAAAGTTGCAGTTTTGCGGGTGACGGAGCTGCTTTCGGACACTTCCGACTCTCATTTCATTCGTCTCTCGCGCACACTGTAAGAGCTCCACACTACTCCCGCTACAGTACCGGACCGGACCGGACCGGAGCGGTGTGTGAACCTCGGCGGCTCGCCTTAACTCGGGTATACAGTAACGCGCGCGCGCGCGTGTGTGTGTGTGTGTGTGTGATGCGCATTCCCGTAGATGCGAGCGCGACTCGGCGCTTCAGCCCCCCGTCCAGCAGCCTGCAGCCGCTCCCGGCCAAGATGAACGAGGTGAGCAGCAGCAGTAGCGGCGGAGGAGGAGGAGGAGGAGGAGGAAGCACCGGCGGGATTAACAGCATTAGTGGCGGGAATGCGGGAGGTGGAAGCGGGCAACACGACGCGAGGCTGCGGCCGCTGGAGAACCGCTCCATGGCAGAAATCATCGCCGATCATCCGGCAGAGCTCGTGCGCACCGACAGCCCGAACTTCCTCTGCTCCGTCCTGCCGTCTCACTGGCGCTGCAACAAAACCCTGCCGGTCGCTTTCAAGGTAAAAAAAAAAAAAAAAAAAAACTTCTGCGCTTCTGTGTTCTCTGATTTTGTTTTTGGGATCTTTTTTTTTTTTTTTACAGAAAATAAATATTATTATATTATCATAATATCTAATAACTTATCAGTAATTAGGGGTGAGATATTAAGACAATTTGTTCCAGAGTCATTGTGTGTGTGTGTGTGTGTGTGTGTGTGTGTGACTTTACACCCAAAACCAAACAAATTAATTAAGTTATTTTCATGTACGGAAACCTTTTTTCCCCCCACACGGTTATTAATTTTTTTTATTTAGTAGCTCACTGAAATCTGCAGGTATTTTGGCTACATGATTAGCTATCTAATAGAAATTAATACTACTGCTTTTAATATCCATAATACTGTCCTGTTAATTGGTCTAATAAACCTAACATTATTATTATTATTTATTTACTTAAATATAGAACATAAGTATAAATAAATGTGTTTATAAATATGTAAATTATGTCTATCTATCTATCTATCTATCTATCTATCTATCTATCTGTCTGTCTGTCTGTTTTTTCAATCTTTCTATCTGTATGGTTTGTTTACAATGTATTAAAACACTGAGATAATTATATAAAAACAATTGTGATCATATATTGTCATTATCATATTCTTACATTAATTTAAAATGCCTAGAGATTGATACAGTATTTTATGTATTTAGCTCTTTTGCACATTTCATAATAACAGAGAGGACAGTAAATGTGTGAGATGACAGACAAGCACACAAAACGTTGTGTGTGTGTGTGTGTGTGTGTGTGTGTTTTGTGACTGATGACAGCTTTTCACATTTGCGTTCTCCCAACTTACTTTCGTTATAAAAGTAATCTGGGAAATTTCTCTGTTTTGAAACAGCTCCCACACATGCTGAGCAGTTGTCCACTGTTTTTCCTAGTCATAACTGCTTTTTTCGTTTTTGATCAATTTTGTTTTAAGAAATAAATGTAAATTCATACAGACATATTTATAGAAAACACATTTCAAGTGCAAGCCTAATATTGGAGTTAAAAGCATAACAGCACTTTAAAAGTATAAAACATAAGCCAGTCACGTGTTTCCAAATGTTTACTTTTAGAAGCTTCTGCTTCTCGGCTTTGTAATTTTGCTAGAATAACTGGAAATGCTGATTCAGATAATTCTAGCACTAGTTTCCAGGACTTCCGAACATGACCCCAGTTGGCCCTGAAAGCAACAATATTAGTGCAGTAAGTGTTGTGTCCCTGCAGGTCGTGGCCCTGGGGGATGTTCCTGATGGCACTGTTGTCACTGTGATGGCTGGGAATGATGAGAATTACTCAGCAGAGCTGCGCAATGCTTCAGGTGTCATGAAGAACCAGGTGGCTCGCTTTAACGATCTGCGCTTTGTGGGACGCAGCGGACGGGGTCAGTCCACTTTCAGTCAATAAAATATTTAGCTTGAACACTTTTTGTTTTTACATTTAAATAATTATACCTTTGATCTGGGAGCTGGAAAACGAGTTTTTTTTAAGGACCATGATTGGCAGTTTTCTGGCTTCATTCATTGGCAACAGGACAGAAATTAGAGAATGAAAAAAAACAGCCAACTTTGAGCTGTCAACAGATGTCAGTTGGGTAAAGCCATGTTGTCTCCTGTGTGTAATTATCAGGTCTGATCCACTTAATGCCAATTTTGCTGTTGTTTACATAAGGGGATCTGTAAGTAGATAAGATTATGTGAAAGATGTGGTGTCAACACAAGATGAGAGAGGTGTACACAGTGAGGGCACACTGTACGTCTGTTGTCTTAATATTAGTCAATCAGCTGTATTTATTTTTGTACAGTACTTGTGTGACTACCTACACCTGCTCCAGGCCAGAGCACCATGTAAGCACAATGTGTTCCTAAGTTTGTGCAGAAAAGTTTGTGACTAAGGACAAAAAATTAAAAAACTACGGACAAAAAAAACATTTAATAATAATTCCATCAGCTACACTACTGGCCACGCCTAATACCGCATGATTGTTAATTAAGTTACAAAGTTGTATGTGTTGGGCATGTTAAATCTAATAAGTATTTATAAAAAATTATTTATGCATATTTACCTATTTGAATTTAGTAGTGGCTTTATTTGAGTATATAATTAATTAGAAAAATTTGTTCTTATTTAATTAAATTTTATATATTGTATATAAGCCTTCCTTTTTAAAACTCAGCTTTAAAAGTTATTGATGTGCACTGAGCAGTTAATAGCATCTGATTCGCTCGGCCAAGGCAGTCTTTTCCATAACTGTCTGACTATTGCGTCCACCACCACTACCCCAACTCCCCCCCTCCCAATTCAGTAGGCACTCAATATCGAGACCTAACATCCAACATCTATACCCATATCGATCCAACTATCTAATGCTATTTATCAGTTTCAGATTTTTTTTTTTATCAATTGGATTTTTTCCCCCTATAAATTGATTTTCTTTGCTGAGAATGCATTACTGACTTCTAAAGAATGTATTAATCGACTCGAAGATATTTTATACAATCCAGGCCTTCAGATTTTATATCCTAACTGAAGCTCTTACACTTTTCATCATCACAAGAGAAACATTTCAATTCGAGTTGAGATAAAAATCTCAGCACTGGAACTGTACTGTATGTTCTTGGTGTGCTCTGCCGGAGTTGCGATGACGTTCCGCCCACTCCTTCCTGTCTCCCTGACCAAGCACTGACATTCCAATGAGACGTCACGTTAGAACACTGCATTCCTCTTAGAACCCCATTAGAGCACAATTCATCAGCAATCTTGTTGGCCAAAGTTAATTGATGAAACCGAGTTGCCACCTACAGTACATCTGATGCCCGGGGAATTAGGTCTAAATTAATTCTTTTTGTGATTAAATCTGGCAGAGAGCTGTAAACATGGTAGCAGGTACTACTTTCATTGTTAGGAACTAAACTCATGTTATTATGTTTGCACAGGAAAGAGCTTCACCTTGACAATTACAGTGTTCACAAACCCTCCACAAGTGGCCACTTACCACAGAGCCATTAAGGTCACGGTGGACGGACCACGTGAGCCAAGAAGTAAGTTGAACGCTTTTTAAAGTGACCAAATCTCTGTATTCTTGTCTTTACCTGTTCTATCTACTGCTTGTTTGTGGTGTGATGCTCCTTTTTCCACTGTTGCTTCTGTAACTCAGATATTGGACGGCTTTGAAAGTCTAAAAAAAAAAATAAAAGCGATAACAATTTTTTAAAAATCTAGTTATTTTATTTTTTATTTATTCATTGTCCTACCCGTAAACTCAATAATCCTTTTGTGTGTGCGTGCATGTGTGTGGGTGTTAGCTACAGTAGGTTAATCTTGTGATAAAATTTCATGCCATTACTCCCAATAAGCTCCCAAGTGTTTGGAGAACTGTTTCTACACGCTGTAATGCTTAAACATTATCCATCTATTTTGCGGGACTTCAGTGATCAACTTTTAAATATAGAGACCTGAATAGTCCTGTTCAAGTCAATGGGTGCCTAAGTCTAAGTCTAAGTGCGTTTTCGTTTCATGAGAAGGTTATTTCAGTACAGCATAGGTTTTACTACACACTATGGTACAGTATGTTATAGCAGTTACGATATGTGATTTCAATCTACACTCAGTCTCAGTAGAATCAGTCTAACTTTTGTGTTTCTTTGCTGGGATCTTGCAGTCTCCCTGTGTGTTCGTAGCGAGTTGTCAGCGAAGGTGCGTCAGGCTGTGCCGAGGCTCTTCTGGGGTGCTATAGTGCTAACATCAGCTCATTTTTAATGGCTTTCAGTGCCAACCTGTCTGGAGAACAGCTGTTTTACTTTATCATGAAAAAAAATACATACTCCATCTTGGCGTAGGATTCAACCCTATCACATCGCTTGCAACATTTCTCTCTCCTTCCCTCTCACTTACTCTAGTCTCAGTGAACACATATGGTTCTGGTGTTTGAAGACACACTGGCTGTATGGTCTTGATTCTTCATTGTATTAAGACGGCCTCTAGCAGTCGCCGCACTTTTGTTTGATGTCACAGGATTCCTGAGCTCCTGCTCTTCTTGAAGTGCTGTATCAAGAGGCAGACAACTTGCGTGTTACTGTTTCCCATAACCAACGAAACCTTTCCCAAGACATTTTTTAATGCATTTTCTTTCTAAGCTACCTTTTATAGAAGTTTTTAGAATAAACCTTTTCTGGGTACAAGGCATATACAAATGATGTAGTAATAGTTAACACCGTTAAATGAATTGTGTGTAGATAAAGGGAAGGTCACAGTCAGAAAGTACATGGCGTTGCGTAATGGGTCAGTGATGCCGATCACGGAGCTGCGAAAGCGTCTGCTCCCTCTGAATAACGTTGTATTTCAGCACTTCCTTAACACTGGGATTCTGCATCATTAAACATCTAATTGGTGTTAATGAGAGCGCAATTAAGAACGAGGCCCAGCTCGCTGAAGTAGACAATGGCAACAGTGTGCCGCTTTTCACTGAGCGAACGGTTGAAAGAACACCTTCTTCTGATTCACTTGTCAGCACTTACATTTGTTATGCATTAGAGCATTTATGTGTAATTTAGAAATAATAGGTGCATGTTTATGTACAGACTGTTTTATTTTCAGTCAAAATATAATTCGCTTATTATGTCTTAATGCAGAGACTAATGTTCATTTAGGCTGCCTTTTATTCAGGGTGTCTGCAGGGCCTCAGTCGGAGTTGAATGTATAGCAGATATTAACTCAGCACAGTGTGTGCATTATTAATGTGTTTATGTGTTTAATAAACCATGATGGGTGCCATATGAAATGTTCACGGGTGAGAACTTCCAGCGCTGTGTGTGTGTGTGTGTGTGTGTGAGAGAGAGAGAGAGAGAGAGAGAGAAAGAGATGAAATGAAAGTATTGATAGTCTGGTTACATTAACAACTCACACCATTTCATTGATTTCAAACGTGATTTTCCATTGCAGCTCTCTATCTGTCTATCTGTCAAGCACTGATTTAAGCAAATAACTGCACCGCTGCTTGTACGAACCCCAAATCTCTCTCCATCTCTCAGTAATATTGCAAATGTTTTTTTGCTGTTATGTTTGTTGTGTGCAGCCAGTTGTGGGTAAAGCTGGCTAAGCTCTAACCTATAATAACCCTCATTAAAAGTTATTTAAACTAATAGATAGGGTGGGGTTGGTTAAAACAACACACTTGCTCCGGAGGCCCCATGTAATTGCAGATCATATGTCGGACTGTCATTCTTTGTAACACGTTTAAAACTATCTTTTTGTTGTACGCTGTCAGTTTCAAGTGCGAGTGCAGGACTCACTTAAGGCTGCATTTAGAATGGGAACTGCTCACAGAAAACCAGTCCAAACAAGAGAAGAGACGGGAGAAAAACAGACATAGCCCACTGGATTGGGCTTACATAAGGTGGTGGTAGAAGTGCGTGATAGGTATCTAGCTGTGTATGTCTGGTCTGGATACCCAGTGTGTTTGTCAGAGCTGTGTCATTACAGCTTGTGAAATAATGATGGTGCTCTGTTAGGCATTCTGCTACTTTCATATGGACAGAGAGGCAGTAAAGAAATTAAAAAAGCTTAAGGACCCTAGTATTTTTTTTTTATATATGTTCATGGGTGTGTGTCTGCCTCTTTCTTTCATGGCTTGCCGTCTGAAGGCTAAAATGTAAAGACCACACAGACACCTGGCAGGTCTCCATGACAGTCTGACTCTGCATGTTTCCCTCTCACTCTCTCTCTCTCTCTCTCTCTTTCCCCCTCTCTCTTTTCTCTCTTTCTCTATTTCTATCGCTTTCTCATTTTCTCCTGGCTGTCACCCATGCTGTCTTTTCCCTCTCTTTTCCCACTTCCTATACTTTACACTATATTGCATGCTTTTCCAGAAACACCCAGAATACCATTATTGCCACTAGAAGGGAATTAATTTTTATATTGTGCACAATTCATAAATTTACTGTGGTCAAGGGATTGAACTTATAGTCAAGGTCATGAACTTGTATGTGCACGATGTAGGATATTGCACTGTACAGTACGTTCAGTTTGCTATTTTGAGTAAAATAATGTTAATGTACTACAAATGGTTTAATCTGACTGCGCATGTGTTTACTACACTTACAGCACACTTTAAGTAGGGGACAGGGGTAGCTCAGTGGTTAAGGCATTGGACTACGGTTCGGAAGATCCCAGGTTCAAACCCCACAACCACCAAGTTGCCACTGTTGGGCCCTTGAGCAAGGCCCTTAACCCTCAACTGCTCAGATGCAACTGCTAAGTTGCTCTGGATAAGAGCATCTGCCAAATGCCTAAATGTAAGTAAAGTGTTGTTCCGAGTTTTTGTCCATAATAATCTGTCTTTAACAGATAAGCAATGTCTATACGTATACCACCTGGTTAAAAAAAATGCCAGTGTTTGGATTTAAGTAAGCAAATACGTAAGAACCTTTGATTGGATAATTAGTTCAGTGATTATTATGTTTCAGCTGGCAGCAATTCTTTTAACTCTAATTGCTGCAGTGAGAAGTTTCTCATTTCTTTAACAACCATCTCGGAAGATATATCCTGTGTACCTGTGTTTTAGAAGGGTCACATTTTTTGCTCGCACCAAGCAATGAAAATAGTGCAGAGATCGCTGAAATTGACGAACGTGGGTTAGGAACTGTCCAACACATTTTTGAAACCTTATTATTGAAACTTCACATAAAGGAATGTGCTGGGGGGGGGGGAATCCATAATCAGACATCACTTATACGCTTGGTGAAGCTGCATTGTGAAAAATCGGCAGTGGAAATCCCTGTGATGTTTAATAGTAAAGTGCAGTAAGTGCATTTCCAAATGCACAATGTGATAAGAATGCACAGGATTAGGACTAAACAGATTTGTTCGCCTTAAGAAAACCATTGTTAGTCTAATAAAAAGGCTTTAATGTACTAGGAAGTCTACAGATACAGTAGGAGCAATAGAAAATGGTCACATGATCTAATAAATCCAGATTGACCGTATTCCAGAGTGATGGGTAATAAGCGAAGTGATGTACCCATCATGAATAGTGCAAATATATGACTTCATTTGCTTCCCTTATAACCCTGGTGCATTTTACTGGTTTGGTCATATGTAGACTCAGCAATGTTATGCGACAATACATTACGTCAGCTGCTGTACTGAATAACCAGGTGGTCACATCTATGCATTGTTCTCTCTAAAGCACAACAATGTCAAACTTCCCTGGGCTTAAATTGTGAAAGTGTGGTTCTGGTAGCATGAGGAATCTTGAATCGAAACTTGAATCGACCACCAAAGAGTTTTGACTTTTATTGTATTGAATGTCTCATAGATGTGCTGGAGAAGATGGGGTGGTTTTATTCTCCTATCATCAGTGCAAGATCTCAGCCAAAAATAAATGCATCTCCAGACAAAATTAATTGTTATGACGATGCATGAATGTTGTTAAAACCACGTCCCAGAGAATGCATGTTGCAATCAAAGCTATAGGGGTCCATGAAATATTAGAGTGTATGACCTTTTTTGACCAATCAGTGTATAAACTGACACGTTGGCATCCGAAACTGACCAATTTCAGAGTAGCATATTGCAATGCATCTGTCAGAAACACCATTGCACTCGGCATAATACTGCACTTAGCTCGAGCTGATATCATACATTTTACAATGTTTGAATCATGCATAAATGAGAAATTCCTCTGTTGTAGGCAAACACCGCCCTACACATACAACTCCTGAGCAACTGTCTGTGTAGCTTTCTGTTGAGATCTGAATACCCATATGGACACTTTTGAGGTCAGTTCTTACCTTCACACAAGTAAAGGTGTCTTTCATATTCCCAAACAGTTCAGTATGTTTCAGCATATTTAAATTCTTGATGGTTCTTAGTCACTTGACTCTGTGACATCATTTACTTTAATCTTCTAAAAACTGGCTATGCATTAGCCTCAAACTGTAATGAGTTACTCATGAATCATTTGCGATGTTGCAATTTGCCCCCCCTACATTTTGTCAAGAGCTAGGTACAGTATCTTGGTCATGGACCATATAAAAGGCAACATATTTTATGAGTTTTTCATTAATATCCGATCAGCTTACCTGTTAACCACAACCTGGATTTCTTCATACTGTACATCTTTCTTATTAATCTTTAAATCCAGATGGTGCAAAATTTTAGTTTCATCCATTTCAACACTGCTAGCAAAAACGGAGCACTTAGCAAAAGGAATAGGGCTAAACTGCTTCACTCTCCCTAATTAAGTCTGCCGCATTGTTGTTGGAAATGATGTGCTTCACAATCCTACGTAGTGCACTACAGTACATGTCTATTTGGAATGCAGCCACACAGACTAGTTAACTAGCGCTTCATTCATTCGGAAATGCTTTATGTCACTAAACGATCATGAACAACCGTAGCTTATTCATTCATTTATTTATTTATTTTTATTTGAACAATGGCATACAAATCATACTAATTTAACGTTCTTAATTAAATAGTAGCAAATCAGAGGAAAACTGCATATTTGTGGATGTTTATCATCTACTGTCTTGCAAAGAATAGCAAAACACCTATGTGTTCTTGAAGAAACGCTAAGGATTACCTACAAATAATTTAGGCAATGCTCTGATGTTTTTAGTCTGTAATGACATTTAAAAAATTTTAAGTTTCTGTAAAATTGTTCTTTGACAGCTGTGATTTCTCCTGAACCTTGACAAGTTTTACTGACCTCTGACTTTCAAACTTTTTCATGACCTCCACATGATTTTCCACAATCATCGGCTCAGACTGAACTTTACATACTGTATTGCCCATACAAAAACAAAATTCTCTACTGTATACAGTATAAGGCACATCACATTGAATCAGGTATTAAGTCTCATTTTGTCTGATATTGAGATACAGTATATACAGTATAACTTGGATACTAAGTTTATTACTGTATAATGACCGGTTTGCTGAGATATGGCCAGTGTGAGATTGTTTGTGAGGAAGTGACATACAAAAAAAAGTCAACATCCTATTTTAGATTGATGTAGTAAGAAAGAGAAACCTTCAGCCTCATTTGGACACATGGATTTCCCTGCTAAAAAAGCATGTTTTTCTAAGTGCTTTAAAACAAGAATAAGTATTAAACTTTTGTCAGTTCTGTTAAAGGATCAGGAAATAAGGTATTTATGAACCAAACTTGAAGGACATTAAAGGCTTCATACAGTTCACCTTCACTCTAATAAACCTGATTTGATGTGTTTTGATATGTCACATTTATGCAGCCATAATACCTAAGCAGTTGAAGGTCTCAAATCTTACTTAAGGTTAAGGCTTTACTGAATAATATTATATATTATTATATTAGCAGTTCTGGCATTTGACCTTCTATTGCAGAATTCAGTTAAGTCAACTGCAAAATCATCAGGTCAGCTAGTCTTAGCTTTTTATTATCCTTTTAGTTGCCTTTGGCTTTTTCTATTATTACCTCCTAATTCATCTCTTCCTCCATCAGACATGCTGCATTTGTTTATCACTGTTAGTCATGATGACCAAACTGCCAATGTGGGAGCAAGAGGGAAATAACCTCTGATGATATCTCTTTCTTATTTCATTTATTACAGTTATTCAGGTTTCCTTTGTCTATATAATTCTGCCCTTTTGCTATCAGGGAACTTATTACTGGATGGGTAGAGATGTTGTCTAGGAATTACCTTGACAGGCCTTTAAGTGTTTAGGCCTTAGCTCTGAAATCAGCCCTGTGTCAGCTGGAGGTTACATATCTTACGAGTAATGTTTGGCCATGGTCCCAGTGGGCCAGTCCAGCATCTGGAATGAGTGTGTCTGTGCTTCCGCTGCATGATTGGACAGGGAAGTGTTGGCTATCGAAAATCTCACCCTCTTGTCTGGGAGATGATGGGAATATTTGGGACTTCCTCCCCCAGCAGTGATATCATCTGGTTTCCTGACTCTCTTAAATACCTCCACTCATTCCCTGCACTAATTCCCCCTGCACCAGCTGATAAAGCTTGATTCCAACTCCACATGGCTGACTAGAGGTAGGCTGTGAAAGAAACAGCAGGCACATTCAGCTCATACACAACACTATTTCGAAGGCTATGCCCATGTAATTACCATTATTATATAATTTTCATTATTTTATAATAATTGTGGTGCAATTTGTGCTTTTATGATCATGCTTCTGCTGTGCAATTATAAATGAACTAGGATTGTTTTTCTTCCATTAGAAGAAAATCATTAATTTTATCTAATTGCCAATTACTGTTAAAGATTACTATTTTAACTATTAAGTCAGTTTTGTCCTATATGGCAGCCATTATAGTCCCAGGTGTATGGTTCCCTTGCTTTGAAGTGAAAGTACACATCTTGATCCTGCCCCTTAAATTATAAACATTACCCTTTGTATTATACACTGCCTGGTAAAAAAAAAAAAAAAAAAAAAAAAAAAATATATATATATATATATATATATATATATATATATATATATATATATATATATATATATATATATATATATATAAAAAGATTCAAGGGTTAAGAACTGTAAAACACATTATTAAAACCCAGACGGATTTTGTTGAGCCATCAACTTCTTGAAAAACAAATCATGAATAGAGTTCACTTAAACACTTACTGATGCCTCATTAAAAAATCGACGGTATAAATTACAGCTGTGCTTAATTTCCACACACACAATGTAAGAAAAAAGTCACAGGATTCGAACAAAACAGCTGTGACGCTAATCAGAAAAAAACGACAAATTTTTGCCAGGGAATATAAAGATTGGTCTTCGGAGTGATGGAAAAAGGTCATGTAAGATGTGTCAAGACATTGTCAAGAATTCCAGAGCGATGGGCATTAAGAGCATTTCCACTTGCACAATGTGACGAGCACTCACAGGATTGGGACTAAACAGCTGTATGGCCATAAAAAAAAAAGCACTTGTTATTGAGACAACTCAGGAGAATAACACATCTATTTGTTAGGGATCATAAAGATGAGACTTTGGAGCAGTGGAAAAAGGTCAAGGGGTCTAATGATTACATATTGACTCTATTCCACAGTGATGGTTGCATGAGGGTAAGGAGAGAAACACATAAGCGATGCCGCTGTACGAGCCTCTGGAAGCAGTGTTGTGATCTGGAGTTGCTTCAGTTGGTCAGCAATGTTAGGTGGCAACGAAATGAAGTCATAAACTGTAAACTTCATCATGAATTTGTCAACATTGTAAAATATTAAATAAGTATATTCTTATTCTTCTTATTATTAGTAGTCATACAGTATATAAGGCCATGACTAATACATTTTGATGAATATTTTCTATATTAAACTAATTTGGCCCTACAATTTCACTACAATCGTATATATAGATACAGGTGAACATTTTTTGTCCCCGGAAGTGAAACAGAAAATATTGGGGTATGGACTTTGAGTGACTTTGATAATGACTGGGTCAGAGCAAATACAAAAAAACAACAGCTCTTTTGCGGTATGTTCCCGGTCTGCAGTGGTCAGGACATACCAAACGTGGTCCAAGGAATTTAAAATGGTGAACCGGCAACTGGGTCATGGGCGGTCAAGGCACACTGATGCACATGGGGAGCGAAGGCTAGCCTATGGAGTCTGATCCAATATAAGAGCAACAGTACTATAGCTCCATTTGCTGGTTCAGACAGAAAGGTGTCAGAACACACAGTGTATTACTGTTTTGGTGGCCAAAGGGGGCGTCTACTCATTATTATGCGGGTGATCATAATGTTATGGATGATCGGTGTATATGCTTGATTTTTAGATTTAAAAATTTGCCTTTTGAAAATGTATATTCTTTAGTGACACACAGTAACAGTGCATGCTGGTACAGTAGGTTCCTTGCATTCTGCTCAAGCCTCAGCAAAACATCAATCCAAAATCACTGGTGTCGAGGGTCGACTCGGTCTACAAGCACTTATTACAATATATGGAATCTAGAAAATATGCATGCACAATTCACAGCTTTTTCCAGAGTTTTGTCCTGTGCTTAATTTTAGTATCAGTACCTGAGTGCACAGCTTGTGGTAAAAGAAAAAGGGGTTTGTTCAATGAATGAAAAAGTGACAGACTAGTGGTTTGGACCTGGAGTATTAAATATATATAAAACAAAATATCTGTCATCCGTTACCCCCCCGTGCTTTACAGCAAGATGTCTAATGTGGAAGAAATACTGTCTCCCTGTTTCTCCCAGTGTGTGTTCATTGTCTTTTTGTTCTCTTTACGATGATCGTAGTCTAGATCCTGTCAAAGTTGGTCTGCTGTGCCAAATGGAACCGTTCCAATTTCAGCAGGAGTTTTTGTCCCCCTTCTGTTTGATATTTATTTAACTGCCTCCTCGGAGAAGCTGGTACCGACCTAGACAGACAAGCGGCACCGTTTTTTAATAGCCAGGAGGGCTAGGGGTGGCGCAGATTGAGGCCTCTCTCCTCTCTTTATTTCTCTTCTGCTATGGGTTAATCCAGCACGGAGCACCTGTGGGCTCTTAAATGGCCTTGTTATGACTCTGATATGAAGCATTTGGCATTATGGACGCTTTGTGCCTGCAGATTCCCCTGTACGGGTAGAAAGGGAAAGATGAGAGTCTGTGGTTGTAACATGATGGTTGTGCTTTGCTAGACAACCTGTGGTTTTTGACTTGCATGGCATAAAGAGTGTTTCACCTGCTTTGACCCTATACATTAATAGTATGGACAATGCTGAATGTGGAATATGGAAACATGCGCAGCTCAGCAGGGGCAAGCTAAAGTACATTAAACAGCTCTTTTGTTGTGGAGCCACTGATCATTTTGACTTCAAAGCCAGAGTGATAGCAGCAATGGAGTACATTTTAAATGAATACGACGAGACAAACATGGCAGAGCGCCGAAACTGTTCATGCAGAAGGAAATGGAACACTTGTCCCATTTTTATCCATCGCAAGCCATCTGAGAAGCCTGATGTACTCCAAATGCTAGTTAGCTGTACCCCTGTACCTGTATTAATACACATGGGGAATTATATTAGACAGCAGGCTTCATAAAAACTGCATCTACAGTTCTTGTACTTTAGCAAAACATTGTATTTCTGTCACTGAGCTGCCATGTTAAGGATATATATATATATATATATATAGGCGCACGGTGGTGTAGTGGTTAGAACTGTCGCCTTGCATCTCCAGGGTCTGGGTTCGATTCCCGTCTCTGTGTGCATGGAGTTTGCATGTTCTCCCCGTGCTTGGTGGGTTTCCTCCGGGTACTCCGGTTTCCTCCCACAGTCCAAAGATATGCAGGTTAGGCTAATTGGCGTTCCTAAATTGCCCGTAGTGTGTGATTGGGTGTGTGAGTGTGTGTATGTGTGTGTCCTGCGATGGATTGGCACCCTGTCCAGTGTGTACCCCGCCTAGTGCCCGAAGTCTCCTGGGATAGGCTCCAGGTCCCCCGCGACCCTGAACACAGGATTAAGCGGTATAGAAGATGAATGAATGAATGAATATATATATATATGTCTAGTTTCCTTTTATTGCCATTTGAAAGCTTAAGGATTTTGGCAAGCTTTCCTAATTAATATAATGCTGCTTGTGGCAGCCGTGGTAATGAGACAGTCATGCAGTGCCATGGCCAGGATCCCAACACCACCAGCTCATGTGCCATCTCGTCTAAATTGCAGGGCACAGGCCGAAGCTGGACGATTCACCGAAGTCAGGCCTGTTCTCCGACCGCCTCAGCGAGCTAGAGCGCATTCGACAGAGCACCATGAGAGTGGCCGTGCCAACACAAACCCCCCGAACTTCACTCAACACCCCCAACTCGTTCTCTCCTCAGGGCCAGAGCCAAATCTCAGGTACGTTTAAGTTCCTGAACTTTTCACACTCAGCTGTGCCAATGCATAAAGTCTAATGCAAAATGCAAAAATCAGTCAACATCGTGGTACCATGGTTCATCTTTTCACTATGTGAATTATTCATAAATGTTTATATACTGTAAATCATTTCATTTTTTTCAAAGTGCAAATACAGCTGTGCTAAGTCTTAACCCGAAGCCATAAATTATGCCAGAGGATATGTTGGCAGAGTCTAAAATGAGGTGTGATTAGCAAAGAAAAACAGTATACAGTGCACTCTGTACCCAGAGAGAAGCAGCACAAATCATTTGTACCATAATTACTGCTCTAAACGTCCCAAGACATGGCTATTGTTTTGTAACAGTTGAGTTGAATGTGAACGCATACCATCATTCCTGCACTATTTTCTTTTAGCTCTCTGTTTAAAGACAGACTTATGTGGATGCTGTCATGGACTCATAGGGCAAAAGCACGATCACCCATAAATAGGAGGAAATATGGGACAGAGATACTTATATCTAGATTACAGAGAAAGAGTGAAAATATTCTGTCAAGGAGTCAAAGTTACACTTGAGGAAAGTTCCCTCTGTTAAAAAATGCTCAAGCTCAAATAATTTATAATTCATATTCGACAAGAAATATGATTGATGGAATTTAATTGACCTGGGCAAAAAGAAAAAATAAATAAATAAATGTACTAATTACAATTAGTTTATTTTTGTTCAGCTAAATTGCACATCCCTTGAAATGATACATATGTATATTAATAAAAAAAATTATTTGAGAATTTTCCACCTCAGCCTGCATCTACTATTGCATCAGTAATCTTGAACAATACATAACATTATAACTGTTATACATACAGTAAATCTTATAAATAAGTAAAAAAAAAAAAAAAAAAGAACACATATCCAGTTTAATCTGTGGAAATAATGCTCCGTCTTTTTGTTTGGTCACACATGGTCAGACCCACGGCAGTCACAGTCGTCCCCTCCTTGGTTTAATGAGCAAGTGTATTCATCATACCTGAGCCCCATGGCGTCCCCCTCCGTGCACTCTACAACCCCTCTGTCCTCCAGCCGCGCCACTGGCCTGCCATCCATCAGCGACGTTCCCCGCCGCCTGCCAGGTAACCTCCAGCCTCAGGCCCCTGCAGGTGCGGCCCCTAACCCGCTCCGCCTCTGCTGTCGTGGCCGCGCCACCAAACAGCAAGACACAAGTTTAAATGTGATTTTTTTTTTCTTTCTTTTTTCTAGGACGCCATAAGTTTGTCCAGTTTGTTAAAATGATTGGTGTGTCAAGGTTTGTCAGAGGGGCGTACACACATTTTCACATTCTAAGATACAGTAAAATACATTTTCGGTAACTCATCTACCGACTTACAGTATGGCACATGACTCAATTTTAGCTTCCAGAAAGTAATGCTTTTTGAGGGTTAGTGTTGCATCATTACTCTTCTGTTTAGTATTTCCAAATGATTTACTCGAGTCAAAGTCATGGCAAAAATATTATTTATATATTTAGTTTCGCTCGCTGCTCCTGCTTTAATTAATTACAACCGCAGTCTGACATTCGCTTTCAGTTTTCATTGGCTTGTTCGTCTGACGAGGTGGAAAAAAGTCATTCTTTTAACATTCCACCCTCAGAGACTGATTGAAAGACCTTCTTCTGAAGCAGGAAAAAAAAAAAAGAGATTGTTTCCGTTTTCTTCCCCCGGTTCCTTTGATCCTGTGCCGAATATGGTTAATAACAGAGTAAGACATAATAACAGGCTGGTGGCAGGCAAATTAAGCAGTTTTATAGTGATTCGGTTCTGAAAGAAACTGCCAGGGAGCCTGAGTCCAGTCGGTGCTGAATCATTTATGCTAATTTGTCCTCTTTTGCCCTGCACCCACCCAAAAACATGCATTTAAAGCTTAAATGCGGGCCGATGACTTTCTCCCTCCAAGCACCTGTTTGAGCCAGGGCCAGGTGACTGCTTTTAAAAACTTTCCCTCCTCCCGTTTACTTTCTTTCTTGTGAGCCCAAAGCAACTGTAAGCGATTAAACAAGCGGCTCCCTGGTGTTATTGCTGCTTGGCAGCTTTTGGATGCCTTCCACCTGTCCTGTCAGATTCGATTAGGCTGGATTTTTCAGCCTGTAGCTTGTTGCACGGCGCACTCGGAGCTCTTTCTGCTAATAATGGCCATTATCTAAGATAAGGGCAGCACTGTTCGACACATCCTGCTGGTAGAAAAGGAAACTAAAGTTCAGAAATGACTGGCGTTGAATATGGATGCTGTTGTCAAATGTCGTTAGACAATCTGAAGTTGACAGTGTAATACTTGCTAAAAGCATATTTGCTGTGTATGGCAAATAGACCAAATGAATCTTTGCTTAGTGCCTCTTAAACATGGAAAGCGTACTTAGATGTATATGAACAAGCATCTGGTTTCGGGTCCAGTGCTGTCTAGCATCAGTGACTGTTTAAATAGAGCCCAAACATAGCCTTTATGTGTACATGTGTGTAAAAGGGGTGGGGGTGGGGGGGGGGGGGCTGTGCTTTTAGCTGTTCTGCCCATTATTCAGAGCACACACTCACTGTAGCCTCAGGCTACAGAACCATTATTCCAAGAGTTTAAAATCAAAGAGGTTTAATATAAAAGGGGAAAACGTGCGTTGGGGGGGGGGGACACTGGTAGTGAGTCCAGGACATTAGGGTCTCAGCGACAATCCACGCCACTGCAATGCGCCCACGTATACTCGTATATCCCCCTTTAGCGTAGACATGGTGACAGGAAAGACGCCTAGTGATTTATGATAAGAATACTGTGTCTAGAAAGGGGCTGCTGGTGCCAAAATGGGGCATTAGTGGTTTAGTGACTTTTAAGGTTAACGAGAGAGCACTGGGAGGACAGAGGGCCGAGTGAACGTGGGTTATATCCTGGGCTCACAATGTATTAGATACCAGGAGCCACATCTGAGGCTGAGGCTGATCATCTCCCCATGATGCTTCAAACACCTCACAAAATGCTTCCAAATGTGTGACTGCTTATGCAATCTAACTAGGCTTTTAACATGGGCACACACACGAGTTTACTGATGCACATACCTAAGTGAACACGGGTTAGTTGAAACATGTGCAGGCTCACATAAACAAGCATATAAATAAGGCTGGAAATGCAGACCCAGAAGATGAGAGGCGAATAACCATTCACATGAATACACATACACACGAGCTGGCCTGAGAAAATAAAGGCAAAAATCCATAAACATGCTTAGCTCATCCAAGAGACATTATCGTGCAGGCTTGTGTTTGATCCCAATGTATAAAGAGGATAATTTGGGGGAAACAAACTTTTATTCATAATGAAGACAAGCTGACCTGAGAAACTGTCTGTACAGCGGTTATTAAAGCTGATAAAAGCAAAGTGACTGTTGTGTTATATGGATATATTCCCCCCAGGCAAAAAAAATAATATGATTGTACAGTACAACGCCAATCTTCCCAACACATATGGAACATTCTGCACATTTAGGATATTGCGTTAAACCCCTGAAGCTACTTTATTATCACAGACAGGGTCAGAAACAAGGACATCCCGTCTTAATATAGTGTAATATACTGTTTATTTTTTTAGGTCGTAATTTGACCTTTGCATTTTTATTACATTTTAACACTTACAGTATTTCTTTATTACTTAATGTCCAATGTGAATTAAGTATGTAGGATATGTTGATAATCTTGATATCTGTCTATCTATCTACACAGATCAGCCATAACATTATCATCTTATCATTTTGATTCAAACACATTTCATACAAATTTCCCGAATTTCTCTTCATTGTGTAAAGATGCTTTGCGACAGTGACAATTGTTAAAAGCGCTATATAAATAAAACTACATTTAATTGAATTTAATTGAATTAAACATTATGACTACCCACCCACTATTGGGTAGGTCTCCCCTTTTTACACCAAATCGGTGATACACTGTGTGTTCAGACATCTTTCTTTGGGAACCATCATTAACCTTTCTCCTCAGATTGCACCACTATACTGTATCTCTTCTGTTAGATCGGCTGAGATTTAGATGAGCTTTGGTTGCCCATGAGCCTGTCGTCGGTTCACTGGTTCTTCCTGGGACCGCTGGTTCTGACCACTGCAGACTGGGAACATCCCACAAGAGCTGCAGTTTTGGAGTCACTTAGACATCACATTTTGGCCCTTCTCACTGTAGGTACAGTTACAGTATCTCATTACAGTGGCACCAGGAAGTGAGTTGGATATATTAGGCAGCAAGTGAACCTTTTGTCCCTGAAGATAATGTGTTGATGTGGCAAATGTAAGGATCTAAGCGACTTTGACGAGGGCCAAATTGCGATGGCTAGACGACTTGGTCAGAGCATTTCCAAAACTGCAGCTCTTGTGGGATGTTCCCAGTGGTCAGGACATACCAAAAGTGGTCAAAGGAAGGAAAACTAGTGAACCGGTGACAGGTTCATTGGTCGACCAAGGCTCATTGATGCACGTGCTCACTGAGGAAAGCTGGCCCGTGGAGTCCGAGCCAATAGAAGAGCGACTGGAAAAGATTAATGCTGGTTCTTATAGAAGTGTCAGAATACACAGTGCATTGCTGTTATTGTTGGCAAATGGGAGACATAATCCATATTAGCCAGGTAGTCATAAGATTATGATCAGTATATCTGACTAGCTAGTTATTTCTATATAAAAAAAATAATTTGTACAAATTGTTTATTCAAACAGTAAGGGTAGGGAAAAGGGAACATTTTAAGTTGTTCTTTTTTTTTGTGATATTCCTTCATCTTAATTAAAAAATTGTGGAATTTTCTTACTTTTGAAATGCTTTTCCCATAACATACATTTTGTATAGACTGTGTAATCTTAAACACCTGATATACTGTAATTAAGCGAGCATTTACTGTATTGTGTGCAGGATCAACAGATCTGACTCCTTTCCCGGGGCAGTTTGAGCGCCAGTTCCCAGGATTCTCCTCCCTTACTGAGAGTCGATTCTCGAGCCCACGCATGCACTATCCAGCAACGTTTACCTACACGCCAACCCCGGTCACAACAGGCATGTCTCTGGGCAGCGCCCATTACCACACATACCTGCCCCCGCCATACCCAGGCTCCAGTCAGAGCCAGAGTGGACCATTCCAGAGCAGCAGTACCCCCTATCTTTACTATGGGGCCTCCTCTGGCTCCTACCAATTCTCTATGGTACCGGGGGGAGATCGCTCACCTTCCAGGATGCTGCCCACCTGTACAAGCGCCTCCACAGGTGCCTCGTTGGTCAATGCTAGTCTTCCTGTGCAGGCTGATGGAGGGAGCGGTGTGGAGGAGGATGGCAGCCACAGCAACTCTCCAACTGTGCTTAATCCTGCAGGGAGGATGGATGAAGGAGTGTGGCGGCCATATTGACATAATTAAAGGAAGAGAAACAAACTGGACCATGTGCCTGTCAGACAGGTGAATCGCAGAACCAGAGACATGGTTTTTAAGCACAAACCCTACCAGGACGCGTGTCCTATCTTGCTGAGACATTCTCTTTTGCCTTGTTTATTTTTTAATCTTGATTAAATGTCACTTTTTATGAGTATTTATAGAACATGGTTCTTCAAAGGGAAGTATTTACAGGAAATACAGACTCATGGCGGTTTGTGTTAGTTGTATAACTGTAATACAAAAAAATCCATTCCTCTCAAACCAATAGCTTATCGATGAAAGTAGTAAGGCTAAAAAATAAAAAAAGCTATGAGTTAACATTTGTTCGGTTTTTACATGCAGTTTAAAGCACTGAGCGGCAGTTGGTTTCAGTTGAATATGACAAACCAAATTTGTTTTTAGGAATAATTTTCTTTTTTTTCTTTTTTTTAACTTAAGTAATTTAAATTATGCATATTTGGTGAACAAATATTGAGTTGTAAGTTATAAAGCCATAACTTAAGTAATGTATTTTGAACTTGATTCATAGACGGAATATTTTTGTAATGCATCTATGTTCAAGTTATTAATGAAATTGATATGTAATTTAAAGAAACATTTTCTGTGCCTTAAGCCATTTTTTAAAATAATAATAATTTTTCCTTTGTGTATACTGAGATTCCTATATCTGCATATAGTGCATTATGAAAAGTTCTATTCTTATATAGCAGATAGTCTTGCCAGTCTGAATTATTGCTTAGTTGCTCAGTACATAAAGCTCTGATGCCATTTTATGTTTGACTTCAAACCAAAAAGGCCACATTCTCTTATTGATTATACCATTCTTCTTTTTGATGTGTATGCATCATGCTCAGATAAATCTGTCAGTGTTAAACCTAGTGTAAGCTGAAAACGGTTGCAGTCCATTTGGACAGAAATAAGGGCTATAACAGGGAAACTACCAAAGATTCTGTACATTAAGGGGCCTGCTGTGCACCAACTTGAAGACTGGATCTGTTAACTGGAGCCGTAAGAAAGCCACAAACAACATTTCACGATGTGAAAATACTGTTTATCCTCAAAATGGTATTGCTCAGTGTAATGGCAGCTAAAAAAAAAATAAAAAAAAACTCCTTATGGAACAATAGAGACTTTTAAGATGACTGAATTCTGAGTACAATTTGGGTACTTTGGCTTTAGCTATACTTATTGCTGGAGATTAAGGTTGCACATTGCTATTTCTATTAGTTATTAATGTAATTCAGTAACCTCTGTGGCTATTGCTCCAACACTAGAATTAAGTCCTGGACAAAATCTATAGATCAGCTTGATGTCCGCTTTGGTACTGATTTTGTTTCTCGGTAAACATATTTACTGTAAGTTTAAATAGCACTTAAATGTGTGATATTGTGGTACAACAACCAACCCTACCCTGATTTCGCCTCCCCTTTATGCAATGCCGTACACCGTCATGCCAGCAGACTCATCGTTTCATTTGCATTACTGTTCAGTGCCTTACATCATACAGTACAGTGCACAAACACAAAGATACAGTGTAATGAGTATCCGGTGTGTCACAGTCAGATGTTTGCATTTATGAGTCTTGGAATGCGAAAGCATGTTTCTGATGATCAGATTTGTCAGAGATAAGCAAAGCACTTAGTCATTTATGCAGTTAAATTGCGTCCTCATGCCACTCCATTTAATGGGCTTAACTGTATCAAGGTTTGCTGGAAATTAATTATCTAATCTAATTTGATTACTACGACTTTCTATACAGTACTGTGCAAACGTCTTGAGACTCCCCATATTTTGCTTCCAAGGAGACATACTTTCTTGTATTTTTAATATTATCTTGAGAAATAATTCTCCAGGCATCCTGAAGGGGTTTTTTTTACCTGTAATTTTTGGTCCAGTCCCTTTACCTGACCAGATTCAGAAGAGTTTTTGTTTGCCAGGCAACATCTAACTTAAGGCACAAAGCAGTGAGCAACAGTTGCAGATGATCAGGCTGGTGATTAGTATACTGGTGATACTGAATGCTGAGTGGTTGGAACAGACGAGAGGGGAAACAAGGTTGCTGCTCAGGTTGTTATATAAACAATATTTTTTTTAATAGTATCTTTTTGCACCTATATCTTGCAGCCTCTCCTTATAGAACGTTTGTTTCCATTTCTTTAAATTACTCAGCATAATTGAATTTTATTTCATATAAAGAAGAAGAATTGGCTTAAGACTATTGCACAGTACTGTACTTTTTGACACCATTTGTTATTTCTATTGAATCATGTTCAGTTTGAGAGTTATACAGTAATACCATAAATATCATTGTATGGTTTTAAGGTATCTGTGAGAGGGAGCAGAGATCAAAATTTGTTTACAAAGTGTTTACAATATTGTGAGTGTAGATAGTTGCCATATGAGAAAAAAAATATATACCCCTGCTGCATTTGTGCTTATTATCCTTTTTTTTTCTCTCTCTCTCTGTAAAATATTTATCCTCCCTGGTTAAGCTACCAGAAGGGGTGGGAACGTTGGGTAGGTGAGATTGCATGCTTTGCTTCACTTGCACAAATGTGTTTTTATTTATCATGTTTCCAACTTTGATGTTAATGTCTTCCTTCATTTTTACAACAGCGGCTACAGGAAATGACTATCATGACAACAATGAGCTAAATTGGCATTTATTACTAATGTATATTGTTGTACCTTTTTTCTTTTATAAGAAAAATAAAAAAAATTACATACAGTATTCCAACGATTTCGTCCTTCTCCATCAACTGTGGTGTCAGTGTTGATGTTGCTTTACATCAGTCTCTCTGCCACTTTTTGTGTTTTTCTTACCTCTTATATCTTCTAGAGTGTAGGTTATATATCTTCTATATCTTATATCTCCCTTGGACCTTATGGAAGATTAATGTCCTGCATCCATGCATGCAAAATCAAATCACTGAAATTTTCCCCTACCTCGTCTATGAACCTTATGGGTGGCTGGCATGGTATCAGAGTCTCCGTCCCATATAGTGTCTCAGCACCCCTGTAATACATACTTCCTTGCAGTGCTCCATGGATAAACATTTGCTTTGGAGAGTCTGAACTGGCACTGTGCTGCTGGCTCCAGCCTCGCCTTTGTCTCGTAGAAAACCAGGCCTCATTCAAACCAGGCCTGTGAGAGTGCGACTGTTGGACATTATTTCAAGACATAACAGCCATAATCAGACTCTGCTCCATCCTTAAAACTGAGATCATTTGTAGGTATACTGGGAGCTTTCCAGGGATTTCCCTGAATATAAATTGAGAAAGAACAGTGAAGCAGGTTTCAGGTTCGCATTCCCATCATTCCCATAAACATCTAGCAATTCGGATAATGACCTGTAGAGAAGAAACAAAAGACGGCTATACGATCTTTTCTTAATGTGTGTGTGTGTTGGGTTTGAAGTGAAGAATCTTGGAAAAGAATCAGCGCAGTATTTGAGCTGGCACTACATGGTATAGCATCAGATAGGAAAATCTATGAGGGGTTGATTTTTTTGCCTGGACATCAGCCTTTGCATCTCTGCACACACACACACACACACACACACAAGGAAAGCGAGAGAGGCCATACCCAAACCAGTCAACACCTCAGTGTTACACTGCCCAAGATAAACTTGATTCTGGCAAAGTCTCAGCTGCAGCTGGCCTGTGTTAAAGTCCATTTGAAAGAGCCTCTAGCATCCACTTAGCACTACATGCTGCACTCCGCTCTGTAATATATGCTCTGGGTTATTACGTAACATACTGTCGCAATTTGCACATGAAGTGGCATTGTGTTCGCTGAAAAGTTGCTTGAAATTAGCGTTTGCATATAGCATTGCTCAACTCATTTCCTAAGCCGCTATGATGTGGTCATGCAGCTGCAACACTCCAGTGCTGAATGTGTTGTCTGAGAAGTAGCATTCTGACATTCTGACAAGTTGAGCATTTAAGTTAGTTTTTTCTGACAGCCGTGACCTGGGTTATGTTTGCTACAGAGTAAAAATGTTTTCCATGATTAAAGTAGTGAAACTACTGTAAGAAAAATATGTAAAAGGATACAGTGTTGGTACAAAGTAATTCATGTTTTTGTAGTAATTCGGGGTTTGTTTTTTTTTTTGCTGTGTGGGTTTTTTATTTATTTATTAATTTATTTTTATTTAAATGGATAGTTTAGAATAATACGACAAATTAAATCTTCAGTGCAAGACTCCCAAATTATTTGATGAGGACACAGCAAACATCATAAAAGCTGATCCCGCGGTACAAGACAGTACATCCTGGGTGGGGTGCCAATACATTACAGGACACAAGAACACATAATCACACACGCAGTCATACACTAACAGTGCAGAAACGTACAGCATGTTTTTATACAGTTTTTACAGAACAATACAGAACAATACCGGAGATATCACAATTATTACATAACATATACTGTATGGCATTAGGTAATTAAGTGACAACAACAACAACAACAACAGCATGAGCAACAGTCAATTATTATTTTAAAATTCTGGAATAGTTCTTGTAAGAACAGTATTGTGTCAAGTGCATTTTCAAAACTCATCAAGCACTATGATGAAACTGGCTCTCATGAAGACCATCCCAGGAAAGCAAGACCAAAACTTACCTCTGCTGCAGAGGAGACAAGATATCAACTGTTCGAAGGAAATCTTTGCATTTTTTTAATGCCTTCAGCATTGTTTTATAATGTAGAAAGAAATAAAAATCAGGAAAGATTGATATATCAGGAATTGGGGGGGGGGGGGGGGGATTGTGTCTTGTGACTTTTTTGCTTTTTCAGCTTTTTTTGGGTATACACCGAGTATTGCTTTTAATGTACGTATGAGGGTGAGTCAAAAATTATCTGCACTGCACACTATAACACGATTATATTAAAACATCTGTAGTCCTATCAGCGCTTTCATTCCAGGTCTATTGTCTCCCCAGTCACTGCTGTGCAGGTGTGAACGAGTTACATCAGTTCATTTATAACTACGAGCAAAAATGGATGTCCCACTTGTAATTTGAAGGAAAGAAGACCAATTAAATCTTTAGTGCAAGACTTCTAAATTATTTGATGAGGACACAGCAAACGTCATAAAAGCCTATCCTTCGGTACAAGAATGTGCAAATTCCTGTGCAAATGCATTTGACAATACTGTACTTACAGCCATGCAGTTATTTGTTTCTTTGTGGTCTGATGATCTACATGGTGCCAAAACAACTCATGGAACAGCATAAATAAAAGTGTTTGAATATCTGGAAACAAAAGTTGGATACACTAAAGAAGGTGAAAGTTTGTTTTAAAGAGAATCATTACTGGTGACCAGACATGGATTCATCACTACGAGCTTGAGAGTAAACAGCATATTGGGACAGTATGAAATACAAGCAAACATCCTCTATTGGTGACAAAGAAAAAGTTGAAAAGTCAACCATCAGCTGTACAAATTGATGTAGTTTTCTCAAGGGCCAGTGTTGGAAAATTATCAGGAAAAAGATTCAACAATCAACAGTGCTCGTTACTTTGATATACTTATTGAATATTGAAGACCCATTTTTGTTTTGTTTTTAATGAGGGAATATGATGACAGATGACAATGTGTACCGAAAAGCAATGAGATTATGTCAAAAACTTATTTTTGCTTCTCCTTTCCCGAACGTTAATAAAAACTCATTTTACAGTCAGAGTGCGGATAATTTTTGACTCACCCTTGTGTCCGTGTTTTTGTACAAGATAACACCAGATATTTGCTCAGCGTGTTGATTAAACACCTGGACAACGTCTTGTGTCTGCACACACATGCTGAGGTCTTGCCCACAGTCACACTGTAATTTGCTCTAAAATTTTCTCATCCGTGGTTTTCCGTCCCTTGAACATTCTCGCTGAGATTGCAGTGGGTCAGTGCTAGATGCAGATGACAGAATCCCCTGGCAGTCTTCATGGATCCTCAGTAACTCTAGCAGCCCACTAGGATAAATGACTCACCCTAGGACTGACTTTAAGGGCACTTGAGATTGTTATTCATGTCACCAGGACAGTCAATGCTACATATCATAGTGAATTTGGATGGTGACTCCTGCCGAGCTGGAAAAACATGTTTTGGAAGAACGGTATTATATCTGCGTAGTATTTGCATGGCGGGCACGTAAGAAGTGTTGTTGCACTGTAATAGATCAACAAGAGATTTAAGGATCAATTTGCTGCTGTGTAGTTTATATAGTACTGTAGGGCACAGCAAGGATTGCTCAGCAGGTTCCCCTTTAAACTCATTGATACGACCTTAGGCGAAAGCCCTGGGTTTACCCAACGTTACTCATACACTATCTGACCAACAGCACATGCAGGGCTTATTGCTAAAGTGTACTTTTTCCCCACACTCTTTTTGCCAAAATGATTCATAGTAAAAAAAAAAAAAAAAAACATTTTTTTTAAAAACTCTGTTACTAAGAGATCAGTTCTGTATGGGCTCATAAAGGAAGAACTGACTGTAAACCTTCCAGGCGGGACTCTTTGGGAATGCAGAGGGAAAAGGAACTCCTTCAGAAAATTTGTGAGACGTTTATGAGCACCTGGTGAGACACCATTCATTGAATTCAAAATTCAAAAAGTTTGAAAAATTTGGACTTTCCAAGTATTTACATGAAAGTTTAACCTTGTGTAAATGTTTGGCATAAACATTATTACTTTAGGCACTGGACAGTGGACTAGGTCCATATGACGGAGTGCCACACCGTTCATGACCTAGTTTGGGGTCTCTTGCATTCCATGTTTCTTGTACCTGTTGAGTTATAGTCTTTGACATCTCTTTCCCTCTGAGAAGCCACACCTGTAGCCAAAGGTAGCATAAGCAGTGTTGTGCAGCAAGTTTTGCTGTGAAGGATGTTGCCAAGGCATACATCACTCAATAATACCAGCAGATGAAATTGAGGCTGCCAGGGTGATTTAGTAATAACCATAAGCACGGCGCTGAGTCTCGATTGCTGAATTATCTACGATATTGGCAGAATCTGTGACAGAGATGAAAAAGTAAGGGTGGCCAGTTGTGGGTAAGGGTGTCCTGAACTAACAGACTGTCCTGCTTCATCAGGGAGAAGCATAATCGATAATTACTTATTTTGGCGTAGGCAGAGAGGTCTACACATATCTTGCCAAACTTCTCCCAGATCTAACACACCGTTTCTGGGTGTAGATGCCACTATTCTGAACATATAGTATGTGCTGACTTGACTATGTTTCCACTGCACTATTAAGCTGTCTCATTAAAAGTCAATGTCAGTGACGCTATTCATTTACGGGGCCATTGGAGTAGTTTCCATACCAGGTGCGAAGCTTCATTTAATCTTATACCACAATGAGGACTGATACAGTATGGTTGACCCTCATGATATTAATGTACATGTACAAAGCAGGTACAGTATGTAGCATTATCTCAGAAACAGTAGGACTAATTTGAGGACTAGATAGTCTTCTGGTCAAGTCTTCTCTGTCTAGGCATGAGAGGGTTGTTGGAGTGAATTACGTGTGAGCTGATGAGGTCTGCTGAGATGACTAGTTTTTTTTTAGATTTTGGCCACTTTAAGGCCAAGCTGTTTCTAGTTTCTGAAATCTGAACACGTCTATCTAGGGCTTTGGCTGCCAGCACAAAGAATAACATTGGCACGTACTGTATAGCAGGTTGCACAGGGTTGATTTGCACAATTTCAGCAGTACAGTCTGTGCTAATCATTACTGACATTAGCCAAGAATCAGAATTGCAGAGGGCAGCCATGTATCTTGGCATAAAGGTCTTACTACCAGAAGTGCAATTACAATCACTTACCCTCATTACAGAAGACTATTTGTTGAATGACTGAGAGTTGAATGCCACATAAACTCACAAAAACAGTCCAAACTGAAAAAAAAAAATGAGAAGTTGATTGGAGTCTTGGAGGACAGGTTAATCATAGTACTAATCATTTGTAAGGGTATTTTAAAACAGAATACTAAGTCATCTGATGTTGTGGTAAGGTCTTTGTGTGTGCTTGTGTGCACACACTCACACTCACACACACACAGACAGAAAAAGGGAGGGAGAGAGAGAGAGAGAGAGAGAGAGAGAGAGAGAGAGAGAGAGAGAGAGCTGATTGCTTACGTGTAGAATCATAGATGTGCCATTTTTCAGGTGCAGTCATGAAACAGGACTGCTTAGGGTTTAGTGAAACTGTGCAG
This sequence comes from Channallabes apus, assembly GCA_030522415.1. Classification (NCBI taxonomy): domain Eukaryota; kingdom Metazoa; phylum Chordata; class Actinopteri; order Siluriformes; family Clariidae; genus Channallabes; species Channallabes apus. The sequence goes on along the minus strand of CM060128.1, from coordinate 25,969,120 downwards.
TCCTAGCTGACAATATGCGTATACTTGCAGTTGATAAAAGAGGTAAGCATGTGCATTATGTTATATGGAAAGCACAAAATTTGTAATATAATTTTTTGTCAAATGAATTGTGCCAGCTTTGAAGTTTGTGATATTTTAACTAAGTCCTTGTCTCTTCTATTATCTCCTTACGCATCTTGTGTTGAGGCAGTGACTTGAAAGAGCTACATTAAAGTATCACAAAAAAAATAATCCTAACCCCTAGCCTGTGCATTTCAGAAAAAGTGTTTTATTTAATGCAGTAGTTAAATCAGTAACACTAAATAATAAAATCATAAATAACTTACTAAAGCACAAATAATGTCATAAAGCTATTAATGTTGCCATAAAACTGCTGTACACTTCTTCACATTTAACTAGAAATTTCTGAAATAAATGAATTAACCTTGAATGAAGTAATAAATATTAAAACAGTTTTCTCTGATATGCATCATACAGTACCATTTGATCCTTTTGATTCCGTTTTACAAATTTTTTAGATAAAATTGTGTAGATTAAGTTTAAGACATGAGAACCAATTTTACTTTGACAGGCTGCAAATTCGAAGCAGCAGCTTCGTTTCCCCTCTCGTCTGTTCCAATCAGTCAGCATTCAGCATCACTAGTACAATAATCACTGGCCTGATCATCTGTCTTCATTTGCATCTGTTTCTCACTAGTTCATGCCTTAAGTTAGATGTTTGTTTTTTTATACTTGAATGATGTTCCTCTGATGTTCAGTTCCTCAGCTACAGGGACTGGCCTGAAAATCAGAGCCAAAACCTGCAAAAAATAAGAGCTTTCGGAAAGCCAAAAAAACTATTCCTCAATATTACATTGAAAATACAAGAAAATCTGGCTCTTTGTAAGAAAAATATGAAGAGAAATGAGGGGCGGCACAAGACTTTAGCACGTTTCCCCTTTATTAGATGGACCATGTGTACAGACACCATTTATTCTAATAAATCCCCTGGAAATAGCAGCTCACAAGTAAACCATTCAAACAGAAACTGCGTGGAAATAGTTGAAATTCAATAAAAATGACTAAATAAATAACTTCTTCGGATTCCATGACTTAATTACATGCATTTACAAAATTAATTAAAAGATACTACTAATAATGACACTGAACATTCTCCTGATTTGGGTCGCTGTATTGCATTGTATTGTGAGCATTAGTGTACAATGAGAAAGTGGAACTGAATTTATAATCCTTATTTCACACCATAATAAACCATATTGTCACATTTTATGATGTCAGGTGATTTATAGCCAAGTCAGTTATTAGGTTCGAGTGACCTCAGTTTGCTCTCACAGACAACATTTAACACCCAGAGTGTTGAATTAACACCCTACAGGGCTTATATAATTCCGGATGAAAGTGTTAAATCAACACTGGGGATTTTACTGTTTAACTACAGACTATATTACTAAGTTGGTTCTATTTAGCTTTCTGGAATAAGCATTCGCACAGTGACTTTATCTGATAGTTGAAAAGATTTCACCTGTAGGCTTTGTTATAGGCTGTTTTTAAATCACTGTAGCTCGACTGCTCCATCTAGTGCACAATTGACATTAATACTGTCTTAAAGTTGATAAGAACTTAAGAGATAAGAAAATGCCTGGTCACTACATGCACTGAGACTAATGCATTGAAACAGATGAAAGCTTACAAGAACTTTTATAGAAATGGCTAAGAACTGTAAATGGTGTTAGTTGAATAGAGAGAAAGTGAATTTTTTAATTAAGTAATGATTCTGATTGGTCATTTTTATCACAATCGCTTATCATTTTAAAGACGCTTAAGTAATGATTTAATCGTTCAAAAAAATTTTGGCATGTTAGTGTAAAAAATTATTTATTTTCTAAAACTTTACGCTATTACAAATATCACCAAACCCACTGCCCCATAATTACACTAATTGAGAAAATCTTCTAATATCAGGACCATGGATAGCTACCATTTAAACAATAGCTTTCTTTGTTGAGTCCTCGAACTGGTGCCAGGAGTCTTCAGTTATTCACCATCTAAACTGCTCATGATTGAGTGTTTCAGGCATCAGAACATTCGACAGGACGGAGCTCCGACTTGTGCCAAAGACTCATGCAACACAGACCTTTTCCATAGGTCCAGGCCAAGCAGTAAAATGTGAAATATTTTAACAGAAACTCCATCTTCACATGTAGCCAGCCATAGTGGGGCACAGGCATGGTTACTATCAAAAGAAATGGTCTTATAAACCTTTTGATGGGGCCGAGTGTTAATTGAGAACTAATGAACTGGTAACACAAAACAGTGCTTCCAGAGGCCCTTCTGATGACTGACGTAGAGGCTCGGTGACACCATGCCAGTTATTTCTGATCTTCCGTTTTTGGAAAATGACAAAGTAATTGCAGCCATCAGGGTTTGCCAAAAGTGTTTCATCGATGCCCATGTCTGCTCTTTGTTTAGGCTCCGGCTATGTCTCCAAATATCCCAAATCGTGTTATTATATTAATGACAGATTTTATAGTTTATGACTGAAAAATCAAACATTCTTGATTTCCTGGGGAGTGTGCAGAGATTTATAACGCTTTATGATAAAGAAAATTGTCTTGACAGCCATGCAGCTGTGATGGCTTCTGTGGGCAAGAATGAGTGCAGAACCAACAAACTGTTCTCTTATGTGGAGAGATATACTGTGTGTTGGAAGAGAGACACGAAGAACTGTCCTTCCTTCTTTTTCAGGCACCATGTCATAAAAGAATTTTAATCATCCCAGGCATAATGTGATGGTCTCAGTGCCCACATCCTACCACAACAGGAAGATTTTTTTTTTATGTGAACCTAAACCTTAAATGTCAGCCATGGTCCACATTCGATCCTGGGTTAAATACTAAGCATGAACATCTCTTTTTATATTTCTGGTTTGAATCAATCACCTTTTTGGCTAAGTGATATTTTAGGCCTCATGACTCTATGAGTAGTATATCCTGTTTGATCTGCCTTCAGTACAAATAAAGAATCTTTCTGAGCCACCTCAACGTCACTGATGTCCAGCATGTGTATATTTTGCCAGCAGTTCCTCTGGTTAGGTCGTCAGCTCCATACTTAAGCTGCACGCGTGCGCTCGTCATACGACTAATCCCCATCAAGTTCCACCACAAGTCACTCACACTGCAGACTCTGCGAGACTAGGCCCAGGCTAAAGAAGAAGCCAACACTGTCTTGCCATATGAAAGTTCTTCAACTTGTTTTAATAAAAGATTATATGCTGTTTAATAGGGGAATCTTCAAGACTATGATTCCACAATACTCCACACAATTAAAGACATATGAGCAGATAAAATGGAAAAAATTGTTTAATGATTTTTAAAATCACCAGCATAAAGAAAGGTGCTTCTAAGAAAAAGCATAGTCCTTGAATTTAAAGCATAGATGCTTGGATTGTATTATACCTCCATTGGAAGTCACTTCATTTGAAATATACTTTATCAGCAACATTTCCCAAGTTAAATGACTCCTCTTTCCTCTTTGCTTTAACATTTATAGGTAGAACTTGCTTGCACATGGAACCTGATTAGCATTTCAAAATGTTTAACAGCAGTATGCCGCGGTTTGAGGCAACATATCCAGTCACACAGCAAAAAGCCGTTATTAACACCCAGTGCCAGTGAATTGTTTATGCGCTGCTTTATTAGATGAACCATGTGCCATCTAATACCATTTATTCACCATTTATTCTAATAAATCTCCTGGAAATAGCAGCTCACAAGTAAAACAGAACAGAAACTGCGTGGAAATAGATGAAATTCAATAAAAATGACAAATAAATAACTTCTTTGAATTCCATGACCAAACTTGTAGAAGATACTTCTAATAATGACATTTTTCCTACAGTCATCTTGCCTGTCAAATGTTCTCGCTGAAATATAAAACGCACATAACTGGAATAAAAATATGCATACTTCAAACTTTTCGACATTTGGTTCCCATTGATGGAACGGCACAAACGGTACGTGTATGTGTCAATTAATCCAAACCAGAGGACAAGATAAAATCAGCGGCTGTGTATTGTCTCTCCATATGCATGGAGCCGGGGAGGTTGTGCATCACTGGCGTCTGTGCAAACAGATAAGAGTAACAGCCCTGGATGAGCGCAGGACATGTTTGACATTAATGCCATGATGTATATTATCTTGCTTGGAGAATGTTGAATGTGAGTGCGAGATCCAAGGTGGAGAATGTTTAAGAACTAATTATGTTAAGCAGTGAGGCACAAGCCCTGGACATATTTTCTTACTTGCATGGAAAAATATGGCTAGCTCCATTTATTTTTCTGCTCTGTTATTTCTGGACGGAGCTCGCTTCGGGTAAATAGTGCTGCTCCCTATTGTAAATCTGATGGGCGAAGGTCTTTGGAGTGAGGCTCTTTTGAGGAAAAATCTAGATGGTTTGGACATTTTTTTCCACCCTAATGATAGAGTAGAGGAACAAGAGAGCTTTGATATATAGCCTGGAAGTCAGTGTTTAAATTCGGTTGAGGTCATCAGTCTCCAACCTGAGGATTAAAAGGACGGCTTGACGTTTCTTGTGTTTAACAGACAATGAAACGCAGATCTGCGGCACTGCTTAGCTTTACTGTACCTATTGTCAAGTCTTTTCACCTTCACTATGCAAACTGTTTTCCATTCAGATTTTAGATTTCAACCACACATATTAAGCCTCATCATTCAATTCCAGAATAAGTTCCATTTCCTTTAATATAATCCCTATATAATTATATTAATTAGCAAAAATGGTGCATAGGGAAAATGAAATAACGCAAGTTGAACTGTAAAAATATTATTTTATTCGTAGAGGTTCACGCAGGATAGGCCTCTCTGGCGCCACACTCCCCTTTCCTATCAAATGTTTGTCCAAGCCACACAAGAGCTGCGTTCTCCATGAGGACCTATCAAGTCTGTGGAGCTGTGTGCTATTTCAGCAGAGCTGAGAGTGGAGGAGAGCTGGAGAGGAGCCCGACTAGACTGCTTAACTTGATTTAACAACATTACGGGATATCATGAATCCTCGTTGCCACACAACTCAAAATACAAATTACAAATTAATCAGATATAATTGAGGTCAAGACTAAATCGTTTGGAAACATGTGTCAGCTGACACTAAGATAAGTAAAATGTCAACACAACAAAAAGCATTTCATCAAAGGAATCAAAATAAAGTATATGTTTGAAAAGGAAGAGTTTTTCTTTAATGTATCAACATGGAATATAGTATATATAGGTATTATATCTTACTTAACTGATTCAAAGTTGTATTCAAAACAATAACATTTCAAAAATATGATTTTTACATTGTGTATTAAACCTGTGCTTCTATTCTCACCTTGTCCCAGTGCACGCTTGTTCTTTTTTTCCCCCATAATAATCATTTATTTATGACACAACTTGAGTATTCCTATCAAATATTTTTATGTTCTCGAAAATCATCATCGAATTACAAACTAGAATCTACCAATTAGTGGATCCCTTTTTTCATTTATTTAGCTGTGATACATAATGTACTGTATGTGCATCTCCCTGACAGATAATATCTTCTTTAAATAATAAGAATATACTGATCTACTGTAAATGAGAGAAATGCAGGAAATAGATAAAAATAAAAATAAAAACTCCATGGAAAACTATTCATCTAGCCCTGACAGATAGTTCAGACACAATCACTACAGGGGAACGGGATTTCCCTGGCCTGCACTGAGTCATCATATTTCTTCATTTTGTGTTGCAGAACAGAATTCTGGCTAACCATAGTGGTTTCACTGCAAGATCTGTTTTCAATGATACAAAACTAAATTCTATTTAAAAAAAAGAAAAACAAGACAGTGCCGTTTATTTCTGACAGCACCTACTGTACGGAGTCTAAGTGCTCCGATAGTGATGCCGCGAGCTTTACTTGACCAGCCTCTTGGCTACATCTAGGTAGGCCAGTTCGACCTCTTTTTCTGCAGGACACGTGTTGATGAACTCCTCTCGAGCGTAAGAGCTGTTCAGGTAGCGCCAAACTCCGGTCAGATCGGTGGGGATGTCGTAGTTACGATACTTCTTGGCAACAACCTGAAAAGCACCAGAACAAGGAAAAGCAATCAACGTGTCGAAGCTCAGCTTGCACAGGTCGTTTGACATAGTTTCGATTCTTAAACCTGTTGAAGTGACGCTGTCGTAATTGCCGCGCAGGGCTGTGAGCAGCTCACCTTGACTATGTGGAGTTTTGGCAGGAGGTTGCAGTCTGCCAGGGTGAGGTCGTCGCCATCCAGGAACTTGCGGTTAGAGCTTTTCTCTTCCTCCATGCTGTTTGCGTCTATCTCGTCGGGCAGAGCACTGTTCAGGTAGTCGTCCAGCTTCTTTAGAGCCTTTGTCAAGTTCTTCTCCAGCCCTGCCCCCATCCATATTAAACACTTGAATCGGTTAAATTACACGTTTCTGAAGCGTAACTATTCAATATTAATATGTCTAGTGAAGCCGCATTAAGGTCAATCTTCCTATGTTTTTTCCATGTCGCTGCACATTTAGAATACTAGTGTCTATAACATACTACTTCCATTCAGAAAATCAAGTGATCTGATTTGACATGCCTACCTCTGTTGGCTTCTGGCCTTGGGTTTTTGATGTAAGCTGAGAACTTTGCAAATATGTCAATCCCTGCTGTGTTGGACTCCCTGTGCTTGGCTGCCAGCTTGGGGTATCTGAGGATGGAGAGAACAGAAATACGCCATTTTCCACTTCCTTTAGGCAAATACAGACTCTCTGTCATTTAATAATATCTCTGACAGATTTCAAAACAGAAACCCAAAGCTCAATATAACAGACAGAAGGATTTATGTTTGACAATTAACACTAAAGAGTATATACATATATACAAATCATATATACACAGTATATGATTTACTTGAATGTGGCCCTGAATATTCTGTAATAACTCGCTATGATGAAGCAATCTGAACCAAATTAATATGCTACATGCCTTGACGTACTGTATGTGTACTCTATTACATTACATGTGATGCTGGAAATGATTTCCGGTTTCTGACGGACACATTTCGACGCTGCGCTCCATATTCCTGAACGTATCGGCGAAGATAATGTAGAGAGTAGCAGCAATTTAACGTTTGATGGCACTTGAACGAACACGTTGGCGTGTTTAATTGTACGTTGTTTTGTTCAGATTGCTTCGTCCTAGCAAGAGTTTAAAAATGTTCGGGGCCTCTTTCAAGTGAATCACCCTGTGTGTGTGTGTGTGTGTGTGTGTGTGTGTGTGTGTGTGTGTGTGTGTGTGTGTGTGTGTGTGTGTGTGTGTGTGTATGTGTATATAGTCAGTCAAAAAATGTATACACACTTCAGGAAAAGAAAAATCTGAATAAATATTTTAATAGTAAATTTCCACACAGGCGTCACAGTGGTGTAGTGGTTAGCACCGTCGCCTTGCACCTCCAGGGTCCGTGTTTGATTCCCGTCTCTCCGTGCTTGTTGGGTTTCCTCCGGGCACTCCGGTTTCCTCCCACAGTCCAAAGACATGCAGATTAGGTTAACTGGCGTTCCCAAATTGACCATAGTGTGTAATTGAGTGTACGCCCCGCCGCGTGCCCTAAGTCTCCTGGGATAGGCTCCAGGCCCCCACGAGACTGAATACAGGATAAAGATGATGAATTTCCACACATACACAATGCGAGGCAAAGTCAGAGGATTGTACCTAAACAGCTTTGTGTGGTGGATAGGAAAAAGATCATGTGATGAGTTTAGATTGACCCAATTCCAGACGGGTGCATCAGGGTAAGAAGGGATGAAGTAATGAAGTGACGAAACCATCATGAATAGTGGCCAGTGTACACGTCTCTTGAGGCAGTGTTATAATCTGGAGTTGCTTCAGTTGGTCAGGTCTATTCTCAGCAACGTTACGCGACAGTAAAATTAAGTCAGCTGATGACTTGAATGTCCTGAAAGACCAGGTTTTCACAACTAAGGAGATTTTCCTGTACAGTGTATTTACGTAGCGTGTGTGTGTGTGTAAGAGTGTTTAGGCCCTGTAACCTCTACATTTTAGATAACCGTATAAGTCGACTAAAAATCCAATGACTTACTTTGGTGGTGCTAACACTTCTTCTAAAAACTCCTCAATTTTGTTGATGTCTGTCTTGACCTCTCCGTTGTACGTGAGAAAAGGAGGGTGTGTGCCTGGAGCCAGATTATGCAGGTCAGCTGGTTTCCTAAACATCAAAATATCACAACAAAACTTTTTGCAATCACCAGAAACTACTGTGTGTGTGTGTGTGTGTGTGTGTGTGTGTGTGTGTGTGTGTGTGTGTGTGTGTGTGTGTGTGTGTGTGTGTGTGTGTGTGTGTGTGTGTGTGTGTGTGTGTGAATCATTCACAAAACTTCCATTTATGGCAAAAACTCTATTCTATCTCAATGAACTAGTAATGTTGTATCAGAAGATTTCTCACCTCTTCAGGTCCACAGTGGTGACGTTGAACACGACCCCTTTGAGCCACAGGATCATGAAGAGGCGTTGAGAAAACGGGCAGTTCCCGATGCTCTCCCCATCGCTTCCAGCCTGCAGACCACAGAACAATGAGAAATAAATCTCCCTCATATGACGCAGCCTTCAACTCCTTTACTTACTGACCGCAGACTTCACTGACTCACAGACATGTCATTTTTATTAAATAAATATTACTGAAACCAAGAATAGGCCATGACTATTAAAGAGCAGCAGAGGTTAATACAACACATTTTAAGATCTCCCAAGCTGCTTAAAATGAAGCATCTCTGCTTTTAATCCAGTGGGGAAAAAAATGAAGATAAAGCAATAAAGTGCAACAGCGCCCTCTGCTGGATTAATCACATATCTGCTATTTAGCCTATTCTCTTTATATGGCACATGGCAGGGTTCACCTTGGATGGGGTGCCAATCCATTGCAATTTTAGGAATGCCAACCAGACTAATTTGCATATCTTTGGACTGTGGGAGGAGACCAGAACCCACAGGGAGAACAAACTCGAGACTACAGAATCGATCCCCGACCCTGAAGGTGCAAAGTGACAGTGCTAACCTCTAAACCACCACATGTTCAGCCTATTCATACTGTACATGGGAAATTTCACAATAAACATCCGTCAGGGTTTAACATTTGCTTATAAAATAAATATATTTCATTAAGCATGAAATGTTATTTTTAAGGCAAGTAAATTATATTTATTCCAAGCACATGCAGTTTCAATTATTGAAATTCAAAAATAACCAAAATACTACTTTAAAATAAGTTACTAGAATAATCCAAGAACTATAGGGAACTTGTGCAGATATAATTAGATAAAATTTTCATTTAGAAACTTCCTTTTGGAGAAATTGTTCCACGTACGTTTCTTTTGGCACGCAAGAACCCATAACATGGAGCAAAAAACTAAACTACTAAACTAAACCAAATCCCAGAATGCATTGAAGAAGAAGAAGAAGAAGAATATTCAATTATTGTCACATGTACTTTTTACAGCACAGCAAAATTTCTTCTTCGCATATCCCAATTAGGAAACTGGGGTCAGAGCGCAGGGTCAGCCAGCTTACAGCGCCCCTGGAGCAGATAGGGTTAAGGGCCTTGCTCAAGGGCTCAACAGTGGCAACTTGCCGATGCTGGGGTTCGAACCCCCGACCTTCCGATCAGTAACCCAGAAACCCACAGCCTTAACCGATTGAGCCACCACTGCCCCTTTGCAAGAGGTTAGTGTCCAAACCATATGGAATGTTCCGACAACACAGATAAGTTTCTTGGGAATACAGGACAGGATGCTATTTTGGATGCATGTTACTTTAAGGATATACTAAACGTAAAAATTATAACAGCCATGATATTATTGTATGATAGACAACATGAAAAGTAGTAATTTCCTATAAGAAGCAAATAAGATCCCAAAACTAGCAGAGTAACGTTAATACACTGACACATCCTAGTGATCACACACACACACACACACACTTTTCAGACATCAGGTGTCTAAAACATATAGGTTATAGAAGAAATGCCAAGAACTTCAATCACCTGCTCTACTAGTGACAGTCAATGATTAATGCATAGATTATTTATTTAAATTCTATAATAGTTCTCATGCATGTAAATGTTTGCTGACATTACACTGTAATATCACTCACTCTCATTCATACTCTATACCACAGGAAGCCTGGATACACCCTGGACAGGGTGCCAATCAATCACAGGGCACAATCGCTCACACACTCACTGACTGAGGGCAATTTACTGTAGTAACACCAATTAACTTAATTTGCATGTCTTTGGACTGTGGGAGGAAACCTGAGTACTCAGAGAGGAAACCCATCCAGAACGGGATAACATGCAAACTCTACACATACCCCCGGGGCGGGAATCAAACCCATGACCCCAGAGGTGTGAGGCCACAATGCCAACCATTATGTCACCATGCCACCCACTGTATTATTTTTCATCAAATATGGGAACCCTTTATCATACACAAACCCCACACTGTTGCACAAAACAAGCAAAGTAGAAAATCCACTTCAACTAAAAACTATATACCAAAAATCACTCTCTCATGCTGAAAACGGACATCTGTAGTCTCTTACATAAAAAAAAGGAATATAAATAGGAGTTTGCTGTGACATGCAGCAACAACAGCATTATCAAGAGGGATAGAAATAGATGTTCAGCTTTGATAAGTGAGGACATGTTACAATTTACAAAGCCAGACAAGTTACCTTTTAAAACACTTGTGTGGGAACATTCTGCAGGAAACAACTATACTTCAAGAGTGTGTACGTGTGTGTGTGTGTGTGTGTGTGTGTGTGTGTGTGTGTGCGAGTGTCTTGCAAAGGCCACTGTGTAAGCAAGTAAAAGACTGTTTCCTCTGCATCAGCACCTCATTAATTGTTTGCTTCTCCAGCTGATCCTCTCTCTGAGGAGCTTTGAGGCTTGTACATCACAAGCCCTAACCTGATTTAAACGGCAGCATGGATATATACTAAGGTTCATATATATATATATATATAGTCATTCCCCCAAAAATACATAGACACTTTATTCTTTCATAAATATTTTAATAGTAAATTTATTGCTATATGATATATAGTATTATGATGATAATATATTATATTAATATAATATACATTGTATATATATATATATATATATATATATATATATATATATATATATATATATATATATATATATATATATTTAAAGAGAGAGAGAGAGAGAGAGAGAGAGAGAGAGTCTTTAACACACACACAAACACACACACACATACACAGACATACATCACAGATTGTAAATATCTAAATGGACTCTTCATGCATTGAGGTGTACTGCTGTAACTCTAGAGCAACTATTGCATTACATCAACGCGTGAGCATCGTAGCCAGGATGCAAACTGTTTTCTACCAATCATTCTTCATTTTTTCCACATCTATTCTTCCTCTTACGTACCTTGACAAACAATTCAAGCTCAGGCTCCCGGCTCCCTCCTTTTGAGGTTAAATCGGTCATTGTGCACGCGGTGTATCTTAATCTGAGTTCGGTCCCAAACACAGCAATCCTATGCCATGTCCCTTACATCTTCACACTTTGTCCAAGCAGTCCTAGCAGTAACACAGTGTTACTGCTGTCCTACAGGAAACTTCACCAGGTACAATCACAAACAGGAATGCAGAGAAGAGAGCGATGCTAAAAGGTGTGCAGCTCTGCCAGGGGAGGAGCTCTGGCCCTGATTCCCATGCCATGCACCTGGGTCCAACAACAGCTGGGAGAAAACAGCACCTCTGGAGCAGATCCTGAGAGATCAACAGGATGCTTTCTAGCACAATTTACGTAATTACATGTATTACATTGTGGAAGCATCAGACATCTCTTCAGTGGAAGACAGATTCCAGTATAAAAGAACTGCACAGGTTAAACAGTTTGAACGGTTACTAGTGAATAAACATTTCATTATTATAAATATTGCTGGAGTTTCAGACTGATGGCGTCTAATACACGCCAAAAAAAAAAAAAAAACAAGAGTAAAGGAATTGGCTTTATCAATAATTAATACAACTGGACACACTGAGCACACTGGCGTGCAACGATAGGTTATATCTGATCAGCCTTGGAAGCCAAAGGGAACAAGATTCCTGTTTAAATATTTGATGATTCAGCAATTGGCTTTAGCACCAACTAGTCAGACTAGTATTTCAGGGAATCATAAAAAGTCTACAAGTCAATTTAGAAAAAACGGTTAAAAATATATTCATATCCTAGAAATACTTATTTGAATCCCAGTTTAATGTAATGAATAATGTCATTTCTAGTTTCTGCTAAGTACACTGTTCTCAATGACAACACACTGTGGACAAACACTATATCAGGTTACTGTTACTAGAAAATCTCCCCTGATGATCCTCAACCAGCATCACCTCCAGTCAAGTTTCTATTCCTGTTCACAGTGACTGTTTTACTTATAGGACTAACAGTTAGTATTTAATCACATTATTTCTGTTATATAACCTGGACAGTTATTGCTACTACAAAGGCTCACTCCGGTTTTGTGATCCGACCATTTTAACACAGCACGTTGATGAGCATTTTTCAGTGGATTTGTTTCGAAGCTCAGTCTTGTAGTAAATCATGTTTATCTGCTTTAGTGACGTCTTCTGTGTAACCATCAAACCCTCTGACTTTACAGCCAATCCTGTGGTCCTGTTAACACTTACAATATGGTATCAGTTTAGAAACCATTTTAAAGATCAGCTTTAATTTAAGCCACGTTAATGAATTTATTCTTTCGGCTGCTCCTGTCAAGGGGTCGCCACAGTGGACCAACCCGATCTGCATACAACTTGGTACGGGTTTTATACCGGACACCCTTCCTGACACAACCCTCCCATTTTTCTAACTGGGCTTGGGACTGGCACTGCATCCAGTGGCTGGGTAGCATGTGGTGTGCCAACTACCGACAGCGGGGCTCGTACCCGGATCCTCAGATACCCAAATGAATTCAGATTCAATCATCAAACTAATTTTTAATGTTACACAAAGATAGCCACAATTACACAAAGAAAATACAAATAGCAGCTCTTAAATTAAGATTTCATTTATTAAGGGAAAAAAGCCATCCAAAACCTGCCTGGCCTTATGTGAAAAAATAAGTGCGCCTTAGGTCTCAAACTGGTTATGCCACCAGTAAAGCAAAATGAAAGGGGGTAAAGTGTGGTGAGAAAGGGCAATAGAGAGTTCAGCATGTGCTCAGCTTACTCAGATACAATTTAAAGCTTTGTACAAAGTTCATTTTTCAAAAGCTAAGCTAGCCAAATTTAACCCTGGATTAGTGACAGCTGTGACAGATGTTATGATTCACCTTGTAATTTAAGTCACATGTTCTTCTTTTGTCAATCGATACATAGGTTCTGGTGTGATTATTTCAAGTATGTCTGCAACATTAATAATGATGTCTGCCCTGGGGTAGTATTTTGGGGTGCTGTTGGATTTATCCCAGTACACCACAAAGCAAGCAGATATTTTGACCTTCGCAACATTGATAGCCAGGCGCCATCCATTGATTTTCCAGAAATCCCCCAGACCACCAACTATATCTCAGAGACTTAAAGGCACCAGGTCCTCATTTCTAAAATTTTTTAAAATAAAAGCTACTCTATTAGAGGTAATCTTGGAAAATTTACCAGTAGACGCCTGAAATTTCTTGTGTACTTTAACTCTTTGCTGTGGTTTCCCCCTGCCGAAACCCCTAAATACCTTCTATTTCTTTAGATATTTTTTATTTCATAATTTAATTTTTTAAAACTTAGTGTGTTTATTTCCTTTTACTATTTACTTCTGTGTATATATATATATATTTTTTTTTTTGGGGGGGGGGGGGGGGTTGTATATTGAAAAGTTATAGTCACATGTTATGTGATTTGTTTTCCTCCATAAGATATAACAGTTTAATTTTTAATTTAAAGAGTTACATAGTTGTAATTGTACATATATACAGTGGCTTGCAAAAGTATTCGGCCCCCTTGAACTTTTCCACATTTTGTCACATTACAGCCACAAACATGAATCAATTTTATTGGAATTCCACGTGAAAGACCAATACAAAGTGGTGTACACGTGAGAAGTGGAACGAAAATCATACATGATTGCAAACATTTTTTACAAATAAATAACTGCAAAGTGGGGTGTGCGTAATTATTCAGCCCTGTGAGTCAATACTTTGTAGAACCACCTTTTGCTGCAATTACAGCTGCCAGTCTTTTAGGGTATGTCTCTGAACCTCTGCCCCAGTCTCAAGTCTTTTGCAGACTCCAAGAGGTTTTCTTCCAAGATTGCCCTGTATTTGGCTCCATCCATCTTCCCATCAACTCTGACCAGCTTCCCTGTCCCTGCTGAAGAGAAGCACCCCCAGAGCATGATGCTGCCACCACCATATTTGACAGTGGGGATGGTGTGTTCAGAGTGATATGCAGTGTTAGTTTTCCGCCACACAAATCTAATTTGGACGCGAATGAAATAACAAATTACAGACCTCCCGTTCATATAAAAAATACTAGTATCAGCTCAAATTTGCACATTCTTGCAGGATAACAACATCCTTGAAGAATTTCAGTCAGGTTTCAGGCCCCATCATAGCACAGAAACTGCACTAGTTAAGATTACAAACGACTTGTTTTTAGCTTCAGACCAAGGCTGCATCTCATTGCTAGTCCTGCTTGATCTTAGTGCTGCATTCGACACTATAGATCATAATATTCTCATAGATCGCTTACAAAATTATATAGGTATTCAGGGACAGGCATTAAAATGGTTTAGATCTTACCTGTCTGATCGCTACCATTTTGTAGATCTAAATGGAGAACCGTCTGGTGTAATGCCAGTGAAATATGGGGTCCCACAAGGGTCAGTTTTAGGACCTCTGTTGTTCTCAATATACATGCTTCCCTTGGGTAACATCATTAGAAGACATGGGATTAGTTTCCATTGTTATGCTGATGATACCCAATTATATATCTCAACTAAACCAGACGAAATACCTAAGTTGTCTAGATTAACTGAGTGTGTCCAGGACATAAAAGATTGGATGACCAATAACTTTCTTTTATTAAATTCAGATAAGACAGAGATATTACTTATTGGCCCAAAAACCAGCACACAACAGCTTTCACAATTCAGCCTGCGCTTAGAAGGATGTACTGTTACTACCAGCTCAGCAGTAAAAGACCTGGGCGTAATATTAGACAGTAACTTGTCTTTTGAAAACCACAAATATCACAAAAACAACCTTTTTCCATCTTCGTAATATTGCTAAACTTAGGAACATCTTATCCGTATCTGATGCAGAAAAACTAGTTCATGCATTCATGACCTCCAGACTGGACTATTGTAATGCATTACTAGGTGGTTGTCCTGCATCCTCAATAAACAAGCTTCAGTTAATCCAAAATGCAGCCGCCAGGGTTCTCACTAGATCCAGAAAATATGCTCATATAACCCCAATATTATCATCCCTGCACTGGCTACCTGTTCAGTTTAGAATAAATTACAAAATAGTATTACTTACATACAAGGCTTTAAATGGTTTAGCTCCCACATACCTAACCAGTCTTCTGATACGCTACAATCCACCACGCGCCTTAAGATCACAAAGCTCCGGACTTCTGGTAGTTCCCAGAATTTCAAAATCTACAAAAGGGGGTAGGGCTTTTTCATATTTAGCTCCAAAGCTTTGGAATAGCCTTCCAGACAGTGTTCGGGGAGCAGACACGGTTTCTCAGTTCAAAAGTAGACTCAAGACGCATCTTTTTAATCTGGCATACACATAACTCATCCCAGTACTCATACTCCAGTACACCTATACCGAATGGCAACTACGCTAATTCTCCCCATCTGTTCTGTATTTCTCTACCCATCCCGAGGCATCGGGAGATTTTGCCAGCTTCAGTAGACAAAGGCCGACCCTGCGAGGTTCCTGAGGCATCCAGAGAAGGACCAGCTCCAGCTGGATTCAGCTTTATGATGGTTGGAGCTACACATGCTGCTCCTGTGCTTCCAGTGATCCAGACCTCATCTGCCCTCTGCACCTACTGACTCGTCCCTATGCTGAACTGGTCTTCATGTCAATTTAAATAATTTCTGTCATATTGAATTTTCACCTGCACAACACACAAGATGTTATATTTCTATCTGTTATCGCCCAAATGAGGATGGGTTCCCTGTTGAGTCTGGTTCCTCTCAAGGTTTCTTCCTATTGCCATCTCAGGGAGTTTTTCCTTGCCACCGTCGCCGTCACCCTTGGCTTGCTCATCAGAGAAATTTCATTCATTCGTCTCATTATTATCTGCATATTTTTCTCACACATCCACACTTCCAATTATTTTCTTTTCTATAATTATTATTATTATTTCTTTTTATTTATTTATTTTCTATTATTTTATTTATTTATTTATTTATTTATTTATTATTATTATTATTATTTATTTATTTTTATTTTATTTTTTTGTTTGTTAAATTTCTTTAATTTTTGTGAAGCTGCTTTGAGACAATGACCATTGTTAAAAGCGCTATATAAATAAAATTGAATTGAATTGAATTGAACATAGCGTTTTGCATTTTGGCCAAAAAGTTCCATTTTGGTCTCATCTGACCAGAGCACCTTCTTCCACATGTTTGCTGTGTCCCTCACATGGCTTGTGGCAAACTGCAAATGGGACTTCTTATGGTTTTCTGTTAACAATGGCTTTCTTCTTGCCACTCTTCCATAAAGGCCAACTTTGTGCAGTGCACGACTAATAGTTGTCCTATGGACAGATTCCCCCACCTGAGCTGTAGATCTCTGCAGCTCGTCCAGAGTCACCATGGGCCTCTTGGCTGCATTTCTGATCAGCGCTCTCCTTGTTCGGCCTGTGAGTTTAGGTGGACGGCCTTGTCTTGGTAGGTTTACAGTTGTGCCATACTCCTTCCATTTCTGAATGATGGCTTGAACAGTGGCTCCGTGGGATGTTCAAGGCTTTGGAAATCTTTTTGTAGCCTAAGCCTGCTTTAAATTTCTCAATAACTTTATCCCTGACCTGTCTGGTGTGTTCTTTGGACTTCATGGTGTTGTTGCTCCCAATATTCTCCTAGACAACCTCTGAGGCCGTCACAGAGCAGCTGTATTTGTACTGACATTAGATTACACACAGGTGCACTCTATTTAGTCATTAGCACTCATCAGGCAATGTCTATGGGCAACTGACTGCACTCAGACCAAAGGGGGCTGAATAATTACGCACACCCCACTTTGCAGTTATTTATTTGTAAAAAATGTTTGGAATCATGTATGATTTTCGTTCCACTTCTCACGTGTACACCACTTTGTATTGGTCTTTCACGTGGAATTCCAATAAAATTGATTCATGTTTGTGGCTGTAATGTGACAAAATGTGGAAAAGTTCAAGGGGTCCTGTAAGGAATCGCCACTAGAGGGCACTGTTTTGCTTTTTGTAGTTTTTGTTTTGCAGACTCAGTTTCCCAGAAGGCACCTCGGTCAGGTGATGCGAGTGCACACCTGAACCGAGGCAAGCCATTCAATCTTCAATAAATAGCTGAGTAGTCTGGGAAACTGGGTCGAGCATTGAACGTTTATTCCGTCCTGTCAGTGGCATTTTGTTTTGTGTATTGGTTTTTTTTTTTCCCTTGTTTTTATGTTGGTTTATTTGATATTGTTATTTTGTATTTTATGTTATCCCATAACAACTAAGCATGTTCCCAGACTAAATATGTTTGTGTTCTTGTGTGTGTGGAGCTGATTCTGTGTTGAATCCTGTTATGTTGTGTCTTAGAGTGTAGGTAAGTAGTTAGCTCTGTGTGTCCCTTAGATTAGCCTCCATGTGTCCCTTAGCCTAGCCTTTGAGTGTCCCTAGTCTCTGTGTCCCTGGCATCTGTGCTTCTGTGTCTCAAGTCTGTAGTGTTGTGGTAGCTATTGGGTAAGTGTAGCTAAGTGCATGTTAGGCTAAAGACATGTTTAGCTAATAGCCATGGTTAGCTGATTGCGATGTCTTTAGCCTTAGTCCTGTCGTACTTAATATAAGCACTATGTTGAGACATGCTTACTGACAAAACATACACAAGCTAGGGCTGAAGATGGGGACAAGACTAGAGACACGACACATCTGGTCTTGTGTATGTTTTGTCAGTAAGCGTATGTCTCAACACGGTGCTTATATTTTGTGTATTGGAGTCTGTCTTGTTAAGCATGTGTTTCCCCATAATGTTTATGTTCTGTCTCCTGTCTTCTCGCCTGGGTATTGGCCAGTTATGGGTTTTATAGTTTGAGTCTTCGTTTCCTTATTTGTTTTGTTCGTGATTCTTGTTTTATGTTGTTTTCTGGAATAAAGACTCCTTTGTTGCAAAACACCCCTCTGCGCCTACAGTATGCCTGCCCTTTTTCTGCCCACGGCAAGTATTCGTGACAGGTCCGAATACTTTTGCAAGCCACTGTACTATGTAATAATTGCTTTTCTAATGTCTTAGGTGAAAAAAGGCCAATTATCATACCTCCTACTGTTTAGCTCATCTGAACATCAATCCCAACAGTATACACTACCGTTCGAAAGCTTTAGATCACTTGCAAATTTCTTAGTTTTTGTTTAGTGATTTATTTTCTACATTCTACAACAATACTGTGGATTTCAAAACTATAAAATAACACGTATGGAATTAGGTAATTACGTAACAACAACAAAAACACCAGTTAGTTGTTATTTTAAGACACACAGGTCGGCCTTTCTGTAATAGTTCCTGCAAGAACAGTATTGTGTCAAGTGCATTTGCAAAATCCGTCCAGCACCATAATGAAACTGTCTCTCATGAAGGCCGTCCCAGGAGGACGAGACCAAAACCTCCCTCTGCTGCAGACGAGAAGTTCATTTAGAGTTATCAGCCTGAAAAATGACCAATTAACAGCAGCTCAGATTAGAGGCGTTATGAAGTCTTTACAGAGCAGAAGTAGCAGAAACATCTCAATATCAACTGTTCAAAGATCAAGAACGATCATGGAGTTAGAAAGTGATGTAAAACTTTTGAACGGTAGTGTATGGTTGAACTAACAATGAGTTAATGTGCTAATGCATTGCTGCCTCCTAGTGTACAAAGTAAAAAGTAAAGGTAAATAGTCAGATACCCATGTGACCATCCGTGCCCATAACCACATGAAGTGATAAAATTATAAACCATACAGGTATATAAACCATAATCGGTGCTGTTGTCTTGTTTTACATGCACCTGTACTCTATAACTGCTGGCTGAAATAAAAGCTTGTGAATACAACAAAGTGTCAAAAGTAATCAAGTGAAGAGATTCAGGCAAAGAGAACTGACATGAATTTTGAAAACAGCATGGGTAGGAATTTTGAATGCTACATCTGCTTTTGTGCTTTCGTACCCAAAACACACCATCATATAATGCAAATGGGATAAATCTGTTTTGCGCCTAGAGTTTGGCGATATGCCCTATAAATTGAATCTCTGATTATTTTTTTTAGACCAAATTAGATTTTTCGTAATTAAAACGATTATTTTACTTAAAATTAAAAAAATTTAAAACACACGGTATAGTTTTTTTTTTTAACCAAAACGATATCAAATTGCTTATTTGGACTAAAAGTGCAAACATGCTTTCACAAACAGGTTTTCTGGTTATTTTAGGACAACAGTAATCAGTACAACATACATACCTCTTTTTTTGGGGTTAATGAAGTGTAAACTTTATATCTTTAAGTCCTGGTTATTCTAGCCAAATATGATGGATTGGTAAATTAAAAGCTAAAGACCATAATTACTTTTTATAAAATAAATAGTTGTAAAAAAAAAAATAGAATATATATATTCTCGCGGTGCCGTACCAAAGTGAAACTGTAAAATCGATTTTAATTTTCCAACATCGACATAAACCATAAATTCAAATTAATTGATAATAACGATTAATCGCGCAGCTCTATTTGCGCCCCATGTCAAAAACATTCAGGCTGTAAATTGCAGTGGTTAGAGCATCGTTCCAGGTGGTGGAGCTACACCATCTCCACCAAGTTACTCCAGTTGAGCTCCTGAGCAAGGCCCCTCCCTCAACTGCTCAGATGTGTATATATGAGATTAAAATGTAAGTCGCTCTGGATAAGGATGTCTCCCAAATGACATAATTGTAAATATAAATATAAGAAACACCTGCTTATATGTACAGCATACTGTCAAAAACCTATTACACTATCATAAATATCTAAAATGCACATCCACTATCTTATCAGTTATCTATGTTATTACATATTACAATATACTGTAAGACCTGGTTAGATCAGGCCATGACATGATAAGTCAAATGAAATATAATAAATATAAGGATAAGAAATGCCTGTCTTGAAAGAAAAATGATAGATAATAATGAATTAAAATAGAGGTAATAATAATAAGAGATACAATAAAACTATCTACATTCCCTTCTTATTAATCCTGTTGTAGTTATTTTGTAATTTAAATAAGTTACAGAATAACATGAATTACCACCAATATCTAAATAAGAAACAACACAAAATAAAAATACACTTCATAAGCTGAAAAAATACGAAATGTATTCAAAATGAAACCTTTACCGCAAATCATTCACAAATGTGCCAAATCACTCACCACTCAAACAGAAAGTTTCACCACTGAGCAACCTTTAAACTTTTTTTTTAATGAGCTACGCCTGCATGCCTGAAACCTTGGTCATATCAGTAGTAGTAGTAGTCAGCAAAAATGTAGATTTTAGATAGCAAAGCTGGGCCATGTGCATTTCTGAATGGATGTATAAGAAAGACAGAAAGGTGAAACATAGCTATACAGCTTGAACAAACAAAGCAGCTAGACATGAACTTATTCACCTGAACTTATACTCTCTCTCTCTCTCTCTCTCTCTCTCTATATATATATATATATATATATATATATATATATATATATATATATATATATATATATATATATATATATACACACACACACACACACAGGTCTGTAATGTACTGATAAACATTAGACTTTCATATATTTTAGATTCATTACACACAAACTGAAGTAGTTCAAGCCTTTTATTGTTTTAATATTGATGATTGTGGCATACAGCTCATGAAAACCCAAAATCCCTATCTCAAAAAATTAGCATATCATGAAAAGGTTCTCTAAACGAGCTATTAACCTAATCATCTGAATCAACTAATTAACTCTAAACACCTGCAAAAGATTCCTGAGGGTTTTAAAAACTCCCAGCCTGGTTCATTACTCAAAACCGCAATCATGGGTAAGACTGCCGACCTGAGTGCTGTCCAGAAGGCCATCATTGACACCCTCAAGCAAGAGGGTAAGACACAGAAAGACATTTCTGAACGAATAGGCTGTTCCCAGAGTGCTGTATCAAGGCACCTCAGTGGGAAGTCTGTGGGAAGGAAAAAGTGTGGCAGAAAACGCTGCACAACGAGAAGAGGTGACCGGGCCCTGAGGAAGATTGTGGAGAAGGACCGATTCCAGACCTTGGGGGACCTGCGGAAGGAAGCAGTGGACTGAGTCTGGAGTAGAAACATCCAGAGCCACCGTGTACAGGCGTGTGCAGGAAATGGGCTACAGGTTGCAAATTGTGCATGTCATTCGGAAATCAAGGTGCCAGAGTCTGGAGGAAGACTGGGGAGAGGGAAATGCCAAAATGCCTGAAGTCCAGTGTCACGTACCCACAGTCAGTGATGGAGAATAGAGAATCTGTGGGATATTGTGAAGAGAAAGTTGAGAGACACAAGACACAAGAATCTGCAGAAGGATTCCCGACCAAGTATTGAGTGCAGAACTGAACATAATTATTTGAAGGTTGACTTTTTTATACGCCTTTGACAATATACAATGTAGGGCATACCAATCCACTTGACTCTGTCACCTTTCCCCACTTCCACCATGTGGCCAAAAACCAAAACCCCATCTAAGGAAATGAATCCGACGTCAATTGCAACAGTGTTATTTCTTGCCCATTATTCACCACCAGGCCAGCTTTACAGGACATTTTCTATTATCATGCTTCCGGACTGATTCGGTGACTTTGGACATTTCATACATTCACTTACAAATTGAAAATAATAATATATATAATTATATTATACTGGTTCATATAAAACAGTCTCTGTGTGCATGGAGTTTGCATGTTCTCCCCGTGCTTGGTGGGTTTCCTCCGGGTACTCCGGTTTCCTCCCACAGTCCAAAGATATGCAGGTTAGGCTAATTGGCGTTCCTAAATTGCCCGTAGTGTGTGATTGGGTGTGTGAGTGTGTGTATGTGTGTGTGCCCTGCGATGGATTGGCACCCTGTCCAGGGTGTACCCCGCCTAGTGCCCGAAGTCTCCTGGGATAGGCTCCAGGTCCCCCGCGACCCTGAACACAGGATTAAGCGGTATAGAAAATGAATGAATGAATGAATCATATAAAACATAACATTAAAACAAGCCTAATAATAAGCCTAGGTTCTCCATGTGCCACCAAAACAGCCCTGACCCATAAATGTGCAAATTGCCTTCATGCTTAGATTAAAGCAGGCTTTGGTGTTTTTGGTGTCATACTTCACTATAATTTGTGATATGTCTATGCTACATTTTGCTGAATGTGTGTCAGGTGACATATGTTTCATATAAGCACACATATCATTAAAGTTTTTGTCAGCACCTGGCCACAGTGACTACACAATGAGTAAATTCAAATTCAATTCAAATTTTATTTGTCACAGTACGATATGCAGTGAAATGCTTGTACGACCGCCAGTGACCTTAAAAAGAAAATAAAAGCTTATACATAAGGAATAAATATTAGTGAAAAGAAATACAAAAGAAAATAAATTTAACTAGTAAAATAAACTGTACAAATAAGGGTATAATAAAAATATTACAAAATTTAGAAATATAGAAATATGGGGGGGGGGGAGTATATAAAGAAATTTTAAAGTGACAATGGCTGTGCAAATATGCATGAAAAGTGAAAAGTGACTGTATGTATATATATATATATATATATATATACTGTATATATGTACAAATATAATTTTTATTTGTAAGGTTTAAGGTCTAATTTTTAGGTATAGTGTATATATAAAACATTTGCAAAATATTAGTTATAGTTATATTTTTGCTCAGTTTCATACAATTGATGGGATTCTGGATAACTTTTTTAAATATTGTTATTCCGTCAATTTTAAAATGCTTTTTTTAATGGAGTTTCATCTAAAAATACCCAATACAATTTACTTTTATTTATTCATTAATTTATTATTGTTATTATTATAAAATAATAAATAAATAATTTATAATAACACACATATAAGATATGTGTCATATAACATACATTTTGCTACATTAGATATTTTCAGTCTGTAATTTTTTCAGATCTTCTGATTATCATCAAATGCTGCTGAAGTAAAAAGGTTGTAAACCAGCCAATGTTTTTGCATTTAAATATATATAATACTTAAGTTATATATTATATTTAGATTATATATTATAAGAATACAACAAAATTTAGGTCGTCTTTAGAATTATTTTACCATGTTCTAATTACTGCAGCCCATTAGGTTCTATGGAAATTAGAAAAGGTACAAATTATTTAGCATAACCTAATTCGAGATTTTCCGGAAACACACTCCACTCTTGTCAATCACTGTTGCTCATTCAGCAAAGTGAGCCCTTCATGTACTGAGATTATAGTTCTGCTACTATCAAAAAGTAAAGAGAACACATGGGGTCATTTGCACAGACAGGGTCAGCCTTGTTTCCATGACTATACAGTTACTGGTGAATGATTAAACAGCATTGCTAAATCTTGATGAAACTATAACCAGAATTCCTATACAGAAACAGATGTGTGATTTTGCTCAATATTTGGTAGAATTCCTATATTTGGGTTAAACACACTTTGGTACACTGGACCTGCATATTGAGTCAGTAGGAAGAAAAATAAAGTCACCCACTGTTGTGAATAAAGTGACTTCAGGGAGGCAGAAGTTAATGATTGAGAAAGCTGACTGAGTGACTGAGATTCTTCTGGCTATTTCCATTGTACTCTGAAAGTGTCTTATCTACAAGCTACGCCAAATACTGATTAACTATCGCTTAAAGCATCTAAGTCAAGAGAATTTCTCGAACCTTAATTCCATGACAGATTTTCCACTATTCCTGTATGGAGATCATGTCTTTTTATTGAACTATTTGAGACTGAAAAAAAAAATGTTGATAAAAATTATGAAGTACAGTCCAATCATTTGCGATTTTTTTTTTTGAGTTAATCTTAATGGGTCAAGTCCAAGTGATGATTATCACTTGCATGCAGCCACACCTACATGACCTTCAGTCAGGAAGGTAAGGCTGAAACGTCCTTATTGGTGACAACAGCCCCTAGTTCTTAACAATGGAAAAGGTTTTACACTTTGAAATGCTCAGATCATACTAGTATGTTAACAGATTAATACATAAGTTAAATAAGTAAGTTTAATGAT
Organism: Channallabes apus; assembly: GCA_030522415.1. Taxonomy (NCBI): domain Eukaryota; kingdom Metazoa; phylum Chordata; class Actinopteri; order Siluriformes; family Clariidae; genus Channallabes; species Channallabes apus. The sequence goes on along the minus strand of CM060128.1, from coordinate 25,944,535 downwards.
AAGTATGTTGAATAAGTATGTTTTCTTTTCCCAAAGTTTTGCAAGCACATGAACTCTAGAACAGGGTGACTCTTATTCATAATAATTTCTTATAGATAACTGGAATCAAAAAACTATTTATGAGGAACCTACTCTTTATCTGAAAAGGTATGCAACTTATATATTAGTACAAATTGCTCAGTAGTATAGTATAGTATAGTATAGTATAGTATAGTATAGTATAGTATAGTAATTCAGCTTCATGAGACCCCACTGTCCTCAAATATGGATATCAGTTTGCCCCTAACTAGATTGTGCATATATTGTTATCAGATCCTTCTATGAGTACTGTTGGGCATTACTCTTTTGTTTAATAACTTTCAGGTTCTGATAAACTAAAACAATAAGGAGAAATTACAAGGTACACAATATTAAAATCTGGGTCTCCATCCATACATCAAGCAACCTTTGGAGTCCAACTAGGGGGCCAATGGTGACCATTGTATTATTTATGCTCATTTTTATAACCGTGGTAAAACCTTCCAATTAGCCTAATCTGGGTGTCTTTGGACTGTGAGAAGAAACAGGAGTACCTGGAGAAACCCCACCAAACACAGGTAGAACATGTAAACTCCACGGACACAGACGCTGAGGCGGGAATCGAACCCGGCTTCCAAGGCACACAGAAGCCAGGTGACAGTGTTATAGTGAGTTTGGGTCTGATGGGATATAGTCTGCCACGTACCTTGACAAAGAGTGCGATTTCAGGCTGATTAGGATCTACAGGTTTCTCCTCTTCTTCAACACTGTTGTCTTGAACTGGTTTGAGACTGTAGTCCACCATTTCTTCCTCTGGTTCTGCGGCTCTACCCTTTGGCAGGGAGAAAGCCATCATCATCCCATCCTCTGCGTTGTCTTCATATGTGTCTTCCTCTGGCTGCTCTTCATCACAGGGATCTCCAAAGCGCTCAGATGGAGAAGAGTGTCTGGAAGTCTCTTCTTTTTCTTCTTCTTCTTCTTCTTCATTCTCCCCTGGTGGAACCTCATACACTGCTTCCCCGTTCTGGGCTTCAGTCTGGATTTCCTCTGCTTCATCAGTGTTGATGTAGTCCGGAGATAAACTTCTTCCTTTCTTGGCCTGAACATCGATCTCGCTGTAAATGGCCTCTATCACTGGCGCTCTGTCAGCAAACGCGCTTTGGTTCTCGTACTTCGGTTCCTCCTGAACAGAGGGGTCCGGCTCGTCGAAAGGCTTTTCGTACACGTTCTCCTCGTCTATTCTCTCATAGATATTCTCTTCTGCCATGTTGGACGTCTGAGAAGCTGAAAGGAGACAGAGAGACAGAGAGAGACAGAGAGAGGGAGGGCACACGAGGCCAGGTGTGTGGCAGCAGCGACTCACTAACTCACTCACTAATGAACTTTGCTCTATTGCCGTGTCATTTAACCCGGCTGAATCTCAAACGGCTCCCTGCGGCCTTACATCGTGCACTACACCGGGAGAACATATCATTATTTCCTACTTTATGTAGGTCACCTCTTTAGGGAACCATGGAGCATCCTGGGATTCTGGGTGAATGTGTGCAAACAAGAGGAACTTGGATCAAACTCCTGCTTGTTTATATAAAAACCATCGATATAAAATAGATATCAAGTTTGGATACACCTTTCTAATTCCATGCTCTTTTATCATTATTTCTTTCAACGTTGTAAAATAATTGAGAGATTTAAACTCTCAACAGTGGAGGTACGAGGAGACTAACTTAGTGGTTAGCAGGGGGTATGGAGGGGTGTGGGGGGGGGGGTTGACCAGAGAGGAGAGTGGATGGGGGGCGGGGGGGGGGGGCGCAGAGCACAGTTCACCTCTCCCAAATGAAGCGGACAAGAAGGGGGGCTAAATGATGTCTACCTGACTTTCTTACAAATAACGCACATTTTATTCAAAATATTATAAACACACACCAGTAATTTGCACTTTTTTTCATGTATTTAATTGTGTGAAATGGCAAATAAAAATAGATAATAAAAGCGATTACGATGTGGAGGTGAATTGGTTTAGTCTTGACTTCTGGTCGTGAGTGACAGCGTTGGGGGAAATCTGCTGATTGTCGAATCGTCGATTATAAAGTATAAACACAGCGATGGAGAGAAAAAGGCCAAAGCTGTCAGGGGCCCAATTTAGAAACAAAAAGAAAAGAAGATGAGGAGAAACGGGCAAAAGATAAATTATACAACAATGTTCTCTCTGTATGATTAAGTTATTCATGTCATCATGTTAATTAGTGGTATAACATTAACTCTTAGGTTTGTTAGCCTTCATGCTTATGATGCTTGCTATGCTTACCTTGCTAAAAACACACACACACACACACACACACACACAAAATAAAAGCCTAATTTACAAACCATCACAGAAATTCTAATGGTTTCTATTAAATACCACAAAATATAACCACAAAATGATGCTTTGCAGCAAGACTGTTGCAAGTACAGTTATTTATTTCCATTGTTTATTATGTTAATGTTGGCTATAGCCGATATATTTATGATATATTTACAGTATACTGTAAATAGCCAGTTTAATTTACATATGTGTAGATAGTTTAAAAGACATTTTCCATTTGCTATAACTCTGTTACGTGACAAAGCATATAATTTGAGGCAGTAAATTAACCAAGGAGCTAATTGTTCCTCCCTTAGATTAGATTAGATTAATAAAGTGTCTAATGACTGCCATCAAAAACCATGAGCCTCTTTGAGCTTCTCACTTTTCTGCACGATAAGGATCTATCTGAGATCTACCCCAACTTTTGGACTGCTCTCAGGATTGCACTTACATCGCCAGTGACTGTAGCTCAAGCAGAGAGGAGCTTTTCCAAACTCAGGTTAATCAAGACATACCTGAGGTCAACCATGTCTCAGGAACGGCTCACTGGCCTTGCTGTCATAAGCATAAATCATGCAATAGGGGAGCAGATCTCATATGAGGCCATTATTGATGACTTTGCATCTAAAAAGGCCAGAAAAGTCAGATTTTAGTTTCAGTTTGTAGTTTCTGTTCTGCAGTGAAGTAAATAAGTTATTTTTCTTTAGTGTGATTTGTTCTATATTAATTCTATATTTATATAATATTTGTTTGTACACAGTATATTTATTTAAGTTATGAGTAGTTTAATAAAACGTGTGGTGTGTACAAAATGTGAAGCTTTTTTTTTTTATGGGGGGGGGGGAGGGAGTCTCGCCCAGGGAGCAATTCAGTGTAGAACCGCCACTGCCACTAAACCACCCTGAAATTATGTTTCAGTCAGTCTTGAAACCTGAGACAAAACATGTCCATCATGTCCAACATGTCCAGCACATAATATTGTGTTTTTCTGTAAAATTCATGTAAAATATGTGAAAGTTAATTACCAAGTGTTAAATCCTGTTTGATTATTACATCAATACTTCTACAGTATGCTTATGAATCAAACAAAAATCAATAATAAGAATAAGAAGAATTAAATTAAAATTTGACCATAGTAACTCACCATTACACTGTAAAAAATAAAAAGTTGACTTAACTTCAAAAGTTAAGGCAACCGGCTGCAAAGCAATTTTGAGTTCACTTAACTTCAGTGGTTGAAGTTGTGCCAAATAATTTTAAAAACTTAATTGAAACTGCTGTTTTAAGTTAGTTATACCTTCCTAAAAAAAGTATATCTAACTAATCATTATGAGTTTGAGAACGCATGTCTTTGGACTGTGGGAGGAAACCCGAGTACCCAGAGGAAACCCACCAAGCACATGCAAACATAGGCGGGAATCGAACCCAGACCCTGGAGGTGCATGGCGACAGTGCTAACCACTACACCACCGTGTAATATTTATTTAGACTTGAGAAAACCCTTGTCCAGAATAAGCGTTCAGATTTTCAAATTGCTAAAAACATAAATTAAAATATCAGGAAAAAAGCACCTACTGTGTGCTAAGTAAAATAAGTACATATAAATTAATTAATGGCTGTTTTTCCCCCAGTAGTGCACAATCTGCTAATGTTTACTACTGAGGTTTATAGGTAACCGACACCTTATCATTGTGTAAACTCTAGTTGTTACATTGTATTAAATGAATTTAATTTTGCATTAGTTCAAACTGTTTAATCATTTATTATGTGTAGGATATGAACTATTATAATTTAGTTAGATGGTGTTTAATAAAGAGCTTATTAAGAACATTTAAAGCTAAAGAAATATATAGGAATTTAATAAAATTAATTTCATTGTGATATGTCTCTCTACATAAGATATATTTCCATTTGTGATCCTTTTTTTATTCAGTGGTTCTATTTTAATTTAGCATAAAAGTCTTTAATCATAATTCAATCACATGTCATTCACTCATCATCTATACCGCTTTATCCTGTATACAGGGTCACGGGGGGCCTGGTGCCTATCTCAGGAGGCATAGGTCACAAGACGGGGTACATCCTGGATGGGGTACCAATCCATCGCTGAGCACATACATAGACACACTCACACGGTCATTCACACATAATAGGCAATTTGGGAATATCTTCTTGTACACACACACACACACACACACACACACACACACACACACACACACACACACACACACACACACACACACACAAAGTTGCTCTTTTTACATATGTATACTTTTATAAAGATATATAAAACCCTTTTTAATATAAAAAAAAACTGATATGACTAAATTATACCACTAGATGGGGCTGACATACATTAAATAACAGTCAGATTTAATTGGTCAATTGGCAACTATTTCAAATCATTAAGTTATGTACTTACAGTGTAACATATATTATGGAGCTTCATGGTTTCTGTAGTGGTTTTGTTACAACAACAGAATATGCTATGTTTTTAATGCAGCAACTATAATCTATGAGAATGTCCTTCACAACTGAGTTAGTTGGACATAGATGGTAGTGTAATATAGATAAATAAAGGCGTGAGGCCACAACATGTGTGCAACAGCAGCTTCCTAGTATATTACAATTAAAATATTACAGGTATACATTTATTTCATTCTGCCCTGCAGGTTCAAAATAACTATTCAAAGCAGTTTACCCCCAATTGTGCATCTCAGAAAAACAAAAATACAAATAAATGAAACTCTAGTATATTCTATGTTCATTAAATGTAAAGTGAAATATTTAAATCTGTTTTTTATTTTAATGTTGATGATTACAGCTTACAGCTTGTGAAAAATATCAGGTATCTCACAATATTTGGCCTTTATAAGGAAATAATCAACAGTGCATCTCAAGAAATAAAATATTGTGGAAAATATTCACAATACAGAAATTCTGAAAAACTCGTAGATTGTTTTCTGGGCGACTGTCAAGTCATCAGTCTTTCACATGCGCATACCGAACTACACCAAGAGATACACTGTATTTATACTCTATAAATAATAATTTACTCAAAATCAAAATATTTTGAGATATTGGATTTTTTTATCATCATTGAAATTTAAATTAAAAAAAGTAATATATAACTTTAAACGTAATGAAACTAGAATATATGGGTTTCACTTTTTAAATTAAGTTCTAAAAGAAAATAAACTTTTTCATTCTATTATACTTTTTCAAGATGCATTATACACATGGTATGTATTTGTTTTCAGCACAGTCGATTCATCTTGTCTTTTTTGATGACAACTCAACCACACAGGAAACATGGTTTATCTCTCTCTCTCTCTCTCTCTCTCTCTCTCTCTCTCTCACACACACACACACACACACACTTTCTTCCTTTCTTTTTAAATATGTAGACTGGTGAATGTATGTGTGGAATTTGGCATATCCCAGACAATAGTGTTATAGTGCTGCTATGCAATTTACTTCAAGGGGGGAAAAGAATAACACAAGCAAGATGTGAATGTTAATCATTTTATACCCACGTTAGACAAGTGAATAAGTAATAGCAGGGGCTTTTAGAAATAAGTTAAGTCCTGTATGAATAGGGCGAGGCTTTATTTGCAGATTTTTTTCCTTTTTTTGTTATAAAATTGATGGCTACATAATATTGATTTATTGGTGAAAATACTTACCAATGATATAATGTTTTAGACGTGATACATGTTGTTTTCAGAGTTGAGGTGATAACCACAACAGGAAACCCTATTTCAAGGGTGACATCTTCCACCCTGTGTTTCACATGTGGACACACCCTTAGCAAAGATGAAAGCCTGCGAGAGTCAGATACTTGTTAAACATTATTCGCTGCAGTCTCACTGTCTTCATATAACTTAGTCATAAAACATCATTCATAATATCATACACATCTTTATTCCTGTCGAGGTCTTTCTTATCACAGTGCCCGTGACCCTGCACAGGTTAGTCATGAGCACTTAAAAGACCTTGACTGAATTCCAAAAAGGTGAAAGGTCAGGCAGGAAATATACCTGTCTGTAGACCTCTTTAGTAACAGGGAGTTCTTTGAAATTCAGACTGTTTTGTCCAAAATTGCATACTGTATACCTCCAATAGAGGTGCGCTATTCTGACATTCTGTACTATTTAACAGCCTTTGTGTAGCATGACTTATGTGTTATGAAATATATGTACTGTATGCACACTTAATATTTCATAATGATACTGAAATGTAATTGTTTTCTTTAGATTTCATTAGATTAGACACACATTTATATAACAAGATAAATTTAAAAAATATTTTTGAAAAAATTAAGATGTCATGAGTGTCACATACTTGTTTATACATTGTACTTCTGCCATCCTTGTTCATTTGCAAACTTTTTAAATCTTTGTAAATCAATATTGTTGCATTTTTAAAAGCTTCTATATGTCTTCTATACAGTATAATGTTGATTATCTTGTTACAATTGTTTGATGTGGAAGGCCCGGGGTCAAATTTCCACCCTAACCCCGCCACTGGATGAAGTGCCAGTCCCCGGATAAAATGGGAGGGTTGCGTCAAGAAGGGTATCCAGCGTAAAAACCTGTTTCAAGCTGCATGTGCGGATCGGATGATATCCTGTGACGACCCTTCGATGGGAACAGCTGAAAAACCAACTGCTATCCAATGGTGCTGTGATCTTGCGTGACAATGCACATCCACACACTTCTGCCCAAACTGCAAAAACTTCAAATAGTCCCTATAGTCCTGATCTTGCTCCATTAGACTTTCACCTGTTTGGTCCCCTGAAACACAAGAGGATGAAGACAGACTGACAAAGTGTTTTTATCTTTTCTAAAAGTTAATCCAAATAAATTCTACATACATCGTGCAGATAATTTTTGATTTACCCTTACATATGATCTATTATTATTATGAAGGCACAGTGGCTTAGTGGTTAGCACTGTCGCCTCGCACCTCCAGGGTCCGGGTTAGGTTCCTGCGTAGGGGGTCTGTGTGCATGGAGTTTGCATGTTCTTACTGTGCTTGGCACGTTTCCTCCGGGTAATCCGGTCCAAAGACATGCAGATTAGGCTATTTAATAATCCCAAATTGCTTGTAGTGTATGAATGAGTGTGTGAGTGTGTGTGGGTATGTGTTTGTGCTATGCACAAGATTAGCACCTAGTCTGCAGTGATCCTTTATACAGGATAAAGCGGTAATATATAATAAGAACAACAACAACAATAATAATAATGATTATTATTATTATTAGGCGGCGCGGTGGTGTAGTGGTTAGCAGTGTCGCCTTGCACCTCCAGGATCCGGGTTCGATTCCCGGCCAGGTTCGATTCCCGTCTCTGTGTGCATGGAGTTTGCATGTTCTCCCCGTGCTTGGTGGGTTTCCTCCGGGTACTCCGGTTTCCTCCCACAGTCCAAAGATATGCACATTAGGCTAATTGGCATTCCCAAATTGACCATAGTGTGTGAATGAGTGTGTGTGTGTGTGCTCTGCGATGGATTGGCACACTGTCCAGGGTGTACCTTGCCTTGTGCCCTGAGTCTCCTGGGATAGGCTCCAGGTCCCCGCGACCCTGAACACAGGATAAAGCGGTATAGAAGATGAATGAATGAATGAATTAATAATAATAATAATTATTATTAATAATAATAATTATTATTATTATTATTAATAATTATTATTATTATAACAACAATACTAATCATTATTATTATTGTTGTTATTATATATAATAATATTTATTATTATTATTCATTCATTCATTCATTATTATTATTAACAACAACAACAACAACAACAACAACAACAATAATAATTATTATTATTAATAATAATTATTATTATAACAACAATACTAATCATTATTATTATTGTTGTTATTATATATAATAATATTTATTATTATTATTCATTCATTCATTCATTATTATTATTAACAACAACAACAACAACAACAACAACAATAATTATTATTATTATTATATATAATAATATTTATTATTATTGGTGTTGTTGTTAATAATAATAATAATAATAATAATAATATTTGTAAATAGGGCAAAGGTTTCCGTTTTTCGTTGGTTCATAAAACCACCCTAGCAACACCAAACAGCCCTCGCGCTGCGGGAGCGCCAATCAGATTTGAAGCCGCCTGTTTCGTCACTTCCTCCGGCAGCTCTGGGCTCGGCTTAGGGTTGTTTAGCAAATACGCGGCCATCTTGGATTCAGCAGCACATCTCCGGGTAGCGCTGAGTTTTCTGGGATGGGTGGAACGGAACCAGAACTTGGGGATTCCCGGGCGAATTTGTTCACGGAGTAGCTTCGCCAGTCGGACCCTGAGCACTAGGACTGAACTTGAATAACTTCGGAAATCTCCAGCAGAACATTTGTAGCGGATACAACCTGAAGTCTCCTCCTCTTTCTCGCCTAACCGCTGTGTGTGTGTGTGTGTGTGTGTGTGTGTGTGAGAGAGAGAGAGAGAGAGAGAGAGAGAGTGTGTGTGCAGTTCGGTGGGCCTGTTTAAGCTCCACGGGCTTGAGTAACAACTTTTAGTTTTATTTGACAGCGTTCGCTGACTTCTGAAACTAAACTGACGGTTATGGTGGGCGCGTGCTCAGCAGTGCAGAAGTTTGTGCTCCCTGCCACCGGTTGGACTCGCGCGCGCTGCGTGCTGTAACGCGGCTCGGTGAATGACTTTATGAACGCGGAGTGGAGCTGCGGCGGCGTCTTCCGGCGTTTGGTGTTGTTGCTGCTGCTGAAAGTTCGCTTTCGGATCGCGGTCTCCTCCATGGTCTTCATCAGCCCGCGGGTGGCTGCTTTCCGCTCTTCCTCCGAGTAGACACGCTGGGAAAGGAGACCGAGACGCGTTAAAATGTCAACGCGAACACCGCTACCTACAGTCAATGAGCGAGACACGGAAAATGTAAGTACATCCAGTTGTTTTGTCTCATGAGGTAAACTTTTCCCCCTCCCTCCCTCCCTCCACTTTTGGGACACTTTATCAACTTTAGATTTGATCCAGTGAGTTAGAGTTACTCCCTCAGACGCAGAGAGAGGAAGTGCTATTACCCTGAGTCCATCATGTGCCTTCAGATCACACTGACAGATCCTCATTGTTGAGGTACAGACATCCTCAAACCCCTAGAGTCTAGAAAATACTCCCCATTTCCTCCCACGTGTTTACATTTATCATCACCACCACAGCGGAGGTACTCAGAAAATATTAAATGCAGTACATGTTGGAAAGGGCTTCTTTTCTTTCTTTCTTTTTTTGTGTGTGGCATGAAGTTAGATGTGACCTTATGAGCTTGTAGGATTGGCTAAATACAATTGCAACATATGACATGTGGCTGGAGATTCATGTCTTGAATCACCTTCAGTGATTCAAGACATGCCTCTTGCCTCTTGCTGGTGGTATATCTTGGGGGTACGAGACTGACACCTGTATATGAGGGAGCATCACATGCTCATTCACACCCAGGGGGATTTTAGTATTGCCAGTTTGTGTGTAAAGTTGACATGTTTTTTGTTTTGTTTTTTTAAATAACGAAATCAAGGTCCTGGTGGAAACCAATTCGCTCACAGACAGGACGTGCTTATAAACTTTTGTAAGTGCAAGATCAAACTGGGGATGTCGGAGTCTAAAATGAACTGAATCACAGGGCGCACCCGTACACATATACACTATGATCAGTTTTGGGAAGAGCAGTTAACCTAATCTGCATGTCTTTGATCTGTGGAAAGAGAACGGACTACCTGGAGGAAATCGACATATGGAGAGCGTATGAACTCCATGCACACAGACCCGAGGTGGGACAAGGGTAACTCGGTGGTTAAGGCATTGGACTACTGATCGGAAAATCACAGGTTCAAATCCCAGCATTCTCCAAAATGCCACTGTTGGACCCTTGAGCAAGGCCCTCAACCTTCAACTGCTCAAGTGTCTACTGAAATAAAAATGTAAGTCACTCTGTATAAGGGTGTCTGCCAATTCAAATCTAATGGGAATTGAACCCTCTGCCCCGGTGGTGTGAGGCCAGCTGCTAACAACTACACCACAGTACAGACATTTTTTTTTTTTTAAACTTCCAATTCCTGATTTAGTCTCTGCATTCTAGTAAATGATCTCCACACTTCAGGGGAAGGCTTTCCACTAGACACTTTCAAGCCCATTTTGTGCAGGAGCACTGTCATGCTGGAACATGCTTAGTTCCACTGAGGGGAAATCTTCATTTTACAGACAAGGATGCAGAGACACTTGAGACAATTGTGTGCTTCAAACTTTGCTGCAGCAGTTTGAAGAACCACAGATGGGTGTGATGATCGGGTGTTTGCAAACGTTTGGCCGCAAAGCATGTCTTATTTTTGTGTAATGCTACATTTTTCCTAACGACCTTGATGTTTGTAACACTTAATTATGACGACCTCAACAAGTCCATAATAATATCTATGAAAACATTAGTTTAAGAATATTTTATATAGAGTTCTGTGGTCCTAAAGTGACATTAACCATCACTTTTAATAAACAGACTATGATCATGATTATATTTGTGTACTGATACTTGTGACAGTGTCAATAAAGAAACTGAAAAACTAACTCTAAGATTGTACTTTGCTGACAGGATGTGCAGTGAGGATCATTTGTAATGAGAGAATGTGTGCAAGTCTATGCAATGTACTGGTTTCCCTGAAGGCTGATGGAGTGTGTAAGTGTTAATAGCCAACTGTTGGCTCTATGGAAAACGGAGCGACTCAGCCCTCCCCTCTCTCGCTATAATCTAAGGATGGAGCGCAGACATGAGCATCAGTCCGTGTCTGTGGATCGATGAGCAGTCGGCGTTCCCAAAAAGAAAGCTCTCGTCTGTGTGGACATTATTTAGCTAATCAATGCTAACATGAAGGGCTCGCATTCGGTCAAGAGACACCGCATTACCATAGTAAGTTTTTTATTTTTATTTATTTATAATTTTTTTTTGAGCGCGTGGTGGTTTGTTTTATCCCAAAAGTATTCAAGGACGAATGTGTAAGGGTTACCCCCGTACTGGGTATGGAGCAGGAGGCGATTGCAAAGCTTTTGTGTTTATTATAATGAGCATTACAGTAAACTCATAAAAGGATATAAAGGATTTTTAATAGATTGGTACATGGAAAATGTTGGGCATAAATGAAATGATAGCTTTTGTTTGCCTTGTTAGAATCTGGCTACAAAGTAGGTCTGTACTGAAGTGATGTACGTCATCTGGAAAAGCTGTAGAGGTTTTATTCTGCTGTCCTACATGGCTGTGTGCAGAGTTTAGATTTTTTTTATTTATTATTCCTCTAATTTTGACTACTAGAATTGAGGTCTGCACAGAAATAGGAACCAATGATGCGTTAGATGAGAGACTCATTACAGATGTATCTAAACATTTAAGTGCTTTGACTTTTTTAGGTGAGATTTTTTTTTATACATGTCTAGTACCCTGAATATATATATCATGTTCTTTAAATATCGGAATTATACTTCCTGCAGTTGTGACCTCTTAAGATTTGGATACGGCCTTATTAGACAAATGTCTTCCAATGTGGGACAAGCTTCAGGACTGGCCTGGATGACAAAAATGTTCTCACTGCCGGTACAAATGATCGCTGTTTAAAAAAAAAAAAACGTGCACAGACTCTGGTTTGGGTGCAATCTGCACATATTTCATGCCTTTCTAGCCACGCGCCTGTGCTAGTTCGTCATCCTAATAAACGCTGCCTTAAATTGCCCTGGATATTTTTTTTTTTGCAACGGTTTCTATTTATTTATTTATTTAACCGTCAAGGTCAGAGAACCTTGGATATGCGGTTTGAAGCGTTCAGTTAATAGCTAACTGGACTATAAGTGATTATGTAAGTGGTTGGCTCAGTTGCAAAATTCTGTACGTCAATGTTTGAGACATTAAACTGAAGGTTTAAGTCTAATGGTAGAGATAAATGCCTGATTGTATCTATTTATTTTTTGGGAAATCTTTTGAAGATGTCTAGTTCATCAGGGTGAGCTGTGGATTATGGGAGTTTGTGGAATTATCGCCAACTTTCACTCCAGCATGTTTATATAACTGCGCTGTTGAATTCTCCATCTTGATTTTACCAGAACATGCCTCATAATTGAAATGTAATTGCAAGCTGAATAAAATACTTTATTTAACAAAAGAAAGCGTGGATTTTGGAAATTCCTTAAAACTTTCATAGAAGGATTCTCCAGTGTCTGTGCTTCTCCATCACCATCCCAGGAAGGACAATTATTTGACAAAGGCAGGAAATTACCGACAAGCTCTACATAAATTCCTGATGATGTGTATATTACCTGTGATAAATTGCATACTTTTTCAATTAAATATTTGCACAAGTCCATATTGCAATTTCTATGCAATTAATTGTGCAGCACTAACGTAAGTGATAACAGTAGCTAACCCATAATATAAACTAAAACTATAAATCAATTAAAAGATGAAAGTCAAAGTAATAAATGTTGTAACTATTATTAATAATGTAACATTTTTTATTCCTTACATATATGCTGGGAAGTAGGGCTGAAAGGCTACGTAATCTGTTTTTGATCTATTCTGAGCTTGACATGAGAATTAAAAACTACGATTGCTGTCAGGGATGCAATATCTTATATTTCTTGCTTTCATCTTTGTGGTTGTTTTCAACTCCAGCTCGCTTTTACCGTAGCCACGTGTCTGCCTTCATCAGATATTACTCAGCTGTCTGCCTAAATGATTTATGTACTAATTTGGGCATCTTTGTCCTAGATAGATTGGTGCTCGGTTTTCATAGAGAGACGGTGGTAGAGAATTCATTGCTTGATCGATTATGTACCAGATTTCTGTAACTATTAAAAAGCAAATCTTGTGGTATGATTCACATTCTATCTCTCATATTCTACAACTTGTTTTAATTTGTTAATTTATACAAGTAATAATTTCCTAGTAACATGTCGAGAAAACTATTCGTATGATAAATCTAGCTTAATGTTAGGGTTTTTTTTGGTGTATTTTATTATATTTTTGTTTTATTTGTTGTCGTTGTTTATTTATTTATTTATTTATTTTTTTATACTAGGGCTGTCACAATACTACAGATTACTTGTAGTGACTACTGCAAAGTCATATTGTTGTTTTATTCTAAATATCATGCCATGTTCAGACCCACTCCATTTTTGCAGTTTTCATAGTAATAAAATGAAAATATGGCCCATTAATTTACACACGATAATACGAGTTTTTAAAATTTGTTGCTAATTTATTCAAATCAAAAAGTAAAATTTCTCATTTAGACAACTGTTCAGATCTATTATGCAGTACCGTGTTGTAGCACCGCTGGCAGCAATTACAGCTTCAAGTCTCTTTGGGTAATTGTCTAGCACTTTTGCACACCTCCTTTGGTTTATTTCCCCCTCTTTCTTCCTGGCTGATCCTGTCACAGCAAGTGAGATCGGATGGTGAACATCTGTGAACTGCCATCTTCAGTTCGCTTCACAAATGAAGTGCCTTCCTTATCCTCAGCACTGGCTTCCAGCTAGCCTCTTTGCCATAATGTCCTGATTAATGGAGCAGTTCTGAGATGGTTGACCTTCTGACATCTCCGCATATGACCTTTAAAAAAAAAAAACGAAACTTGGCAGTGATCACTTAGTGGTGCTTTCTTCACACTTTCTTGTGACCTCTATTCCACCTGTAGTGACCCAGGTTGCTGCTGGAGCTCCGCTGACGTGCTTCGATACGTTTGAGAAACCACACCCTGCTGATAAGACTAACCAGGGATGAAAACATGTCCACTTTTTCAGATTGGAACACACTGTATGGAACATTTTTAATTAATTTATTAATTTGACAGATATTAGTGACCTTCTAGTGCCAATTTGCAGGCGATTTCACACACGATTTATCCGTTATTCCAGAAGTCGTTGGTGACGGCAAAATCATAATCGGGTCATCCCTTTATCATCACATCTGCGTCATTGTCTGTTATATAATGTTATCTGTTGTGTGTTACACGACTGGTCTGAGTATTTCACTTCGTCATCGTTCCACTCTTGTACCAGAGGCTGACTGGTTGTTTTAAACATGCATCTAGTTGGGCCATTAAAGTGTTCATTACTCTGGTTCAGCAGATTAATGCCTTGGCTTTTCAAGCTGTAAATTCTCTCTTGCTGTAGCCAAGCATTTCACTATGCTGTTGTTCAAAGAAAGAGGAAGTCATGGCTGAAATCCAGGAAACAGCATGGTGTTATATGTTTAGGCAGCAATATTAACATGCATATTCTTTTCCCGCTGTCAAGGCTTTGAGGCTTTCACCCATGTCAAAATCATTTAAAAAAGCATTATTTTGAAAAGTCTGTGATGATCTTTTTCTGAATCTTCTAATTTAACATATGTTAAACCCTTCTTTATGTCTAGTTATTAATAAAGACATGATTTATTTGCAGTGTAGTTTTGCGAACTTTGCATTGCCAAGTTGAAGTGTTCGACAAGTCAAGACAACGAATTCTAGGGTGAAGGGGGAAGGACATAACGAGCAGTGCATATCAAAAAATTAGAATATTGTGGAAGTTTTCTATGATTTCATTCAAAAGGTTAGTTTTAATGATTACTGCTGACAGCTCATGAAAATCCAGTATTTCAAAATATTCGAATATTTCCGAATATTTATATCAAAAGGGATTTACGATACAGAAATGTATAAATTGTGAAAAATGATGTTGATTTATGGACTCAATACTCCTCGAGTTCGAATCACTGCATCAATGTGGCATGGCATGGAGGTGATCATACAGTATTGCTGAACTCTGATTCCATGTGTGGTGTCTCTCCAGCACACCTCGCACAGTGACGGGCGGAACGATGGTGCCACGAGATCCAGCCGTTCCGGCGCTCGATGCCGCAACTCCATCGCTTCGTGTGCCGACGAGCAGCCGCATATTGGCAACTACCGGCTGCTCAAAACCATCGGCAAGGGAAACTTCGCCAAGGTCAAACTGGCACGACACATCCTGACGGGACGAGAGGTGAGATTTAGGCCTTGCTCAGCTCGTGGGGTTTTCCGTCTGCCTGTGACTAACTGACCTTTTTTTTTTTTTCTTTTTTTCTTTTTTCTTTCCCTTCTCCCAGTCTCTTCCACCTATCAGTTTCCTCTCTCTTTAACTGTTTGGCAGGTCCATTTAGTATTGAAAAGATGAATTTTAAAACTAACCAGATTTTCATTTTCGTTTTTATGTACGTGTGTCTTTTTGGTTAATGATGTATGAATAGTGATGGACTTGTAACTTCGTCATCGAGATTCTTTAGAGAAAGTCTTTTTCAGTTTCCCATTTTGGTTCATTGACGTTCTCCTGTGAGCTGCAGGGTCGATAAAATCTAATTTGCCTCCTTCCTTTCTTGCAGGTGGCCATAAAAATCATCGATAAGACACAACTCAATCCTACTAGTCTCCAAAAGGTAAACACATTTGATTTCTACGTTGTGTTCGTTTATATTGACATTCTCTTTCTTTGCTTGCTTTTTCCTTTTATTATCTAATTGGGGAAAAATATATATCAGATGCTTTGCTTTTACTCTGAGAGGTGTGCTGTTAGTGTATTGAAGAGATGAATGGTTCAGTTTTAATGGCTTAGGGTAAGTGTCAGCTGACGAAGGGAGCTTCTGTGGCCTCGGACGTCTGACGCGGCTAATGATGGCAGGAGTGGAGAAATCCAAACAAATGGCGGGAGTAATGACGGTGCACGCATCTGTGCTGAATGCAGAATGCTTAGATGTGACGGTGGATCGTGATGGCGGAGCTTAAGTGGAGACTTTTACTCTGTGAGCTTCTCAAATTCTACTACTCTCCAGTCAGATGGTGCTAAGAGCTCTGTGACACCATCGTTTTGTAGCATTTGTCTGATTTGGCTTCGGAGATCATGTTGAGGCAGATGAGTGATCCTCTTCACTGATGTCCCTGCTTATTTCAATTAACTCCCACTTTTTTTTTTTTTTCCAGACTATTGATTTTATTTGTTTTTCTTTCCTGGACACAGTGACAACTTGTTGCTTTAAGGAGAAGTCGATTCACAGTTGTTCAACCCTTCCACAGCTGAGGAAGTTTTTCCTAAAAATAAAAAAAAAGTTTTTTTCTATTGTCATGACAATCTAAAAGAATCTGCAGTACTACAATGACATTATAAACATGGCTGGTTTGATAATACCACTGACATCATTTCTGGCAATAAATCTGATATGATCTTTTTTTTTTTTTTTCTCGGTGTGAAACAGAACAACTTCTTTTACCCCACACGGAACAGAAACGCTTTCGATAGAAAGGATTACGCATTGAAGTGCGTCTCATACCAGTAAGACCAGAATGATAATCCTACAAAAGATGTAACTTCCTTTCTGGATATCGCTTTAGTCTATTTTAGCATTTATTCTACACTGTTTGTGTGGTATTTTGACTTGTGATGTTGTTTCACCTTAAATCTTATCACTGACTGGTTGAACTGCTGCTCTCTGCACACTGACGAAAGACCTATCCACCCCTTCCACTTGCGTAACCTTACAGACTCCCGTGATTAACAATTGTCAAACTCCTGATCTTCGGATGACCGTGCAAACTCTGTAGTCCTAATGGTGTGAAATTGTGATGAATGATGTGTCAATATGCTTTTCCATGAAGAGCTTTGAGACCACTATGTTTGTAGTACCATGTAATATATGGTACATGTTTTTACTGAATGCAAGAAGTTTAATTGAAATAGGAAATCTATAACTAGATTATATCTATCGTATATGGGAAAAAAGTACATGAATACCTGACCATCTGTGGCTCTTCCCTAAAGTATTGCCATTAGGATGGAAGCAAAAAATTGTATAGAATGTTAAAATATAATGTGTTTCCTTTGGCCTTCATTCATCTTGAGTGCACAATCAGAAAACCATAAACTATTGTGGGAAAGAATTCGAGAACCCTGACCTCAACATCACTGAACACCTCTGGGACGAATTGGAGCACTGACTGCACACCCCCGGCCTCGTCAAACATGGACGCCTGACCTCACTAATCCTCTTGTGACTGAATGAACCCAAATCCCCACAGCCACTCCTGACAATCTAGAGGAAAGCCTTCCTGGAAGACCGCAGTGTTCTAACCTTAAACGGGGACTAAATCTCGAACGAGTTGTTTCATAGGCACATCTAAAAAATAAAAATAAAAAAAACGTGATAGAAAAAACTATCATAAAGGCTTCCTGCTTTTATTTTGTCTTTGAAACCGAGACGTTAGTTCTGCTCTTCTCTAGGATATCTCTCAGGCAGTAGGTTCGCCTGATCCTCTCAGTCACTCACAGCTGCTTGCTGTAGTCTGTCTCTGACACTTTTTCCATCTGCTCTTATGCAATTGGTGGGTGCGGGAGGACTGTGCCTCGAGTTCTGTCTCTTCATTTAGAATCAACCACTTTCTAATCAGATCAGGCCTTTTTAAATAAAAAAAAAAATCTTTGTTTGGGAATGCTCTCGGCGCTTAGCCACAGCTGGCTGTTGAACGTAATCACTTGCGTGTAGACGGACAGCGTGGGCGTAGATGATCCAGATCAGCCGTCCAAGAAGATTTAGTAGTCGTTTGTATCCTGGAAACTTACAAAGCAGTGTTTATTTGTTTTATTTTATTATTTTTTTTCTTGAAAGAAAGAGGGGGGTATATGAGAACCAGGAGTTGAGAGGTTATGCTGCAAAAGGGAAAAGAGGGATGCTTTGTTTAGAGATGCATGTCTTTATTCACTGTCTCAGGTAACACTATTTACTTTTATTGGTGCCAGATTTGCATCAAACCACCAACGATTCACTACGGGCATGCAGGAAGACCAATGCAGCAATAGCATAAAGGTTTTAAAAAATTTGTTACACTTTTTTTTGTTTGTTTTCTGTACAGTAAGTGACCGCTTTATTGGGTAATTTCCTGCTTCGTAGTGGAAGACCCTGGATCTGTCGGTGCTGTCGAGCGCACACGCACAGACACATGCGCTTGCACACGGACAGAGCCATGCCGTATCTGGACACCCGCACAATGTTGCATTAGGTCTATTTTTTTGGTTGTTTGTTTTTTTTTCTCGATTGCTTTGTACAATGTCACTACCGTGCCGTGATTTGACCTCTGTATGTAAGAGAAACCTGTCTGGGTTATCATCAGAGAACAACTCAATACTGCAATTAATATTCTAAGCATTCAGGGTGATCAAAATTCATGAACAGTATTAGTAATTTGCTAGATTTGATATAAGCCGTATCAAATCCCCTCTTTTGGTACACATCTTATTTTGATTACAAACACAACCACGTTGCAGAAAGTCTTGAGTAGCCGAACATCCTTATGCTACATTTTTCAAAAAGGCATAAACATCATGCTTCTGTCCGTCATTGCTTTGTAAATCTTAGCACTGTTGTATACTCGGTTCTGATTGGTCAGATTTATTTATTTTTGTAAATAACAGCTTGTACTTGTATAGCAGACCCTCCACAGATGGTTACTTGTGAGATGTTAATTTAACATTTTTGTAAGGAGTCTCAGTTGTCAGTGCTTTGTAAGTGTTAGAAATGATTATTTTTTTTCTTTTCTTTCTTTGTCACAACTTTGAGTGAGAGGACAAAAGAAAGGGTTGGTTTGCAGGCTGTTTTTTTTTTTTTTTTTTTTTGCAAGCCGCCAATCAGCACAAAAAGAAGATAGTACCAAGAACTCAAACTTCACAGAACCATGTCATTTATATTCCAGAAAAATAAGTCAACAGTGACCCTCTTGCCTTCCTACTTCTTCAACTTTTATATCTGATTCCAGCTGTACCCAAGTACGCCACAGTGTGCTCAAGACTACCTTTTCAAAAATAGCCTCGAGCACAGTACGTAGATTCATATCCCGGCACTATAAGGAGTAGGATGGATGGATGGATGGATGGATGGATGGATGAATGGATGGATCAGTCATACTTTATTGATCCCAAAGTAAATTTCAGAACATATTACATGATCGTGGAAAGATCGCCAAGTACCCCTTTTCCTCCAAGGAAGTTTTGGATCTAGTTCAGGACTTTTACTTATTTTTCGAAACAGTTCTTTGTTTTCAGGCAACCAACTCACCGAACGGTTCTATTATGGTACCAACAAAAATGCTGGGCTAGAACAAAGACCCACCTACTGTACCTCAGTGACCAACTGAAAGTTTGTCACTGCCATCTTTATACCCGAGTTGTGTACTCGCATTTGGTGTAGTGCTGCATCTACCACAAAAGATAAAGAAGTGTGCTCCGGTCTGTGCCTGAGCGTTTATTGGGAAAGCACCCTAAAACACTTCTGGATGTGTGGTTAGAGGACAGTAATCAACTCGGGGGTTGTAACGGTTCTCCATTTCACCATTTCCTTCCTATGCCATTTCTTCCTTACATAATTATCAAATCTAACTGTTTTCCTCTGTTCTAAAAAGAGATCTCATCATCCATAATAAAAAGCATTTGAATTATTACTATAAGTTAATATCCATTAGAGCCAATCTCCTAGTCTTTTTACCACTCTTATATTTCCAGCACATTTCACTGGAACTTTCCTTTTCCTGTTTTTCTGTTGTCAGTAAGGTTCAGTCGTCTCTCTCTTTTTCACCCGTCTGTATGTCTTGTTCCTGTTATTTTAGCAAGAGATTTATTGTAAAAAAAAAAAATTCCCTTAAAAAAAAAAGTAATAATAATAATTCTCTGCATTCAACCGAGAATTGAATCCACCTTCTAAACTGACATATTAGATCATAATGTTCCAGGGTTTTAGTCACAGTGGACTCTGCTATGTTCACACAGTTGTGTGCACGGTGCCAGCGTACGTGCATCCTTGCAAGGGTTCGTCTCTTTCCTTCCTCCTGAGGCGTGTTTTCGAATAACATGTCACCCACTGCACATTGAGAAATTATCAGCTGCTACCTGGAATGACCCAGCGAAGAGAGAATGAAGAGAACAAACATGTCCGGGTTAAGAGGGGAGAGGAGACGTCTTTATGTGACATGTAGCACTCAAAAGTGTTTACATTTTTTATCATAATAAAAAAAAGTGTGTGTACATATATATATAATATAACATTTTTTTTTTTTTTTTTTTTTTTTTTAATATATTACATTTTTTTATTTATTTATTTATTTTTATTTTTTGTGCTTAAGAAGAGGCTCTGATAAATAGTTGATGGACTGAGTGACCTGGCAATCAGCTGATGGTAATTCCATCAGCTGATTGCCAGGTCACTCAGTCCATCAACTATTTGCGGTGCTGCATGAAGTATATCACACAATTGTAACAGTAGTCAGGTGAATAGTAACCAAATGATTCTTTAATACTAGCAATACTACAATACAATAACAGTAACAGTGATCTAAAGGAATATACAGTGGGGTAAAAAAAAAAAAAGTATTTAGTCAGCCACCAATTGTGCAAGTTCTTCCACTTAAAAAGATATAAGTAATTTTCATCATAGGTGTACCTCATATATAAGAGACAAAATAAGTAAAAATAATCCAGAAAATCACATTGTAGGATTTGTAATGAATTTATTTGCACATTTATATAATAGTTAATAGGGATGGGAATCACCAGGGACCACCTGGTACGATATTATCAATGCCTAAGTGCTGGTTTGATTTGTATTGTAATTAAAAATTTTCCTGATACAATATTAAAGATTTTGTTGTGATTCTAAGCAAACGTTGCAAATAATTTGCTCCTACCTCACCATGTTGTGCTGCTGGCCAATGTGTGAATAGTTTAGAGTTTAGAACCCGTAAGATTATAAAAAAAATTATAAAGAAATTTTTTCTATTTCACATGTACAAGTTAAAAGAATTATAAATTAAAAATCGATTTTGAATCATGATGTGTATCCGAATTGATATTTCTCTCCCCCGTGTCTATAGTATACCACTATTAACAGTGTCTAATTTGGTGCAGGGATTTTTTTTTTTAAATCGTTTAAAAAATTCTTCTGTAAATCTCTTCGCCAATAATCTAAATGATCCCAAGACTCAACAAATGCTACCTTCCATCGAGTCATTTCTGCTACAAAGTCACAGCCATGAGAATTTTACAGAGAAAGTCTGTTTTCTTCTAATATTGGGAATTGCATCAGGATCCATGTAAAATAAACAGCTCAAGTCAAGTAGCCAAAGGGGATCTCGTACTCGCTTAGTCAATATTCAAAGTGTCGAATGTTTTTTTTTTTTTTTTTTTTTTTTTTTTTTTTTTTTTCCCCCCCTCCATACAGAAGCTAAGCTGCCTCCACCCCCAGCCAGAGGTGTGCAGAATTTGATTCCTCTGCCAGTATCTCAATTACACCTCTAATTCACTCAAACACAATGTTTAGTCTGCTCAGGGTTTATAGCTGATGTTTGGGAGCAGTTGTTTAGTCTATCTGCACACAGGTATTTCTCTGAATGGGTGATATGTAGACGTTTCAGCATGATCATGTACGCGGCTTGATCTGATCCATACACTCTCTATCCCTTAGAGTCATTACCTCTAGTTGGCAAGTCCACGCCGAGCGCCATACTCTGTACTTGACGGTGGAGCTGTAGTGCACCTGACTACCAGGGGGGTGGACATGCACCACAGTCAGTGAGTGACGGTCCTTGAACCTCATCAAGATTCATGGATGAACCTGGGATTGTCCATTTTGAGTGTTTTAAAAGCTCGTCTTTATAAACGAGTGTAACAAGCCACTCTCGGTTATGATCTCCATGATCTCTTCTCAGCAATTCTTACTACAAGTGAGAAAGTAGATCGTACACATGAGGGAAGAGAATGCAAAACAGTGCATCCTTTGTCATCTGTTACATGTGCAGTCATGGAGCGTGGTATTTCCAGAATACATCCCTCTCGTGTGCTCAAAACACATGCTAGTGCAACAAGGAAAGTATCAGGCAGCATGATTGATGAGAACTGAGAAACATCTCCGTGTCATGGTTAAGTTGGCTGTGGGTGGCCTGCGCTTTTGTTCCATGGTTACAGAACCAGGGACCCTTTTGAGCAGAAAGCTCGTCACGTTGCATGGGAATGCAAATGCATCTGTCAGAGCAACTGTTGTATGTGTAATTGTCCTGAGTATGTATTCATGCAGTGTATAGATCTATGCATTCGTGTGCTGATGTGTGTACTAGGAAGGAAGTTTAAGAGGGGAAAACGCATTAACAGGCTGGTGGGGAAAGTGGGCATCCGGCCAATTAGGTCAGCTAAGAGCCCCTTCTACCCTGCAGTGTGTGGCAGTATTGTCCCCATGTGCTCCCCTGTGGTAGGCATGAATGCTTGTAAAGGAAAAAGAGGTGGAGCTAGAAAGATTTTATTTTATTTATTTATTTATTTTTTTAAGCTGGTTTTATCCTAATTTTGTGTTGGCTTTAAGCATGTATTAGTAGATTTCAGCTTTACAGCTCGTCAGTCTGTATTAGATGATGAAGATCCAAGTAAAATCTTCGCTGAGTTCTTTAACAATGCTGGGTGATCATTTCTGTCCCCCATGTCAGTTTACAGGGCAAAGATCGTACAAGGATGGATCTCTGAGGGGGAAAAACGTTATGTTCAGTCAGTGCAATCTGGGCGTATGAGCTTAAAGTTACAGCGATTCTTTTCCTATAGATTAGGCTGTTTATGTTCAGTACTACAACATATTTAGTAGAGTTCTTGTGAGTTTTGTCTTCCTGTGGTTAGGTTCCAACCAAAAAAAAAATTACCTGAAAAGGAAAGAAATTGTTTTATTTAAAAGTATTTCCGTGTTTGCTTTGCAACAAATGGAAATACAGCACTACGATTGCTGGTTGTTAAATTAGTTTTCATGATTTTTACCTATTTATTTATTTATTTATTTATTTATTTTGATGGACCAAGGGCAGACAGGCGGACAGATGATGAATCAGAGTTAAATGACCAGGCTAAATTCATTCTTCAGTCCCAATATTATATATTTTTTTCGAGAACCCATAAGACTTCAATTTGCCAGGGAGCAGAAAGATTAGACTTTGAAACCAGGAAAAAGTTCTGATGAGTTCAGACTGAAAAGAAGCGCATAAAGCATACACACACACACACACACACACACACACACACACACGTCATGTTTAGTGCCCCCACTGTACAAGCCTCTGGCAGTGTGATAATCTTGGGTCGCTTCAGATGGTTAGTTCTAAGCTCATCATCGTTATGTGGCAATAAAATGAAGTCAGCTGACGACCTGAATGTACTGAACAACCAGGATATCATATTTTACAATGTATCAGTTTTTCTTCCCTGATGGTGCGGCCATATTTCAGGACTCAAATTGCTTGATAGTTTTTTTTGGGACTAAAATTTCCTCAAAAGTTTTGTTCCTGAGCCTACCTATCTCAGTGAAAGTGGATTTAATATTAACTAAAACATTTTTCCACTTATATAATGGAACTTTTATTATTGCTTTTGAGTCTGGGTTCTGTCAATGTTTCTTCCTGTTGTCATCTCGGGTAGTTTTACCTTGCTTCCATCGCCGTGGTTGTGGGCAGTCAGCACTTGCCTTTAATTAGGTTCTTAGGTGTCAGGTTTTCTCTTGGACCCTGGGTAAATTCAGAGACACGGACAACTTTCCTAGTACCGCCTTTATCTGTATGTGTGTATGTACACTACCGTTCAAAATTTTAGATCACTTTCTAACTCCATGATCGTTCCTGATGTTTATTTCTTTCTACATTGTAAAGAAATGCTGCAGACATCCCATCTCCTTTGAACAGTTGATATTGAGATGTTTCTGCTACTTCTGCTCTGTAAAGACTTCATAACGCCTCTAATCTGAGCTGCTGTTAATTGGTCATTTTTCAGGCTGATAACTCTAAATGAACTTCTCGTCTGCAGCAGAGGGAGGTTTTGGTCTCGTCCTCCTGGGACGGCCTTCATGAGAGACAGTTTCATTATGGTGCTGGACGGATTTTGCAAATGCACTCGACACAATACTGTTCTTGCAGGAACTATTACAGAAAGGCCGACCTCTGTGTCTTAAAATAACAACTAACTGGTGTTTTTGTTATGTAATTACCTAATTTTATAGTTTTGAAATCCCCAGTATTGTTGTAGAATGTAGAAAATAAATCACTAAACAAAAACATAGAAATTTGCAAGTGATCTAAAACTTTTGAACAGTGGTGTGTGTGTATACGGAATCAAGTGTATAGTTACAGGGGCTGGTGATTGTGCTAATCCAAGTTAAAAGGCTGGTACTTTTTCAGCACTTTTGTCTCTCTTCGTAGGAAGGCTTTTGTGTTGCAGGAGAACAGTAGCAGGTATGTGAGTTTCAAAGGCTAGCCATAATCTCTTGGCTGACTCGTGCCCTGGTATGTTGCTTGACCTAAACCTAAATGCAGACTAGAGCTTCAAAACACCACCAACTATGGCTGCACTGGCATGTCGATGAAACGCTTCCAGGTGCCATTGTGACAAATACTGTAAGTGTACCTACTCTGACAAGGTCCTAGAACAACTCCAAACCTGTAGCTCTTGTGGGATGTTTTCAGTCTGCATTGGTCAGGACATAGGATTACCAAAATAGGAAAACCAATGAACCAGCGACACAGGGTCTTGGGCAGCTAAGGTTCACTGATGCACATGGGGAGCGAAGGCTACTGTAGTTGAAATTGTTGAAAAGGTTTATGCTGGTTCAAATAGAAAGGTGTAAGAACGCACAGTCATGGCAAAAGGAGAACCTCCTCAATATTAGCCATTATTATTGCATTCTGTTCATTATCAGACCCAGAAGAGAATAGTTTCATCCTGAACTTCTGTAAATGTCAATTGATTTTACAGCTTATTTTTTTTGAGCAAGTTCATAAGTCCCGGTTTGACTTGAATGCCCCTCAAAAATGCAGGTAAGACATCTAGTCGTATGTTATTTTTTGGTTATTTCAGTAAGCCTAGTAAAATACATAAATATATGTGTGACACATTTAAAAGAAGAATCCCGCTAGTTATTTAGATTACTTAATTACTAATTAGTTATAAAAAACAATGTTAATTAATTATAAAACGTATTGTTTGTTGTCCCTGTCTATCGAGCTTTCTGTCGGTTGTGGAAATGTAACACGTTTGGCGACTGTTCGTTCTTCTCTCTTCATCTGGTTGCGTTTATGCACACTTAGTTTGTGCTTAGTGCACGTGTTCGAGGCTGTTTTTTTTGTTTTTTTTTCCTGTGGGCGTAAGCAAGTCTCACAACCAGCCGGCCGCATCTCCACGAGCAGCTTCCTGTTTGGGAGAGTGTGCCGATTAAAGTAAGAGGGAGGGGAGCTTCCTACTTCACAGCTCCACAGCAGGGCAACCAATCGCCTGCTGAGCTCCAGAGAGAGAGAGAGAGAGAGAGAGAGAGAGAGAGAGAGAGAGAACAGTAAACTATTGGGAGATCCAGTGAGTCTGCCTGCTGTGGCTTCAGGATATTAGTCTTCACTTTAGTTTTTCCTCATCATGCCCATGAGCATGGCAATTCTTAAACCTAATTAGTTGTGAATAATGTGAATGCCCTGGCTGATAGATTAAGCATAGTTATTTTCCCTGTGCCATCTGTCAGCCGTACACACATCTGGAACGTTATCGTTGTGTGGCCTGCAGACCTCCGTAATCACCGCGTGGCTTTTTACTGCTACGCATTTCTCATGAGCTCACGTTCCGATATTTCTCATCTAAAAGCAGCAAAATATGCCATGTAGGTCACCCCACTGGTGGGCGAGCGTGTGGGAGGCAAGCGACTGAGCTCAGTGTCTCGGGGCTTTTAGGGCAGAACCTCATGTCGATGGCGCAAAGAACCTGCTGAAGTGTGAAGTCAATTAGCAAAGAAAAGAATTGTTCAGAACGCAGTGAGGGGAGATACTGCAGCCGTCGGGCACGAGGAAACGCACGTGCAGAGACAAAGCTACAGAACCACACCCAGAATAAAAATACCTTCCCCAAATGCTTACAGGTGTTCAGCAGATTATTCCGAAAAACACAAAACACAGGCATATACACACTTGGACACAAACCATTTAGATGGAATTCACTTGATTAGGATTTCTCTATTTGATGCTACACTTCGGTATGGATTATACGGTATCTGCAGTGTCTAGGATAAACCACTGAAAGCTGTACATCTAGATATTTCCCCTCCTACTCCAGACATGTTAAGACTGTTATGGATGTTCTGCTATGTGATGAAGACCTAGTTCAAGGTGGGGAACATGCTGGCCTCTTTTCTCCTACTGCAGCCCACTTTCCCCTGAGCTAAGTGTATTCAGGCCTGTCCCTGGCTTCTCGTGAACAAAGATGGATCATCTGATGTTAAAGTTAATATCGTTGACTGATTTCTCTTGTTCGGCATGCAAGAGTTTACACTACTATAAACACACTGTACTCAACTGAGATACTAAAACCAAAAATACATTTCTGACAAACGGATCATGACTAAACTGTTAGAGCTTTGCGACTTAATAAATCTTTTATTGGTCACGTTTCAATCCAGAATTGATTTCACATGTTTTAAAATTATTTACAAATGTTAAATCGTCTAAAAATGACATCCATTCAACATGTATCACAGCTTTAGCAAGGAATACTCATGTTTTTGAGAATTTATCACTCCTTATGTCACCCGTCTAAATGCCTAAGGATACAATTTAAAAAACTGGTTATTTAACAACTTCAGCAACCACCTCATTTCCCCTCTCATCTATTCCAACCACTCATCATTCAGCATCACCGGTACACTAACCACTGTTGGTGTAGCTCCTGTTTCTCACTGGTTTATGCCTGCTTTTTTTTTTTTTTTTTTTTTTAAGCTTTAATTTTTTATAGGTCATTGTGTGGATTAACAAACAAAAACATTCCTCTGAAATGAAAATGAGGGCCAAAAAGTCGTACAGGAACCGTGGAAAAACTATTACTCATGACTACATTAAAAATAGAATAAAGTTTGTCCCTTTAGAAGCAAAATACAAAGAAATCAGGGATGTCTGAAGTAGGGCTGCAACAACTAATCGATAAAATCGATAATTATCGATAATGAAATTCGTTGTCAACGAATGCCGTTATCGATTAGTTGGGCTGCGCACGTTATTGAGGCGCGCGACCACAAGATGCAGAAATACACACACAGATTCACAGTCGCTCGCGCAATGGAGGTTACAGAAGCGTTTGCAGGAAAAAGCGCGCGCCCCAAGTCCTCCAAGGTATGGGAGCAATTTACATTAAACACCTCTTATCGGGCGCTAAAAGCGAGCGGTTTTCTGCCGTTCGTAGTGTCCGGTGAGCGCGGATGAAGCACCGAGGGTTTTCTACACATGTGGGAGCCCCTAGTGACCGGGAGGAATTGGCCATGACTAAAAAAAAAGGAGTCAGTGAGAGAGTTCACACGGGGTTTGGTGACGTGCGTTTGTCCGGCTGCGCGGTTATACGGGGTAAAAAAAAAGAAAAGAACGTTGCATGCAGCTTTTTCTTGGTGTTCAAATCCCAACGAACGGAAGGAAAACACTTCTAGTGCGTTTTCTTCACGTTCAGTTTACACCTCGGACGACCGGATATATCCCATCATCCTACACGCTGTACAGGGGGAAATGCGGGAAAAGGGCAAAATAAACAAGAGTGAACCCAGTAGCGGCCATTTGTTTCTCTCCCCACGCCGCCGTATTACGAGAACGTCTAGTATAGCAAAATGGTCTATATATATTAAAAAATATTTTTTTTATTTGTTGAGACAACAACAAAAAAGGATAAAATACCCGAGAGGATCGAAATAATGTATAAACCGTGACAAGGATGTAGCAAGAGACACTTTCATTAAAAATAATATCATAATAATCTAGAAGTCTATTATTATTCGTATTAAGTTTAATTAATTTAAGAGAATTTAAAATTGAGGTCATTCTTACCAACTGAATATGTCAGTGTATTTTTTAAACTACTGTGTGTGTGTATGTGTGTGTGTGTGTGTATATATATCTATATATATATATATATATATATATATATATATATATATATATATATATATATGTAAACACACACACATACACCATATCAACACTGTTAACTTGCCATCTGCAATTATTGTTAAAAAAGAATTTTGATTTACATAAACTACATAAGGTTTAAATGTCAAAATTAAAGATCATTAAACTCTATGTGGCTATTGCATTTTTTAAAGTTTACTTTTATACATAAATAATACCCTGATTTATGGTTTTATATTGTTAAGCAAAACAGCAAATTAAAGCGGTCACTTTTTATCCGATTAATCGATTAATCGAAAAAGAAATCGTCCAACTAATCGATTATCAAAATAATCGTTAGTTGCAGCCTTAGTCTGAAGACTTTTTCCGGAGGACTGTATTTGAGACAGTTCTGGTAGAATGAAAAACAGGCCATAGAGGGGAAAAAAAAAATCAAGCACGTGTTGTCAAGTCAGTCGTTTCAGTCAGTATGATGCTATCTAGTTTCTGTTCCTGAATACAATCTTTTACCATGCTTGTTTTGTTTTCTATAATATCTAGCAAGCTCTTGCAGTTGTTTACTGTAGGTCAAAAAGAGGAATAACCTTTTTTTTTTCTTTTCTTTCTTTCTTGAATCCTTCTATTTTCATAACACAAGTGGTCGATGTCCTTCACAAAGTTGGTTGAAAAATCCACCATAAAGTCGTCATAACATTTTTGTCAGCTTCAAAGTTGTCGTCAGAAAGTAAATAACTCTATTGATCAGGCTGAACTAATATCTTTGACATGCAGCTCAATTACAGAAGATAATGTCATTGTTGAAGTGTTGACCATTGACTTCTTGTCAAGAGCACAAATACAACGTGCCATGTAAAAAAAAAATAATAATAATAATGACTCATTTCTTTCCCGTAACTAACCAGCTTGTTCTTTATTATTACTTTGGCTACCAAAAACATGAAACTCCGCAAGCGTGTTATTGTCGAGATAGCTGATGAAGTTATGGATCGTCCCACAACACACCAGTGTGACTCGTATCATTGACACAAAAGCCGTAACTCGCTCCAGATCATGAGCCTCTGTGGTGGCGCCCGCGATCACGTAGCACGGTTGTGCGATTCTCTCTGTCACACACACACACACACACACACACACACACACACACACACACACACACACACACACACACACACACACACCGTACAGCGGATGCTGATGATGACTCGTCTCATCTAGTTGTTTAAATGCTGGAAAACATTCAGCTTCATCCGTGTCTGGACGCCAGCGGCTCGTTAGCACAAGCAGCAGTCTTGTTCTTGGTAGAGTGATTAGTGGTTTCAGGCTGATCTCGAATCACTGCGTGCTCCCCTGCCACACACACAGACTCCCAGCATTCCTCTGTCTCTGAGCATCACAAGCCAATCTAACGCTCAGCACTGAACTTTGAAAGAAACCATGTCTGTGTTGTTGTGGGTTTTTTTTCCCTCTCTTGTGTGCTTATCGACTGACTTTTACTGTGGAGCCAGATGGGCTTGTGCTTCTCAGTGTTTGTTTCACAGTTAATGAACCCTGTGGTTTAATGAATTCCCATGTGTCCTTACAGTGTTTCATTCGTAACACAGTCTCCATTTGTTCCCTGTGTGACTCGTAGTGGTGTATTCTGTAAGCTCAGCTCAGGAGTGAGTGAGAAAGTGTATGAATGTGCATCTAACACGCCTTTAACAGGTGAAAGCTGTTGAGTTACCACCGTTCATGTAAAAATAAAATCGCAGGCCTTACTGGATGCCGTATTTAACCTGTTACACTGAGAGCAGTGTGTGTTTATGGGCACCAGATGCCTGCACAGCTACCAACGTTAAATCGATATCCATAACCAGCCGCTTTCACTTCAACTCTAGTCTCAAGTAAGCATCGTGTTTTATTTGTTTATTTTTCCTCCCCCAAGAGTGTTCAAGCCAAGCAGGTATTTCTGACACAGGAAGGTCTTTTGCGACACCTGGATACTGTGTGTGATCTTAGCGTCTCTGCTTGCTCAGTTGCTGGAGCATCAGCTGAGTGTTTACCCAAGAAAACTTAGTTTGGGTCACTGATACTAGTGTGGCAACACTGGCACAAGACTTGACTGTGTGTTTTCGCATCTCCTTGTTCTTCAATACACTTTGTCCATCTGTCAACAAGCTTTTATATTCCCTCATTATATTATATCGCCACGAATGGACTGCTGTCTTCAGCTCTTTATCAGAAGCGTGTGAACAAAACAGGAGATGGAGCAAGATCAGGACTAAAGGGAGGATGCTTTAACATGTCAAAATGCGGAGATGCATTTTCATACGAGGTCACAGTGAACTTGGATATCAGTCCTCTGTGTTTAATCCAAAGTTTAGGCTTCAGCTCTTCAATAAGCATCTCACTGTAACAAGTGAACCTTTTTCCTGATAATGTTTCAGTAATGGCACTTGAGGATCCCAGGAAACTGTAAGCTAAGTATTTATTTTATTATTATTTTTTTAATGGTTGGTGATTAACGATGTTTCTGTTCCATCCTCCGTTGTTTACTCTCAGACTTCTGGTGAATCGAAGACACCAGTAACGATTCTCTTTACTACCCGTCTCCTATTGTCCTCCTTAGAGTATCGGTCCAAATGTTGTTTGCAGATTTCCAAACGCTTCCGCTTATATATATATATATATATATTTTTTATTTTATTTCAGCACAGAGTACAAACCACAAAAAAAAAACAAATCACTGCAAACTGCTCTTCTTTCGTGCAAATCACAAGTCGGGAATCCATTTTTGCTCGGATCAGTAAGGCTGAATCCCATTTCTACCCCTTACCCCTTCACATAGCCCTACCCCTCCGTTTGGCGCGTTCACGTGAAGGGGTAGGGGTGTCTCATTTCTCTTTTGGTTGGAGGGGGAGGGGGAAGGGGAAGGGCCAGATAGCCCTTCAAACGAAGATTTTTCAGGACCTCACTTCAAACGAAGGGCTAAGAGAAATTTTCAACATGGCGGCTCACTCGAGCAAACAGACCCATAAATGTAAATTTTTGCCATAAATAAAGATTTTTATGACAAGTTTTCATTATATGTATATTACCTCTAGTCTTGTGTTTGTGTTTATGGTGATGTTCTGTAAAGAAATGTTTGCAAAAAAATCGCTAAAGTTTGCTAGCGGCTAGCACCGATTGCACGATATTACAAATATATATTTTATTTTTATATATTTTTATAATTTATATTATGTATAGGGATGAAATACGGCGCGAAAATACTTTGGGAGTGAGTAATCTCTCTCTTATTGCAATGTGTGATAAACATCGGCGCATGTCCTTTAACGTAACATTAGGAACTAGTGACAACGTATGATGACGTATAACAGTGTTGTAGTGGTGTCCCATTTCTTAGGGGAAAAATTTAAACCCTTCCCCTTTCCACTTCGTTTCAAGGGACAAGGGGAAGGGGAAGGGGTAGGGGAAGGGGAAGGGGAAGGGGTAGAAAATAGAAATGGGATTCAGCCTAAATATACTGTAATGGGGGGGAAAAAACAAATAATAAAATAATTAATTAATAAAGAAATCATAAATAACAGTAGTAATTAAATAAATATAATACTATAAAGCACCACAGGGTAGACGGGATGATAGTTTAAACATAAGGAATGAAATTCTCCCGTATATCAACTTCACTATGATCTCCAGTCATTTTTTGCTAACATCTTTTCATATAATACATTCTCAATCATGAATTCAATCCATAGTTTAAATGTAGGACATTGAGTATCTTTCCATAACCTCAGTATTATCAGAAGAGCAATT
The DNA here is from genome assembly GCA_030522415.1 of Channallabes apus. NCBI lineage: Eukaryota > Metazoa > Chordata > Actinopteri > Siluriformes > Clariidae > Channallabes > Channallabes apus. Next base: position 25,912,355 of record CM060128.1, on the reverse strand, counting down.
TTTGACTCACTCGCTCAGTTGACCACTTGTTTTACTAAGATCAAGAGTCTACTCACTATACTGTGCTTCTGTAAATGTTGGTTTTCCACCTTCATTCTTAGTCGAATCTAATCTAACCTTTTATTCATGAGAAACATGAGTCAATACTGCGTAATATCCCATGATCGTACTGCCTGCTTCACGTGTCAAAAGCTGGTCTCCCAGGAGCTCCTTTAATGTACAAGCCAAAGACAATATACTTTTCAATTGGAACAATTGGGATCATTTTAGTGATGAATAAACGTACAGGACAAATAATGAACGAGTGATTAGATTCACTTCTGAATTCGTTGGTCAAAGTGTCGTCAGAGGACTAACTGCTTGCTGGATCAAAAAGGGAAGGTGGATTTCCGATGAGTCAGGGGCTCGTGTAAGTTCTTACTGGATCAGAAGTGCGGACGTGCCCTTATCTTATAATACGATCTTCTGTAGGTCCAAGGAGTCATGAGGTTAAATGGCTCTTCGTAAAAAAAATTATAATTAAATAAATAAAAAAATCATTGCTGAAAACACTAAATGAAAGATGGTTCCTATGTGGCACGTGATGCCAGCCAGTCACACCTTTTCAACTGGCCTCCCAGGAACTCTCTTAATGGCCCAAACGTTTTTGAAATGCCCTGGAGTGAGATCAGGTCTGTACAATGGATATGGCAATAACCTCCAGCCATGTTTAAGTGGTGCTTGTGAATTATTGTGTTTACCAGGGTTTGACATTGGCACCCGCCAAATGCGGGTAATAACTTTAGTCTCACTAGCCACTTTGGCGCGACAATATATTTTTGTTGTTTTCTCTAAAGGCATCCGATATAATAAACGCATTGCAACGTAATATTACGCGCATAAAACATGCATGAATGTAATGAGGACATTTAATACCTCTCTCTAAACATGTTGTTCACTCATGGATTGCACACACGGGTCGTTTATGAACGATTCGTTCTTTTTGAACGACTCTTTAACATGACTCAGATGAACGAGTATCTCGGAGAGTGATTCGTTCATTTTCTATCGGGCGCGCATGCGCAAAGCATCGCAAAACCTCCGTGTTATATTCAGGTCTCGAGTCGTTCGTTCTTTTGTCACGTGACTCCCATAGACGCTATGCGGTGCAATAGGTTCAAAAGAACGAACAACTGGAAGATATGATGGTGAGCCACTCATTCTGTTTATTACAATATGTCCTTAGTTGCATTGTAATATTTTAATAACTGGGACTATAGCCAAAATTTGTGTATGTAGACGTATTGGGGTATTTTTATTGAAAACGCAACATTTTAATTTATTTCTGATCAAATGAACGAGATTCAAAGAACCGAGTCACTAAAATGATTCGAACTTCCCATCACTAAGTCTCACACACACACACACACACGCTTTTACTTCCTGCTTGGTGTGTGCATCCATTGTCTAACTCGAATTCTGATATAATACATAATGAATAATAATACCTGATAATAGTACACATAATAATACACTAAAATGATAAATGTTCTGAGTTTTCATTTCATGTGGTAAGAGGCTTGAATTAAAGTTCAAACAGTATTGAATATTTGACTACTACTATAGTGATACAGTGTATGCTGTCATTTATAAGTAAATCTAGATATAACAAACATTAACGTATCATGGTGAAGAAAAAACTGCGATTTTCTGGTAACAAAATTGTGGCGAGTAAAAAGGCTGAATGGCGAGTGACTCCGGAAATCCACTAGTCACATCGGCCAGAGAGCAAAAAAGTTAATGTCAAACCCTGGTGTGTACAGGTTCTCACAAGTTGGTGACAAGTTTTTGGCTTGATTTTTAAGGGTCTGGCGTTCCACTTGCTGCATGTTCACAGGAACGACTGCAGTGGGCTTTGAGTCACCTTTGTTATTCACTGATGTATGGCTTCTTTGTCTTATTAAAACATTTGCACCCCTCAAATGTTTTACTGTGGTCAAGAGTCTCAACACCATCCTGTGCTTGAAGTCTTCTGTAAATGTCAATCAGTTTCACACCTTCATTCACAAGACATTTCATCATAAATCCCAGCTTGACTCCAACACCACAATATTGTAATTTAAATATTAAATAGGATAAATTAATAGCCTCCTTAGGGCTGGGCCGATAAACGATATCATATCGAATCGCGATTTATTTGATTTTAAAAACGATGAAAAGCTCTAGACATTTTTTGCCCGATATGGATTAATCTAAGAGCCAATCACACAGCAGAACAACACGACAACAACCAATCAGCGTGCAGCTTGCGCGTGCCGTGCAGGTCAAAGTTAATTTCCTACCGCACTTTGCGAAGCAAACTTGACACCAGGACGACAAAAAAAAAAAAATGAGTGGAAGCAGCGACGAAAGTGAATCTAACTTCGAGTTATTATCCAAAGATTCAATTCAATTCAATTTTATTTATATAGCGCTTTTAACAATGGTCATTGTCTCAAAGCAGCTTCACAAAAATTAAAGAAATTTAACAAAAAAATAAATAAATAAATAAAAAATAATAATTATAGAAAAGAAAATAATTGGAAGTGTGTATGTGTGAGAAAAATGTGTAGATAATAATAATGAGACGAATGAATGAAATTTCTCTGATGAACAAGCCAAGGGTGACGGCGACGGTGGCAAGTAAAAACTCCCTGAGATGGCATTAGGAAGAAACCTTGAGAGGAACCAGACTCAACAGGGAACCCATCCTCATCTGGGTGATAACAGATAGAAATGATATAACATCTTGTGTGTTGTGCAGGTGAAAATTCAATATGACAGAAATTATTTAAATTGACATGAAGACCAGTTCAGCATAGGGACGAGTCAGTAGGTGCAGAGGGCAGATGAGGTCTGGATCACTGGAAGCACAGGAGCAGCATGTGTAGCTCCAACCATCATAAAGCTGAATCCAGCTGGAGCTGGTCCTTCTCTGGACGCCTCAGGAACCTCGCAGGGTCGGCCTTTGTCTACTGAAGCTGGCAAAATCTCCCGATGCCTCGGGATGGGTAGAGAAATACAGAACAGATGGGGAGAATTAGCGTAGTTGCCATTCGGTATAGGTGTACTGGAGTATGAGATTATGGGATGAGTTATGTGTATGCCAGATTAAAAAGATGCGTCTTGAGTCTACTTTTGAACTGAGAAACCGTGTCTGCTCCCCGAACACTGTCTGGAAGGCTATTCCAAAGCTTTGGAGCTAAATATGAAAATGCCCCGCCCCCTTTTTGAAAATTGAAGATTGAAGATTGAATTCTTGAAGATTTTGAAATTCTGGGAACTACCAGAAGTCCGGAGCTTTGTGATCTTAAGGCGCGTGGTGGATTGTAGCGCATCAAGATGTTGAAATTGTCGACAAAAAAAGGCAGCACGAACTCCGTTATATGAACGCATCACCCAAACGACTACACTGAGAGCATGAAAATGCGGCCGGATGCTACTCCGTCATCTAGCAGCGCTAGCAGTGGGGCTGTAGCAAAGCAGATATCGATCGTGTCGTCTTTCGTGGCCATTACACCTTATGAAAGGTGTCCAAAAGGAGCAAGGATATAACCAGGGCCGTTTCTAACTTTCTAGTGAAAGATATGATGCCCCTAAGCACACGAGGCTGAAGTTTAGCTCCTTATTCGCAGCTTCCGGTTTGTTTGGCTCCTTATTGTGCAGCGTCTCATTCTGCGGCTGAAGTTTAGCTCCTTATTGGCCTCATTACTAACGGGTGTGTTCACGTTGACAAATGCTGCGTAGTTTATCAATAAAACGTTATTTTTGGTGGCTTAAACCATTCTGGCCAAGCAAATATGAACTATACAACACCTAACAGGTCCCCAACTATATAGTAAAAGTGAAATTGTCCTGGTCCAGATTGATAGCTGCATAATTCATTCATTTTTGTTGTCATTGCATGTTTAAGCCATTATGTCAGTTTATTGGGGCCGTGTGAAATAGCCTTCATTTAACTCTGAATTGTGGGATAAAAACAGCCCTAGTGTGTGTGGTCTAAATGTTGTTTCTCATTATTGTTTAAAAATCTCAAAACATTGTAATTTATCATCACAAGATACTTTTTATCATCACAAACAAGTATTTAAAATAAATAAATAAATAAAATCTTTGCCTTGTAAAGATTCTGAGCATGTGCCTATAGTATCTTAATTTTTAAGGCCAAATCTGTCATCTGTTTTTGTTAATAAACTATACTTTAACATGTAATTTAATGAACCCTTTAATTTTTGTGGCTTCAGTTTAATTTCAGTTGTTCAACATTGATATTCAATAAATAATCATAGATAGTAGATAGTGTGTGTTGCCTTCAGTTAATCAATCAAGTAATGCAGCCTTCATTCAAAAATCTCTCACTTGTGAGCATATTTACTGTACAAAACTAGTCAGTGAACTATGAGGGCAAAAATAAATAAATAAATAAAACAATCATTCATTAATCGTAATCGAGTTAAAATGTTCAATTCATCGAGATTTTGATTTTAGGCCAAATCGCCCAGCCCTAAGCCTCCTTCATGTCTTGCTCATCACATATGAGGACAATGAGGGGAGGGTTAGTAGATTTGGATCTCTGAAATGTGAAATAAATGTGTATGTGTTTGTACTTTGTCGTGCTGTATGCAGTTGACCACTTTTGTGCTGGCAGGAAATGCCGACCCGCTCTGTCGGCTGCCACCTCCAGTATATTTCACACCTGTTGAAATGACTGCTGCAGAAGGTTTCAGTGTTATAGACCCTCAGACCCTCAAGCCACTTGGTTAAGGAGCTTTGTTTCTTCGAGCTTGAAACCTACATGTGTACGCATCACATATTTTAGTCTAGAAATTAGTATTCTTGTGGCATTCTAACAGAATTTAAAGGAATTTCCTTTCCTTTCCTTTTTTTTTTTTTTTTTTTTTAGGAGAATCATTGCAGCCAAAATAGAAACAGGACCGTGTTACAGAAACGTCAGCACCTGTTATTGCTGTTGTTGTTGCTGCTCTTGTTGTGGTTACTCCCTCATGAACTACGCTTGGTATAAAATTTAATTCCCTGTCATGTCATGTTATGTTTCAGGTTAGGTATCTTATCGCGTCGTGTATTACAAAGAACGAGACACTACAGTGTAATGTTTTGTTCTGTGATGTAGTGGCGTTTAGTGGAAATGCATATTATTGGTCAGAGTTGTATATTACAAGGTCTTGTTTTGTGCTATAGTGTAGTGTATATTGTAATGCAGTGTAAGATATAGTGGTTAACAGTATTCTACTTTAGTGTAGTGTAGTATATACATATCTATCCAGTGACGTAAACTTCAAAGCACTTTTTGTAAGTCGCTCTGGATAAGAGCATCTGCCAAATGCCTAAATGTAGTATATAATACATCGCCTGGCCACGATGTGAGTGCTGAAAAACACTCCATAGATGTGATAACCTGGTCATTCAGTGCATTCAGGTCGTCGGCTGACTTCAGTTTATTGCCACATAATGTTGATGAGTCTCTCGACCTAATCAGCAACTGAATCAACCCCATTGTCACATTACTAAGTTGTTTTCTTACGGTCTCGCAGCTATCTAGTACCAATCCTGTGAGTTATCATCACAATGTGTAAGTATGGAAATGCTCTTATGTTTACTGGTAAACATGGTTATGGTTTTTAATGTTGCTTTTTTTTCCCCTTCGCAACCTCAAGTGTTTACATGATCTCCATTAGTGTTTTTCTTTCTTAAACGGCCTCTTTACTCAGTTCCAGGATTTTAAAATATCCTTAGCTGTTTTCTCTTAGAATAATTTCACCATTCTGAAATGGCGACCTTTTGTTTGACCTGGAAGTGTGGTACAGTGTAGTGTCTTGCTTTGTGCTATATTGTAGTTTATTGTACACAGACATCCAAGAAGTTGGAAGAAACGCATAATTTTACGATCAGATGAATTTTAAAAATTTTGTGCTTGTAAATGTTTGATATTTTAGAACTTTAAACAGCACGAAAAATTGCTTTCAGAAACGTGGAACAGGACGTGACATCATGTTTTAACCTTTTTATTTTTATAGAACTGCAAGTAAATTATTAGGATACAGGGGGATTTCAAGTCTCATAGACACTTGTCTTTGACACAGTGACCAACAATTCAGAATTTTCTTTTTTAAAGTAAATTCCAATCCAAACGTGAAAGGAACAAAACAGGTGTTGTATACACAACCAATTTTGGTGCATAAAGTTTATTCAAAAATATGCGTGCCCGTTTACTTCTTGCATGTTTTTATGTACAAATTCAGGACAGCATAATGATGTGCCTGTTTACAGGACAAAAATTATAAATATATATTAGGGTCACAGAACAGTGAAATAAAATGAAACTGAAACTCTTCTTTCTGTCTCTCCTGTCTATTGTGGTGTGAGTCTGGGTGTCTGCATGCGTGTACGTCTAAGTTGGTGCTTGTGTCAAGTTATTTCAAGGCCCTGAATTTCCAGTCCTCACCAGAGCACGGTGTTCAGTGTGGGTCTGTGTACTCCACAGTAAAATGCCAGCACCCTCAGCAAAAGGTTGAGTGGCTGGAGAGATAATGGAACGAAATAACACAAAAGCACGAGAGAGAGACCGAGCTAGACGGGTGGGTAGAAAGACGCATTAGCAAATTCATAGAAGCAGAAAATGTCACAAAGGAAGCCTGACTACTATTGGCTTTGTGTTTGATGGGAGCCAGCTCAGAGCGCCCCTTTCACCAAAGCATCTGTGTCACCGTGGCTCTCTGCCAGACAGGGTCTCCTTTTTTCTTTCTTTCTTTTTTTTTTTTTTTTCTCGGCAAGAGTCGCTCAGTCACGTTGTCTTCTTGTTGCTGTGTGGGTCATAAGTTTGTGTATAGCTCGAGGAGGGTCGCAGGGTTATAGCAGGCTAGGAGTCTCGCTCTCCTCACGAATGTATGTTTATAGAATGAAGAAGGAATAAAGAAAGGAATGTATTAAAGCTACAACAGACATCTGGAGTGCGTGGTTTAAATGAGGGTTTAATAGATTTATCCTGGTCGGTTCACGTGTCAACATATGATGGTGTGTGGCGGAAAAAAAAGCTGAACAGAATTCACCAATTTTCTCACAATCCATGTATTGTGAGAAGGTTTTTCTGTCTGTTTTGACTGACTTTCTTGTAGTTGCATGGCATTTCAGAATGATGCTGTAACAGTCATTTAATAATGCACAGCATATTCCAGGAGTACAAGCGATGCAGGGCTAATGGAGGAGCTATTGCTTAATTTATGAGTCGCTGCTAAAATACCTAATCACTTGGAGAATGTCGCTCTAGATAGTGTCTCTAAATCAGCTGTCGTAAATATGTACATGATGGTCTAATTGACTCTCTCTCTCTCTCTCTCTCTCTCTCTCTCTCTCTCTCAGCTCTTCCGAGAAGTAAGAATAATGAAGATTCTGAACCATCCAAATATTGGTGAGTTTCTGAAACATTTTCATCACAAACACACTTCTTGTATTTTATATATATATTTGTTTCATTAATGGTTTGAATTGTGATGTGATTTGTGAACTTGAACACTGATTTGTACAATTCACATCTTAATATTTAGTGAAGTTATAGTAATTACAGTATTTCAACATTATTTAAACAATTTTCACATTTTAGTGAACTTAGGAATGTTTCTTTTTAGTTTTCTAAACATTTAATATTTTTTGTACAGTATATACAGTCATTAAATTCTATTTAGTATTATTGAAAATACTTACAATTTAAGATGAGTAAGATTTAAACTGTTTTTGTATATTATGAATGTTCTGTTCCTGTCATGTTGTACAGCAGGCTGTATGTACGAGTGTTTATTACAGTTGAGCTCACACTGATATACACACTGTTTAGACTGAGAATGTGGTAATTTAATTAATAACCACCTCAACCTACACTCATGCTAATTGTTCCTCACTCCATAATGTAACATCGTAAATAATTTCTTGCTGTGTCTTCAAAACCAAGCCTTATTCAAATCATTTTATTCAATCTGTAAAAGCCGAAGCTCTGACTTCGTATCCTGAGGAGAACGTTATGGTGGAAAATGTATATCTGATCTTTTGTTGAATAGATAGAATGGTTTCAGGCTAAAATCATATAGCGACTTGTTGTAGTAAACTACATTACATATTCTCAGCCATCTGTGCAAATATGTTGGGTCTTAATTTTACTTTAATTTTACTCCCCCCCCCCCATGATGTCTTTAATGATGCTTAGTCCTAGCTTTTGTATTAGCTAACAACAATTGGTTTAGCATAGATAGAAACGTTATACATGAGCACTTTGTGACTCACTTGTCTAAATTTCACACATGTAAACCATGGATTACCCCAAAGTTTCATTATACTGATAAATACAGTTTTACTGCCAGTCTATGCCGTTACACACAACAATCAACCATAGCATTATGGCCTCTGAAGTGAACAACGGCATTCACCAATTATACACCAGTAAGCTGGTGACAAGATCATGGCGAGACCATAGACCAGCCAGTCCAGTTCAATCCCACAGGAAGGCCAATGCAGCACAAATTGCCTAAATAAGTCAATGGTTGCCACCATAAAATGCACCAGAACACCCAGTGCAAGTCCAATCCACGGAGGCTCCACTTCACACCCTGATGGACCAGATCTGCCCTCATGGCACAAGGGGAACATAAAACCTAGGTGGTTTTAATGTTAATGGTTTTAAAGTTATGGCTGATCAGTGTACTTGGCTTTCATTACTGAGCAAAAACAATTTTACTCCATCTGCACACACACAAATATTTTTTCTTGTACGGCCAATTGCTCTGTGCTTGTGAAAGTTGCCAGATACCATTATTAAAAAAAATAAAAAACAGCAGCGGCTACTGCTTTCGACCCACCCAGATAATATCAGTATTACATACATTACGTACATTCTTTCACTAAAATTAAGCTAATTTTGATTTAGCAACCTAAGAGTTTTGCAGCCAAAGGTAATGAAAGTATCCCACTTACTGGAAAACCACCCAAACTGGCATCACTGCTCACTCAAGAAGGCTGTTTCTTTTGCAGAGGGTCCGTCTTTGAACAACAGGGAATGGGGGGGAAAAGTAGCCTGGGTGTTATGATCTGTTACACGATAAAGCTGTTTAAATACTGCTATGTCCCTGCATATTCAAAATTGAGACCTTAAAAAAATACAATTATGGAGGTTAATAAATATAATCATTTTAGTTCAATTCTTGACGGCAATTGGTCCTCAGTGGACATAATATTTTATGCATAACTTAAAGAAAGCCGTGCATGAGCAGGGTTAATTGAAGCTATTCTGTGAGTGGACAAATACTGCAGATTTGACTACTGAGTGCTTGACTTGTGGAATGAACATATCACACATTATGCTTAATCCTTCTGCACTCCATGTTTGCATCTGTTTGATACAGTGTGCTTGGTATTCTTTACTAAGTATTGCATTGTGTGTAGTTTGGTCTGATTAAAAAAAAATGTCTTTTATAAAACATAAACCAATTGCACAGACACTTACAAAAATATTGATTACTCAATTTGCTTTGGAAAGCAATGCCAGATAAAGCTGACTGAATTTGAGAACTAATCTTAATGTTTTTTTTTTGTTGTCTCATCTCAAGTGTAAAATTATGCTTAAATTTTATAAGGAACACTGAGTTTTAAAAAGCTACTCAGCCAAACTGAGTGAAATGTCTAGAAGAGCTCCCTAGGAACCAGGATTGATGAAAAGTGCAGATATTATCATGGCCTTGCTCTGATTGCACACACCATGTGTGTCTGCTGTGGGCTGAGCACATGCACTCGAATATCAGATAAGTCGGTCCGGGGAAGTCTCTCTTTTTTGGCATAAGAAAAGTTATTGTTTGGTCACATGTTTCTTCTTCCATAGCAATGACCCACTTTTCTTTTGTAGATGAAAAACAAACTGCACTGGCAAAAATTTTCAGGAAAATTTTCAGTCCAGGAAGTGGTTCTGCGTACAGGATATGTCAAATGTGGCCGTGTAACGCAGTCAAGATGTGGTTTTTTAGAAGTTCATGCTGTATATATTATGGTGGATACATAGTAGTTTTCTTTCTTTGTAGCTCACAATATTTACAAGATCTATTTTTTATTTAATTATCTATAATAGATAATTTTTATATTTAGCATGCTGTTATCTAGATTCCCTTGGAAGTTTTATCTTTTTTTTTATTTTTTTTAATAAACTGAGCAGCTCTGTCATCCATCATAACTATTATTTCTAAACGAACTTTCTGTGATTTCTACCCCACGGAGCGGCATGGTATAAATAGTTTAGAGTGTACCAGCTAAAGAGTTATAGAGAAATGTTAACGTTTTACTGCCTCAAATACCTCTCGAGTGCGTGTTGAGCGGTTATGAGCCGACTAAATAGTGCACATGGTGACTTGAGGCTGGTGTATGAATGTAATCAAGACTAGTTTGCTTGCAGAAAAAGGCAGAGCCAGAGGCCTTTTGACGTTTACAACTTTTGAAAACGCGTTTCTGTTCCACTACTCAGAAGCTTGTGCACCCAACCCAGAATCGGTTATGTCCAACGTCATTATTGATCAAGCTGAAAAACAGCCAGTTCCGGTCACTGGCTGATCAAGCGGTGCATCTCTATTATAAATGTAATAAACCATTTAAAAATCCATATTGGAGTCAATATACCAATGCCACAGAAAATAATCGCAATTCGTAACTCATTAAATTCCCCCCCCCCACCCATATCTACTATTATCTTTGTATCATTTATATAAGTAAATAAATGAAGACAAAATTATAAAAATTTTTTTATAATTTCCCTATTTTATAATTTCCCTATAGAGAAATTATCAACAAGTTCATGTTATAACTCCAAAGTTTATTACTTTCCTAGAAGAGCGAATGCGTGTTCTGTTTCAGCTTATAGCTGGAAGCAAGTTGTCTACAGTTACAGCTTTCTTTCTTTTGTTTATTTTTTTAAATGCTCGTTTAAATTTTTAATAGGGATGCAGCAATCAATCAACTTGTGACTTGAATCGATTGGTTTTCAGCTGGAACAGAATTGGTCAAAAAAAATTTGGATTGACAGATTGATTGATCAATCCCAAATAGAAGTTATAAAAATAATAGGCAATATTTTATTATAGACATACAATTAAAATTTTCACTACTGTTATTTAAATGCTTTTGTATGCTGTCAATTATAGTCAAAGTTCTTAGAAATAAAACAGTCAGAATCATCAAATGTCAACCTTTAAAATATTTTTTTTGTGAAGAGATTTTTATGTTTGTACTTTTTGTACACTTTTAGTGCAGTTTCCTCTATACAGGTTCTTGTGTTAGAAAACCCTGTAATATTTTGGAGCATACACATTAATATAATATATAAAATGTACACGTTAATATAGATCTTGCAGCTTTTTGTACAATCCGATTAGAGATTTCAACAGTGCTGTGGTCCGCCAACATGTATCGATGTACAGAGTAATGTGAGGACATTTACAGTCTCACATAACAGTTTAACAGAAGCGATGCTCAACCTCAATTCATATAAATGACTTGAGAATCACCCGAGTGAGTGTAGTAAATGTCTTATGAACATAATTATGATCATGTAACACATCCCACCGAGACAGTTTCTGTACGGATTGCAAACACATCCATGTGAGAGAATGCTACTGTGAGTGCACTTGTACTCATGTTTGTGTTCTGAAAGACTTTCTATTTGTTACAGCTTGTAGAGCGTTCAGTGTTTACGAAAAAGAAAAATGATCAACCTCAGACACATTGGCCTTGGCTCATGACTGATTTCCGATAAAGTATCAGCTCGGTTTAATTTAGTGCTACACATCCTGTCTGAGGTCTCCAGCATCTTGTCTTACTGACTCCACGCTACACTGGTTTCTATCCAACAATTCTCATGATTATTAGGAAACAAAAAGATAAAAGATCTCTAAACTCTTGAGCTGCCATTCAAGCAAAGTATAGACCTAACTAAATGTGTACTTCTCTTTTTGTCTCCCTTGTTGTCTTCTTTTCTCCTGTCCTCCAGTAAAGTTGTTCGAAGTCATAGAAACGGAGAAAACCCTTTATCTGGTGATGGAATATGCCAGTGGAGGTGAGATGTCATGTGTAATGTCATTGCCAGTCTATTGTTATCTTAAAGTTGTCTGTTTTAAGTCTGGGCGTGCACTGCGAGTGTGAAAGCTGTGTGGTTTTCTTTGTAGGGGAGGTGTTCGACTACCTCGTAGCACACGGCCGGATGAAGGAGAAGGAGGCCAGGGCTAAATTTAGACAGGTATGTAACCGCAGTGAGCTCAAAACTATATAAAACAGGCAACATGGCATCTTGTAGATTTAGGACGTATTGCTGTATTACTGTGTGTGTGTGTGTGTGTGTGTGTGTGTGTGTGTGTGTGTGTGTGTGTGTGTGTGTGTGTGCGCCCGTGTTTCAACATGCCTGCAGTGCAGTTACGATGTAATTGCCATCAGCACTACAGCCCACTGGTCTTGTAACCCCATGTGGTGGGCTAGACGACATCTACCAAGTCAGCCGTGTAGGGTTTTTAAATACCCAGGGTCTCCCTCTCCTCCTCCTCCTCCTCTTCTTCCTCCTCTCCTGCTCAGAGTGTGTAGCGCTGCAGCTGCTAGGCGACTGGCTTATCTGGGTCAGAATGTAACACTAGGCACATTACAGGATCACGTGGATGATTCCAGCTCGTTCCCCAGTCAGACAAGTGGAAAGATGGAAATGTGTCATCAACCTGTAATGTTGCTTCTTCTTGAGCCTCAGTCCATGTCAGCGTGTGGCTAAAATGGTGTACAATGTGGATTAATTCATGATGTAAACAAGAGTAATCATAGCCTTATTTATTTGTTCACGTTAGAGTGTTTCTTTGTCAGTTTTGTCGTTGCCTATCTTTAATATTAATACTTAAAATGCATTAAAAAACTAATAGATAAATAAAAGTAAATGTTAATACATGCTGTAGTTGATTGTGTACCTTCCGTAGATGTTGAATCATTAAATGATGAAAACAATGAGGTTTAGCTGAGAGATTGTGCTTTTATCCAGATCACTACAGACCATGTCGTGCTAGCGAGACTCCTGTCCCACTTTTAATGAGTGGGATTCTGGGAAAACGCACACGCGAAGCGGTCGATGTGATTAATTTGCCTTTCACACACCGCTCCACATCATGGGTCATTCGATTTGTCCTGGTGTGCTCCACCTTTTATAGCTAACTATACTTTTATTTTTCTTCTTCTCTTTCTTTTCTTTTTTTAGATCGTATCAGCTGTACAGTACTGTCATCAAAAACACATTGTGCACAGAGACCTCAAGGTAAGAACCTAAGACTGTTGTAGCAGTAACCACAAAGACAGGAAAATGACACAATCACACACTGCCTGGGAACGAGCATTCTGTGCCAATAGGAACTGCCAACTGTAAACCACTCACTACTCAAACACCGTGACTAATGCATGTTGTGTGTGGAATTGGATGTTGAACTCGATATATATTACTATTTAAGTTTTTTTTTTTTTTTTTTTTTTTTTCTTTCTTCAAAATTATTATTTTTTTACAGTTAGCATTTTGGTATTTTTTCCTTTATTATGAGCTCTAAACTATCCGCACGTCGTCCTACGTGATGGGAGCAATTTATTCAAATTTGTTTTTCTGTTCTATTTCTCCAGAATTGTAATAAAATCTTTAAAAAAAAAAAAAAAATATATATAAAAAAGGCCACCTCATTAATAAAATACATAATTGCAATACAACTTGCGATATCATGATAGTATGATATTGTATTACCTGGTGATTCCCATCCCTTCGGTTAATTTTTTTATTTTTTAATTCTAACCCACCTTTCTCAACCGACTAAATGGGGAGCTTGTCTTTCATGACGAACCACCGGAACTTAAGTAAACTCTGGGTTTTATTCACTTTTCTGAATTTTGCCCTGTTTACAGAGTTTTGTCAAATCCATGTGGCACACCACATAAAACTTTTTACCTTAAAAGGGTTTGTACTGTATAATATATATGTGTGTTAGCCGTAGATTGATCTGCATGCAGTCATATTCATCTGTTAAACCCAAAACACTGACTACACATTTTTCTGTTTGAGGAGAAAAAATTTACATTAATCATATAAGGCACTTTCTGTTAAATGCACCGAAGTCGGAAATGATGCAATTCCGCTTGAAAATTTGCCATTACAACATAATGTTGCATTTTATTTTACATCAACATTTTCATCTGACTTTTCAAAACGTATACAAATCACAGTAACATTTAGATTTTTGCTCCAAATCCTCAGTGATGTTCTGCCCATTTCCTCAATCTGAATTAAAAGAATTAAAAGAGAGGGGGAAAAAAATCACCATTTAAAGCTAAGCGGTAGCGTGGCTTCGGGTCATGACACACCGAACAGTACGAATTTGAATACTGTTGCACCCATTGTAAGCAGATATTGTTTTCTCAGCATGAAATTGTAGGGTACTCCATCTGTTCAACCGCTTACACCTCATTTTTCTGTAGCTCAATCCTACGAAATCTCAGAATTAAAAAGTCAACACATTGGTGGTTTATAATCAGGTGTAGAAGTAATACAGACAGCAATAATTTTTTTTTGTCTAAATAATCTTGAAGCACTGGACTTTGTCACCCGGTTGTTTTTCGGCTGTTCCCTTTCAGGGGTCGCCACAGCGAATCATCTGCCTCCATCTAACCCTATCCTCTGCATCATCTTCTCTCACACCAACTAACTTCATGTCCTCTCTCACTGCATCCATAAATCTCCTCTTTGGTCTTCCTCTAGACCTCCTGCCTGGCAGTTCCAACCTCAGCATCCTTCTACCGATATATTCACCATCTCTCCTCTGAACATGTCCAAACCACCTCAATCTGGCCTCTCTGACTTTATCTCCAAAACATCTAACATGAGGGTTGTCCCTCTGATGAACTCATTCTTGATCCTGTCCATCCTCGTCACTCCCAAAGAGAACCTCAACATCTTCAGCTCTGCTACCTCTAGCTCTGCCTCCTGTCTTTTCTTCAGTGCCACTGTCTCTAAGCCGTAGAGCATCGCTGGTCTCACCACTGTCCTGTACACCTTTCCTTTCATTCTCACTGATACTCTTTTGTCACATAACACACCTGAAAATTTTCTCCACCCATTCCAACCTGCCTGTACCCGTCTCTTCATCTCCTTTCCACACTCTCTGTTGCTCTGGGAATAATGATTCGTGTGCATGCACTATAATCATCAGCAGGAACGCTTGGCAGATGCTGAGCGATGGGGAAGAAATGCCCCTGCCTGCTCGTCTATTTCCAGCTTTTATCTCCGTTTCCCCGTATTCTGTCTTCCTTGTCAAGAGCAGGGGAAAAATCATATGCTGACATTTGTTCTCTATTTTGCCCTCCTACGCTAAATAGGATAGTGGCAAATTATGCGAACATGATATTCTACTTCATCCTTTTTTTTTTTCTTTTTTTTTTTTGTAGTAACTTTATACACTTTAATTTGCCACTCATTGTCTTCGTACAGTTTTATATTTCTGATGAATTACAGCCCGCTGCGCTCGGAGTTTGTTGGAGCGTGCCATTGCTCATCTTTGTTTGCTCTCCCACTCTTAGGCAGAGAATCTGCTGCTAGATGCAGATATGAACATTAAGATAGCAGACTTCGGCTTCAGTAACGAGTTCACGCTGGGCAACAAGTTGGACACGTTCTGCGGCAGTCCTCCGTATGCCGCTCCCGAGCTGTTTCAAGGAAAGAAGTACGATGGACCCGAGGTGGACGTCTGGAGCCTTGGGGTCATTCTCTACACGCTAGTCAGTGGATCGCTGCCTTTTGATGGCCAAAACCTAAAGGTTAGTATGTCCTAATGAAAAGTCTCTAGTGCCCTGACCCAGGTGTACAGAGCCTCAAGTAGCCTGAATATGTACATATTCACCCGACTTGAACTTCATTTTGTAGTGTTGCAGTTACATCTCAGGATGTTGTGAAATACTTCTCCATCAGCATCACACATCTGCTCCTGATCCCAAAACTACTTAAACCATTGAATCTGAACTGAATTGAGGTCTCTTGTTTGACTGGACCATTCGAACACTGTGTGTGTGTGTGTGTGTATGAATTGTCTAAGAATGACTTCAGGATCCACAGTGAAACCATCTTTCGAGTAAATGGTGTAAATCTACCTTCAGCCTGAGATGTTCACTTTGAGTATCCGGGTGAAACTGGTTCAGTTCATCATTTCCACTTCCCCCAGCTAGGTGTTTAAAGATCCTGTTTCCTGTGTCTGTATTGTGCTGATTTGATGCAGGAGCTGCGAGAGCGAGTGCTAAGGGGGAAGTATCGCATTCCCTTCTACATGTCGACTGACTGTGAAAACCTCCTCAAGCGCTTCCTGGTGCTCAATCCTATCAAACGGGGTACACTTGAGGTGAGAGAAAACAAACGACATCATGTTTCAATTTATTGTACTGTTTATTACAAGCCACTAGCATCTTTGGTCATAAGGGGTGAGCCGCCTGCACCAGTGCAGTGAATACTCCATAACAGGTTTAGAGGAACGGGTGTCGTCCCAAAGAGAAGTGAGCCTGCTGAGGTCCACAATTCACTAGAAGACAACAGCCATACAGAATTGCCATACTACATTTAACAAAGCATTATCTGCTGATATGGTGAATAATTTAGAAGTTCGCACTTAGCATCACTCAACTCTGTGAGGGACTAATGCTTTGAGAGCTTTATGAACATTAAAGCTTAGTTGCTGGGGATCTGACCAACTGACCAGGCCCTGTATTAAATATTGTATGGCCTAAAGAGTATACAAGCTATACACAACACACTGTATCGGAAATATGCGGAGATGTGCTGTATAAAGGTATATAATACTTATAATGTGTAAAAAGCATTAAGTATTCAGTTTGTTTGTTTTATGAACCTTTGTTCAAGATCTTCAAAAAACTGTTTCGACAGTCAACGGACGTTTACTTTAGCTAATAGTATATATAGCATTGCTATTGGCGATTTGTTATTCATAGTGCACTATGAAACTTCCTGTCCTCTCTCTTTCAAGTTCCCCTCTTTTGAATCACTTAACATTTTTAGTGCTTAAAGTCTCATCTAAGCCGTTGTGTAATTCTGTGCGTCCACTTCAGCAAATCATGAAGGACCGGTGGATCAATGCTGGCTTTGAAGAGGATGAACTCAAGCCCTTTGTGGAGCCAGAGCTTGACATCTCGGACCAGAAAAGAATAGGTACGACACCAGTTTTTTTCTTTTTTCTTTTTCTTTTGTTTTTTTTAACCACAGCAGCTAAACCTACATGATTATCTGTTCAAGTTAATGTTGTAAACAGAAAAAAGGGAACTTGTATTGTTTCTGATTTCCAAATCTAGTTGTCTTTGTGTAACTGACTTGTGGTGTCGTGTTCACTGGAAAGCGTGCTGTAGGTCAGCTGAATTAAAGATGTACAATCCTACAACAGCCAGCCTTCCTTGTCTGTGAAAGGCTAGACACCAGGCATATTTAAAGAAGGAAAATAAAGAAATAAAAAGACAGAGCTGGAAGTCTTGGTTTTGTGGGCAAGGTGTAAAATGTATTTATTTGTTAATTAATTTATTAATTAAAAAAGCTCAGGAGAGGAAGAAAAAAAAATCCATACAAAGATGAAAAACCAGGGGATTAAACTATATACATGTATATACTGTTGAAATTGCCATCACTGCCCAGACAATGGACACACTATGTCCACTCCCCAGGCTCACCAACAAGACACAATGGGAACATGCAATTAAAGGGGAAATTCCAATACCAACATATAATTTTAGAATACAAGGAATTTTATGTTAAGCCCTTCAAAAAGCCCCAGATGCTGGGGAAAAAAAGCATCACTCTATGACATCAGTCAATATGATGTTACTCAAGAAGTGATTAAACAGTTTAAGGCATCGCGACCGCCGTTTGCAATATCAAAACACCTTTAACAATTTTGCATCTGCATTGTCTTGATCATATTATCCTTAGAAGAACAATAGGGCCTTTAACCCAATATGACATCATAGGGCTGCTGTCATAATGCTTGAGCCCAAAAGGAGCAATCAGGAGATTCGGGTTCTAGATTTCAATTCAGTATGTAAGATTTTTCCAAATCATGGCACGTATGTATAATACATATGAATAATAGACACCTCTCCACTTTTATATTTATTACAGCAAGAATCAACATCTGGGTAGAAACGAGAAAGCTTACCGTTGGAGAAATTAACCCAATGTACGAGTGATGGAGAAATGAGGTTGAATCTTCACGCTTAAGAATTGAGTTCCATGTATCATCTGACAGTGTCAGATTTATTTTACTCAAAGGAGTTTGGCTCAAGCGCATTAGTCCACCATTAATAATGGATATTAGGCCTTCATGCAGTGGGGAAAATCAGAGGAAATTATTTGTAATATTTGCATCAGGAGCCTCAGGGAAATTTGGTATCAAAGAGCTAATGTGTAAAGTGACTTGTAAAGTATCTGAAAAAGTGAGATTTAGAGGTTAAACCGTTCAGACAGCTGTTCAACGATGCAAACTTATGACGAATAAAAAGATCTTTGCAAAGCTTGAAGCCATTCTTGAAAAACGTAAATCATGTAAAGAAGGCTGAAAGAAATGGTTAGCGACAATAGGACTAGGACAATAGGACCCAAGTCCCTTTTTAATTGATTCAGCAACCCAACAAAATTTTCTTTAAAAAGATAGACCTACTATGATCGGTAAACTGCTTCTGTGCAAGTTCAATTTATATCCTGAGAAATGACTGAATTCACTAAGCAATGATAGCAAAGGTGGCTGAGAGGTGATTGGATCTGATATGGAAAGTAAAAGATAATCTGCAGAAAGTGAGACTTTGTTGTTTTCCCTTCATCCAAATCCCAGATATATTCCTGCAACTATGGAATGCAATTGCTAATGGCTCAGTGGCAATGTTAAAGAGAAGTGGGCTCAGAGGACACCCTCTTGAGTTCCCCGCTGAAGGGTGAAAAGGTGAGATTGCTGAGAATTTGTCAGGCCTGAAGCAATAGGGCTTCAATATAATAACCTGACCTTAATCTGAAGTGATTAAACTTGATCCAAAATAAAAAATTTCTAAGACCTTAAATAAACACCCCCTTCCCACATGGTCTAAAGCTTTTTCAGCATCCAAAGAGAAAACACTCGGGAATCCCCTCTATCAGTGTGTACAAGACCACTGAATATTCAAGTGAGAATGGCGGTTTTTGATACAAACTAATTTGGTCCTCGGATATAATTCGAGTAATACATTCTCTAATCCAGAAGTTCTCAAACATTTTCTGTCATTCCCCACTTAAGGGTAGGGTTGTGTACCGAAACCCGGTGCCAATACGGCACCGGTACCTATAGAACCGGTATGTACCGGACCGAAACAGAACGCGAATTTCGGTGCCTCATTTCGGTGCCACTTAAATGCCTGAACTGTCGATTGAAATATTTGTTCTCTAGATTCATATTTTTGTAGATTAATCGTTTATTAGATTAAATAAAAAAATTAAAAGCACAAATCATCCGGAAATGAGAGACCGTCCGACATGCGCGTGAATGCAGTAACTAACGTTACACTCGCTCTGACGGCAGCAGGCGGTCTACCGATAGCTTAGCATGCTAAAGTAAACAACTCTCGTTAAAATGCCTAAAACTAAACGGTCGAAAGTGTGGCTGTAATTCACAAGAAAGGATTCCGACACCGCGACGTGCAGCGAATGTCTTACAGCAGTTGCGGAAACACGTCAAATCTAATGAAACATTCGAGGGCAGACGGAATAAAGTTAAAAGCAGAGGGAGGCACCGTGTTTAACAGCTTGTGGACAACAGCTGGCGCTATCAGTGTGGACGACCCTCAGTCCCAGTCACACCAACTGTAGCAAAAAGGAGTCACCGATTATGATGACGTCAGCAGACTTTCCGCAGGTTAGTAGTAGGATAATGTAATGTTAATAGCAAAATGCAAATCTTGCATTCATGCTAACAAATAGTCAAACGATTTGTAAAAAACTAATGTAACATGGATTCTGTTTATAATTATGGCTTTCCAGCCTGTACTAGTAGCACTACAACAGTGACCCCATGTACCATTGTAATGAAGGCTATACATGTCCTGTGCAGGGCAATAAGTCAGGAAAGGTGTCGTATTTTGACAGAAAAGGCAAATATGGTGAAGTTTCTGCAAAAGAATTGCTAAAATTTGAAGCTTACATATTCATATATACTTTAAACTTTTAATATATTGTTCAATTTTAGCATAACATTTTTTTGTTCAATAAAAATTATTTCTTGAGTCATCCACTATAATTTTGTGGCTTAAAAGTATCGGTTCAGGCACCGTTTTGGCACCGGTACCGTTTTCAAAGTATCGATTTGGCACCGGTATCGGAAAAAAAAACAAACGATACCCAACCCTACTTAAGGGGGTGGACAAATTTTCAAGCCCCACTTGTCAACAAAATGATAACGAAATCGGCCAAGTTTACTGTTTATAGATGTATCAATTTCTAAACCAATAAGATCAAATAACACCAAGTTAAAAACAGATACACGTGCAATTGTTATGAAAGGCTTACGTTGTCACTTATCTTTGCATAATTGAGCCCATGTTTATTAGCTGCTCAGCAATCGTGTAATTCTGTATGCAACTTTGAATGAAGCCATTTGTGCTTTGCTGTCCACTGATTCTGATGTTACCATGCGATTCTCCTGCCGTCTGTGTTCTGCCAGCTTTCTTTCAAAGAAGTCCGAGTGGTTTATTAACGTGACTGGATCTGTCTTCCTAATTTGTTGGGTCCCATGCTGTCCTCTGCCCCCACCATTCCAACCATGAATCCAAGCTCAAGATCGGCTTCATCGTATTTTCTTTTCTCCTGGCTTTTTGGTTGATTAGGCTGATCGTGCTGAATCGCCTGCTTTTTTTGTGGTCCATGTAAGAAATGTATCCATTGACATTATTATGCCCACTACATACGCTACTGACCCAGTTTGTGATCGCGGTAAAGTTAGTTTTATATTCACATTCTCCGGCTTCAATAGCTGCGTAAATAAACCTGCAAATAAGATAACCACATACATTTACTCTTTGCATTGTCTTAAAACTACACCCGGCTTTTTTTTTTTTTTTTATCGATTAAGCACCTAAATTATACGTTTGAAAGCATAAACATCATTATTCTCTACAGCGCAACAATGATTTAGGGATCATCACAAAAGGCCGCACACCAACAAAAAGCGTAGACCAATATTGATCTTCCCTTCTGTTCAGCACCAGAAGGATCAAAAAGCAACTTTGTTGCCTCACTGGAAACTAGAAATGCCAGACTATATAAATATATAGAATATAAATTTTTAACAAACATACTGAAACATCAGCATGCACATTGGAATGAATGATGATTACAGATATAATACCGATATATAATTTCCGTATATTGTTCCTCTGCAATTAACATGCCGACGTTAAACCGTTATTGTTGCACTATGGTTCCACTTTTTCTCCCGGCCCCCAACTGATGTTATTTTAATTTACTTGTATTAATGATCCATTTCTTTGTGTGTGGTTGTTTCGTTTTGAGAGTACACTCTTCAGTATCAATAAAGAAAGAAGTTCAGTGCTTTAGTACTTTCCGATTATTTTCCACTAATTTCCTCGCGTTCATTGCGCCCCACTTGTCATGTCTGTATTCTCCACTAGTGAGTCTGATTAAATGATGCAGGCAATTCACCTTGCTTAAAAGAATCCGATAAAATCGAAGTTAGTGGTGGTGCGAGGTAGGGCTGAGCGATTTGGCCTAAAATCTAAATCTCGATTACTTGAACATTTTAACTCGATTACGATTAATGAACGATTATTTTATTTATTTATTTATTTATTTCTTTTTGCCCTCATAGTTCACTGACAAGTTTTGTACAGTAAATATGCTCACAAGTGAGAGATTTTTGAATGAAGGCTGCATTACTTGATTGATTAATTGAAGGCAACACACACTATCTACTATCTATGATTATTTATTGAATATCAATGTTGAACAACTGAAATCAAAATGCAATTTAATGAACCCTTTAATTCTTGTGGCTTCAGTTTAAAGTATAGTTTATTAACAAAAACAGATAACAGATTTGGCCTTAAAAATTAAGATACTATAGGCACATGCTCAGAATCTTTACAAGGCAAAGATTTTTATAAAAAAAAAAAAAAATACTTGTTTGTGATGATAAAAAGTATCTTGTGGTGATATATTAATGTTTTGAGATTTTTAAACAATAATGAGACACAACATTTAGACCACACACACTAGGGCCGTCTTTATCCCCCAATTCAGAGTTAAATGAAGGCTATTTCACACGGCCCCAATAAACTGACATAATGGCTTAAGCATGTAATAACAACAAACATGGAATGAATTATGCAGCTATCAATCTGGACCAGGACAATTTCACTTTTACTATATAGTTGGGGACCTGCTATGAGTTGTATAGTTCATATTTGCTCGGCCAGAATGGTTTAAGCCACCAAAATAACGTTTTATTGATAAACTGCGCAGCTTTGGCCAGCGTGAACACTCCCGTTAGTAACGAGGCGAATAAGGAGCTAAACTTCAGCCGCAGAATGAGACGCTGCGCAATAAGGAGCCAAACGAATCGGAAGCTGCGAATAAGAAGCTAACTTCTGTCACGCTGATTGGTTGTTGTCGTGTTGTTCTGCTGTGTGATTGGCTCTTAGATTAATCCATATCGAGCAAAAAATGTCTAGAGCTTTTCATCGTTTTTAAAATCAAATAAATCGCGATTCGATATGATATCGTTTATCGGCCCAGCCCTAGTGCGAGGAATGAGAATAATTATTTATATTTGTACACTTCAGTACCTCGCAGTTTATAGTTTCCTTTTGTACATTGTTTGTGTGATTTATATATTCCTATTTTAATTCTTTGTTTAGTTTAATTGGATTGTCTAGTACAATATCTTCATGGTTGTAAAATCTTTCTATTTTAGGTCACTGCAAATCATATGGTGTATGTTTATGTGACTAAATTTGAGGTTTAAATACCCCACTCATCATGTTTATAAGCCCTCCCTTTGATTATATACTATATAGATGTTCTATTAATTATGTAATAAGAATTAAACTACAAAGAGTTGGGAAAGATGAGGTTTCGGGTAGTGTATTTAGATTTGCAGTTCAGTCCTGTGTGTGTGTGTTTCTGCTTGTCTTTGCTATTTAATCTTGAACCGTCACTGTATGTGCGCGTGGAAGCAGCAGCGCGTCTGTATTTTGACTCAAAACAAAGTGTTATCCTGGAATCATTCCATGTGAGGCTGATCGTGTTTAATGCGCCTCTGGGCCTCAGTGATGAGGGATCAATGAAGCTGATCGATGTACTTTCCACTGGTGCTCTGGGCAGTCTGTCCTTCAAACACACCATCAATAGATCCCGGTTTGTCCATTTCAAAGGAGCATTTCTAGTGTTCAGTCTGGGGCCAGGAGCTTAACTGTTTTTTATTAGTTTAGGGAATTGAGAAGTAAAAGTAAGATAATTAGAGAAAACATGATCGAAGCAGACAAAATAAAAGATCAGCCCCTGGTGGTGTAATTGGATTGGATTTCTCAGCATGCTCCAGCCCTATCACGTCCCTATCTCTACTGTCTGTGCCTTTGTAAATAATGCCACCTGTGTTGTTTATATTTGACATTATAATGTTTTTACTGAGATATCGACACTTCAGTGCATTTTGCGAGTAATTCAAATGCTTAATGGTGATTTTTTTTTTTTTTTTTTTTTTTTTTTAATAAGAAATAGATATGTTTTTTCCCCCTAAAAACCCCAGCTTCTCATTACCGTGTGTGTGTGTCTAAAGAATGAAAGAATTTTTGCATTTATCTCGTTTTATTCCTTCTAATTTGCAAACTGATTTGCATATCATCTGCTCCATTTACATTCCACAATTTTTATTTATTTATAATATATATATATTTTTTGTAGACATAATGGTTGGAATGGGTTACTCCCGTGAGGAGATCCATGAGTCATTGACCAGGATGAAGTATGATGAGATCACCGCAACCTACCTGCTGCTGGGTAGGAAACCCACTGAGGTGAGTCAGTTCCAGGATCTAAGTTAAGATGAGGCTGAGTTCCACTCTAAACCCACTCCGGTGAATGAGATAAGTGCTTTGTTTTAGGTGTGTGGCAGACAGTTCTGTATAGATTTGTGGTTTTGAAGAATGTTCAGGTCTGTGTTTTCAGATATAAGTCGAGCCATGAGGCATGCAATTTTAGAATGGGGTTTGATGTGAAATAGAGATCAGTTCTTACAACTGAGCCGTAAGAATGGTTCTGTGCTAGATTAGCTCTGTTTCATAAGTTATGCAAGAAAAGGTGACATTGGTTTGGTTCTGTAGTTTCTTCAAGAAAGAAAAACAATTGGCTGTTATTTTATATATGTGTGTGTATATATTTTATATATATATATATATATATATATACACAGTGGTGTGAAAAACTATTTGCCCCCTTCCTGATTTCTTATTCTTTTGCATGTTTGTCACACTTAAATGTTTCTGCTCATCAAAAACCGTTAACTATTAATCAAAGATAACATAATTGAACACAAAATGCAGTTTTTAAATGAAGGTTTATGTTATTAAGGGAGAAAAAAAACTCCAAATCTACATGGCCCTGTGTGAAAAAGTGATTGCCCCCCTTGTTAAAAAATAACTTAAGTGTGGTTTATCACACCTGAGTTCAATTTCTGTAGTCACCCCCAGGCCTGATTACTGCCACACCTGTTTCAATCAAGAAATCACTTAAATAGGAGCTACCTGACACAGAGAAGTAGACCAAAAGCACCTCAAAAGCTAGACATCATGCCAAGATCCAAAGAAATTCAGGAACAAATGAGAACAAAAGTAATTGAGATCTATCAGTCTGGTAAAGGTTATAAAGCCATTTCTAAAGCTTTGGGACTCCAGCGAACCACAGTGAGAGCCATTATCCACAAATGGCAAAAACATGGAACAGTGGTGAACCTTCCCAGGAGTGGCCGGCCGACCAAAATTACCCCAAGAGCGCAGAGACGACTCATCCGAGAGGCCACAAAAGACCCCAGGACAACATCTAAAGAACTGCAGGCCTCACTTGCCTCAATTAAGGTCAGTGTTCACGACTCCACCATGAGAAAGAGACTGG
Source organism: Channallabes apus (assembly GCA_030522415.1). Taxonomy (NCBI): domain Eukaryota; kingdom Metazoa; phylum Chordata; class Actinopteri; order Siluriformes; family Clariidae; genus Channallabes; species Channallabes apus. The sequence continues at coordinate 25,887,100 of CM060128.1, read as the reverse complement.
GCAAAAACAGCCTGCATGGCAGATTTCCAAGGCGCAAACCACTTTTAAGCAAAAAGAACATTAAGGCTCGTCTCAATTTTGCTAAAAAACATCTCAATGATTGCCAAGACTTTTGGGAAAATACCTTGTGGACCGACGAGACAAAAGTTGAACTTTTTGGAAGGTGCGTGTCCCGTTACATCTGAAGACTTTGGAGTGGCCTAGTCAAAGTCCTGACCTGAATCCTATTGAGATGTTGTGGCATGACCTTAAAAAGGCGGTTCATGCTAGAAAACCCTCAAGTAAAGCTGAATTACAACAATTCTGCAAAGATGAGTGGGCCAAAATTCCTCCAGAGCGCTGTAAAAGACTCGTTGCAAGTTATCGCAAACGCTTGATTGCAGTTATTGCTGCTAAGGGTGGCCCAACCAGTTATTAGGTTCAGGGGGCAATTACTTTTTCACACAGGGCCATGTAGGTTTGGATTTTTTTTCTCCCTAAATAATAAAACCCCTCATTTAAAAACTGCATTTTGTGTTTACTTGTGTTATCTTTGACTAATAGTTAAATGTGTTTGATGATCAGAAACATTTTGTGTGACAAACATGCAAAAGAATAAGAAATCAGGAGGGGGGCAAATAGTTTTTCACACCACTGTGTGTGTGTGTGTGTGTGTATTAACCTTAAATGTAATTATGGTCATGATTTGTACTTGTGATCTTAGTCGGATGCGACCGAGTCCAGCTCCAGCAGTAACTTATCCCTGACCAAAATCAGACCCAACAGTGAGCACAACAATGGCCAGTCACCGTCTCACCTCAAAGTCCAGCGGAGTACCTCTAATCAGAAACAACGGCGCTTCAGTGACCAGGGTGAGTGCCATCATATTGCACCTGGCATCATAAGAATATAGTCATTGAAATGATCAAAGATAATGCACTGTCGGTGAGTTATGCCTAAGCTTTGTCTCTTCCTCTTGACTTCGGTCCCGTGCCTCTCCTCGCAGCTGGTCCAACCATTCCGTCAGTGGGTTACCCCAAGAGGAGCCAGACCACCACAGCAGACAACGAGCACAAAGAGGAAAGCAGCGCCCAGCCTCGCAAGTCAAGCTCCTCTGGTAGCCGTAGCATGGCGCCCGCTAGCCCCGTGTTGGGCAACGCCAACAACCCAAACAAGGCTGACATTCCTGACCGCAAAAAGGGTTCCACTGCTCCCGGGGTATGTCACCAGCTCCTCTGAAATTTTACATCCTTTTTTATCATCAGCTTATTATCAGTAATCAACTTAATCTTTTCTTCCACAGAGTAATTCTGTGTCTGGGGGGATGACCAGGAGAAACACCTATGTTTGTAGTGAACGCAACGCTGCAGACCGACAATCTGTCATTCAGAACGGCAAAGAAAACAGGTGAGCTCAGCACTTTTTTTTAAAACATATTCGACAACATGCACCAACCAATTAAGGACAGAGGCTTCATGTAAGGTTTTTTTGATTGTGGCAATTGTTGATGTTGTATATTGACAATACAGTATATAAATACAAAAGGTTTCTTGAAGTGATTAATGTTTAAATGCTATGAATTTGCCTTCGCGGGACCTAAAGTATTTTATTTATTTACTTTGATGTATCATTTGCTTATAGCTTTCTCTGCTATAAGATGAGGTCAGTAGGCCATTCTGTCTCAACATTGGACCAGGACCTTAGGAACTTCAATTCTCCCACTTTCAATTCAATTCAATTCAATTCAATTTTATTTATATAGCGCTTTTAACAATGGTCATTGTCTCAAAGCAGCTTCACAAAAATTTTAGAAATTTAACACAAAAAAAAAAAAAAAAAAAAAAACATTATATATTATATATATATATATATAGAATAATTATATATAAAGTAATAAATAAATAAATAAAATTATAATAGAAAATAAATAAATAAAAACAAATAATAATAATAATTATAGAAAAGAAAATAATTGGAAGTGTGGATGTGTGAGAGAAATGTGCAGATAATAATGAGACGAATGAATGAAATTTCTCTGATGAGCAAGCCAAGGGTGACGGCGACGGTGGCAAGGAAAAACTCCCTGAGATGGCATTAGGAAGAAACCTTGAGAGGAACCAGACTCAACAGGGAACCCATCCTCATTTGGGCGATAACAGATAGAAATGATATAACATCTTGTGTGTTGTGCAGGTGAAAATTCAATATGACAGAAATTATTTAAATTGTCATGAAGACCAGTTCAGCATAGGGACGAGTCAGTAGGTGCAGAGGGCAGATGAGGTCTGGATCACTGGAAGCACAGGAGCAGCATGTGTAGCTCCAACCATCATAAAGCTGAATCCAGTTGGAGCTGGTCCTTCTCTGGATGCCTCAGGAACCTCGCAGGGTCGGCCTTTGTCTACTGAAGCTGGCAAAATCTCCCGATGCCTCGGGATGGGTAGAGAAATACAGAACAGATGGGGAGAATTAGCGTAGTTGCCATTCGGTATAGGTGTACTGGAGTATGAGTACTGGGATGAGTTATGTGTATGCCAGATTAAAAAGATGCGTCTTGAGTCTACTTTTGAACTGAGAAACCGTGTCTGCTCCCCGAACACTGTCTGGACACTTTCCCAGCTTTCAAACCGATTTGCTTTCTGCTCTACAATTGTAAACGTTATTGTTGAAATCAATTTATTCAACTTAAAATTATAATCAGTACGAGCATAAGGAGGTTGTAGGTTTTAACAGTTAGTCGTGTGCAAAGCCCAATTCAGGTGGCATTAGGTTTACACAGTCATCTGGACTAACTGCATCATTTGAAGATGCTCCTCTGTGATTTAGACACATCAGATAAGACACATCAGTAATGAGATGCAGATGCTGCCTCTTGAGTTGAGGGGAAAAATCTCTCGCAGTCATATTTCTTCACCTAGAGTGAAATCAGCACGTACAGCATGATCCTAAAAAGAACCGTTATCATGTCAGATACATGTATAAAGCTGTACATCATGCATGTTATTTTTTTTTTTTAAGTAAATTCTAAAGTGCAGCTGTAACATAAATACATTCCATGTTTGATGGAATCACTTAGTCATGTATTGTCCTATCAAAGATGAGGAGTACAACGTTTCTACGTACACTACCGTTCAAAAGTTTGGGGTTTACTTGCAAATTTCTTTATTTTTGTTTAGTGATTTATTTTCTACATTTTACAACAATACTGGGGATTTCAAAACTATAAAATTAGGTAATTACATAACAAAAACAGCAGTTAGTTGTTATTTTAAGACACAGAGGTCGGCCTTTCTGTAATAGTTCCTGCAAGAACAGTATTGTGTCAAGTGCATTTGCAAAATCCGTCCAGCACCATAATGAAACTGTCTCTCATGAAGGCCGTCCCAGGAGGACGAGACCAAAACCTCCCTCTGCTGCAGACCAGAAGTTCATTTAGAGTTATCAGCCTGAAAAATGACCAATTAACAGCAGCTCAGATTAGAGGCGTTATGAAGTCTTTACAGAGCAGAAGTAGCAGAAACATCTCAATATCAACTGTTCAAAGGAGATTCATGCAGTTTTTGGACGCCTTCAGCAAAACTTTACAATGTAGAAAGAAATAAACATCAGGAACCATCATGGAGTTAGAAAATGACCCCAAACTTTTGAACGGTAGTGTTTATATCACACAGTGGATCTTGTGATCCCACATTGTCAACATCTTTTCAGAGTCACCGGGTTTTTTTTTTTTTTGTGTGTGTGGACTTTTTACAGGCTCAGGTTAAGGATTATGTAATATGCTCATCAGCATTTAAATCCAAGCCCCCCTTTTTCTTTCTTTAAAAAAAATAAATAAATAAAATTTTAATTAAATGTATTTTTCTCTACTAGAAATGTAATTAAAACAGCAATCAGTTAATTTATTTATTCCGGGTCATTTTGTTCTGCAAACTCTTGATCAGATTGCACTATATTACTCCTAGCTATATCGGAAGAAATGTGCTGCTCTCTCAGCTTTCGCCACAGCAAAGAAAGCAGAAAGCCAAAAAAAAAATGCAAAACTTTCTCTCTTATGCATTCTTCTTGCTCTGTGTTGTCCATCATTTTTGCTGTTTTGTTCAAATGCACATTGTTTCCCGCTGCCTGCTTGGCCAGCCTGAGTGAAATGCCAGCACGCACCGCAGCAAGTCCATCTCCGTATGCCGCTGCTCTCACTGCTTCGTCTGCCTCTGTCCGTCTGAGGCACCACAAAGCCACGCCACTTTCAGGTTCAGGCCACACCTGCCGCTCTACACTGCCCTCTAGTGACGTCCCTGCTGAATTCTTCAGGCCTAAGTAAAGACGAGCTCGTTATCTGACTCACTAACCGCACTGTGACCCCCACCCCTCTCTAATGCCCCCTGACCTCTCTCTGATTACATATATAACACTTTTTGACTGCCTGCCACTCATGCTTGTGGGGAGCCCTCACACCTCCCCAGCCATTAGCCTTGACTAATCATTGAGGCAGTCCTTCCTCAAATGTCCTGTGTGCTCAAACTGTCCAAGCTAATGTCCCATGTGTGGTCCCACTACATGTAGTGAAAGTTAATTATGTCTTTATGCGATATAGAGAAGTTCAATGTAATCTAAAACCGGACTCGTGGCAGTGTGTTTAAACAGACGTCTAACATAATATTGATTGTTAAATATTTCACAGCTCTGATCAGTGTGTGAGATTCAATCTGTGATAGAACGATTAAGAGGTCATGGATAGCTCACAGTAGCTGTAGCTAATAAACTGATAAAGTGGGAGACATGAATGCAAATTAAAGTAGAAGTGTCCCAAAGGATATGTTTCCTCCTAATTTCATGCATAATGTGGCAGGGAAATGAACTTTATGAGAACGTCCCTAACTCTGGCTTGCATGCCTTATTGGTTTTTATTGGTTTTTAATGTTTTTTCATTATTTACAGGAAGTTTAAGCTAGATTTTTTGCTTCCACATAAATTCACTGGCTATTTTGCATGCAGTTAATAATTTATTGAAAGAGAGTGAAGAGTGAGTTGCTCAACATCTGATCCGTCCAGAATGCCTTGTACTTTTAAGTCTAAGCTACTGGATTTTAAAGTATTTATCAACCCACCCTAAGAGCTTTTAAAAGGACTGATAAAGTCCTTCACATGGAGGCTTGTGATCGATAATATGTTCACAAAAGCTCAATCAGATCGATGGTTAAATTTTCTTTCAATCTGCTACGCTGTATTTTATTACAGTATTGGTTATATATTAAAAATATATAATGTATTATAAATATTGTGTTTATGTATGTACACGTAAAAGTAAGCCCAGTGCATTTCTGCCTCGGTTTTTACTACTAATGTGACATCTAGATGTTACTTCTAGAAAAAAAAAAAATTTCCTGGTAAGTTCTGACCTCACATTTCTGCTCCTCAGCACAAGCACTGCCTCTTCACAGCGAAACCCTGGGGCCTCGTCTCACAGCATCAGCAGCGCCACGCCACCGGACCGCCTACGCTTCCCACGAGGCACGGCCAGCCGTAGCACCTTCCACGGCGGCCAGCTGAGAGATCGACGTACGGCCACGTACAACGGACCCCCTGCCTCACCTACCCTCTCCCATGACGCAACACCACTGTCACAGTCACGCAGCCGCGGGTCAACCAACCTCTTCACCAAACTCACCTCCAAGCTCACACGCAGGTAAGCAACGCACTCATCACTCATCAACGTGTCAGACACCACGTCCTCAAGACACTCTGAAAGATGAGACACATAGTTTGGCCTTTTTGTTTTATTTAGTGATCAGTGGAGTAGATGGTGGTCTTGTTCAAATTTATGAAAGTGGAAGTCACCAGACAAAAGCATTGGTGATCTCACTAAACCTAACCAATATAGTTTCCTCTTCTTCCTTCTTATATTGCTTTGCTGTGCAAGCTCATGCAAAACATAAACCACAAAACTTGTACAAACAGACTTCCTGTTTACTCTATTTTCCAGACTATAAAATGCCTTTTTTTCCCCCCCTTTTATCAATTGGTGGTCTAGCAATACGTGTGAAGCAGCACAGTGTTGTTCTTACTTAAGCTTAATAAGAACATTTTCACAGTAAGCATGCTGCTCCAGATGTTACTCTAGTTCACCTGGTTTTTGAGATAGACTGCACATGTGAGATGAGGTTTATGAACACCACCACATTTAGGTAAACAACTCCTAGATAAAATGCAATTTCCACTCCAAAGAATGATGAGAAATGCAGAATAGGTATGGTAAGAGCTTTCTTATAAACCTTTCCTACAAATTTACTTTTAATGTAGGAATAAAATTCACAAAAGATTTGAATCTGTTTCTCTCGTGTTTCCATTTAAGCTGTAATTTCTATTAAGTCCGTATTTGTCAAAGTAGTGTACTATACAGCGCTATTAGTTGTGTACTAGCAGAACATAAAGTAGAGTAAAAGTTATTTATGAAGTGAATTACAAGCTTTCAGAATTATTCATTGCTACATAAGGACTACTTTCTATTTCAGTTTCTAGGCCCAACAGAGTGATTGAAGCCATTGTAATACTGAAATTGAAAACTTGTTGTGGTGGGAGAGCGATAAATTCGACTGACTCTTGGTTCGGATTTTTAACCCGGCTGCTTAAATATAGTTATATTCAAAACCAGCTAACAATTGAGGGAAATGAAAAAGTCTTTGGGATTTTATGTGAAAATGACTAGGAAAGGCTACTGTACTTCTTATTGATTCCCAAAACTTAATTTTAAGTTTTTATGTTAAATTGAGAGTTGACTTTAGCTCTGGAATTGAGCATTATGTGGAAAATAATAGATTCCTCAGAATACATGCAATTCTGAATTTAAGATAATAATAATAAGGTAATACTTTACATTCCAAGTTACAATTTTATGTCCTTGATGAGTTGGCTTTGTTTAATTTTGTAGAGCATGCTATTTAAACTCTAAAAACTCGTTTAATTGCTGGATCGTGTGCTGCTGAAGGATAGAAATCTTAGGCATAATGTAAGAATCCCTTTTTTTATGCAGCAGTATACCAGACTTTTTCTCAGTGTATTGTGTTTAAAACTGTTTTGTACATTTGACTGCTTGCCATAAAAAAAAAAAGAAGAATGAATGAAAATCCACCCATTATTTGCAGACTGTGGTGCATGTTTACATCTTTTCAAAATCAGGAAACATGCACCTGAAAAAAATAAGCAAAATATTATTCTGCCAAAGCAGTTCTGTACAGTACCAGTCAAATGGTTGGACACATCTTCTGATTCAATGTTTTTTGTTTAGTGATGCTTCTCGTACATTCTAGAACAATCTATTTTTTTTTTCTAAATTATAAAATAAAAACGTATGGAATTAAGTAACAAGTTGTTATTTTAATACACAAAGGTCAGCTGTTCTGGAATAATTCCTGTAATTACAGTACTGGCAGGTGCATTTGCGAAACCCATCAAGCACTTTGATGAAACTGGCTCTCATGAAGACCATCCCAGGAAAACAAGACCAAAACTCACCTTTGCTGCAGAGGAGAAGTTTATTTAGAGTTACCAGCCTCAAAAATCACAGATTAACAGAACCTCATAGAGCCGCTATGAAGGCTTTACAGAGCACAAGTAGCAGACACTTCTCAATATCAACTGTTTAAAGGTGATCCGTGCATATTTGTGATGCCTTCAGCATTGTTTGACAATGTAGAAAGAATTTTAAAAAAGTCAGGAAAGACCAGGGAATTAATTGTGTCCAAACTTTTGAATGGTAGTGTAACTATCCTGCTATAAGTAATGTTGACGTTGTGCTTAAACACATGAGAAGGAGAATAGTTGTGGTACGAGGACAGAACACTATGCCTCGTTAAAACCATGTTAAAAGAGGATTATAATGATTCATGCACTTTAGGCATTTTTATAATCTGGAAAATGCTAGCACTTGTGATGTCTCTCACATGCTAGTTTTTTTTAAATGTAAATTTTATGTTGTCTCCACTACTAATGTCCGTGTCCTTCTTTTCTTCGCATCAGGAATGATTCTGTTATTCTGTATATTTGTTTCTTGCGTGATTGACGCCTTTGTTGTATTATGTGTTTGTTTTATAGAAACATGTCATTCAGGTTTACCAAAAGGTAGGATCCTCAATTCGGGTGTGAGTGTTTCCATGAGTTAACATTAAAGAGTGTGGCAAAGTTCTGATTAATTGCCTGATACTCACTCCTTGATCTGTGTTCCTTAACCGGAGTGCAACCGCGCATGCCTGAGAATCACTGCTGTCCCAGTGGAAAGAAACAGACTCACCAGAAACTCTACTAATCACACGTGCATGCTTCTCTACAGGATGGAAGTCTGCACAAAACTCTAAACTTTTGTATACTGTATGTGGTTATTTTAATATATTTTATTAATGTCTCCACTCTCTTTTGCAGTCATTTTCCTTTCAGTTTCACTGTCGTTATTTTGCATCTGAAAGAGTTTGTGACCATTTTCAGTAATTATTATTTGTCATGACTTTTTTTTTTTTTTTTTTTTTTTTTTTACGCACAGTTTTTCTATTTTGCAATCGGCCCTTTACTTTCTTTGCAGTCGACTCTGAAAAGTTAAACTGCTGGTTCTGTAATTCAGGCCACCATACTGGGCGCTAAATTTGGCCGCTGACTGATGTGGCCGATTAAGAGCGATTTGTTACAAGATGTCTAGAGTTCAGGTACAGAGAATTTATTCTTTTTAGTTGTTTCTCCCTCTCATTTTGGCCCTGCTCTGATGCTCCAGTATTTTGTCCTAGTTCTGCTCTAGATGTTCCGACCTGCCCCTGTCAGTTCTCCCCAGATCTGTCCAGAGAGAGTGTTCCTAACCCAGACCCTGCTGTCAAAGGGCTCAGACTCCACCCACCATCAACATACTTCACTAGGTGCAAATTCCCACAGTGAACTTGTTAATGTCTTTTACAACTGGCTGGATGGACTATGTATGTGTGTGTGTGTATGTATGTATATATATATATATATATATATATATATATATATATATATATATATATATATATATATATATATATATATATATAATTTTTTTTTTTTTTTTTTTTTTTAATGAAACTGATTCATACTTGTTCCACATGGCTGTTTTATCCACTTGCTGTTGCTGACAAAAGGTATGTGTCCTGCCAGACAGCACATTCCAATCTTTGTCATTCTAGGAGTGGGTGAAGGTTCACAGATTCCATGACTATGAACCGAGTTCAACTAAAGGACGTCTTGGATGCTAAATTGGTCATATTGTTGAAGTGGTGGACAGATTAATGCGATTAATTAACTTTAACCAGTGGTAGCTCAGCAGTTTAAGGGTTTAGGTTATTAATCAGAATGTTGCCGGGTCAAGCCCCAGGCCAGAACTGTTTAGCACTGCTCCTGGGACGCTGTATCATGGCCGACCATGTGCTTTGACCCGAGGTCGAGCTGTGCATGAAAGTATTTCATTGTGCAGTTTATGTATTTGGCACTCGATCTTTAAGGCATGGCCTATCATCACTCAATGTGGTCAGAATAATAGCCACAAACTTCCTTCATGACATTTCCACTGAAAATGTGTCAAATTATATTTTATCTCATAAAACGTTTTTTAATCTTGCAGTAAACCTGCAGTAAAGCTGTCTGGCTTTTAAACCAAAATGTGGAAGAAGAAAAAAAAACCATGATTCTGACCGGCTTCTGAACTTCAGTATTCAACACCCCATATTCCCTTTGTGCATATCTTTATTACATTGCGCAAACATTTTATGGCACACTGCATAAAAGTTAATAAAACCCCCTGTCTAATGAGCACTGGTACAGTAAATGTGTTATGATCGCCATCTACAAGTAAGTATTTGGAGCTTGAAAATATTTCATGCAGTATTCCATAATTCTACATCTTAAAGAATAGTTACTAGGGAGCAGAGGTCGAAGGTAACCGAGTGAATGTACTTGTGTACATATTTCATGTATCTGTGCTTTACTTGAGTTGTTTTATTAGAGGATACTTTTTATTTTTACTCTCACAGTACAAACGTAAGGCAAATATCTTTACTCCTACATTGCGTTGCATTACCTACCCAGTGTAGTGTTCGAAGCGGAAATTGAAAAAGGTTACTGTGAGCCTGATGCTTGAAGGTGCGTACTTGTGTACTTTTACTCAAGTACACAAGTAAATGGAGGACTTGTACTTGAGTAATATTTGCCTCAGAGAATCTCTGCTTTTATTCAAGTACAGGATTTGTGTACTTTGCCCACATCTGCTAGTGATGCACCGATAGCACTTATTGTCCGATCCAGTGCAAGTACTTCTTTGCGTACTAGTCGGTACTGTAGGCCAATCCAGTACCTCGCATTTTTCCAAAACACATGAGCAGAACATGAGCAGAAAAACTCCTCATTAATATCCCTCTAATGTATTTTTTTTTCTTCTCACAGACCCCTTTTTTTCCTGTAATTTATAGCCCTGTTGACATTTTTGTTTCCCGCTTTGAGACGAAGGGGAGGACGGGCAACTTGTGTAGTAAGCTTGGTTTCTGAGCGATTTTACGAGTAAATAAGCACAGGGTTGAACCATTACCAGTACTGGTTCGCTATCAGGACATACAGAATTTCTTTTTTTCCAGTTACAGGGGTAAAAACAATGGTGAATTAATTTATGCATTTGGAATGACAATATATGCTGACTTAAGGATAACGTAAGCATCGTTTGGCGTGTGTAAAAGCCTGTGGAACTGTAAGGAACAATTAAAGTATTAAATACTTAGAATTATTTTACAGAAACCAGTTTATGCTGAGTTTACACCTGAAGAGTTTCGGACTCACTTGACATTGCAGCTGTCCTGGCTTCAGTTTAGAAATGTCTTCGTTCATCTTGCATAGACACTCTGTTCATAAAGAAGGAAGCATCTTATTTTAATTTTTCTGTCTTTTTTTTTTTTTTTTTTTTTTTTTAGTTTTCCCTTGTATGGTAAATGCACGTGGGGCAAGGGTGATCATTACAGTTTGAGTTACTCAACTTAAACTGTTATTTAGAGGAGTTATATAGAGGAAGTATTTCAGTGTAGTCCAGAGACAATCGCACAAATTAAAAACTCTTCCTGTTTCCTGCTCTGTTTATGATGTTTTCATCAAATATCAAGTGTCCAAATCAGGGAACAACTGACACCAGTTTTTTTTTTTTTTTTTTTTTTTTAAATACTTATTTTACTTATGTCAGAAAATTCATTCCTAGGCTACAGTAAGAACAGCTGCAGAATTCTCCTCCTCTTGTTTGATCCCATTCTTCTGAGTGCATGAGCAGCATCCTTCTCTTCAGCCCCAGGCAATTGAATATGAACACACCAGACAGCTTTTTTTAATTTTTTTTTTTTTCAAGATGAGAATATGGTCTCTCCTTTTTCTAGGGTTATTAAACATGTTATAAACCCCTCCTCCACCACCAACCCAGGCTATCATAAAAACTCTTTTGTCTTACCCTCTGATCATTCGTTTTATTTTTCTTATGTCCTGGTTATGAAGACATGAGGGCTCAAGGTGAGACAGGACGTCTCACATCATGCAGTCTTACCCCGATGCTCTCTCTGTGCTTCCTGTAAGGCCTCTACAGAGCTGAAACTCTCCTGGGTTATGTGCCTTCATATCCTCAGTTATCCTGATTTCAAAATTCAACCACAGTTTGAGTGTAGATTCAAGTAGCAGCTGATGAGTGTAGAAACAAAATCTAAATCAGGGGTGTCTGTGGCCGCTTGGGCTATAAATGAAGGGTTGCATAGACGATCACGATCATGTCCAGGCCATGTTTGACTGCTGGGCCTTGAGTTGCACTACTGTAACCTTTACTGACCTTTTCTTTTACAGACTTACAGTTTCTGAGTTTATATTTGTGTAAATAAGAACAGTGAATGAATGAAGGCAATTTTCAAAACCATTTTTTCTGCTTTGCTGCCACCTTTTGGACAAAAAAAAATCGTATTGCTCCCTTTCATTAAATTTTTTTTTAATTCATGTTTTTGAATCATTATGATACAAATATCGAGCTATCTGTTTGGGCGAGATTCCGTTCCACGAGTGACGACACTGGGATTTTTAACTATATGCAACACATGTTCTGATAACCGTAACCGATTAACTGTTGGTCGCAGCTTGTGTGGAATGGAAGTAGTTTGGCTGGTCTAAGGAGAGAGAATCTCCCTGGCAAAACTCACATTCAGAACCAGACACAGAGGCACATTGAGTTTGATAACGTCCTGTCATCTTAAACACGCTGTCTTCTTATTAACTGCTTCCAAGTCCTTCAGAATAACCTCTGAACAATCAGTGTTCTTTTATTTACTGCTACAAAGCTAACCAGCTTCTAACATAAGGCTGAACCCCAAATCCCTCTCCAATCCCTAATAGAGGGCACTACTTTGTGTGAATGACGAGGGATTGTACACTCTTTTCATTTGGTGCTATTTGAGGCCCAAAAGTTATAAATAATAATTAGAATAATTAGAAATAAAAAGATAACCTTTCACCACATCTATCGGCTGTGAGCTCCACAAGTCACGATCAGTTCTCTTGTGATATTGCTTAATTGTTTCAATTTTTTTTTTTTGTTTATTTTGCTGTAAGGGCTTACAGTTGATGAGCAGTGTGTTTTGTATAAGAGTCTCAGAGAGAGAGAGAGAGAGAGAGTCTATACTGTAGCTCTGCCTTGAGTGACTGATGTTTCCAGTTCTGGCGGGTGGATATTATTCCTGTAAAAGTCCACTTTCCCCTATTTTTTTCCTCCTTCTTCTTCTTCTTCTTGAGATGTTCTCGTACATTTTGCATGAAGAACAAAAAATAACTATTTGTGTATGCTGTGCTCCCATGCATGCATTTGTACAAGGTTATGTTGCACTGAGGAGAAAATGTCTGATAAACTACCTGTATCACTCTCCTAACACCACACTGAACTTTCGGACTGTAACCGCTCTCCACTTTTCTTTTTTTTTTGTCAGTCGGAACGTGTCCGGGGATCAGAAGGAGGATCAGAAAGACACCAAACCCCGTTCCCTGCGCTTCACCTGGAGCATGAAGACCACGTCAGCCATGGAGGCCAGTGACATGATGCGGGAGATCCGCAAGGTGCTCGACGCCAACAACTGCGACTACGAGCAACGCGAACGCTTCCTGCTGCTCTGCGTCCATGGCGACGGCCACGCGGAAAGCCTCGTCCAGTGGGAGATGGAGGTGTGCAAGTTACCCCGTCTGTCTCTCAACGGCGTGCGCTTCAAGCGGATATCGGGAACGTCCATTGCATTCAAGAACATAGCTTCAAAAATCGCCAATGAACTAAAGCTGTAATAAAAATAAAAAATAAAATCATCAAAATGTGAAAATGTGACAAAAAGGACTAAGGCAAACAATTTTTTTTTAGTTTTTTCTGTTGAGAAAAGTAGCAAAATTAAGGATTGTTTTTCGAACGCTTGCAGAAAAGTGTAATAAACTGTATAGAATCATGCCTTAGGTGGTATTATTATTACTTATTATTATTATTATTATAATTATTTTGACTGGTGGTCTAAAACTGTATGGAAAAGAAATGAAGGTTGGTGGTTTTCTTTTTATTTATGCACTACTGCATTAGGTGCCCACTAGGCCTAGAGTTAACTCTTCATTTAAAACCAAGGGGCGATGAAATCGCAGTATTTCTCTTCAGTGCCGTGAAATGCCCACAATTCCTTTGGTTTATTTTTTGATACTAAGCAAAAATGGCCATGACATTGTGCATTGTGTTGTTAGATAGATAGGAAAATTATGAGGATCATCTACCCATAATCCCCAAGCTGCTGATAGCAGTATGTTCACATTTCCCCTCCTCATATATTCAGACAGGAAGTGACTTTGTCCTGGTAGACTGAACTGTTCTGTTTGCCTAATGTCGGACAGAATCAGCTTATTTATAGACTGTGGTGCCATGAATCTGCTCACAGACGCAGCTCGGCGAGGTGACGCGACGCGAGACTTCGGCCACAGCACCTTAATCGAAACCTCATGGTTGTAATGCATTGTAAGACTTTGACTAACAATTTTCAGAGATTTAAAAGACTTATTCAGAGCAGGAAGATTTTCCTTCCTGGTCTGTTGGTATATTTAGTTTATTTCCATATGAAGTGTTTTTTTTTTTTTTTTTTTTTTTTTTTTTGTAACATATATTGAAAGTTGTTGAAATATTTGTATTCTAATGAGGCAAAAAGGGACTATAGAGGAGTACAAATCTTTAGTCCTCAGTATTCACTCCCATTCACTTCCATAAAGAACCCATGGCACTGTTTTTATTTTATGATTATTTTTTTTCAGAATGTAAATAATGTACCTTAGTTTTACAGCTGCATATTGATATACTTTTCCTTTTCTAAATCTGGCAGTGAGTTGGAAATTATGGAAATTAATGTACTCATCACAGGATAAGATTAATCAGTGTCTTCATTAAAACACACCTAAAACGAAACTCCAGTGTCTCTCTTGGTTTTTGTTTTTTTTTCCTCACATCAGTAATGTGTAAACCAAAAACCAAGATGTTGTGTTTTCCAATTTGAAATGTTTGTTTTATGTATTATATTAAGAGCTTAACCACTTTTTGTCATCATTCGAAGAGTGTTACAGCTGGTAAAATGTGAACTCTTGCTGATAAATGTTCTGTTAATATAACAGGGAATTTAAAGTAGGTTAAAATCAATCGGCATCACGTTAAGCTCAGGTTACTGTACATGAAGTTTTTGTACATTTTCCACTTACACCTGGACACCTGCCCACTTATGCAGTTATCGAAAAATAATCCTGCTTTACAACCATGGTGAGCAGAATTTACAAAATGTGCAATAAATGCAAATAAATAAATAAATACATAAATTAATTAAATTACTGAAAAGACCACATTGCATTTTACTCTTCTCACTTAAGAACAAAAATCTGAGGCTAGTACTGTATATTTCCTCTTGGTTTTTTTGTTCTCCTTTACGATAAACTTTAAATTGTGTCTGTGTATGTTAATTGTGTGTGTGATACACTGATAGACTGGCAAAACATCTAAGGTATATATATTCCTACCCAGTGCTTCTGGTCAAATTTCCCGAACTTCACCCTGAATATCTATTCCTAACCTAAATAATCTTCATTTAATAAATGCATCTACTCTGGTACCACTAAACACGACATTATTTCCAATGCGTAATAAACCTTTAACTGATTTTATTAAGGTTTGTTAAAATGTGTAGTAAATTTTGCAGTTTTCCTTTACAACCACTAGGTGTCTCTCTAGGGTTATGCTCTGTCAAGTTTTGCTTTGTGTGTTTTGCCTGGATTTTTCCCCCAAGTATGTGTGATTTCAAGGCCTGAACTGACATGTGCAAATGTATAGATTATGTAATTTCCTGGTGTGAGTGCAGCAGACGCTCACACAGCGTTATTTATATCTCATGGCCAGAAGCGCTTTCTCTGCATGGTATTCTACTTTCTGTGGATTTCTACATGATGGTCTGTTTTCTGGGGCAAAGACCAGCCGGTGCTAACCACTACACCACTGTGCTGCCACACTCTTAATATCGCATACAGTAAATATACTAATCCATACCAGCAACATCAACTAAACATATCTAATATGGAAAAATATCTGCTGGATTTTGGTACCCAGTAGGTACCATGGTATTCACCAAAGTATTGTGGTACACTGTAGAACTACCACGTCACCCTCTGATGTCATTGAGTATTGATGGTGTTCAGCAGTGCATGGTAGTACATGCTATAGTAC
This sequence comes from Channallabes apus, assembly GCA_030522415.1. NCBI lineage: Eukaryota > Metazoa > Chordata > Actinopteri > Siluriformes > Clariidae > Channallabes > Channallabes apus. Next base: position 25,871,346 of record CM060128.1, on the reverse strand, counting down.
TACCACGGTACATACTGAAGTCCTACTATTGTACAGTAATATCTGAAATACCAGGGTAATACTATGGTCATTTTATGGTGTAGTCTATATACAGTACTGTATTACATACCATAGTATCGTTTGTTATGGATGTATCAATGTTTTCCATTTTTGATAGGATATAATGTCAGATAAAGTTTTCTATAAAACTTATGATTTGTTGAAGCTTCCATCACTTCCCCCCTATAACAGGACAAATCACCTGAAAGTCATTTCATCTAAGTCCACTCTGTTTATTGACTTGTATGGCGTTCCCATTAAATCCCAGCTTGACAATGGATTTTAAAGATGCCATTAGTATTGGAAGTCGGTTATGAAATATTCATTAGGTGTTCATCACAGGCCTACTTAGCATAGCGACGTCTACACTGGTCTCTAATTACAAAACACTGCACTTTGAAAAGGATTCTTTATTATTTTTAAGACAAGCAGCCTATAATGACCTCATTTATTTATTTATTTATTTATTTATTTATTATTTTATTTAGACATATTGACAACTCCTTTCCTATTTGATTTCACCAGCACTGAATAAACTAAACATTGATTAATTGGAAGCAGATGTGTGTTTCCGTCACCATCTGTGATCGGGTCTCCAAATAAAAACAGCCATATGCTTGATGTAATCAGAACCCAATGCCTTTGGCCCGTAGTTAAAAGCTTGTGACGTTTGGCTCTGCACTCTGACACTGATTTTGGAAAGATGGCAGATGAGGCCTGCGAGGTCTCAGGGGAGGGTTGTGAGTTACGGGACAAGGGAGTGAGTGACAGCTTCACATCGAGCGCTCCAGATGCGCCCCAATTTAGCACCATTTTAAATCTGCCCTTTATTTTCTCAACTGTTTCCCCGGATGAATTTGATTTGATACTGCGTTAAATTAAAACGATTTTATTTAATTTATTCATTCCTCTTCACTAAGATCTTTTGCACGGATCACAGTGCATCCAGAGCCTACACTGGGAGTACTGGGCATGATGGGGTACCAGTCCAGTACACGGCACCATGCACAGGTACACATTCATGCTTAGGGAGAAGTGCTGTGCCACCTTTTAAAAAAATCCTTAATATCTATACCTTTAATAAAATACCTTTTTTTTTTTTTAAATGGCCAATGGTTTATGGACACGTGACCATGACCCATATGTGTTTGCTGAAAATCCCCTTCCTGATTTAGTCCCCCTTTGCTGCTTTAGTGACCTGCACTTTTCTGGGAAGATATTAGAATGTGGCACCAAGTGTGGCTTCAATAGCATTAGTGCGGTCATTTTACATTCACAGCATTAGACAGAGGGACTTTTATCCCATTATACATGTGTGCAGGTGAGGGTTCATCAGTGGTAACTTGGTGGTGCTGGGTTTTGAACCTACAATGCCTTAAACTAAGCTGATCAAAGGTTGAAGAAGGCCAAGGTCAGCGGATGATGCGGGGCAAGAAGTGGTCTGTGGTTCAGTTGTTCCCATTGTTTTTCAAAAACACATTCTTTGAGCTGGCATTGTGCACAGGGGCATTGTCGTGCTGGAAAATCGAAATGTTACATCATACAAAGACCTTCTAGGCAATTGTGTGAACATTTTGGTGAAGACCCACATGTGAGTGTGATGCCCAGATGTCCACAAACCTTTGGCCTTATAGTTCAGATGACATAATGTATTTATATATTTATAAAATATGTACGAAAGACAGTACTTTTTAACGATTTTTACATATTCTTTAGCCGAATTACAGAAACTTGCGTCTCCTTTAGCTAGTCTTTTGTGGCCCATCTGCACTGCAGAGGCTGTTAGAGTAGAGGTTGATGTTTCCAGACTGTTCCCTCATGCTGGTGATGTCCCTGTGCTGCCTTGGGGCCGTGTCAGGTCGCAGAAGTGACACGCAGTGGGTCTCCTGGGTTATGGGCAGCTGAAGAAAGGAGCGCTGCTTTGTTGTGCTCCGCGCTGGCCATCGATCATCCTGCTGATAAAGTAAAGCATCAGCAATTAGGCCCTTTTACCAGGGATCCATACTCAGGACCTGGGCTAAAAACTGAACCGAAACCTATTAGAGGCTTAATATACAGTAATCACACAGCCATCATTGAGTTTAGCTTTCATCCTCACAGGAAGCCATAAATACAGTAAAAGTGGACTTGTATGATGAATGGCGTGGCGATGGCTCACCTGGTATGATATGGCGGCTGAGCTTTATCTCAAAACTGCTCATCATTCATGTCTTTTTAGCAAACCAAGCTAAAGGAGGGGATGATGAGCACATGTTTAATATGTTAAATCTCCATGTGACCTCAATAAAATATGAAGCGCAGAACGTTAGCCAGCCCATGTCTGAATCAAATCTCTTCTTGTCTCTAAGTGCTCTTTCCCGTCCATCTCTGCAATCAATAACATCATTTTTTTTGCATTGTAAGCATCACTACTAATAGACCAATGCTTAGTTTAAGATCTGCACTTTATATCTTGTGGTGCATTTTGCAATCATTGCCATAAACAGTATAGTTATACAGCAAAAATAAATCAAAAAATGGATATCATAGACATGCTGCACAAACAAACTCAAGGATGAAAACGTATTTTGTTAACGAGACAGCTTGTCCTTTGCGTGTGAAGCTCTTTTAAGGTATTTGAGCCCCAGAGGCCTTGTACAGTAGCACAGTGAGGAGCAGAGCAAGTCTTTAATTAACCAAGGACAAAGTGGAACTGCAGGAACTACTGTGAGTCTTTGAAATCATTTCTCTCTTTTATGGAAGAGGACTCTATAATAAAAATATATCATTTTAAACCAAGTTAACCTGGTATGGGTGAATGATTGCCTGTAGAAATTATTTTCTTTCCTCCAACTGATTCCCGTATTTAGTCTCGGCCACCCACTAGCCAGCTCTCCACTATTACTGTACAGTATGTATATGAGAGCTACCCAGTGGGTTAAAGTTAACATGCTTCCTAAAAGGCATGTGAAGCTCCCACATCTTTTTCACACTGTTGCTCACAGGCTAGTGGAACACATTTAGGGGAAAGCTCTGTATAGATGCCGCCTTCTGCATACATGAACTCACTGATGCCCACAATTTGCGGATGCTTCTGTGATTGACAACAGAGAGAGAGAGAGAGAGAGAGAGAGACAGTGGACATACACCACTTTAAAGACAATACATATTAAATTGAACAATTAACTGTGGACAATTTTCTCTCTTGGACTCCAGGTCAAGGACGGCTGGGCCTCTAGTAACTCTTACATGGAAGTAACTGCTGTAGAGCAAGTCACAGTCCTTCTGAGGACTTTGTCAACCCTGCTTCTTTTTTCATGCATGCAAAACCCAGAAGCTTTCTTTTTTTCTTTCCTTCTTTATTTCACTCTTTCATTGTCTATCTGTCTTTTTTGGAAAAATCGTTTTTCTGGCCTACAGATATTTTCGTGCGATGATGATGATGATGATGATGATGATTTTATTGCATAAAAAATATAAATATCATAAATGATATTTATATTTCTTATGCTCTCTCTCTCTTTCTCTCTCCCTCTGTATATATATATATATATATATATATATATATGGAATATGATTGACTTGTTCAATTTATGATGCAATCTTTCTTGCTTGAGTTGTAATTCGTGGTAAATCTCTTTTAGTAAGATGCTCACTGCAGTTACATTTTTCACACTGTGACAAGCCGTCTCACTATATTAATGTCTCTACGCTATATACACAATTAAATTTTTTAAAAACGGCATTAAAGTTTTGACTGAATTTAGGAAATGCTGCAACATCTTTCTGTCATGTTACAATGTAACAATACACTTAATGTAAATCAGATGTTACTGGCCGTCCATCCACCACACACACCACACACACACCACACACACCCACAGGGCTGGAACATCATGTGATAATGTGGCATCATGACTCCTTGGGTTATAGAGGGAAATAGTGGTTAATTATTCAATCACTGACCTGCCCTTAGGCCTTCGCTTCCCCATGTAGCACAGACAGCTGCATACTTACTGTCACATGGCAGCGATCATGACGTCTCACTGCAGTAAGTAGCAAGGCAGGGTTTTTACATTCCATACCTGGTACTTTTATATACTTTACTATTTATTCCAAAATATGCAATAAGAGGCGGCAATAATGGTGGCTTAGTGGTTAGCTTGGTCACCTTGCACCTTCAGGGTCCGGGTTCGATTCCCGGTCAGGTTCGATTCCCGTCTCTGTGTGCATGGAGTTTGCATGTTCTCCCCGTGCTTGGTGGGTTTCCTCCGGGTACTCCGGTTTCCTCCCACAGTCCAAAGATATGCAGATGCAGATTCATGTGGATGAGTGCATGAGTGTGTGTGTGTGTGTGTGTGTGTGTGTGTGTGTGTGTGTGTGTGTGTGTGTGCCCTGCAATAGATTGGCACCCAGGGTGTACACCGGCAAGTTTCTTGGGATAGGCTCCAGGCTCCCCGTGACCATGAAAACAGGATAAAGCAGTATAGACAGTGACTGAGTGAGAGAGGCTTTTAGCGGTTGATATTAAGATGTGTCTGCTACTTATGTTCTATAAAGCCTTCATAATGCCGCTAATCTGAGGTGCTGTTAATTGGTGATTTTTGAGGCTGGTAACTTTAAATGAACTTCTCCTCTGCTGGAGAGGCCAGTTTTGGTCTTGCTTTCCTGGGATGATCTTCATGTTTCATCATGGTGCTTGATGGGTTTTGCCAGAACAGCTGACCTGCATGTCTTAAAATAACAAGTGATTGTTGTTATTGTAGTTACTGTACTTAATGACCTAATACCATACAGTACGTATGTGTTATGTCATAGTTATGAAATCTTCAGTATTGTTGTACAATGCAGAAAATAAATCACAGAACAAAAAAAACCACTGAACTAGAAGGAATTTGACTGGTACTCTATGCTGTCCTTTAAAGTACGGTACAGTATGTCCTTAACATTAACGTCATTAATTGTGAACTGTTTTGAGAGCTATGTGTACTACATTTTACATTCACTCTACAGAGAGACACTTGCTGTTGATGGAGTTCGATACTAGCCGTTGATCACTCAGACAGGTGATGCACTGTGCAGATGTGTCCTGTGTAAATGGCCCTGCTGACAGACATCTGGATGTGGACTGACTACAACAAATACCTACCCTGTTTACTCTAGAAACACAATTCATATTGGGATATAAATTATTAAAATATTACAAATCATCCTGTCTAGTATGAATTTCTCCTGAAATATCATCTATTTTATTTTGCCTATATTCAAAAACAAATACTTATTAGGAATCAACTAATATACTCTACTTTTATCCATAAAGAAGAAATATATCAACTAATTATTACTGCCAGAAAAGATCCATGGTTATATCATTCATAATCTCAGACTTGAAAATATGACTTCATAGGCTCACGGAGTGTAATTTTTAACTAATGAATATTTCACCATTTTCAACACAGCTGGATGAAGCATTAATACAGTGAGACTCAAATCTTTTCAAAAACTCTGCTTTTTGCATGAGAGTAAGTTTTTTCTCAGTTCTAAAAAATACTCAATGAAGTGTGACTAGAGTGGAAACCCATTTTAGCCTTAAAGAAAACCCTCACATATCCCTTTAAAGACAGGTAGGCCTCATCCCAGTATTGTTTGTTAAATTCCACTTCATAAGGAGCTACCTGTTCTGCAGTTTGTCTATGAATTAGAAAAAGGCTGACATGGAATTTTCCTCCACCCACAATTATCAAATATTCCATGCCTTTTATAAGACATTCTCTTTGGTTGTTAAAGTATTGCATGCAAAGGTACTCAGTTTCCAATGCAGCTTTGGAGCCAACAACACACCCATAATCACAGTACATTAGCTCTCTGAGACTAATTATTTTGTCTGGGTTAATCTTTCTGTTTGAAAACATTGAGTACGTTCCTAGATATTAGGTACTAATAAAGATAAGGTACAGGGAAAATGCAATGCGCACAGTAGTGTCCGGGTCTTAAGAGGTTCAAACCATAAGACATTTAGGATAATATAAGGAAGGGCTCAAACACATGAAACTGAAAGCAATGGGGTTTATAGGTTAAGTCTAATCTGTCATATCCACTTTGCTGTGAACAACCCATTTTTATACGAAGGTATGTGCACAACCTACCTTTACGTACATCACAGGTAACACAGTATTAACTGACAGGTGGTTTTCTTATGGCCACACAGCTGTTTAGGTCAAATCCTGAAATTGTTCATCATGATGTGTGTGTATGAAAATGCATTACTTTCACTATTAAACACAGCTATTGTTTTTGCTGTTTATTTTTCTTTTTTTGCTATGCAACACTTCCAAGTGCTTAAGTAATCTGTTTTTTTCCCCCCAACATTTCTTCCACTAAGTGGATTGGTTCAGCACCATCATTCCAGGTTTTGAAAATATGTTGAAGGCTTCTTAAACCAGTTACAGTAATTTCAAATCTTCTTAGTTGTTTTCTTTGCTGGATGCAGCCCAATAATTTGCCCCATTTTTAAATGGTGCCTTTTTTCACCCAGGTAGTGTAAATCTTGACTTCTGCAGCAGAGATCTACATTGTCAACACATATTGAACTGCTGTTTTACAGTGTACAGTACAGTATATACCCCCGGCCAGCTCATTTGGAGAAAACCTGCTTTCTTTCCCAGTTCTCCATTGGCTATGAGACATATAATTCCGTTTAGTCAACTTGGGAAAATGAAGGCAGGATGCGCTGAACTATAGACCAAACGCATGTCGAAAAGTCATCAGTAAAATATTCACATATTGTAAAAAATAATTCTTAGAGTCATTTCTCAAGGGAAGTTATATAGTTTTTATCCAGGACACTTTACCTTCCTATTAAGGCCCTAGTAAGGCTTGGCAAGAATATCGCTGCTCTCTAAGGAGAAAACATTCAAATCCTGATAAGGATCCAGATGCATGTCCTCCTCTCCATAATTCAATATGGAGGAGAGGAAATCCGTACACAATGAACTGGAATTGCTACTAAAGAGCGATAATCTCATTGCTAAGGAATGGACTGCAAAACAAGTGAAATGTAACTCAATAAGAGTATCATGACAAGAACATTGACTCTTTGACCTTTACTAATGCCCAGTCATTTGTGTGCCTCATAAAAAAACAGTCTATGATGTCTTATGTATACAATATACCCTCTTTGTCTCTGCCCTAGATGTGAATGAGCATTTGATTGTGTATGTATTGTGCCAGGTAATGAACTGATGTCCTATTCACTTTTCTCTATCTACTGTGTCCTTGACCAGGATAAAGTACTTACTGACAGTGAATGAATAAATTGGCGTGGGTTTTAAAAGGCCCGCATGCGTTGCTATTTCTTTAACAAGAAAACACAGGTCTCAGAGGTCTTCCAAAGTATGTGTGTTAATGCTCTAGTTGGAATACCTCTCAGATAATGCATTTTCTATACCTTAAACTCACTGTGATTCACTCCTCCCCTAATTGTGCTGGTCAGTGTTTATGTAAATGAGCTACTACTGAGCCACACCCCACCAGAGAACAGCAGAGCTGAGCACATCTGGGCGGAGTAACAGACATTAAGGATGTCTACAGGATCCAATAAAGCCCTAAATATTTTAACACCAGAGATCTTCAGGAGTAATTTCAGACCTCATATTAAGGTCCACTTTAGAATTGTTTTTTTAGTAATTAGTATTATCTTATTTTCTTGAAGATGACCTAAAGACCTGTTGATTGTGCAAACTCCATGCACCCGGACCAGAGGTGAGATACAAGACCCCAAACTTGCAGGTGTACAGAAGCTCTTAGCCATCATGCTGCTTAGAAATGCCTATCTCCAGTTAAACAAAATGTTAATGCAGCATATCATGTCTTTGTAAACCCCCCCCCCCCCCCCAAAAAAAAAAAAGGTCACACACTCTAAGATTTCATTTAATCACCTTCAGCTTTGATTGATTGACAATATGATTTCCCATGCTCCCAGATCCACTCTCTTACAGTTTCAGTCCTGCAATAAAGGCTGTGCCATCAGGGTAGAAAAACTCCATAGAGGTGATAACATGATCATTCAGTACATTCAGGTCATCAGCTGACTTTATTTTATTGCTACTGAGCCTAGATCTAACCAATAAAGCAACCCCAGATCATAACACTGCCTCCAGTGTACCCTGATGCACCCATCGCTCTGGAAGAAGATCAACCAGAACACTCATCACACCACATGATCTTTTTCCATTGCTCCAAAGTCTAAGCTTTATTCTCCCTAACAAACTGAAGCCCTTTCTTTAGAGTAGTCTCACTAACAATTGGTTTTCTTTTGGCCACACAGCTTTTTAGTCGTAATCCTGTGATTTCTCATTACACTGTATGTGCGTGGTAATGCTATTACTTCACTTTTAAATAAAACTAGGGTTTTACTGTTGTCGTTTGTTTACTATGCAACTTCACCAAGTGTTTAAATGATCTCCTTTTGTCTCTCTTGTCGATACCGCTTTATCCTGTATACAGGGTCACGGGGAGCTTATCCCAGGACACTTTAGGCACGAGGCAGGGTACACCGCACAGACTACGGGCAATCTGGGAACGGCAATAGGCATGTTTTTGGACTGTGGGAGAAAACCAGGAGGAAACCCACAAAGCACAGGGAGAACATAAACTCCATGCACACAGGGGGAATTGAACCCGGACCCTGGCGGTGCATGGCGACAATACTAACCACTCAGCAACCCTGCCGGCTGATACATTATTTTCTTACCACATTTCTTTCACAAAGTTCAGGTTTTGATAATGTTTCAACATTTCAACTCCTTGTTGAAAAAGTTGTTTTCTTTGCTTTGTGGAACCAAATAATGTGACATTTCTCTGTGTATTTCTGCCTGGGATTTGATGGTTGAAGTTTTCTTGATTTGAAATGATTAAAAACAACAACAACAACATATATTTTATTGAGTTATTATATTTTACTGCTGCCTCTTTTACGTGCACGAGCGCTTAGTAGAGAAGAAAACAGGCCGGTGTTGGACTTTAGCACTTACAGCCATAACAGGCCACTTCATTTCCCAGAATGCTGTTCGCGGAGCATGCGCAGTCGGTGCTCGCTCAGTAACAGGAGAACGATGACGTCAACTTTCATTCGGTTTGGCTCAACGCTCTCTCTCTCTCTCTCTCT